>JAVDOI010000011.1:1459437-2059437 GCA_032191485.1 Leptoclinus maculatus | reverse complement strand
TGATCCATATCATAAAAACTGTCAACGCAGCGTCTGTGATATTTCAAACTGAAGCCTTTAGTTAGGGTTAGGGTAACCCACCAACGTTTGTTTTTGACTTGGTGGTTTGCCAATTAAATGGGAGCTCAATTGATTTTAGCTTTTTCTAAAAAATCAAGAACAGAGGCGATGAGACGCCGCGGCCAGAATTAGTTTCACACGCCGGCCCAGAGAGGCTTTTGTTTTCCAGGCGTCCTCCGTGATGGTGCTCATAAAGGGCAGCCTGTCTGCTCTGTCTGGTTTGGGTTATGAAGTCACTGTTGAATACAGAAACAAGGCGGCGAGGATCAGGTTGGATCATGGTTCTTTCCCAGCGTCTTCTGAAACATTGTTTTTGATCAGACGAACCAGGACGTCCAGAAATGGAAACAATATCTCACCACCGCTTTCCACCATTAACCCTCGATGTCTGGGAACTAAAGCTGCACTGATTGATTATAGTCTCTTCTCTCCGACCAGTGCACCGTGATTATGATGAGGTTTAAAGATGGCGTTCCCACGCAACATGAAAACTTCCCGTCCTCGCCGCCCCGAGGTTAAAAGCCTCAACACCCAGTGATACTCCGCTGTCTTCTCCCACACACTTTCAACACGTCGGGCCAGAAGTTCGGCCTGCCATTTGACTTTAGGACATCTTTTGTTCTCTTGTGGTTTTAAGTTCAGTTTTTTATTGCACGCTCCGTTTCATGTAGTTCTAATTTATAATTGCCAGTTCGAGGCGCAGTAGGTTACAATAATAAACCGTAACTTCTGTCAAAGTTTGAAAGTTTTCCTTGGTCACTGTTGATGTCATTCGGCCATTAAACTGACAAAATAAAATAAAAATAACTTAATTGTAATTTCCCTCCAAGTTGTGGAGGGAAATTACACACTGATTTCCAAAAAGTGTCCCGATGGATTAGAGTAAGGAGTTATTTTGGGTGGTGCAGGTTGTCTTCAGGATATTTTACTGGCAGAAGTGAACTATAAAAAGAAAAAATACAATTAAATTATACATTCTTTTTGAACTTTTCTCAAATTTTTTTGGATGTTCCCCTAACGTTTAGCAAAGATGACATAAGAAGACCCTTTAAGTCGGGGCCTTATGCACCCTTATGCACAGAGAGAAGGAGTAGGGAAACAAAGAAGAGGGAAACAATAGAGTCAAATAAAAGCTAATGATTGTTTAAAAAGAGAAGAAATAAATCCCACAGTGTGTCTTTGTCTGCTTCCCATGGCTGAAGGGAGTTTGTTTGGAGGTCAATGTCTGCGTCGAAGACACTGAATCCAGACCGCCTCTCGACGTTGATCAATCAAAGAAAACCAAACATCGCTCCCCCCTTTTCATCAGCCACCATGAAATCATGCGTAAAAAAAAAAAGGGGGGGAAAAACGATTCTCCGCTCTCGGCAGATGCTGAAGTTCAGCCCTGCTTTTCAAAAAGCTCCTATCACGGCTGACCCGCCGCTGAACCTCTCTCCGCTCGGTCTCGTAGTCGCTGCCAATGTAAGCAGATGCCTCTTCGGGGTTCGCTTTCGCTCCCTTATTTATGCATGGGGATGATAATGCTCTCCCGCATGTGATACGTCAAGCTAGGAGAAGAGTCAATAACTGATGGAATCCATGCTGAACAAGCACTCCTCTTTCCCTTTTAGTGTCCCACCCAGGTTTTTTTCCGCTGATACGCTCACCTCTGCTGAGCATCCCCTCCGAGCCCACACAGTTTGCCACAACAAGCTTTAGCTCAATTACTGCAGGTCCTGCTGGATTGAGCCCTTTATATCTCCAGCTGGGGAAGCTCACTCCTCTAAACTCCTCGAGCCGGGAGGCTTTTGGGAAGATCTATAAAATGACATCCAGAATTAAAAAAACCTCCCTCCCTGCCTCGTCCCTCCACGGCTCCATAATACACGGTCTTCTTGAAAAGAAGGTATCAGTCTCTTGTAAATCCTGCAACTGGATACTTTTTTTATCAGGAAAAAACAGTTCAGCAAACCGTGAATCAGAAGTTGTACTTCCGGAGAAATGTTATAATAAAAGGATTCATCCAAAGTTTGAGAGTCATCACAGTCATTCGGATGAGTTGTAAACAAAATCAGGATACGGTTCAGCGTGATGCAGCGCTGTAATCAGAGTTTAACGTGTGCGATGCTCTGAGATGTCTTCTTATAAACCTGCTGTCTAACTTCCTCACGTCAGGCTCTGTTGGCAGGTATAGGTGCTGCCAACTTGATCTCATGGGAAGGCCGACCAATCATAGACTGTATATAAGAAGTGAACTTAGTCGTCGTGATGTCACCCATTGTTTTGTGGACTGCCGTTATGAAGCCCCGTGTTTGGCAATTTCTCCGTTACCATTTTCGAATACGGCCGTCGCCGTTTTGCATATTTGGAATGTGGAGGAGTGACGAAGAGAGGCCATATACGTCTCTGGTAGCGGCAGTGACCTGTCAATCACAGTAAGCCCCGCCCTAAAGCATCCCCTGCTTTATGGTCTGTTTGACTCTAAATGGACCATCATTTACTAAATGAACATCATGCTGTATTGAAGAAGACTTGAAACTAGAGATTGAGACCATAAACTCATGTTTACAATGTTTACTGAGGTAATAAATCAAGAGAGAAGTAGAGTCATTTTCTCATAGACTTCTATACAACACATGAACCCACAGGGACTTCTCTGCTTTTGTGTTTTTATGTTTCATCTTAAATCCTTAATGTTTCTGTGTAAATATGATTTATCAGGCTGAATACACATGTGCCGTCCTCTTTGTTTACCTGGTTCTTTTTTTCGTCTCCAGCTTTAACTGGTAACCCAGTGATTAATGTCACATTGCTATGAATTGTGGGTAATTGCCTTGGGCAAAGTCTGCACAAATGCAGAGTCACGGAAAATCTTTATAAAGGGCTCGAAATGTCTAAAAGGGGATTTATCACAAGTGAACACGTATTACTTCAAGTATGGACACATAATTAACACAATACAAAAAAAATTAAAAAGTGCGCTATAGAGGTGACTTTTGCTCAAAGTATTTCTCTAAAGGGTTCTTAATTGGGTTGAAACTCAGGTAATGAATTATCATGTTTGTTATTTACAAAAAAAAATAACAAATGGTCTTAAACTTGATTTAAGGGGTCAAAAAAAGTCTGGACATTTGTATTCAGACTTGAGTCCATTCAGACGTATTTCAGTTATTTCAGTGTTACCTGCTCTGGTCTGGTTTATCTCCTATGTTTGAAATAACCTGCCCAGGGACTACAGACGAAGATTAGCTCTCCAGCTAAATCTGGCACATTTAGATTGAGATGGAAACTGAAATATTGATTAATGTGCATTCTCCCTATATAAATACATCATATATCAGCCTTAGTGTTGTTTATATCATAACTTGACAAGATACCAGAACCTATAAGTTATAGCCACCATGATGTCATACAGTATTCATGTCTATATACATTTAGTAGATGAAGGAGGGAGGGTGAAGGGAGGAGGAGGAGGGAAGCAGCAGCCTCCTCCACCTTTCTGTTGCTGTCACTCTTCTTTTGCTTTCTGCTCCAAAAACCTGTCTTCTCGTCCTTTCCTTTTTTTCACCTTCTCTTCGTCTGCTTCCTGCCCCGTTTTGCGAAACAAGAAGCTTCTCCTCTTCTTTTTCATTTTTAGACAGCGGTCCTCCAGGTCTCTGTTCTAGTCCTTTTTGAATTTGTCCTCCAGAGATTTGCATTTAGCCCGACAGGCTTTCTCGCTCTGGAAGAGTTCAACATCTTTGTTGGTCAGCTTCTTCGTGGTCTCCGTCACCTCCTGAGAGAGACCGTCCTTCTCCTTGCCAAGCTCCAGGATCTCAGTGTCCCTCTGGTGGATCTGTTCCTCCATCTGGTTCATCTTCTGGTTCTCATTCTGCAGAGTTTCCAAAAGCTGTTGGTTCTCAGACTGTAGCTCTTTGAACTTTACCTCCAGTTCCTTCGTCTCGTCCAGTTTGTTTGTGATGTTTGTCTCCATCAGCTTTTCTTTCTCGACCCAGCCCTCTTGTGTCTCGGCCAGGTCTTTAGTGAATTTGGCCTTCCAGGCATCATCGCTCTTTTGGCTCTGGACTGCTTCCTGGGACATCTGGTTGTTTAGGTCAGAGACTTGTCTTTCTGCCTCATACCTTGCTTCCATGCTGTCATAGTCCTGCTCGCTCAGGGGCTGGGCGACCTCCATCTTCTCCTCCTGGAGTTGGAGACTGTTTTTGAGAGATTTGAGCCTCATGCTCTTTGATGGTCTCAGAACTCTTTTTTGCGCTCTACAAGCTCCTGCAGGTGGTTCATTTTCAATGTACCTGCGTCCACCCTGCTGCAGAGGATCATTAAAAGACTGCTTGTAGGTGGAGCTCTGGTTTGTTTAGTTAAAATGTGCTGCAGATGATCACCTCGACCATATTCAAAAACTTCCTCAGTGGTTGGAAAAATGTTCAGTTAGCTTTACAGGTCTAACTTCTGAAAGTCCCGACAGAGGCAGCCGCGCTGAAACGATGGTAATAAATCAAAACACTCTGAGTTTTGAGAGTTGAAAATTGCATATTGGCGTGAATACTACAAATGTACTGTACATGTGTGCAAAGCTGAAGGTAATTTCCAGCTCAAGTTCCTGCGATGAGCAGTTATTAACATCTAAAAACATATGTGTTCGGTGATTGATTTCACGTGCCCAAATATGCAGCCATAATGGTATAATTATTTCATACTGTACAAAATGTATGTCAAATGGGCTCATAAGTGCTCTGAGAGTAGAAAAGTCAGAGGCAGCATCTAAGAGTTCAGCTGGTCAGCTAAGAAGGCTTTGCCTGAATATTTCCAGGCACTTAAATTCAGTGGTGAGAGTCTTGTGCCTCCAAAACTCTGCACCTGGTTCGTATTCCTTCCTCACAATGTGCTTTCTTTGGACCCTGCATGGTCCTCTTATTTGATTTCAGCTCTTTGAGATATAAAATACACGCTGATACTTAAAGACCGTCTTCGGGGGATGGCGAGGTGAGCTGGAGAGACGGCCCCTCTGAGCCATTTGGTTTATAGATTTATTGAGATTTGGCAGCAGGGTGTGGACTGTCAAAAGAGTTCTGAATGAGACAGACAGCCATGAAGTCTATACATATAACAACAATTATGGGATCTATTAATGCTTCTTTTTCTTCTTTTCTTTTACCCAGCACTTGAGCAAGTCGATCTTCTGTCTATTCTGTTCAGGTATTTTTATGAGATAGTTCAAAGGACTCACATGGTTCTTGTCTTTGCCTGAACAATGTCAGCAAACACAGTATCTGATCAGATGGATACCTCAGATACAGAAACCCACACGGGCCTGGATTTCCATCTGTCCCACAGTCAGGATGGTCTACATTTAGTTTTTCTTTTACGACTTAGCAAACGGAGGTGGCTCCGGGGTTATTAGATAGCAGTAAATTCCTGAGCTTCGTGCCGTTATCTTGAGTAAGGGCATATATTATGGATCGTGATAGGTTTACTGGTCCTCCAAAAGTCCTCTCTGGCCATAACTATGGAAAGCTACTTCTGCTGGCAAAAACAAAATGATTCATCAGAGACATGAAGATATTTAAGTAATCAAAGTTGGAGACAAGTAGATGCCGGTGTCAGCATTACTGCGTCAAGTTCTGCAGAACAAGGAGCTGAATGAAGTCCATAAGCTCCATTGATCCGAAAAGGATTTCGCTAAGCATGCGTGACCTTTATTCACCAAGACGTCTGACTCCATCCATTTCCAACCTGGACCCTGTTTCAACGTTTTCCATCAAAGCAACCTCTGGGGAAACTTTACTCTCTATAAACAGCAGGCCAAAAGAGTGGATTTCACTCAACGAAAGTCCCATTAAAGTCCTCAGGGGCCTGCTGTCTCGTGGTAGGTGAAGTTAGGGACACACAATAGCAGCCATGTGTAGAAACACAGGACGCTGTGTCCATCCACAGCAGCCATCCCTGGTGTCTCTGCAGCGGAGCAACATGTTTTATAATGTATGAAACACGAGCCAAAGTTAAACAGTTTGATTGTTATAGAATATTTGACACGTTTAGATAAACATTTCAGCAGTGTATTAGGTCTATCATCCATTCACATCAGACATAAACACTTTTACCTTCAGTCTGGTTTTAAGGAAGTGGAACACCTGTCTAACTGGACTGATGTCAGGTGACTGACTTTGCATCATCACACTACCTGTTCTTAAAGTCCGAACTCTTTCCTTGCCACCTTCAGCACCAAATGCTTACTTAAAGAGTCGAGGTCTAAAAGTGCTGTGTACACTGTCATGGTAAGGGATCACTTCTGTTGTTAGTTGGCACTTTCAATGAATAGAATTGACTTGACTAACTGCACAGACGCAATATGCAGTATAGAAACAACAAAATCTATAAATTTAAAAATGCAAGATTATATAAAAACTGGCAATGTGCTGTATATTGTGTGACACCCTATTTTTCTTAATGACCAAGAGTGAAGGCGGAGGAGTTTCCGGTGGCCTTGTTGGCAGCTCTGGACGACACTTTCTCTCCTGTTAAAAGGCTTCTGCTCCACTTCAACAAGGTAAACTGGATGTGTCATGCTAACAGGTGGTGTTTGTGTGCTTGGCTCCACTAATGATGATTAATTAGCCTCCATTAAACGTACTTAAAGTCTTGTTTGCTGTTTTTTCCCCCCTGCTGTTATGCTACTGTCCTCTTCTTATGTGCAGTATTAGCATTGATTTTAAATGTGTGCTGTGTTATGTCTTGATGTGGGTGAGCTCGTTTCCTCATGCTTGCTGGCTGGTTTAATTTGAAACTTAAGGAAGCTGGCAAAGCTTAGTCGGAGTAGTAAGAGCTCAAATTGAAAGATATGGAAGAAATTATGAAATTTTTTGCATTCCGCTTGGTGTAGATTTTTTATTTTTTTTTACCTAGATTTGTTTTTTTAACACTCAATGGCTGAAGGAGGGGAAACGGATTTGTGAATTGGGATTTAACCGTTGGATTAAACTTTTTGTCAACAAAGAAAGGAGGATGGAGTTTGTCTTTAAGTGATCAGCGTTTGGTAAGTCAACTGCGTTTGTTTTTTTACATCTAATATCTGCACGGCCCTCGAGTGTGTAGCAGAATGCGTGTTGCTGCTGCTGTTTTCCCGTTAAGCTAGTTTAGCGTAGCCTCGTGCGGTCCCTCAGCTGTTTTTTGTTTTTGTTCCGGTTCAGAGGTCACACAGCCAGTTGTCTCCTGCGTGAGCGCAGAAAACATATTTCCTACAATTTAAGCTGTGGCGCCATCATGAGGTTATTAGGAGATGTTTCAGCTGCAGGACAGCAGTGAAGGCCCAGGTATAAAATGCACGGCCCGCCACTGGTCAAATGCAATTATTTTGACTGATATTGCAATTGCAATATGAGTTGAGATATTAGAGGAAATGTTATACTTTATTATTCTCATTTTAATGAAAACCATTTCAAATGATTTTATTTTTTTGTGGGGATCTGTTGAATCTGATGTGTAGGCCTGCACATCTCTGCAGCATGACAATATTTAATTTAATAATAAACATCATTTTATAAAAGATATCTTCTCCACACCATGACTTTCTCTAAGTTGAATACTCTTTCGATGATATCGCTGTTGTTGCAGGTGTTCTGTTGAGGACCGGCCACACAGCGGCTCGACTCTCACATTATAATCCTGGACTGTATTTGCTCTCGGTGGTCTGTAATGCCTACCAGGGGAATGGTCAGGTTGTGGTTGGTGCTGCCGTCCCAAACACACTCTAGTATATTTTACACAATAGCTGGCGTCCGTCTTTGTATGTACTGGTGTTTTAGGGAGAGAAGTTTATTCTAATGTTTCCCAACCTCTGCTGCTCTGAGCTTGATATGTCAGATATGCTAAATATTAGCTATATAAATATCTATTCACATACTGGCTGGAATAACTGAAAGGCTCTTGTGCTTTACTTTGTTTGAGTAAAGCATTCGTTGAGGTGGTTTTTGATGGTTTTTAATTTTTAAGAGACACAAACTTGCTGGCCATACTTAGCATTCCAGCATTTTGTGGCTTTTTCGTACCGTAGTAAATCTGTTTTTGCTGCATTTTCTACATCTCATTAGTGTCCCCAAATGTCACAGAGGCTGTAAAGATGGCCTTACATGTATTTTTCTATAATACATTTAAAAAAAATACCTACTTCTGCACTGTAATGACTCTGACCCTGCAGTTAGACACCTATAGCTACAGTATTTGCTCAAAGGCTGTTTGAGATATATGCTTTGGCAACTTCAGGGGCCCAGCTCATTTTTTTTAAATTTTTGTTTGTGTTGGGGCTGCAACTGATTATTTTCCTTATTGATTAATCTCAGTTCTCCACTTAATTGTTTGGTCCATAATATTCCATGAAATAGTGACACATGTCCATCACAATCTCCTAAAGCCAAAAGAGACGATGCAATTATAATATCACATTTTGTCCAAACAGCAGTCTCAAACCCACATATATTCATTTCCCCACCCCTTAATACAAAGACACAAAGTAAATCCTCACAACTGGGAAGCTTGAACCAGAGAATGAAATTGATAATCAATTATTGAAAGAGTTGCAGATCACTTTTTCTTCAACAAATTGACTGTCTCAGCTGTGCTTTCTGCGTCCTTTCAGCTTAAGAACAACAAACTCTCATCGTGGTCACCACAGCCGCTGTGGCTCATGACTCTGCGGTCTGTATCAGCTGTTTGAGAAAGTAATTAAATCATCTTCAAATAACACATTCACGCTAAGAGGCCCGACCTTCCACTCAGCGATGTTAAAAGACATGTACGGTTTGAGGTCGACCGCGACTGTGATCCGCAGAGATGTGGTCAAGTAATTGAGGATACTTTGGCTCCCCCCCCCCCCGAGATGATTTACAGCGCCCTGATGCCTTTCCCAACTCCAGGACCTCGGTGGGACAAAAGGCGTCTGTGCTGCCATTCGCTCAGACGGATGAGACGAGAATGAGGCTGGAACCGGAGTGAAGCCTGGAGTCTGAATCTGTAATCCTGCACACTCCGCGCAGCTCGTTGATGAGGTGCAGCAATGAAACGCTTCCTTCATGGTGTGTCCGACAGCGCTGCCTGTTTGTGATGTCAGTTGGGAAAACTTTTGGGAATTCAGAACCTTTCCTCTGGGTTGATTTTTGAGTGGTTCAACATCAGTTTTTATCAAAGAAAGCAGCCTCCCCTCTAATCTGGTTAGTGGTTGTGTTGGTGTGTGTGTGTGTGTGTGGGTGTGTGGGTGTGATTTTTCAGGCTGGATAAGAGAGGCAGGACATTAGAGAGCAGCCAACAGGGCCTGGGTTTTCCTGGCACACAATAGCAGGAAGTGCTGCCACACTATAAATGGAAGCTGAAATAGTGGCAAAACTCAGTCAGCAAGCTCTTTCTGCCACCAGCCAATAGCATTTATGTGCTCGCTCTGCTCTTTTTCCAACATCCAAACTGATAATGAAGCTAAATAGAAAAGAGTACCAGGAAAGTGTACGTACAGGCCAGGCCGAGTAATTCAACCCATGGCTTTTGAAAGAAGATACAGTTGATGGTTTCAGGTTGAAGCTGCCAAATATTATAATCTGTGCCCAAATTCTCTATGATTTCTGCCATAAACCTTTAAATAACGTTATGGGGAGCCATTGTTTCCTCCAGAATTTCATTCTTGGGAAGACGGAAAAGTCATTAAAAAGCTGAAAACCAAAGTAATGAAATTGTTTTTGGTGGGATAACCACTTCTCAAGGCTTTACAAACTGGCAACAAAAAAAACGATTGAAATGAAATCTCAAAAAGTAAAATCTCATCTGTACTTCCATCGTATTGGTGCTTGCAGTGTATTTGAGACTACTTTTGCTAATATTGGCAGTCTAATCCTGAGTAATTTAAACCGTGTTAAAGTATGTTAAAGTCCCATTTTCTCTTGAGTTTCTGTTGCATCAATAACCAATTCACTCAGCCGGTCCAGACTAGAGGAACAAGACAAATGGAAGCTACTCTACTTAGCTGTTGGCTGTGAGCAAAAGTGGTGGAAACCTGCGGTGTAGATCAGATCCGCCCTCTCTGAAGAATTTCATTTTGAATCAAGAGAATTGAATCCATTCAGGTTTGATCATAAACATTCTCTATTTCATGAAAAGTTAAAACATTTTCCCACGAATGTCCAGCAAAATGTGTACATTTTTGCTCGTAACATTACATACAGTGTTTTCAAAATAAACTCCTGTCTTCACAAGAAACAACTTAGTTAGGTTGAGGCAACAAGACTACCTGGTTAGGTTGAGGAAAAGATTGTTCTTTGGTTTTTGAAATTACTACAGAAGTGGTGTTACTTAAGTAAAAAAGTTCCGTGACAAATAAATCAACGTAGACAGCGGTTTCCGAGGAGGAAAGACCGGTGATTGTTGTCTTTATACTTCCTGGTTTGTGGTCATACGATTTTGATTTTGTGTGATATCTACAAATTACAGTGCATTAATTTTTTGTATGTATAGTATGAACAGTCACAGCCCAAATCTTTTGGGGAAAATACATTTAAGTAAAGCGAGCTAGTTCAGGCAGTTTGGTTCTGCTGCTATATTTAATTTATTGACATCATTATATATTGAACCATAAAAACAGCAGCACATTTGAGTCTATGGGAAGTTACTGTCGTCACTCCACATTCCTTCAGTGTGCTGCTTCTTTGTGGCGAACGACGAGGTTAGAGGCCCAGAAGCCAAACATCAGTGCTGTACATTCTTCATTCACATCATAAACACAATAATGTTTTCCTTGTGAGTTTGGCTGTACTGAATCTGGACACACTTGTAAACTATAATTGCATGTTTTAAAGTTTGTTTTTTTATTTGGGAGTTTTGAGAAGCATTAAGTTTCCGTCCAAATGTCTCCGCATAGAGCGGACGACGGCCACCAATCTGCTGGCTGAGTGAGTGCAGCATAATGCTGAACTTCTGCCTCAACCGTGGTTTGACACCATTATGGTTTATTACAGGACCCAACAATAAAAAAATAAAATAAAGAGTTGTGCGTTCTCTCTCAAACAGCTGAAGCGTGTCCTCAATACTCTTCTAGTTGGACTGCAGGACAAAAGGAAAAATAAGATCTTAACTGTACAACTAGATTCACACGCAGCAAAGGAATCAGATGAAACAGTTGTGGTAAAAGCTTGAAATAACACCAACAGACTGGTGAACGTGCTGCATAATTTCATCCAGATCTGCAGATAAGTTCCGTCTCAACAAAAGTTGAACGATCTCTGAGGGAGAACTGGGTCACTGCAGCAGCAGAGATTTATACTGCAAGTAAGAAAACCCAAAATACAACACGGTAGAGATCAAAGACCGTGCAGATACAATGCCACTGTAGTGCTGCTGATAACCATGTTAGTCATTTACTTTGCTGAGGCTCCTTCTTATGCATGTCTCTGTTTTACAGTTTAAAGTCCCATCACTTCTGGAGAACCCATTACATCCCTCACCCTTGGAGAAGCCCTCCCCGTCCGATGCTGTGTGGCTCTTTCCCTGGAGTCCGTGAAAAACTTCACAACCTCCCCTGAAATGTCAAGGGTAACCTTAGTGAGAAGAGCAGGCAGGAGGAGAGGGAGGGGGGGGGGGGAACCTAGCAAAAACATTTTGACTCCTCAGATCTGTTCAAATATGTCTAGTCATCAGTTTGGGGGGGGGGGGGGAGCAGATGGAGGGCTCGTGTGCCACGGAACTATGATTATCCACAGATTTGAGTCAGATATGTGGCTGAAATGTGGTTTGCAAGTTAGATAACCCTCCTTGATGTAAATGTAAAAAGAAAAATAAATCACATTGTAGCCGCAGAGTTTCTGAGAAGCTGAAAGTATGCCGAGTTTCCTGATCACGTGTACGGTCAAGGTGCGACATTGTGGCCGAATTGATAAAGGGAATAAAAGATGTCGTGTCTATAATGTGAATCCCTGTATACTAAATGTCCATCTGCAATTCCCAGTGATATTTGCTCCTAAAGTGTACTGAAGTATCACATGAGGTTAAGCTGTTTGAGAAGAACGATAAATATGTTAAAAAACTTTTGATTCTATTGGAACAATATTTGTTACACAAAGGTATGTCGGTGACAGACTTTTTGCGTTCATCGGGCCGGCTCCCTCTTCGCAGCAGACGGCTCTTTTCTTCCTTTTTGGCAGTATTGGTACCGCCTTTTTTCCGGTTCACTGCACTGATGCCTATACAGAGCATTCAAATCGACGTGATGGCGGAAATCCACCGAGTGCAACGCTTGTTAGAAGACAGTGTTTTCCACGAAGACCTCCGTCAGAGTTTTGCCGCCTTGTAATTCTCCTATGCAGAAAAAAAAACACCACAACCCCTGGTGTGTGGGCAGAGATAGCTGGAGATACAAAGCAAACCAGTTTAACAATCCAATGTTTGGACAGCAATCTGTAAAACTCCATCATCTGGATTAACCTCCTGCCCTCTGTTAACCCGACAGCAGAGATACCAGAGTATTTACAGCACAACCTCTCTCTCTCACATTCCTCAATGATGGCTCCGCCTCAGTCTTTGTCACGATAAATCACAGTTACTTCCTTGATTTCACGGATTTTAAAATTCACTTCTCTCCCTTGTGAAGTTAAGTACCACGTTTGTGATACCAAATTACCGTAGCATGCCAGAAGACTCTCTCACTGTGTTGCTGTGAAAAGTGCTGCTCTTTGCATTCCTCCCCTGCAGAAGCATTCTGTCAAATTACTGCGTGACAACCAAGTAATTGTGCATTAAGACTAAATCCTTAAGTCTGTTTTTCTCTCTTCAGATGGGGGGGGGGGGAAGTGATACTCGACCCGATCTCCAGGGAACCTGTACAGAATCATGCATAAAAGCAGCTTCACCTGCTGTGCAGAAGTATATTAAGATGTTGGCATGGCAGATAAGGTCAAAAGTAAATAGAAAGACACAAGCTAGCATTCTTCTGCTCCCAGTATCCTTTACATGAGGATGGATGTTCAAGCATTCATACATAATGTTTGGAATGTGCACTGCTGCTTTTTCAGGAACATCCAATTGAAGTTTTTAGTGTTTTTTTTTCTTCTGAATTTAAAGTGAACTCTTTTATAAAATGACCCCGAGGCATTCAAGTCCTCTTAAAACAACGTGAACGTGTACGACTTAAAAAATAAAATACAAAAAACCTTTTTCAGATGCGTATCTTTTAGGCCATATAACTCCGAGGCGTGTTTCTACTGACGGGGGAGTTGTGGTTCCTTCGTTAAACTGAAAGCTCTGGCCGGTTTGTGGCTGCCGCAGGTCTCACCAGTGGCTTAGTGCTGAGCCGAGGGCGGGTCTGGGTTAGTGGGTCAGCTTCATGGCAGCTTGCTTTCACATGATGCCCACACATGACTAGGCTAATTGTGACCCTGAGAGAGCAGGGAAGAGTGATAACGTTACTTACGCTGGTATTGGAATCCAATACCAGCGGTTTGGATTCCACGTAAAATCAGATTAAATCATGCAGGTTCACCAGAAACTCCTTCAGCTCAGACTCCAGCGGGGCCTCCAGCAGAGACCGGTCCACCGTGGACAGACCCGGATCCTCCAGCAGAGACCGGTCCACCGTGGACAGACCCGGATCCTCCAGCAGAGACCGGTCCACCGTGGACAGACCCAGATCCTCCAGCAGAGACCGGTCCACCGTGGACAGACCCAGATCACTGCAGTCGGAGCTTTGGCGGGAAGTGGAGAGCTTAGAGCCCAGCAACAACAGCTCCTCCTCCAGATAAGAGGATAGCTTCTCCTCGCTGACCCTCCGGTCACCGCTGGGAGCCAACACCGACACTGGGCCCGCTGGAGGGAAGGGAGGCACGGGAGAACTGGTCCCAAAACAGGACTGAGAGGGTCAGACTGTCAGACCCTCCTGCAGTTAAAAAAGGTTTTCTAGAGGGAGTCTGGTGCTTGGAAACATTACCACTTTGGTCCACAGGGGCTGCCATAATCATCAATCAATAGCAACTTAAAGATTATATCTGATTCATATATATTCATCTAACCTGTGTGTGTTGTTTGGAGTCCTATTCCCACTTTATGAATTTAAGTCCTGTATTCACTCACAGGATGAGTTTGCTTTACATAAACAAAGGAAGTTCTGCTGCAAATTATGTTTAATTTTAGCAAATAACCATCTCTTTTTGATTCATGAAACACGTTTGACCCACATTTTCCAAAGCCATAAAGACCCCAAATGTCCAAATGTCTTAAAAAAATAAATAAATTCGATTTTGCACACAAAGGAACAAAATGGAAGATCATGCAAAGTTTTGATTTCAGTTCACCGTCTGTCCCCCCCCCCCGCCCAAGCATCTGGAATCAACACATCTTGATGCTATTCAAAGGATCTGATTGGACATCAACACAAAGCGTGACATTGGGATTGGTAATGTTGCTAATACAGTCGGAGGAAACTTGGACAGGGTGTGGAATGATAATCATTACGCCTGCTGTGACTCACGCGGTGTAAACATTAGCTTAGCCGGTGGATATTTCTGGCCGTGTGCACCTGTTTGCATGTCACGGGCTAATCCATAACTCCATGAGCGCTGCGCTATGTAAGGAACACATTTCAGCCTTAAACAGGTCCATATGTACAAACACACTTGTTGAGAACATTTCGGTTGACTTCGTACTCGCCATGCAAAATTAGCCCCGTACCGCTCAGGCTGTAATAAGCCGTGGATCTAATTTGAGCCATAAATTTGCCTCGCAACAGCTTGCACAGAGGATGGACATCTAACTAAGGACTTAATAAGTTAATTACTGCGACACCACATGCCGCTGGGTTTGTGGAGAGACGTCTCCAGTGTTTCACAGGCTTTATAAACCCTGTGTTTAATCAGCTTGTAAGGCGCTCAGGACATCAAAAGCTACCACAGTTACTCCACCATGTGTGAGCACTCCGGTCTCGTTTTCATGTGTCGCACATTACTTAACCTGAGCGTGTGTGCTTGTGTAAAAGTTGATTGGGCCCACTGCGTTTCGTTATGGCCAACTTCTTTGTGCCATTGCTTTTATTGTTTCATTTCGTGCCAGACGTTTTTCTATCATAAAACCGAAATGAAAAAAGTGTAACACTCGACTGTCCAAATCTGTTTTAAATTCTCACAGTTTTCATAAAGACTCAAATCAGACGGGTGGAAAGAGTTTGACACGTCTACAGACAAAGGCGTTAATCTGAATATCCTGTCGTGCAATAACCAGTAAGATGGTGCATTAACACCTTATATTCAGGCTCTGTCAAATTAGCCCCATATCTCCGTTTCTATACAAAGATTAGAGATAAAACGATATAGTCCATAAATTGGAACAGTTGATGAAAATTAATTGGCAACTATTTTGCTGGTTGCAGCTTTTCCAATGGGAGGATTTGCTGCTTTTATCTGTTGTATATCACTGCAAACTGAATATCTGAGACATGGACATTTTTACACATAATAAAATGTATCAATTAATCCTTCAACTAGTAGATTTATTGGTTAAGAAAGATAAATAAAATGTTTACAAATTTCACAAAATCAGCCCATCATCCGAGACTATGTGAGCGCCTTACTGCGTCATAGCGTGCGTCTACGTGTTAATTATAGAGAGAATACTCAGGCACTTATTTTCGCAGATGACTGAGCTCGTCATGGCGACGCTTTTCACTCCTTTCAGCCTCTTCAGCGCGATGAAAGGCGACACAAAGCGCCGTCTCCTCTCAATAACTTTGAACTCTCCTCAAAACAAGTTTGAAATGCCGGTTCTCACACACGACGGGCCCAGAGGTGGAGTTTGTGAATCGAGCTATAGATTGAGAGCCCCCCCCCCCCCAGGAAGAAAGAGCTAATTAGCTCAGATGTCCGGGCAAATACACACCCAGCTGCACCCCAGGAGATTGGGAAATAAGATGTTGTTGTTGTTGAAAATTCTCAAAGGCAGGATGTTAAGTTTCACATTCAATTTAGCGCAAGATCGAGGTTACCTCGGACACGTTCATTTCCTTGAATTTGGTCATTAAAGAACTCATTACCTCATAGACATGAAACAACAGCTGAACAGTTTACAATGATGTGCTCATAACGCGTTTTGTGGCACATGAGGGAATCCCTGGGCCTCGGCGGCGGAGATGAAGCCATGCGGAAGCTTCTGTTCCGGGACCAAAATCTGAGACGGCGACCACTCCGAAGTTGATTTTGATTGCACTGATCAAAAGAAGCACCGAGTCTCGATATTTTTTTTTTACCCGAGGCAAAGAACACGGGACTTCAAAGACCTCCATACTAATCCCATTTGGATTATTTAATTAAGGACTCCGGGAAACTGGAGACAAAACAAGCCCATGGTTGTCACATCGCTGAGTGACCTGTGGGGAGAGATACAGGTGCACTTCCGTCATGCAAAACAAACTAACTTTTTTACTGTGCATTAAATGCTCCTGCACAGTTATAGATTTTGGCAACGACTCACTCTTCCCATTTGTTTTGGTTCATTGCACAGGTTGCTCTTTGTTCGTTTAATTGTCATTCCGGGGAACATTCCCCAGCTTGGTTTAGATTGGTTCACGATGGCAGAAAGAAATAGTGGAAAAGCAGGGAAGATAATATCGTAACCGAGCTGCAGACGCTTTTTATGTTAGATGTGGAAGTGATCTCAAGCCGGGCTATTATTAGATCTGGCCCGGGGGGGGAAACTGCTCCCTAGTTTAAGGGTGAAGTTTTGACCCAAACGTCGAATCACTCGGCAGGATTAGAGGAAGCTAAGGACAAAGTGTACAGAGTGGCTGTTTGTTTATTGACGATGACGACATAGATTATGTCAACTCTTAAACTCAACCATGCATATCAGTCTTTTACCGAAAAACACATTTCTTTATTGAAGTTAACCTTTTTTGATGACTCGCAGTGCTTAGAAGCTTCTTTTTAATGCAACCCAGTCCTCCTCGTAGACGCCCAGCACCACAACTTGTTCTGCTGATTGATCCAAATAAAAGTCTAAATGATCCCCCCCAAAGTTAATATTACAGTATATAATTATCTGCTCATCGTTATAGCGGCAGAAAAGCAAAGTTGATTGCGGGACTACCAAACGTAATGGTGTATTGTAGACCAACATCTCTGATTCCAAATGGATCTGATGTTGAGCCCTTTGTCGGTTATTCCCACCAGTTGGTTTGAGTTTGGAAACTGGTCACCTATATTCAAAAAGAGTGACAACAAGCATTATCAGGTTACTGCTGGCGGCCAATTAGCAGTTGAATGGATTTTATCTGAGAGGCAAAAAGAATCAGTTCGGCCCGAATTCTTAAATGTTCTCATCCCATCGCCTGACCCAGAGTTCAGACAGTGAAGGTTTTGAACGGTGCAGGGAATCTCTTGACTTTTTGACTCAAAGAAAACTCAAAACCGCTTTGGTTCCAACAAACTTCTGTGCTTGTTTTTTTTAAAGAAAGTGGATTGCAATTTTAGGATCTTTTTTTGGAACTCCACACGTTCAGATCTCAATCACTGAAATTGTTTTGGGAGAAGACTGAGGCCAAACTGTGGTGTTTGAATTGCTCTGAGCTTGGCGGTTGAAGCCTATACTCACGGACGTAGGGGATGAGAAAAATAGTCTATTTCAACTTGCTTTCCTTTTTGAAGTGCCTTGCTCAAGGAACCCTATCTAGTTGATGGTTCTTATGGTGGGGTCAGATGAAGCTCACACTGTTTCCTGACCTCTTAGTCCTTAACCTTTAGGCCACCTTCAAACTTATTATGAATGTCAGCTTTACCAGACAGGGACCTTCGTTGAACTCTTTTGTTTTGGTTTAAAAGCACATTCCATTGTGAGTGTGGGCACCATGTAGTTAGAAGAGAAACACTTAATGGAGTCTGTTGTTTGTTATCGTGGGTTTGGGAGAAGACCAACGGTCTGTGTGTGTGAGACTAAACAAAAGCTCAGGAGGTTTGGGCCAACTGGGGACATGGAAGCTCAGGTCAGCCATGAAGTTCAAAATAATGCTTCCTCAGATACTCTGCTATTAGGCTCTATTACTGAAAACTATTTTGTAAATGTGTTGGAGAGTCCAACTCTACCGGGAGTCCAACTCTGTCCAATCACCACGGTTCTCTTTGCTTCTCTGCTCCATCATCACAACCATAAACTATATATAATATGGACGTATACTCCGTGGTGTCTGAAGAGCCGTTGTGAAGCTCGATATTGTTCTCACCGTCGCCATCTTGTCAGTGAGGACACAACCAAACAGAGGTGGATTGTAGGTGGAGCCGAGGTTGATGCAAGCTATAGCGACCTGAGACGGCACCCACCTGTCACTCAAAGAAGCCCCGCTCTTAATTATGCATAACTTGAATCCTTAATATAATTCAAACTAGTGAGTTATATGTACAGTTGTCATGAACGGGGATTATAGAAATTTATTTCTGCTGTTGTAATACTGTGATATAATACAGTCACCACAAAACACACACAGATACTGTGATATTTATTTTCTGTGCGTATTATACATTTATAATAATAAAACTTTGAAACATGAATTTACACCCCTCACAACTCCATTGCACTTTGCTCAAACATGGACTTATTGTTAGGATTTCCTCAGCGAATACACGACACCCGGTCACTCTTATTCCATGAATACAGTGAAATTCAGTTTTTGAGTAAAAACCTGCTTTAACATTGTAACTCTTTTGTTTTTTATTTTTTGTAGTTTATATTTTATGGTCCACATTATGCTGTATGAATTGTGTTTTTGGTTAAGATGAGTTCAAACATGAACCGTCTCTTAGGGGAAATATATATGTATATGTGACTATAAACATTTACATGGTCAATTCAAGATTAAACTCCATTAAAACCCAACTGAATATACATTCATAGTGTAAATAGACTTGAATGAAATACATTCTTGACAGCTTTCCAGTTCACTTGCCAGTTTTCTTCACTCCCCCACATTCAATGAAACTCTCTTTAATGCAGTTGAAGTGTTAGTTCATATCCTAAAGCACAGCTAAGTTTAACAATAAGCTGAATAGCTTTGATGTCTCTAAGAGCTTCAAAAGACGAGAAGTTCTCCTTCTTAATCATTAATCATGCCCTTGAAGCCTGGAAGTTTCTCAACTGAAATGCTAAAAAAAGATTTTTTTTCATAATAAGGATGATCATGTAAATTCATCTAGGCCAGGCCCCCCAGCGGGATTTCCTAAAAAAAATAAAGCCGGTATAACTGGACACCGATTGTATTTCAGCATCAACAAACGGCTTGCTTTGTGAAAACTCAGCGAGGTAATCGAATCCCATCACGATAAACAAATCGGTCGGATATTAAAGATCGCATAAACCAGCATAATCGTGGCGGCGGAGGGGCTCACGGCAGCACCCGCTGCTCGTTCACGGCAGCACCCGCTGCTCGTTCACGGCAGCACCCGCTGCTCGTTCACGGCAGCACCCGCTGCTCGTTCACGGCAGCACCCGCTGCTCGTTCACGGCAGCACCCGCTGCTCGTTCACGGCAGCACCCGCTGCTCGTTCACGGCAGCACCCGCTGCTCGTTCACGGCAGCACCCGCTGCTCGTTCACGGCAGCACCCGCTGCTCGTTCACGGCAGCACCCGCTGCTCGTTCACGGCAGCACCCGCTGCTCGTTCACGGCAGCACCCGCTGCTCGTTCACGGCAGCACCCGCTGCTCGTTCACGGCAGCACCCGCTGCTCGTTCACGGCAGCACCCGCGTGCAGAACGAGAGTCAAGAGTCAAAACGCCAGCAAAGTCTCCAACAACACCAGAAAACTAGTAGTTTTTGACAAAAAAAGTCGCCATGAGGGTTTGGAAAGTCGGCAGATTTAGAGAGAAAGTCGCCACGTTGGCAACACTGGCACCGACTAAATGTGTCCCCAGCGCAACATTGGACGTAACAATGGTTCCTATCACATATAAAACCAAACAAAAATCCATCTTCATAAAAACAAGTTGTACAAATAATGATATATAAACAAGCATATTAAAGCTATTAACTTACCATATCTTTCAATTTGAACTCTCACTACTCCGACTAAGCCTCTGCTTAAGTTTCGTTTCACGATAGTCACGTGCTCGCCCACTGACCAATCACAGCGCACGCTGCACCTCACTGCAGAGCTGCACCTGAAAACTGAGCTGCACGTAATGCTGACGTAGTTGTAGGCCAGCTAGCAGGCTCTGGCACGTCAAAGAATACGCCCAACATGTCAAACTAAAGATCTGATTGGTTGAACACTATGACAATCAACAATATCGTCCCCATTCACTTAAACTGCAAAGGGATTCACTTGTGAGTCTGCAGGCCTCGGGCCTCTCTTCTTACCTAGAGACACAGAGGAGAAATCTGATTGGATAAAAGCTCTACTTAAAACAAGCTGCACTGGAAGCAGAGCAACTGAGGAAGACAGTAGCTGTGAAATGAGAAAATAAGATAATGGGAAAAATATTTTTATAAATTATGATACATGTAGTGTGTATTTAAGAACAATTATAAAATAGCTATAACTTTGTGATTCTGTTTAGGCCAGCAGAGAAGGCTTTGAAGGCCCTGACGGCCCACCACTGACATAAACACTGTAACCGTGGCCAACATGCTTTATCTCAAACATCGGCATTCAATATCTGGTTAAAAATATCTACTGTCTAAATAAAGTGCTTGCTCATGACACGTACTCCATACTTCCAAGACCAACTCTGACATCCAATCGCCTCCTTTTGTTTAGCCTTAAATCCTGGTTAACTAAATAGTTTGAATGGATGTCAGATGTTTGCCATGGTGGATATTTAAAAACTATGTAAACTAAGTAATAAAGTGGGAATTCAATAAGTGCTATGAGACCATCCTCTCCAAGTTCTTGCTTAACTTGTTCTACATCTCAGCGAGACTATCCCACTTTCCAAAAGTTTGGTAACTTTTGAATAAATGTAAAACAAACCCAAAGACATGAAAGAACGTCCAACCCAAAAAACAGCATTTCTAAAAGAGTGTTTTAATGTGCTTTATTAGCATACGGTCATTATATTCCCACATTGTTAATGGGAGAACCTGGGCTCCTCCAGGAGTTCATTTAACATTTCTTAATTTTTGTCCGATAAATTTACGACTCATCCAGAACTGTGATCTGATAAAAACTCTCGGTTGCTTTTGAAGTCCGTGAAAATGAGGAATCAATTACGGAGCTCACGCCCATTTATTTCAGTGTTGTTCCTGGAGAAGCGCAGTCATTTGTCTCCTTTTAACTGTGTCAGTAGTCTGTGATTAATTAGCACACACATACACACACACACATCCCAGAAAGCTTGCAAACGCCCTGCAGCTTGTTAGCTCAATCTGCCAACTGCAGTTAATGTTTCCACCTGTTCGTTGAGGACAAAAACAGCTCCCTCCTCTTTCATCTGCGTGATGTTCATCATGGCAAGCTGACTGCGCTGCAGACAGGCCAATCATTTCCCAGCCCCGTTCGGATCACTGAGTAATAAGCTATTTTGGCTACTTGGCCCCCGAAACAATGGCTGTTATTAAAGTATGGATACAAAGATGGAGGCTTTCGACCTCAGTGATATTAATGTGTTCCAGAGGATTATCAAAAGGATATTAATATGAGTTTGTATTCCACCTGGTTCAACTCACAGCTTACAAAGGCTACTATTTTCCTTTTTTGGCAATAAAGTTTCACCTCAATGAACCCCGACTTTTTTGTCATAATGAGATCACAGCTGACGCTGCTGGTGTTTTAATATGGCTGGTGTCCTGTTGGACAAAATTGTATTGTAATTATTTAGAAATAAGAAACTGAGCTTTAGCTTTCTTTTTAAATATATTGATATGTAACAAATAACTAGCATCTCAAAAGCTAGTTAGCTAGTAAGGCTAGTATACATTTTAAAGGTTAAACTTGACAAGTTAAGCTAGTCACCCTGTAGTTCAACAGTAACTGCAGACACTGGACACTTAAATTGGGTCATGCTGGAGGATCAAACTCTAAACCGTGTCATTTTTTAATAACTTTTGACTGAATTTAATTTCTTTAAGTAGTTCTTCAACTCTGAGTCTGTGCAGGTTGGCCTCAGTGTGTGCTTCCTCTTTTAACATCGACCAGTTGAAGAAGGTTGACTTCCATGTTTGTTTATTTATTTTTCCTTTCTAGCTACAATGCAACTCTGCGTCCAAAAGATTTTTACAGTAAATGCAAAACTAATGCTCTTTTTTTTACTCGCTGGACCTCCACAGGAGGAAAATTAAGAATTTCCTGCAGAGTCATATCTGGTCCTTGCACACAATTTTTGGCATCCCTGCTCTTTCCTGTTTTCACAGGATTGTTGGTGAAACATAAGAAAATGTCCCACACAGCAACAAGCGCTGTCAAAGGTTTAGAGAGGCTGACCTGTAATTGACTGTGAGCCTCTTATTCTTTTGGTTCATCCGTTAACTACAGACATGGCCTTCACCCTGTACACCTCCACACACACACACACACACACACACACACACACACACACACACACACACACACACACACACACACACACACACACACACACACACACACACACACACACACACACACACACACACACACACACACTCATACACACATAAACAACACTAATGAAAGAACATTAATCCCTGAAATTGACAATAGGATTATAGTGTTAAAGAGCATTGCCATCACTATTCTACTTCCTGCCCCCTCCGCCATCTGAACTGTTTCAAATCCTTTCAAAGGCCAGACTCTGTTGTGGCGGGAGCTCACCCGCTGGGCTCGGCCTCTGAACTGTACACTGACGTCTAACTCAAGCAGACGGGTTCATTCGGGCAAAAATTGAAGTCTGCTCTACTGGAACTTATAAAAAACGATGCATTTTAGGGCTCTTTCTTCCTCTAATTAGTGAATGTGAGCCGAAGAGGAGAGGATGACTCATATTTGAATTATTCACATGCACCGGCTGTGTTACTTTGCTGTGACATTACCAAGACTGAACCAAGAGGAAGCTGTTTAGACCTGTGGTGAACCACAACACCTGTCTGTTAAATCTGATTTTCAAACACAAGTTAGAGTCTGGTGATCTTCAGTTTCTTCTTGTCAACAAATCCTGTGCTGTTGTGGTGCCGAGTAGGTAGTGTAAGAGCGAGGAAAAGGCCGCTATGAGAGCTGTGAGAGTGAACCAAAACAGTAACTTTAAACAGCATAAACCCCCATAATGCCGAGGAGAACTGTACATTCAAAGTGATATTGATTCATCACTCTTCCACTCCTTTCGTATTATCCCACAGTTTTCACACTGACTACGTTTACATGCACCAAGTATTGGTTTGTGTACAACGCACAGAGCTGGTCGTAAACAGTGTCCAAAGAATGCTCCTAACATCCGGAATAATATCGGAATATCTCACACGTCTTAATCGTAAAATATAGTCACTGTCATTTAAAAAAATAATCAACTATATAGCTGCTTTAAGACTTTCATTGCAAAGCACTGCAGATGCATCGTGTTGCTGAGAGATTACTTCATCCTCTGTTACTGTTTTTGCCTCAAGATAACCAAAACGTTTGACTCTAATTTTTCTTTGAGTGGATGTCCCCATTTTTAAAGCTCGGATTGCCCTCCACACTTCATAATGCAGCTGACGTAACGTAGACAATGCTGTGGGACAGAAATGGTTCCAGTTGTACTGATATGCGAGTTAACACCCCAGTGTAGGTAACGTGATACACGGGCACAGCCGGGCTTGCTTTGGGGTCATCATTTATTTTAGAATTAAGTGCAGCTCCGGTTTTATTTCTACCTATATCATAAACATTCTGAATACATAATAAACACGGCCTAGCATGAATTCAATTTGAAATCATAACGAGCCATGATTTGCCACAGTCTTAAGCTCTGCATCTGAAACAGATGTGCTCTAACTGGATGCTGGAACAGTCGAGCCAGCAGGACCAACTCCCCCCCCCCCCGAGGACGGTTCTGTCTTTTCACGTTGGGAACATGAAATGAAGATGTTACACAAGGAATATATTCTCATGGGTCGGGGGGGGGGGGGGGGTTGCTCTCGCAGGAATCCGAAGACATCATCGTGGACTCGATTTATGTTGCGAGTCTCCTCGGTTGTGTTTGCTATCGCTGCAGACGCACGCCGTCTCACATGTCTCCTTTTACAGCGTGTCAGCCTTGAACTGGGACCGGAGAGAAAATTGTCCGCATAGCTCACATGTGTCCTCCCAAACTATTCACCGGACTCCTTTTCGCTGTGCAGTAATGCAGTTAGTCAAGGGACTTTTACCCCTCTCCTCCCCTTCTCCTACTTTTCTTTATTTTATAGCTGACTGGGTCGTGTTGCTGCGAGGCATCTTTAATGCCTGCTAGCACTACAAAGACGTCTGCGCCCACCATTTTAACTCCACCGTCAAGCAACATTTTTGTGAAATTTTCTGGAGCTCTGAAACAAAGAGTTTGCATTGTGGGAAAAATAATTCAAAGAATAGACTTTCTTATTTCGTTTGTTGTGGGATTATGGAATGTGACCGAGACATTTACTGTGACTAAACAAATCAGGTTAACTTCAGAGTAGGTTTTAGGGTCGGTATGCTAGTGTGTTTTCTACACGAAGCTATGGAGAAAGTCCTCCAATGCTTTTACTTGAGGGTAGTTTTCAAGAGATTTAGCACTATCAACGAACACTACAACATATGGAACTGTCACCAAATCGTGCTTATCCCAGGATATCATAATCATATTAATCATCATGTCACAACATTGTATTGTACACAACATATGTAGGCCTCTGCATTTGACCTTTCCTATAGTGTTTGGAGCTCCAGTACACCATTCCTCAAACCCGTACTTGGTCTATGCGTGGACTTGAACCTGCGACCCTCCGGTTTCAAAACAAAGTGCCCCGCTGGACCACTGACCAGTAGAGCGAGCTACGCTTAACACAAAGGCCAACAGTGTTCTAAGCTGAGAAGAACACAAGAGACAATCTTGTCATAATTGCTACCTTCATTTTTCGATCGTTTACTTTATTCTTTACAAGTATAAGTACTCCTTATGTGTACTCCTTATGTGTACAGCTGAGTGACAACCACATGCCATTCTGAAGGGCTTGGTCACACCAGCATTCATGAGGATGAGTGTATTCATTGAGGGAGAGTGTCATGCTGTATGGAGTGTTTGCTTTCATGAATTAATTAGACAGAAATGTAAAATGTAAAATGAAGAAAGTTTTCAAGACCCGTCTGCAGGACGTCACAAAGCCACACAACTCATTTCTCAACGCTCAATGACCTTTAGTGGTTTGACCGAGCAGTCGTACCTTTGGACTGCATTCTTTTTTGGGTTTTTTTTCCTCCAAGATTCTCTGCTTTTACAGTTTGGCTTCAAGGTCAGGTTTCTACATTTTGGCGGCGAGCTTCCCTCTTCATGATGGACAACTTTCTGGCTGCTGTGTGTGTGTGTGTGTGTGTGTGTGTGTGTGTGTGTGTGTGTGTGTGTGTGTGTATACTTGCTATAGTTGGCTTGATAACCTAGAATGTGTGTGTGAGTGATATTTACAGCTGTGTAGCGTGTTTACTTTATTGTCTGTTATCCACAGAGGCTTCAGTCCTCGTCTCTCAGCGGTCCACAAGCTCCGTCTTCTCTCTTTCATCTTGTTTTTCTTTGCCAGCATGAAGTCCTCAAATAAATCAAAAGGTGTAACTTTTCATGTCGGGATTAAGTGCAGGAAGTCGACATAGTTGTGATCACCGCAAAATGGCAAAAGAGTTGAAAAGACATATTGACTTGGTTTAAAATGCAATCCATCACGGTCTGCTGTCTTTTCATTTATTTAGCCTCTGAATGACGTAATGATGGGAGGATCTGCATTTCACAATAGGAAATATATATGCAACAGTTGACATGGTATGCATCAGATCAGACGTTGGATTCATAGACTAAATGAGGTTTAAGTGCTCAGCCCAGTATTGTTTTTATGTTTTTTTTTTTAACTCTTCCTGTGTGGAAATGATGTGGAGATGCCACCCCTGTGGTTTATTATACATTATTGATGCCACAGCACAAAATCATCAAAGACAAACATTGTTCCTTTCCAACAAGAAAACCATCAAAAGCGGTGTCCGGGAGGCGCAGCGCTTTAAAACACATGCCGTGCAGCCCTAACGAGCTGGGTTCAAGGGGCTGTTGTTGCATGTCAACCTTCCCATATTTCCTGTTGCTCTTTATCGTTAAGTATTTAATTAAGGGCGATAAAAAACAAGGTGAAAAACGCTGTACTGAATTACAGTAGGATGAATGAATGGCGCTCATCCAGGAAGTACTTTGTACAAACTGTTTTTAAATCTGTGTTGCACCTGATGCTCAAACAGATCACAAGTTTAATGGTTATTGGTTCCACACAACAAATACAAGCCAAGTCGATTTTGAGTTAAAAACTTTACAATATAACCTTAAAACATTGTTAAGTCAAGGATCATTTATTGTCAATATGCAAGACGGGGTTGCACAACGAAATGCAAAAACATGACAAACAAAAGCAGTACAGTTCCGGTGCATTTCTTAAATTTGCACAAGGAGGAATGTAAGTAGAAGCAACACAACTAATTCTCTGGGCAATATGTTCGCCATCTTCACATTCAGAAATTCAACATCAGACAAACATTGTCCATCAGCACCGACTGTTTGAGCATCAAGCATCATTGATGTAAACAGAGTCCAGAGTCTGCCACAATGGAGCCATGTCTTTGTAAAGATGTGGGCACAGCAGTCACCGACTTCCCGTTGATTGGTTAGCCTGAATTTTCCTGCGGCTGGACATTATCCAGGAACAGATTGGGTGGGTGGAGTAGCCTTAGGTCCTAGCTGGGTTAGCTTAGCTTCCCTCTCGCCTCCACTCCACTTTCAGTGGCGATTGGTCCGGAGGGTCTGGTTGGGGGGGGGGGGTGGTGATTGTCTCACGGTTAGCTCCCCACAAATGCATCTAATCCCCTCGCTTCCTTCTCAATAAGTGCTCCAGTAATAAAGACAAAAACACATTAAGACAGAAATGTAGCATGAATTCATGGGAGCTACCGGATGCAGCATGTACAAAACCCACAAAAGAATATATTTTGAGGTAACGGAAGCTTCACATACTCCGTCATCCCTTGTGGAAAATAATATTTCCGGCATTCACGCAGTCACTTAAAGATACAATCAACAGTGTATAGACTTTCAGAGGGGTGGAAAATAGCCAAGACATTTAATAACGTCTGAGGCCTCCAGAGGTCCAGTTTTTAAAAAAAGACTGCGACAAATCCATATTTAGCCAAGACAGTCCTGGTTCCTAGATGGGCAAAATGACCTAACCGTTCTATTTTGAATCTGGGTCTATCCAGGCCACTTCCACTGTGAAATCAGAGCTGCATGTCTGTGAGATGTGTGTCAGTAAGCTATGCGTCCAGAGAGCTGGGAGTCATTTATCAGTCTAGGCTCGGGGGCCACTGGGAGAACGAAACTCAACCTGACACCGGAGCTTAATCCGCACAGGTGTCTCTCTGTAAACCGCCAGCTGCTCCTGACATGCAACCCCTCCATTTAGGTTCTGTGGGTGTCATGTGGGGTAATACTAGTCCATTCATCGATTCAGAGTGCCGTGGTGTTGTTTGGAAAAGTCCTCAGTGTGTGAAACTCAAACAGGCCGAGCTTTAAAGACTTTTGAAAGTTGCATACAATATTTGGCGTTAAAGCTAGAAAAGCCTTGTTGACACAAGACGAGTGGGATTTTAGTAACTTTAAACTTGAATTGTGTCGTAATCATCATCATTTTGGACCGGCGGGCTGTTGTAAACACCCGAGGAGCAACTTGCAGTTCAGTGTCTCGTTCAAGGTTTAAAGCACCTTTTTTATGCAAAAGTCGTATTTTCTTTTTTCATATAACGTCCCAAACATCTTGGACACAGAAACGCTGCAGCCTCAGCTGCACCAACTCTTCAGTGACCATAACATGCCCGATGTACAGTACGTGTTGAAACATCTGACATGTGGCATACAAAAGCAAACATGTGCCTTTCAGCCTCTATATCATTTCTTTTCCTCGTTCAAAGACTAATGACAGCAGGAATAACAAGGCCCTCCGCAAAACTCCACCAGCTCACGCTCAACTGACCCAGCACAGAAGAAGTGTACATGGGACAGTTTAAAAAACTCCCAGAAGTGCAGTGGTCCTACTGGGTCCCACTGCGAAGTACAGTAGCCTACTGTGGATGCTCAACCAAGTCTGCGTACCAAAAGTCATGTGCCGTTAACATTTCAACAGGTTTGCTTTATATCGCTTTGGGGAGGGGGAACACATGCATGTGGTCTCCTGACCTCTCCTCTTTCACATTAAACCGCATGTTGTGTTTGTTTGTGTTGCCGCTGACTATTCGTCAGACAGTAGCCACATCCGAAGGTAGCGAAGGTTGGTCAAGTCCAAGAAGTCTATGGTGTGAAAGACCCTTGACCGCGATGTTCCTTCTGTGCCGTTCATGGTACTCTCAGAGAATCCTGCAGATTTATTTTTGATCGTACTGTAGAAAAAGGAGTACAGCCACATCGACTTGGTACCGAAGTATTGGTTCTCGTGACATCCAACAAAGCAACGTAATCTTGGTTGATTTCAAAATGAACGGCCCAAATCTTGAAAGAGTTTAAGCTACATCATTTTTTTCTTTTCCACATTCATGGGAGCACAGACTAATTCTACCTCTTCCAAACCAAATAAGCACTAAAATCACCAGAGAAAGCAGAAGAAAGCCATTAACTAAAATCTGTGTGAGGCCCCCCCCTGGTTGCACAAGTCACGCGTGGAAGGGTTAACTACTCGGCCGGAATGAGAACCAGAAGTGACTGCTTCAAGATGAGAGACACTCGGAGGAGAAAAAAACAAAAAGGCACTTGTCTCTCATTAACACTCAACCCTGGATGGCCTCTGCTGGAGTGTATTTGCATCCACCTGTTGACCCTGGCTCCGCTCCTCGCCTCGTCCTCTTCTCCGGGGAGCCTGAAACGCACCAGGTGTTTCCCGTCGCACGTGATGCATCTCTACTGTACGACTGGAGTAATGCTCCCGTCTTTATTGCCGTCTTTTGCCGGAGCCAAACAATATGTTCTTGACACAGCTCTCTGGCCGACGTGCCAAGGATTTCACATGTTTCATAGTAAGGGCCTCCCGATCGGGGTTTAGCCCAGCCTGCAATATTGGGAGACTAGACCACAGGAAATCCCTAGCGAGCCTGAGCGCACAGCTCCTATTCAGCAGAGCGACTAGAAGCTTTATTTTTGTACCACACACGCACAGTGTCCCCGTGGCATCGCATGCAGGCAGGCATGCGTTTTGTGAATAATGAGTTCATGGGATCACGCCTGGTTTGGCTTGAAAATACAGCCATTCACGCTCTCAGAGTGTGTATTTTGCTTTTAATTTAAGCTAAGCCCACATAACTACCTGATCAAGCCCCTGGTTTCACAGCAGGCTTTGGCGACCTACAGCACAGAGCTCACGCATGGCGGCAGATATAACTCCCCCGGTGTTGTTCTTACGTCCCTGAGAGTGAGGCGCAGTAGTGTGTCGAGCGGCTGGAAAAGCATTGAGGACTCAATCTCTCTGAGACCAAACGGAGAGAGAGAGAGAGAGAGAGAGAGAGAGAGACGGCTTTCAAGAAAAAGTGAAACCAGAAGGCAGAAAGCGACAAAGACAGTCTAAATCAGCGTTTTAAGCAACGAGAGAGGGCTTTGAGCCAAACTATTGTTTCAAAATACAGACGTATTTTCCATTTGTTAGCCCCGTTTCCTCCGAGTCTCAGTGACCTCCTCTCACCTTTGCTTTATTAGCGGTGGGACAGCCCACCCGGTGCCGGGTGGAAGCCCGTTCAAACCAACGAGGGCAGGAAGCCAGCGTCCTCATCATCACAATGCCAGCTGCTTCCAACTTAATTTGTCGGACGCTTCCTTTCAGCCAATTTAATTTGAGAGAGAGATACAGATGATAATCCGCCGCTAGTCAGGCTGCAGTCGAGGATTGAGCTTCTGAGACCGACAGGAAGTGAAGAAAGCCAATTGCCTTGGAGAAAACAGAGGGTTTGTGGGAAAATGGAAGGTCTCCACAACAGGAAGTGGACTACCTTTTTTTTCCTTTTTTCGCCTCTTGTTTACATGGGGTAGGATGAAGTTGACCTGAACTTGACTGATCTGGTTTCCGGTAGGAAAAACAAAAAAGCTGTAAATGAGGATGTAAACAGGAGTTATGTCGGGTGTATTGGTGCAGTTCAGAGCAACAGTGTCAGAAGGGGTTGAGCCCTTAGTCGTGAAACCTGAGGCATCTGGGAAAAATGCTCGGAGCACCTCTACTCTGTGAGCATTGTGGGTTTCGTTCAGCAGTTTTAAAATCGCATTGTCAGGGACTGCATATAGCACTGCTGAGAACCCATTGATTTACAGAGATCAACGTAGCCTCGTATAACGGTTCGTATGATATCTGACAAAAAGTTACTTTCGTTACTTTTTTGTGCATTTTCACGTGTCAATTTCTGCTCGTTACATGCATATGATCTTAGGTTTTCACAGGAAACAACAGTGGGGTAAATAACCACGGTAGTGCCGTTACTGAAGTACGCAACTTACGTGACAAATAAATCAACGTCTCCTGGCTGAAAGATCACCGTTTGTTGGACCCATCCACCTCACCCCCCCCCCCCCGTGTCTGCTCCTGTGGCCTTTATACTTCCTCGTTCAAGGCTATCTGCATAACGTACAAAGATATTTTGTGGGATATCTATGATTTACGGCGCATTCTATCTACGAATGCTGGATTCAACCTCCCAGAGGTGCAGAGTTTTTGTGATGAATGAAACCTGATCCATTTTTCATAGCTGGCAGATCAACTGTTTTGCTTTGTTTTGGTGAAAAAGTCGAAGCAAGCTTTCAAATGGTGGCTGAGCTCTTTTTCCGCAGCCTCTGTGTTGTGGATCGGATGTTGCATTATCATAGCTGCAATAGCTTTGAGGTTCTGTGTTGCCTCGTGTCCCAATAAATCATCACATGTGCTCCGGTTTTAATGGATTCATTCTGTAAAACAAAGCGAAAGAGGAAATAAAAAATAGTAATCCGTGCAAATACAGCTCTCGGGTTACGCTGCTTCATAAAAGGGCTCACTTTTCATTTTCCCCTCACATTGTGACAGAGCTCTGATGGTTTTAATCAGAGTAAAGCAGCGATCCAGTTCCGGTCATGTAACTTACTGTACATGCAGCGTGTTGCTGAACAGTCAAATCAGAGTTCGTCAGTGCCAGTAAATAATGTTGGAAGAGAAGTGGGCCAAGAAATCCCGCTCAACTCCTAAACAACAGTAATATGCACCGTGACGGTTTTTAAAAAGCCACAGAAGCACTGCTATTGTCATAGTTTCATCTGCTCATGCTGTTCCAACACTGCAGTCATTCACGTTGCTGTCAGATATGAGTTTTACGGACATTAACATTCAAGACAGTCAAATTAAATCACATGTGGCCACTGAAAACCAGTCTGACCACACAGCTCTGAACTCAACGTTACATCTGATTGACAGAGAGAATCTTTAACGAAGGGTTACTTGTTTCGCTGCTATTCAACAAGGTCATTTCAACAATTCGGGGAGCACCGTGCGATCGTTTCTGTCTTTGCCTCTCAGTATATACACTTAACTGACATCACACAGGTACATTAAAGTGTCAAAACAGCAGGATACAAGAATAATTGTTATGTATTAGTATCCAGAATAGCATACTGTACATTATGACCATTTACTAAACACAAAGAGAAGCGTAACAACACTAAAATAAGAGGTACTATATACACCAAACATAAGTAAGTAAGGAGACAAGGAGGTTACATACAAACACCTTGTGATCCGTCCAGAATATCCTCCTGATCACCATCTCTCAGTAAAGTGTGTCTGCGTTTCTCCAGTCATCTACAGTTGCTCACATCCTTCAGGCAAACGGATACGATTCTTCTAAACCACTTCAACTGTCTGAGTTTCAAGGCAGCAAAGCATGTGTTTTGAATCTTTTGTGTGATTTCTCCAGGCTCTTTCCTTCCTCTGGAAAATGTCTAATTTCAACCCCGAGTAAATAAATGCGCCAGAGTTACTTTTGTGCCGCTTTCATTACACCGAATCCAGTCGTGTGCTCCGACTCCCCGACTAAGACCCAAACAGACAGTGTATGAGTTTCTTAGATTGCCGTTGTCTCAAGTAACCGTACCTCATGCCAATTATGCAAAAGCTGTAAACACAACCAGTAGGATAATGGTAATAGGAAAACTATGCCCTTAGCTCTCGTTGGAATAACAAACTCAAGAATAAGAACCTCAAGCTGTGTGAATATTAAACAGGACAAGGATATAAATATCCTAAAAGTCTACCTGTTGTGTGCAGAGACAGAAAATAAGACAACGAAATCAACCAATTAGACACTAAAGTCAAGTCGAGCACGTCTCAGGAGCCTTGCAGTGGCATAAAGTCTTACTCACATCCTATCATTTGTCTCTGTAATTAATTATTCAAGGAAAAAAAAAGTTAAAAAGCGACCATTCGTAACATGAGTCATCATCGAGAGCTTCCACACAAGGACAATATTATAACCCCCTTTTTTTTTCGTGTGAGCTTCATTTAAACAAGGCACTAAATCATAAAACGCTCCCTCAGATGTTCCTCCAAGAAACTAAGGAAACGTAAGTGATAATAATAAAAAAAAAAAAAAAAAGGTAGTTCAAGAGCTATTAGGATACGGGATGAAAAAAGAAAAAAAAGATGACAAACATATGCTATTAATGACCAACATCTGCAACGTCAAGAAGATGTTGCTATTCAAGCCTCGCAGGGGAATCAAAGACACGTGCGTGGCAGAGGGTTAGCGGCACTACGGGTTCAGCCAAACGCTGCCTGGCACTTTGTACCGGGCAGAGCGACCACAGTCTGCTGAGGAGCAGTCGCTCAACACGGGAACAGCTGCTCGCTGATTCAATTCTAAACAGACAAGGAGGGTTTGGTAAACTACTGTTATGCCAGAATCAGGTTTCCGTCTTCCAGCCATCACCGTTTGGTAATGAACCACGTTGAGTGAGTCGTGTGATGTGAAGATGTAAACCACATTGGGCTCATCTTCTTGAAGATGGCAGCTTTGTTTCATACTATGTGTTAAAGTTGGGAAAGTAGAGAAGTGGCATTGTAAAAGCTAAACGCGCAGAAAGTTAGGAGCACCTCAGTCGATTCAAAGACCGAGACCAGAGCACGCTGCAAGGTGAAGACTAATACAACGGACAGCGTGGACTCAAGTTCTTTAGGCTTTGTTATCCTTCTTGGCCCACTCGTGCTAAGACAATGTATTCCGCATTAACATTGATATTAATATCTTTTGCACATGAGTATGCTCCCTTCAAGTTCCTCCTGAGAAAACTACAAAATCAGTCTGATGAAATTCCGCTGCTGAAACAGTTGACGCTATCTGGATTTATTGTCAACATCTGGTTCTTTTATCCCTATCATAATACCTTCATGTCAGAGATATGAGCATTTTGTCTCTTTGTGATGGTTTGCCATGAATTCTTTTTTTAACAGCGGACACAAGAAGCACTTAGGATCCTCCAAAATGTATATACAGAGAGACGCCTGTAAAACTCTTCCCGCACCTGTTTCTCTGTAAGATGGACTGGCTATCAAATGCTTATCTTTCCAGTTTCTTTTTTTTTTTTTTTTTTAATCCCAACATGTTTCGGTTTCCACCCACTGCAGGAGATGGCACACGGGTAGAAACAGGATGAAGTCTGTTCCAGACAGATGGAAAAGAGCAAAGTCTGGAAAGAAAAAGGGGATGCCAGTTGCAATAATCTGATTCTGGATCACGATCTGTGCACCAAAGCAAATAAAAAAAAAACGGGCAAATTTCTGAAAGCAGCCCAAGGCGTCTTCCGTACCATAAAATGCCACCAGGGTCTTGATGTGATCTGTTTTCTGTCAGCGTTTGATTGAACCTGATGGCTTTTCTTGGCATGACGGTGAAAGCAGGATCCTCACTTTAAGCTCTATGGCAGCACACTTTTGCAGTGTAGCGAGTTTTTGGGGTCGTCTGTTGTCAGATGGAAACATATGAAACAGAATGGCTTATTCCTGCTACTCTGGATGAGATTCATATCCTTGAAGAAAATGGGTATCTGTATATTTGTTGTAGAGGGCGTTCATGCATGTAGGGACAGTTGTAGTGACACTGTATGTTTTGTTTTTCATGGTTTTCTTGCAGTTGGACCACAATAACTACCCAAAATGGGATAATAGTCCATATTTAACGTCTTTTTTTTTAGATTAAAAGTGCTATTTCCAAAAATGCTTGTTCCATAATTAGACAAAAGCACTGTACTAAACAATTAAAATGTTTTATGATGTTTCCACAAGACACAAACACAGACTGAAAAGAGCTGATTAAGAAAACAAGGCGAAAAAAAAAAGCCGAGTTGGAGAGAAAACGTGATAACACACTAGTATGCAAAAACTAACCGGTTAGAAGTTCTATCATGTAAACTGCCAGAATATCCAGCTGCATTTTGAATTCAAATGAAGCCAGTTGTGAGGACTTGGTTTGAGGATTATTCCAATTGCTCGGGCGAAGCCGTTTTTAGTTGCCAACGGTAGAAGAATGTGGTCGCACTGGCTGACTCCCAACTGTGAATGTCTTTCAGCAGAATTAAAAAGCGCATGCATACTCAGCGAATGGGATGAATGAAAAAAAAAAAAAGGCCCAGAAGAAGAAAAGCGCAGTAACCCGGCATAAATCAAAACCCTTCACACAAACTCAATGTATGCACTTAACGTGACATGCGAGAGACTTTCTCAGCCTGCGGAGAGCTACCAAACTGAATAAACTAACATTTGAGTGCAGAGGGATATTCCAATCAAAACTAAGAGCGGGGTATTTAGTGCAAAGTATGCATGGCATACACTATAATCCTCCCTGTACCTCGTTAAACCCAAACACCACCCCCGTTTAACAAGGAAGACTCCTTGTTAGAGGCTCCGATTTTAATCCCCTCGCTCCTGCTGTTTTTCAAACATGTTATGATTGTTGGATTGAGTCTGAAGAAGCATTATATGGTAACAGGGGACCTATAAGTGTACGATCCTCCGAAACGCCCCCCCCCCCCCTCACCACCACCTCTGACATCCAATATCTCCCTCTCTGTTTAAAAACCACGGCGCTGCAGGACAGCAGCAGCACTGTCAGTTCCCCTCGTCCCTGTGAGGAAACAGAGCGTTGGCCGGCGAACAAGTTCCCCTTGAACGTCCAAACATCCAGATCGACCCGTCCCAGGTGCTTCGTTTGCCTCCTTCCTCTGAGTGGCCCACATCCTCTGGCCAAACAAACGTCTCTACCAGACGCGGGGATATATTCTCTGGCTGTTTTTGTGTGTGCAGATCTCATCCTTGACAAGAGCAGAGATGAGGGGAAAGTTATCACATGTGCAGAATGAGTCTGAATTCTTGCCCCCTTTTTTTATATTTCGGCAGCACAGTTTTATTAAATGCGCCCTCAAAAAGTGTGATCCAGCGCGAGAACAAAAAAAAAACATCAGCTACCACATGCGGTGGCTGATGTCCAAGGCAAACACTCCCACCGGTGTGTACACCAAGACAGATGACTATAGGACTCAAAGCCTGGCTAGCACAACGTAGCCCTATTCAGTATTTATTTTCACAGTTCAAAGCACTGGCAGCGGCCCACTTAGTGTCTGCAGTCCAGTCCAATGCACCCCTGATTGCCACAGTGAGGCTTCGCAGCCCACAAAGTCCTATACTGTAACTTGTGCCAGCCACTAACTCCACATCTGCAGTACCACCTAAAAAAAAAAAAAAAAAAAAAGAAATGGCGAGGCAGCATCCAGGAGGGGAGGGAGTGGGGGGGGGGGTTTGAGGGGAGGCTTACGGGTAGCGGGGTAAAGGGATTCCTCTGAAACCACACTTTGCTCGGGGTTTGAACGGCTGCTTTGTGCAGCTTGGCGCGATCACACAGCCCACATTAAAGGACGAGGTCTGTTATTCACCCCAGCAATGATAAGTAATGTCTTGCAGGCCATCGAATCGCAGCGGCGGACTTTCCGGCCCTTGGCTGTGAAGTTTATCGGCGCACTAACTGTGAGACCGTCGGTCCCGCTCCCACACGGGGGGGTTCGGCTCTATAAAGCACCGTGTGATATACGGGCTACCGTATGGAATCAAGGAGGATGCTGGGTTATGTGGGGATGCAGATGTGAGGTGGAGAGAGATGTCTCATGTTTCTTGAGATACTTTCTCGTCTGGGAATTCCTCGTCTCCTACGTGCAAAAGAAGGAATAAAAGGTGGAAAATCTGTTAAATGTTGAGGAAAAATGTCGTGGAAAAGCATTTAAAAAGTGATCACTGGAGAGGATACAGAACAAGCTCCGCTCACTGTGGTGTGATCCCAAATCTAGGTCATTTCACTTCATTGTGATCAAGTTTTATTTCCACTTTCATCTGTTCTGCAAACATGCATCCTCTCTGTTTGCATTCACGGCTCAATATTTCATCCACACGTTGCCATATTGCAAAAATACGGAGCCAATAATCCCTATCGGCTTCAATAAACACCAGTTCTACTTTCAATCCAGTCTCGTTTTATGCGACTGTCACGCTGTGTAAATGGTGTGTACTTTATATTGGAAAGACGCTGTAAAGTTGAAATCTAAAAATGGATGTTTAGTTTAAAGTTACTGGCTTTAATATTTATTGCCACGTTGAGTAAATCGCGAAAAGTCAACTTCAAAGTTCCAAATAAAGCCCCAATACGGTCTCGAATGGGAGAGTTGCATGAGCACGATAAACAAAATACAAAAATACACTCGAAACACACTTTAAACGCTCCTACGAGCGCCAATAACATCTTATGCTTGGATGGCAATTGCCTGAGTCACATCCAACATATTTTATGTTTAATTTAGAAAGGCTTTTCAGCTAAATTAACCCAAATTATTGTTTCAGCCTTCCAACTGATTTTATGCATTTTTTTTGACCAAACACTGTGTTCTGTGCTTTGCAGACTTGACCCCAAGAGAGCTCTTCGTCAGTATGTAATGGGCACGAGACTAAATCGAGGTTGGCCAACACACATACGCTCCGTTTTTTTACTGCCTGGCTACTCCTCATGAAGTCCCTCCACTCCCAGGTTTTTCCTCTCGGTCTGGACTCTGTCTGATGCAGTTTTGTTAGCGTGCATGCTACATGCGAACTGAGAGCTATTATTCACCACGAGCTCATCAGCCTGACTACATTGGAGCTCACCTCTGTGCCTATATTAGTCTGATCATTAGCAATAAGTACTCACTCTTGTAACAGTTCTGTTTTTACGATTCATCCAGAGAAAGAAGTTTGTAATTTTGTGCTTCTTCAAGTTTTTCTTTCTACAATGCATGACATGTATTTTTTTGCATTATGCATTCATCATTCCTCCTTTTCACGCTGGCTCTGAAGGATGTGATGTGCAAAGGTGTTTATCCTGATTCATGGAGTATTACTTAAATCAGGAGCAGCTTCTGCAACAAGCTAGTGAATAAGTTTCCCCTTGTTATCGTGTCTTGTTGCTGTTGAATTGAACAAATGAAACCGCAGTTTGATCCCAACTCAGTCTCTACTTTCTGGATGCTGCGATTGATTGGCTGTTGATCGTTATTGGCTGATATTCAGTACAAATATGTGACCGGGTTATCGGCCTTTAATGCTTTCCAGTTGCCGATCTGAACGGGGTTAGTACTCCACACCTGTGGTTAAACACTGTTGTGCATGCGACTGACAGCGCTGCACTTGTGGTTGCTCAGACACGCTACTTAGCTAACAGCTAATGCTACTGGAGGTTGCATTATAATGCAAATATTTTCTAATAACCACTATAATAACAAATAACAAAGTTAAAGGATAACATTTAGTATTTTTGACGGTTCACACCGAGTTCGGTATGATTGTAAATTATTTTGCAAGAAAAAAGTTACAACAAAACGACCGGTACCGGCTGTGTATCGTGTATTTGCCGATCTGGCTCATTCCCGATCGTCAGTCGGTATCTGCATCACATGGTCCTCATCAGTGGATAGAGATTAGTTCAGCTCAGTAGTATCAGTTTTAGCAAACTGCATTTTCACAAATGAGGAGTGAACTTTCATGGAGCGACCTGGTTGGGGTTTAAGACGTTTACTATGAACCACAACGTCACTTGCTCGAGTCTCTCTACTGTCAAATCCGAATGCATAATATGGCCAAAAGTGTAGTTGAAAAGAATGAAATCGTATGGTTTTAGGTGCGACGGATGAAACCAGTTACTGAGCTGGGTTGAACTTCATCCATTGAGGAAGACTAGTGTGTGAAGGCTGAAAGTGAACTACACATCGGGATTGTTGTCAAACTACAACTTCCAAGGTCAAGAGTTATCTTTAATGTTTAAGTAAGTGTTAAAATGAATAAACTACCACTCATCTCGATGTGATGATTTCTGTTTTGTATTCCCTCGCCTCTCTGATCTCAGTATATCATGTCTTCTCTCCTCTTCATAGGAACTAAAGATTACAACATGGGGCCTTTTCTTCTTCTTCTTCTTTCCACCACATGCAGTCCCTCTCACTGTCTGTAATCATCCTGAACATGAGAAACGTCTTGAATCTGCTGTGACTGCATCCTTTCGCTATTCTTTTTCTCCAAACCTCAAAGACAATACCCTAATTACAGACCCGTTGCGAGAGAATTGTCCTCTGTACGAATCAAAGGCGGCGATGAGAAAACGGAGGAAGAGTCCCAATTTTCACAAGATGAATCAGCAGGAGGGAGAGCAGATGATTAAGGGCCAGCGCCCCCATGTCCGCCCCTCTTCTGTCTGTTTGTTTGAGAGGAGCACCACGCCAAGACAGAAATCTCCAGGATTAGTTTGGTAATAAATTGGTGATGAGATAATCCTGTTGGGCAATCCCGTTTCAAGGGGACGGGAAGTCGCGTTTCCCAGCACTGTGTGTCAAACAAAAACACAATGGTTTATAGACATGGTGAGTGAGGCCCTCCATAACAAAATGCAGGCGTACTATACTTGTACTTGTTTGGTGAAGCCGTTGCTCTCTGTTTGGTTCACATGCTTAAACAGGCTGCGCTGCAGAGAGTGACTCATTATGGTCGGGTAACTTATATCATGAGAGCAACAGAAACCAGATCAAGACATTACAGTTGCAACATCGGGGCAGAGTGGCAAATGGCTTTTATTATACAAAGACAGAGAAGTCTTTGTTGGTCATTGATGTTGATAGAGTCATGTGCATCATGTTGTTGACATCTAGAGCAAGGGTACTTAAATAGAAATGTTAGAGGTCCACGCAGAACATGTTCAATATGGTCAGTCGAGCTTTTATACAAATGTGATGTGATAAACAAATCACCATTATCACGATCCCCTCGACGGGGGCTGCAGCTATTATTTTAGCAATCGAGTATTCTACTGATCATTCCATTAATCAAATAAAAAATGCTTTGGTTTATTGAGAGCGATAGTAAATATACAAACAAAAGACAAAGAGAAAATAAGACGGAACATCTGATTGGTTTCCATTGGAGAAAAGTAATTAAAAGTAATTTAGTCCATTTAAGTGGGCTTCAAGGCTCCAGAATAACCTTTTTCATCAACCGTCCCGAAGTGGTACATGGTAAATGGACTTCATATAACCTTTCTAGTCTTCCTACTCAAAGTGCTTTACAGTACACGTCGTTCTCGCATTCACACAAATGCATCCACTGAAGGCAAGGGGCTACCAGGTGCCACCCGCCCATAGGGACTAAACACATTCATCCACATGCACAGCCTTCGGGAGCATTGTGGGGTGAAGTGTCTTGCTCGAGGATCGACAGGGACTAAAGGAGTAGGGCATCAAACTGCTGCTCTTCCGATTGGAAGATGGCCCAATCCTTGTAAACAATCAAATAGCATTGAATAGTTGGTGAAACATGCAGCAACGACGTCACCTCATGATGGCGCTCGAGGAAAGGTCAGGAAACCATCGAAGACGGAGCGATTCATCCTCTGGGGAACATGAATGTCTGTACAAAATCTAAAGGTCATCCATCCAGCAGTTTCTGAGATATTTCAGTCCGGAGTGACAGACCAACATTGCATGGTTAAACCCTCAAATGCCATGTTTTGTGTAGACCCTACAGTGCGTATCTCTAGAACACAGTTACCCTACGTAGCACTCTTCTCGTCTTGGACTTGTAAACTGCAGAACTCAATATTTTACACGTAATGATGGTGGAACCATATAATCCAAGATCACAATCTATCTGCCCGGGGCAAACAACAGCAAGTGGTTTGATCCAGACAGAGATCTAACTAACTGTGTCGGACTAACCTATAAAAGCCGGTGGTTTAGGTTCCTCAGTGAGTGACAGCATGTGCAGAACGCATGTAATTTTGCTCGGCCCACCCACAGCACAATATATGGCATCCAGATCGAGAGCTTGTCCCCTTTTTCTTCCTAACGAAGCGGATCTTTGTCAGGGTTGTTCACGTTTAAAGCTTTAGTTATAGAGATCAGATAGCACATGTTATCCCACGGCATGTGGTTTGATTTGCACAAGTCCATAAAAGTCCATTTTTACACCTCGCAGTGAATTAACAATAGTTTTAAATAAGGAATCATTGCTGTGGGGCTTTGTAATGGACCGATTCTGTTAATGTGGCTGTGAGGTTCATTCATATTAGTAGCACAAGTATTCAGATCATGTATTAAAGAAGTATTCAAAGTAGCCACACTCATTATGCAGAAGTGCCCTTTTAAGTGTGTATGTAGCTGGTCAAGGTGGAGCTCATTTAAAAGGACAGTTCACCCCAAAATCTAATTTAACCATAGTTCCCACATCAAACTGCTCAAGACGAGGTCTGTGGATCATCTTGAATAACCGGGTCATGATTTCTGGAAAGAGACATTTCTGCTAAATTGTTCAAATGTTATATTTAGACGCTTTGAGCACCACGAGCCGAGTGCCATCTAGTCCCATTATAGTCAAGAGAAGGCAGACATCTCTGCGGCAAATATCGCCAAAACATAGGCAACTCATTGAAGATAGATACAGCTGAGGGGTTGTAAGATATGTACAGTACTGTGACAAGAAAAAGCAGTCTTTAGTAGTCGTATGAGTAGTTTCTTCTCTCTTTTTGGCTGGCTGGTAGTGGGCGGGGCTTATTGAGGTATTTGTGATTTTAGCGCTGAACATGACCCGACACCGGAGAAACTTGTGGCTTTTGCCTTGAGAACTGAACGCCTACTACCTCCAGCTTTGTTTTCGTTTTGGACCAACCGCCACCAACAAGAACCGTCTACTGTCGTTCGGGAATGAACTCGCCCTGGACACACCAGTAGCTGAACCAACAGTCGTTCTCCTAACAGTTAATCAAATGTATTTGTTTTTCTCTGGCTTTCCTCTCATCTTTGCTTTTTATTCTTGCGTAATACTACATAGTTTGAAATCCTCAGGCCCGTAACAGTTAAGATTTAACAATCTGAGAGGTTTACTGGAGGAAAAACAACTTTTTGGTTGGACGGGTCACAACGCGGGATGAAGGGTTCCGAGTAGATTATAATTCATTTCAAGGGTCAAGGGGTCGCTGGCCAGAAAGGTTGGTGGGAGGGAGTATGTTTTGTTTATAAATCTGTGAAAAGCTGTTAAATATATCACGAGGAGTGAGAATTACAATATGTTCTTCGTCTAAAGGACTCTTTCTCAAAAGGAAACAGTAGAACTACCACTCATCGTAGTATTTTTAGCTTAGAGAGAGAGAACGAGGTCTGTGAAAAGACTTCTGCATGGCACAAGCTGCCATAGTCATAACACAAGTAACATGACATCAGAAATCATAAAACCTGACTCATACTATGCTTACATTACTGTCATAAAGCCGACTTCAAAATGTGCCTTATCCCCCAGACTTTTCGGAGAGCTTCTTGAAATGTTGACCGCCTTTTTCTGAAAGATTTGGCAGCGAACGCACCGAAACTCTGCTCGGGAGTTGGAACCGTGCAAAGCGTCAGCCGTCGTGGCGGCTGTTATGATGTGCAAGATGTTGAATTTATCTACATGTGTCCTCGATGTTTGCTGCCATAAATACTGCGGAGAGGTAGAGCTGCCCCCTCGCACCGTAATTTATCATTCCCACCATCGGCTCTTTATTTATGACACCGCATTGGAAGGATGGCTCCCTTCCAAAGGATGATCTAATAAGGCTAAATCCACTGTGATTGGTCCAGCTAAGTGGGCGATGACAAAGCTGGCTTTTCTCTATATGGGATCATCTAATTATGGATACACATTTCATTCAGTAAGTCATGCATGGGGAACAATAGGGACGTTTCAATCCATAATGAGACATTTGAATGGATTATAAAGAGGACATTTCATGAAAAGTCTTGATGCTTTGGCAGATCATCACATAAGAATACCTTTTAAGGGTTTCTTTATGCCTTGTTGTGACAACAATGCAATTATTATTAAGTGATTATCACCAACTCTGCAGATCCCCCTTAAGCTCCATGGAGCTTTTTCCTCATCACTTGACATCATTGTTGTGATTCCTCTGCATATTTGCTGCATGGCTCATGGGCTGTGCCTCCATTTCCACATGCAACAAGCTAATGTAGCTCTAATCCACTTTAACTTTTTTGGGATTCTGTCAACGGGATCTCACAGTCAATTATTGTGTTTTAATGCACAGCCCTAGTTGGGTTGTTTTACTTACTATAGAACAATTTAATATGCTTATGAATCTTAAAATAAATCTTCTCTCTGCACAGCACCAGTATATGTCAAATAAATGTACTGGAATAAAGGGACCAAGCAGCCCAGAGCTGATCTACGCAAGCAAAGCACACACACACTAACATAATTCTACATTGCTCGAATTAATGTACATATTTACATTTGGTTCCTGTTTTGGAATGAAAGGTGATACTCATGAGCAGTCAACACCACCAGTCAATGTTGCAGCCTTTGCTTTAATGTCTTGCCACATAAAAAAAAACATGAGTGAGCTTTTCACACGAGGTCCTTTTTCCCCCCACATCTGATGAGCGTGATTTCAAGGGTGCTTGTGAGGAAATGAAGCTGCTGAACAACGTTGTAAAAACGTTACACAGTATATATGAGAGCTGCCACAACCAGATCGACGTGGCACCCACGCATGCTCCCTCATCGTCGCAGCGTGGCTGTTGCACTTCCTCTCCCAGTGCCTTGTGGGTGCATCTGGATAAAACGGTACAACACGAGCTTCGCATGTAGAGAGACGTGTGGAAACGTCGAGCTTTCCAGACGACTATGGAGGGAGAGACGTGCTGACAAGTTCAGTTCCAGGCAGATTTGGATGAAATATTACCGGGGCTGGTAATCTTTGGTTGCACGTTTCACTGTGGGATATAAAACCTTTCGGGGTGTAAATGAAGACATTCAGACGGATAATTTCCACCGTTTTTTGTCGGCTTTGGAAGAATTGACACTGTCTGTAAACGGTCTCCATTTGTTTGACATGAGATGCAGATTACTGAGCATTTATTACCACGTGGGCAGCATCTATCCATTCATACCCACTGTCATTCTGACCTCATTGTCCTTTTCCATTCAAAGTTCAGCTTAGTTCTTCTGTTGTTTATGTGTTTTAGCCTTTTTTTGGTTGAGTTTCAGGTTTGTTGTTGTATTGTGGGCAGATACAGTATATTTAAAGTTATGTTGTCTATTTTGTGCATTTCAAAATGTTTAACTAAATCTGTGCTCTGTTAATATATGATTACATGCTTTCAAACATTGGATTGTATCACGGTTTTAAGTCTCGGATCAGCAGAAATAATTTTTTTTGCAAATGTAACTTTGCAATGTCCCAATCATGCTTTTTTTTGCCGGGGGGCTGGAGCCTTGTAGCCGGTCTACAAGGCTCCAGTTAATACATGAGGCTGGGAGGGTCGGACGGTACCCCCCGATTGCCACCGGGTATGTTTCCCACTGTTCACATACCATGTGGGGTGAGGTTTGTATGGATCAACTACGATCCGTTACACCTCTCATTGTCAGATGCTTTACACATAAATTGACCAGAAGGCCAATAGCCTAAATATAACTTCATGTATTCATTAACCGCTGGATGAAAGGAGGTTAAACAGGCATCTACAGGAGGTGAAAAGGAAATGTGTAAATAGAGTTTATAAAAACGGTGCAAGATTCTCAGAAGCTCTTTGTTCCAAAACCTCGGGGGTTCGATCACCTTCTGCAACAATAAAATTCCGTGATAATGATGGAAAGCATTTGTCAAATCTGTATTTAGTCGGAGCACATTACAAAGAGGAGAGAATCCAGTTCAGTCTCCAGGCAAGTACACCCAATAATGAGTAAGGGGGGGGGGGGGGCTTCTCCTCTCTAATAAATAACATCTGAAGATATCTGAAGGTTGTCTTATTTTCTTCTTTTACTCGTCTATTTCTTTTCCAGCGAGGATGACTGGTACTCGTAATGTGTTCCAGCTGCGGACCTCCTCCCTCCCCCCCTCCTTCCCTCCCCCCCCCCCCCCTCCCCCCCCTCCCCCCTCCTCTTTCTTATCTTTGCATGAGGTGAAGTTTCCACTTGCAGGACAGACTCTACCCCACCGCTCCCGCTGTCAGACGGAGACAGCGAGGAAAGATGTAAGTTGAAATTCCTTCTCTTGCATTTAGTCTGCAGGAGCCATCTCACCACATTAAAGAATCCTTCATCAGGATTCTTCCTGTGAAACGCTGACACAGAGTCCTGATATGCCCCCCCCCCCCCTCACCAGTCAGGATATTTTAAAGATTAAGATGTGTCCCAGTTAATGCACGTCAGTTTCCTCCATAAAGAATTACTTTACGGTTTGATCAGATCTGCAGACTGACCGCTGACTTTGAGCGATGGCCGTTGCTGGAATGCTTTACGACGGGCGATGTCGCGTTAAGACGCGTGCTACCTGGTTGTGACTTGCTGGAGCCGTCCAGAACCTAAACCACAATGCATTTCTCACAGGCCCACTGCACCAGAAAATGGAGGGATGATGGAGGCGTTGATCCAAATCGAGAGCTAGCAAGTGTCAGAAAGGATGCAGCGGACTTCGGAGGTCTTTCCCATTTATTTCTTTTCATTTCCAAACATTGTCCGACTCTGATTGCACACGGCACACATCAGGATCGTCTTCAACTTTCAAACAAACTTCACCAATATTCCTTTTCATGCCCCCTTTTATACGTCCCGCTCAACCACATCTACACCCTGATTTGTATGTTTTAACATGCCAGAAGCATAATTTCTACCATTGTTATAATTGTCATTGTTATGACTTCTTTCGCCTGGAAGCTACGTAGCAGCCGATGCCTCCGTGGATGTTTCACTGTGAAATCGGCATCAAAGCCGGTGTCAGGCAGCAGACATATTTACATCCAAGTTCCATGATTTAAATCCGCTGAGGGGACACATGAGGCGAATGAGGCTCTCAAGACCAGACTTCATGAACACTCGTGAACACAGTAAAAAGAGACATGAAGCCAAGGGAGAAAATGTAGCGTACAGCTGGAGTCGACTCTCCTCCTCCACTTGTAGATTTTCATCCAAACCGCAGTTTTATCAAATCTGAAGATCTATTTTGTATTTTTCCTACGTGTCCTTATGTTTGCCATCTTTATTTTTCCATATCAGGTTCTCTGTGCTGTAAACAGGCGGACAAATGTTCAGAATTCATTCACAAAGGTATCAGGCACATACAACAAACTGTCATTTTCCTTATTGATTCGTCTGCTGTTGTTGGCGATGTCTTCTGCAGCAAAACTCAACAAATGAGAGGATGGAACGAGATGATGTTTGGTTCTTCCGTTTGACAGAATTACTTCTGTTCATCGACTAATTGATTATTGAACTAATCACTTAAGGTCGCATAGCAGGGCCACCAATTCTTGGTCTTTGGTGGCCATCAATGGCAAAACCCTTTTTAACGTATAAAGAATAGGGACAGCAAACGGCCAAATGTGCACCCCAAAATGAATATCATTTTAACATTTGTTGCATTAGTGATATTTAAATATTGCTTTCATAGTCAGAAACAGAACCAGACAATGCTGCTTTGTCCATTTTTACTTGCGTGTGCAGAGGCATCTAGTTTAGAGATAACTTTGGAGCAAAGTTGTTTGACTGTGGGGTGAAAAGTGCATCACAAACGAATGTGCAAATGTAGCCAAGTGACAAAGAACCAGATGAACCGTCGGTGCCTGTCATAAATAACACGAGTGTTTCTGATTTGGCGTCCCTATAAACTGCTAGAAATTACATTACAGAGATGGGCAATGTGGTCACTTTTGATTATATGTTTTGGTTATGTTTATGAGGCCTGAGACTAAATCAAAACAATACAATTGCAAACCCCCAAAAAACTAAACAATGAGCGAAAAGATGCAAACACATTGTGTAGGTAAGAGAGGAGGATTTTCGTAGGAATTCGCTATATGTTCATCACCGAGTGACCCCTTCCACATTGCAGGTACTCACTTGATCCTTTGTTGATTATATAAATATTGGTTAGTACAGCTTTAAGTGAACAAACCACCAATGCTGCCATACATCTGTTAAGTCAGAACTGCTGTGTGTAATTATTCCACAGAACTATTTCTGGGAAGTCTAATTTCTTTAGAGAAATATTTGGGAGTACTCAGGAAGCTTAGAAAGATTTTATTTTGCAGTAGTCTTACCAATTATCATAAATCTTATGTGGTTTATGAGACACTACATTGTGAACGGCCTCCGATTTGGTAAACTTGACTGTCCCACATCCAAAGAGTGAAAATGCACGCACATAACTCACTGGCGTTTTTCACAAACAATTTTTTCGGGCCTTATCTTTCCACTACTGAATACTGCTCGCGGGAGGAAAGGAAAGGATACACAAGATTAAACCAATATGAATGTTCAGCGTTACAGTAGTCCAGCCAAAACGTGTGCAAAATAACCATGAATCACAAGTGTTCTCGTACCAAGATGTGACCGCAGGAGCAAACTCTTTCCATGCTGCAGTGCATCATCGTCTTCAAGCGCTTCGAGTGTACCCATTCCTCACCATACAAAGCAGAGCACCCCTCGCAAAAAATCCTGCCAAGTTGTGGACAGATGTTGATGCATGACGAACATGGCGGGCCGCTCGGATGCAGACCTGCCAGCGCAGTCTGACTTCGTCTTCTTCTTCTTCTTCTTGCGGAGGGTCTTCTCTCCGAGATGTGTTGCAGCGTGCAGAGACGCAGACCTCCACCAGAGCTTGGAGCCGGCCCCCACAGCGCCAGATGTGGTATGAAATGATGGGGAGAAGAGCCCGGGGGGGGGGGGGGGGGGGGGGGATGTGCATCATTTCAGATACTGTGATGTGGGCAACATGAGGAACACAGCACATGAACGCAGCGAGTCCCGTGTCTGTTTTGGCAAGAGGCAACAGTAATGGCTTTAAGGCATGACTGTAGAAAATGAAAACCAAGAGAGAGAGATAACTGTCATAGTTAGATTCTTGACCTGTTTGACTTTTATTCCTTGAAATATTGTTTTCTCCCTGTTTGTAGAAACTTCAATAAGGTGGAGATAATGGATTGGTCCAAGCTGCCTGTATCCGAGAAATCAATCACCTCACTGCAAGCGACGGTACGACACATTTCCACCAGATACATTTGCGCAGCTGCTCTTGTTGGCAGTTTCTTTATTCCACCGTGTAACGTATACAGCGCCAGCTCTGGGAAAATAAGAACACACAAAGCAGGCCCAGCCCTTTCCTTGTCGCTCTGCGATGTGCAGTAGCTTTGAGCTGACCCCAAACTAAATCCAAAGCGCGCAAGTTGCCAGCCCGAAAAAAGGTCATTCAGGTTAATCTCATTTTCAAACCACTTGTAGTCGACCTCTGAAATGTTCGTACTTCCTGCTGCCAACAGGAGTTGGCCTGAGAAAAACTCTCAACCAAAAGATTTGTGGCAGGCAAATTAGTAATAAATGAACGTTTTCCGGGGGAAACGAATGAGCTTGCGTGCCTCCGGGATGACCGAATGTTTCCAGTCATGGTTTGTTTATCTTTTGAATGTTGTGGGCTCGCAGGAATACGTTGCAATGTTGCTGCACGTCCAGAGACACTGGATACGAAGGCTGGTTTTGTGGAGGGCATTTGTGTCAGTGAACCAAAGAAACCGATGCCGTAATTGTTTCAGCTCAGGACATATTCGCGTTCTGAGTCCTTTGTGTAATATTCTGTATTTGATGGCTGAAACACTCGCCCGATACGAGCTGAAGTCTCAATGTAAAGAAAAGCTCTTTCTCCCTTCGGACTCACTTATCTACCAGACGAGGAGTATTTTCAATAAACAATTTAGAAAATGATTAGCGGATATGCGATACGTCTTAGTGGTTCCGAGCTGAGATCTGAGAGGATTACGTCCGAGGGGGGACTTCAATGCAGCTGGTTTATCTCCTGTATCATCTCACAGGGTCATTCGCATAACAGCAAGCGTCCTGAATTGGCCACAGATGTGTCTCCCTAAATGATAATCCTGTCACTGATGACTGGGGAAGGGTAAAGACCAGTTGATTAAACGGGGATTGTGACGGGGTTTGAGGGCCCTGACGGGATTAAATTACTGTCAAAACTAATGAGAACCAATGAGTTACTTTCAAGGGCTTGCTGAATAAATCTCAGTTAATATTATTCAGATGTATTATTTTGTAAAACAAGTAGACACGGTATCGTTCTAATATGCCCTCCCCTTGGCATTGATGAAGTCATGAAAAGTTCTTGATTATACTGATTTTGGCGCACCCCTCCTCAACACCCGACTTTTGTCTCACGACTTATTCAGAGCACGTAGCTGAGGCTGAGATAACAGATATCAGATAAGAAACACGCAGATAGTGACACAGGGGAGGAGATTTTTGCACGGCAAGGGTTTGAAAGTTTCACTAATGTTGCCGTAGCAAGTTACAACAGCTGCTAACTAATGAACATGGATTAAAAAAAAGGTGGAGCAGCAAAGCGAACTATTTGAACTATTTTCAAAAGTCTTGCAAAGAGCTTGGCGAGGAGGACGCTAACATTGATAGTGAAGAGGACAGTAACCCAGCAACCACTACTAGTTCAGCTGTCCCACCTTGACTTAAACCAGACCAGAATCAGAAAAAAAGGTTTTCCTGACACCAAATACATTGATTTACCGATAGATTTGCAAAGTGCTGTAGTATCAAATCAGATATTCACAATATTGCAGAGGTGGGACCAAGTCATTGTTTTGCAGGTCACACGTAAGTCTCAAGTCTTTGCACTCAAGTCCCAAGTCCTAAACAAGTCATAATCACCCTTCACCAAATGTAATGCCGTTTTTTCCGTCTGTCTGTAATTTTTGACCTGTACGCTTTGCATCTATAGTTCAAACTTTGGTCTTAATGTCTCGAAGGCATATCTTTTTGGCATATTCACATTTCTGAGCCGTGACGCAGACATTGTGACCGTGACCGTGGGTAAGTGGATAGCAGGGCCGTCCTGCAATCAGAGGATCGGTGGTTCGATCCCCGGCTCCACTAGTCGCATGTCAATGTGTCCTTGAGCAAGACACTTAACCCCAAATTGCTCCCGTAGCTGTGCCTACGGTGTATAGATAGATACTGAATTGTAAGTCTCTTTGGATAAAAGCGTCTGCTAAATGACTTTAATGTAATATTCCATCGATTGAACCGCTACCTTAACGTGGAAGAAAGATTTCAAAGTTGGGACATTTTTCCAAATCAAATATGATGAATGCCGCAGATGCAAACTCAAAAGTTTTAACATTTTGGAGTTGTGTTTCAAAGCAGAGGACACAGAGCTGTTTTCTTTAGAGTTTTCACGAAGCGTATTGGTAGTGCTCTGTGTATATCTATTTCAGTCTCATGCAAAGTGCTGTTCATTTTGGATTTGTTTCCTGGACTGTCACAGTGGTGTTCACCGAGCTGGATTGACCCACATTTCCCAAGTGTTTCTCCACACCGTCAAAGCTGTTGCTGCTCAGTTCGAAGCTAACAAAGTACGATGAAAGGTAATTTCACTTGAACGGGGAAAGCTCCAGTCACCAGTGAGGGTTTGAAGCTGCTGCTCTTTTACTGCTCAGCATGGCACTGAGTTGTAGGCTCTTAAAGTCTTTAAACGCTTAACAGAGTGTCAGACTCCTTCTGTTTAAACAATGCTTTTTTTTGTGTGTTTACAGCAGTGAACAAACTCTGCATATAAAATGTTATCTTGGATATGAGTGTAGCCCTAAAACCGCATTATTTAAGCGTGTAAACAGTTGAAATTTCTGTCAATTTATTTACTGGCCAGGCTGAATAATTACCTAAAGACTGAAGGAAAAGTTTGGAACATTTCAGGACTCATGAAGCAGTTCTGTAGCGGCTATTTATCAAGACGTGGGGACGTTAAGGTTGTCACGGGTGCAATGCTTCACAGATGTTCCGCAATGAGTGCACATCTTTCAACAAAAGCGGGTGTTTATTTTGCCCCGAGTCTGTGCCCTACGACGGATGGCTGATCAATTGATCATGGAGACATGTTCAAGTGGGATCTCATCAGAGACAGAAGTATCTCATAAACATTTGGTTCTTGTTATTGAGCTGAGAAGCCCACGGCGGCCTGATTTGGCCACGTATCCCCTGGACTGTTTTCTTTGAGCGTGCGGCTACCACTGGCAGGCGATACCGAGAACCACCCATAACAAAACAACCAGGAGCTCCGCTCCGCTGTTCGGCTGTGAAATAACGAGCCGGCGCTGAGAAATTTATTTTCAGAAGAGGGACAAAAAAATGCACACATAAGCTTTGATGATGTCACCCGCACGCCAGATCCCCCCGCATGCGCCTCACAAGGCATTGGCCGTCAATGAAAAGGCTCCATTCTGGTAGCGGGGCGATCGGGGGGAGCGAGCCAGCGCGGTCACACCCGAGCTGGGGAACAAAAAAAGCTCCTTTGCAGCTCGACGGCTGTTTGATATTGTTACCAGGCTCCTGCTCTGCTTTCAGGGCCCAGCCTCAAGTTCTCAGCTGAACCCTGTGAGATCACGCAGAGAGGTGCAGCTATAAAACACAAGGATGATGAAAAAGGTTGTCTAAAGAGAGGAACTCCTGTTATCTTACCACCTCAAGTGGCTTTACAATCAGTGTTTGGTTTTCACCTCCTTTCAGAAAGAAGAAATGGAGGAAAAAAGAAGTATGAAAAAGGGAGATGAATCCGGAGAAAAACACCCCACACCCATTTGGTAGCAATTCCAGCAACCCACCATCTGAAAGTGCTTGCTCGTGATACCATCACACATTCCCAAAAGCAGTGAATCTTCAGAGATCTGCAAAAATCTACTTTGTTGTATCAAATCTCTCCCATAGCAGCAGAGTAAATGAGTTTAGCATGAGTTTAACATGTTATATATATTTTTTGGGGGATATTTGTGTTCATATCAGGGTTTTATAGTTTTTACATTCTGTACTTATTACCACTTTCTGGGGGAAAAGTTCTAAAATTATTTAAAAATGGAATATCTTTGGGTTTTGTGTTGTTAGCTGTATTTTGGGCTCTAGACATTTTTCTGAATTCTCTCACATATTAGAAACTAAACGATTGATTAATGCCAACACAGATTGTTCTGTCAAGCTTTGCACACAAACCTTTTGTGAGGTCGGTTAACCGTTGAAGGATGCTGCTTGTGTTCAAACAATATATATAATATAAATATAATAGATATAATATATATATTTCTTTTTAGTTTACATTCCTGGTTTGTTAATGCTCAGCAGAAGAAGAAATGGGTTGTTGGAATGGGCTGCGATGGCCGCAGCAGACAGAGGAGCGCTGCCAATGGGCGTCTCAGCGGTAACCACATTCAAAGTATTTCATGATATTTAAGCTTCATTTAAAAGGGTACAGCAAAGACACTCTGGTGAGATGCAATGAAAGCTCATGAATCAAGATTTCAAACTGGTGCCAGCGGGACGCTCCTCCTCACCTTTCCTGATGCAAACCGTCTAAAAGGAGCCGTCTTTATAAATCGTTGGGGGCATTGAATCCAGGTGGACATTAAAACGTAAGCCAGAAGTAAAAGTTTTGACTTTAATGTGTATAGTACTCAACTCCTGGAGCTTTTAGTTCTCCGGAGCTTTTTGGGAAAGTATCCCAGGTGCTCGGTTCAGTCCCATCGATCAAAGCAGACCTGGCCCATCTGCAGCTGGGAGATATAACTGACACTCTTCATATCAAAAGTCGCTTTAGGACTCCCACTCAATGGAGCTCACTTTGAGCTGGGAAGACTTTGACACCCCCCCCCCCCCCCCCCCCGTCTCTCTATATCCTGTCAGGCCCAGAGCCAGTGCGGATTTACACCTGGCAATTTAGAGATGAAAAAAAGAAGAATTAGCTCTTCCAAGTTCAGAGTCCAGAGCTGAAATGGAATTTTTTTTTTTTATCCTATTTCCTTTTCCTCATATCGCATCCGGCTGTCAAATACCATATTATGCAAAGCCTTCTCAGAAACTAGGATGTGCACATGGTGGCTAAATCAGCACATTTAAAAAAAAAAAAGAAAGAAAGAAGAAACCTGCTGGGACTGTAAGTTGTTATATACAGTTCTGACTATCAGCAAGGTGTAGGCGAGGACATTTCTCTCCCAGCGGTCTTGTTTTCTGCAGCACAGAATGTCGGGGAATAAAGGAGGAGAAAAGCAGACATCAAGTCATTTCTGTACTTGTACTTAAAATCTCAAATTAAGACATGAACATGATGGAAACAAGTTCATTGTTTGAGCTTTTGAACATTGTAAGGCACCAGCGTGTGAATTGTGTAGCTTTTGGCTCTATTTGTGGGATTTTAGCTCTGTTTTCTTTGGGAAAAAGGCTTCGATAGATACATTTGTAATCCGATAGCATTGTATTAAGACATGCACTCAGTGTGTAAAAACCCGAGAACTTGTCATCGAGTACTCCCAACTGATTCAATAAGGAAAGAAAAAGCTGTGATTTAACAAAAAAAAAAAAAGAAACCCTTGTTTTTAAAAGTTCCCACCAACCAGTGTAAAATAAAGACGTTGCAACTGTATTTCTAATCACAGAGCTGCAACACATGCTAGACCAATCCGTCACATGTACAAACCAGAGAGGTGGAAGTGCTTTTCGGAAGATCCTGCGACACCTTGAGAAAAAACAGCCGCCCACTCGCGGCTGCGCTGCTCGCCTGTTTTCCACGTCAAGTTTCAATGGAGAGACGCACACTTCCTCCGCTTGAACCTCGTAGCACGGTGCAATTGGTTTTCGATTGGGGCCAATGTCAACTGCCTTGGCAAGGTTGCAAAAATATTGCTCCTCGTTGGGCTATCGGGTTGCGACACGCTGCAGAGTGGGCTGTTGTCTCTACGAGCTGAGTAAGCTCCTGGAGGATGCTGGGAGGGCTGAAGTGTTTTACAAGTTCTTCTCATGAGGACGACTCGCGCCCTCCAAAGACCTTATCTGAACCTGTGGATACAATAAACTAGTCCCTTACCTTCCCAATATTTAGTGGTTAAAGGTTGCAGTATTGAGAAAATGTAAGTGATCACATACTGTACACTGGATGGAGTGTAACGTACCAAACATATAAGGGTCAGTGAATTTGTACATCATGTACAGAATCTAAAACAGCATGATGGCATCTTAAGATTCCCTGTTTCATTGAACAATCGGTCCAAAACCCGTCCGTTTATTTTCTCATACATATGAATGAGGTAACCAGAGAATGTTTTTGCTTGGAAAATGACTGAAAATGTTTTTTTTTTTTTTTAAAGTAGATGTTAATTATCTTAACAGAGACATTACTCTGTTTTCTGCCCAAAGACTACAGATGCAAATTAGCTTACAGCTAACTCTAGTGCAGCTAAGAAGCTGTGCACTGTAAAATCAACATGAACCCAGATAGCTGCTATGGTATAAATGATATAGCAAATAATGGTTTATATTGTCAAACAGCCCATCCCTACTTATCTAATGTCTTTATGACTGATCTTTGATCATCTGTACCACATAAAGCTCTTTAAAGAGGAGCTCTTCTCCTGAAATCTAATCTCTGGAAGTACACGTGTTCCCCCACTGGCAAAGTATTGAAACATTTTCTCCAATGTGTCTGCTATAACTCTCACCGCTGTGATCTGGACTGTGCAACTTTCCAATCAAACCGGCATTTCGCTGGTTTCTTGTGTTTAAAAGCCTTGCCCTGAATCTCTCAAAGGACTTTCATCACCACATGCGACCAGCGTTATTAGAAAGAAGAAGAGACGAGGCTAACCCTGACTTTCAGGCGTGATAGTTATCCTCCAGTCTCTTTGACATCTGGTCTCTGACCTCTAAGATACTTTTAAGTTCTTCTCAAACCCCCATCCCAGACGGGGAGGATGAAGAAGGAGCTGCTGTTAATGCTCCAAAGGTTCTACAAGGTAAAACAACAACTCGGTGTTGACAGGAGAAAGTCGTGCAGCTTCAAAACACTTTATGGCTTCGAGGATGAAGGACCAGCTGTTTTCATATTTTGAAATCGTACAGATGTGGCTCAGCCTAGGAGTCCTGAAATACATTCAACACATAATCAACCATGGATGTTTTATATTCGAGGGAGAGAAAAGAAGAACACCAAAATTGGAGATAGCAGCCTTTTATATATGACATGATGGATAATGTTTGGAGTGAAGGAAAAGACAGAAGTTGCAGGTGGTATTTTTTCTTTTTTCTGGATGTGGTAATACATAAAAGTATGATTCATGAGGAACCAAAGCAGCAGATTGTACAGCTTATCAATCAAAACAATAATGAACAAATGGACCTCAGCCTTCTTTCTTGTTGTATTTTGATACTCGTAGTCCTCTCAGGAAAGAACAGGAAACCGTAGCGATACACATTTTAAAGCAACCGTCTGCTTGTCATAAAGTTGCAGGTGCGTTGGCCGAGGCTGCGAGCCAGACAGACTAACCTTTGCTGAGAGGTTCATAGCAACAGATTGTTTCTGAATCAGGCCTTGTGTGAAAATGGCGACCAGTCATGTTTATCCCATTACATCAAATGATTTAACATGGGCACCATAGGAGGCATGTGGACATATTAATAATGGAATTCCTGCTCTGTTTCGCGATTTATTGCTTTTATGAAAGAGTCGGTCTTGTTCCGACATCCTTCTGGCTGGACGGACGTTTTTCTTTTATTTTCATCCCGTGGATCGACCAGTGGGCTCAGGAAGGCATCCAGGACGGGAGAGGGGAACCTTACCGTGACCCGTGGAGACGACCCCTCCACTGGGAACCCGAAGGGCTTCACCCATACCAACCGGCAGCTACACTCCCGTGGAAAAAAAACCTAAAAAACAGCAATGCCACACAGGTTGAAAGCAGCCAAAAAAAAAAAACGGCCCTTCTGCAAAGCAACTTGGAAATATTATGATTGCGTTCGTAAAAGCCCTCACTCATGTTTGACAGGCATAGCCGGCCTCGACAAGGAAGCATTGTCTGCCCTGTGCGAAGTCGTGGTATCCCCCCCGTGGAGAAACGCGCTCCTACCAACGAGCTGATAAGTGATATGAACTGTGGAGGTTATGTTTGAGTTTTTCGCTGCAGTGCGCATAGCTTCCCTTCACTGCTCTGGGCTGAATTTATGGGGCAGGGGGGGGGGGGGCTGCCTGTACTTACACAAACCGCTCAGAGGTTTTTTAAACAGACGCAGCATTGTGAGATTACACCAAATAATCAGTCATTTTCCGTGCTGCATTAAAACATTAAATCTTTTATATGTCGTCCTTCCTCTCTTGGTTCAAAGTGCCATGAGGATGCACAGCGAAGATTAATACCGACTGTATTATGACCAAGGAACTACAATTCAGCTTCTGTGTGTAACGCAGGGGGGCAATATCAGCAATTGATTGAACATGTGCTTCCACATTGTAAACAGGTTGTCATCAGTCATGCCAGGCCTTCACTCCAATTTACAGTAATCCTTATGAAGCAGCACAGGTATCCAGATCGTATTATTTCCAAATTGGATTACTGGTTACTGGCATAGGGTTCCAAGATTTTGGAAACAGTATTTTGATGGTATGATTAAAATAGCATACTTCTGGATTATCACAGCATATCAAATATGATCATAAATTGTACAGTTTTCAAGGCATGTGAGGGGTTCAATCAGTCAATTTTTATTTGTACCGATACAAAATAGTTTTATTTATTAGCTGTTATCAAATAGCAACAAAGACCAAAGTCATGTTGGATGGTTGTCATGTTTAATCTTTATTTAGATAAATCTGGAATTTCGCTCACGTCCTCTAATGCAGTGATTCTCAACTGGTGGGTCGCGACCCAAAAGTGGGTCGCGGACCCGTTTTCAGTGGGTCGCAGGCCTTTGCCTGAAAAATAAAAAATCCTGTGCTTTTATTTTGAAGGGGATTTTTTATGCAGCGGAGTGCCGTCTATTCACACTCCTTAACAATATTTGGCGTTAATGCCTTGTAATGCTAATATCAGCAGAGGATAAACTGAAAACTATACCTCTGTCAAATGACACTATAGGTGAATTGAAGACATGTCAGATGACATCAAACAACAGACCACAGCTCGAATTTAGGCGAGTGGTCATTTTGCATTACAAATGGACAAATCTACAGACATAACAAACAAAGCAGTTTTACTCGTTTACTGACAGGAACAATTTCTCTGCACAAGAGAGCTCCTATACTACGACTGCAGAGGACATGTTCAGCTCAGGTTCAAACTGCACCATCTTTACATTAAAGACATTTGAGAAGTTGAACATTTGGGTCGCGGCTTGTCATTAAGGGGTGATGGTGGGTCCCGCAGCCAGACCAGTTGAGAACCACTACTCTAATGCCACCCAACTAAACTCAGCTTGACTATTATTGTAAAAGGAGCTCCTTCGGCCTGTCATGATAACTACATTATTAACTTATATAACGGCTCGAATTGTGAAATACGCAAAGTTTCCCTCCCCTAATATTGTATTTACAGAATCAGAACATTCAGCGGTGGATAATCTTGGACTTTTGAATGGATTCGGCAAAAAAACTGACTTTCACATTTGATAATTCTTCCCATGAACTGTTCATTAATTGTTTTTCCAGAAAATATACTGTATTACAATGAAATTGCATACACAGTGAAAGACTATTTGATCCATGTTGCCTTCCCTGGTAACTTTCAGAATCACTCAACATTAGTAGTATTGTACCTGCATGCTGCTCAAACTGTGGTCTGGCTGTAGTCCCATCAATTATTAATAAAACATTAAGGTCAGTGTTCATTTTTGAAGGGTTTCTTATTTTGTATATCTTACAGGTTGTTGCTGCCAATCTGACATTTCGTTGTAACCGTATCTTCGCTGCAGGATGATGTCATTGACGTGTTACCACCCCTGTTCTTACCGGTGCTCCGCAATCCCTCATACCAAACGTCAAGACTACACCGAAGCAATGGGCGAAGACCAGCTAAGAGAATCACAACACTCCCCTGTACGGTACATTCATCTTGTATAACATCTGTAATCCCCCTAATACCCGCCAAGAAGCTAGATGCTTTTAAAACGCCAACACCCCTCCTGAAGGTGCTCTAGTGTTTCTGAATGCTCTGGCTTCTAATACTTTGCCGAAGGTGCCAGAGGTAATTCACCGGGCACGAGTCAGTGCTTTGTTCCTTCAGTCGAGTACAGTATGTTACACATGCATGTCACATATAATGAATGGCGGTAAATGAAAAATGGGTTTGAGCTTCACAATCTGATATCAATCGAACTCTTCTTTACTCTAGTAGCTAATGTTAAACTAATGTTCCTAAATCACACAATTTACCAAATTCACCAGCCACCTGCGACTGCACGGGGACTCGCACGAAGCGGGACGTTGAGCAGAGCGATAGCTAATCATTGTTTTAACGTGTGCCAGAGCAGCGCGGTGACCTCCAAACGCTGTAACGTCTGATGAAATATTCCTGATAAATTGCGCTCATGGCGGGCAGAGTCGGGTTTCTGCCATTTTTCCTGCGTATCATGTTTGCTGACTGTATAAATGTAGTAATTGAAATGTAAAGCAGGCTTCCCGTGGTACAATATTTACACAAAACTCCTCACATGTGGTACGGATTGCTGGACAGCTGCTATCAATCGCAGGAGTCGAGCATAAGAAACACTTTGAAATTGAATTTTAAATTAAGAGGGAGGGATGTGCAGTCTCAAAGACTAAAGATTTCGGAGTGTAATTCCTGAATGTTTAGAGTTACTGTATGTTTTGTCTGAGTTAGACGGCATTTCAGAGCCCTGCCTTCCACATACAGACGTCTGTGTAGGGGGCAGTTCAGCTTCGCAATTCAAAAGAAAATGCTGGATTTTTTTACCAGTTAGTCCCCGAATTTGTACCAATGATTCTGCACCGTTAGTCGTCCTTTAAGTGGAGCACCCGCTGTTCGATCCCTGGCTCCTCCAGTCAGCATGTCTTGGTGTCCTTGGGCGAGATACTACACTCCAAACTGCTCCAGAAGGCTGTGCCATCGGTGTACGGGAATGAGTATTAGTTGAAATCCTGACAGACCAGGAAGTTGTCATTCCACCGTTGGGCCATAATGTCAAATTTGCTTCATAGTTCGGCGCTCGTCGGAAGCTCACTTCTTTTTAACGCCACACTTCCAGTTTTTGTTCATTTTCAAACACTTGTATTCGTCAGACCTAACCGACGCCGAGTGACATCACTGGAGGACATTTATTAAAGCCGAGCTCTTGATTAAACAGCTTCTTTGTTGGTGTTCCTGAAAAACACTTTCAGATGGCCTGCAGACCAGGTCTAACACATCTGAGAAAGCTTCACTCCTGGCTCTTTATATGCTCGGGGGTCACCGCTAAACCCGTGGTAATCATCTGGGCACTGACCACACCCCCGTGACATTTAGTATTTCCATTTAAAGGGGGTCTGACTGTATTACTGTGGCTGCGGTGTCCCTGCAGGGTGTACCGTAAGTCAATAATTTTTTGGTAAATGCTTGCCATTTTTCCCCTCACTCTTCTCCTTGATGTGTTTGGTCGCACAGCTGCATGCAGAGCTGACTCATGGTAGGATTCTTCTTTACTGTACTGTGGAAATATTCAGATGATCAGCAACACATGACTGGGAATTAATCATTTGAAACCTGTGGGGTGAGCTTCTTGCCAGCTCATTTTTAAATTGCTGTGCTCCACGTCTCCTGCCACGTATGTTCTCTTGGTGTGACTTCATTTAAATTATGCAAATTCACTCATTAAGGGGGTTTGTGAAAATTCATTAGGGATTGGATCACCTCCTTTTGGCGGTTAGTTTCTATTCATCTTAGACTTAGTCATCACCACTGATAGAGCTATGATGCAAGCAATGTGCCTGCTCTCTGCTCGTTAGCAACAGTTGATCACATGGGTGTACAACATAGATATTGGGCCTATTTACTCCCACTTTCACATGTACAATAATTGCATTTCTACTCCTTAAGCGCAAAATGATGCCGCATACTACGCTGTACACACTACTTACACCATGCCGTGCAATTGACAAATTGCAGAAGTGCCTCTGTTTGGTTGCTGTTGGAATGTTTCCCGTTAAAGATGACGTCACTGCAGTTTCAGGGCGATCACCTGAGAAACCCGTCCACCCCGAGGGGGTACTATCAGCAGTTGAAACATGGCACCGAGAAAAGGACCTTGGTACCAAGAGGCATCGTTGCGGTGCTCTAACAATCTAAAAATTCGATACCCAGCGGGAATCACTTACAGAGAAACAGAAATCCCGATCAATTATGGGCCGGATTTGGCCTTCAAACCTTAGTCACTTGTGAAATTGTGACAGCACAACTAATAAAAGCTGGTATTATGGTGTCAGGACTGAGTGGAGGAGACGCATGTGGAAACAGGCTCTTGTTTGACATTGAACTGGGTTTGTTGGAACAACACGGGTGTCATTTTTGTCGTCACCGAGGTAATTGCTTGGATCTGGAAATGTGGTGACATTGCTAAAAAATAAGTCAGACTGGACAAGAAGCAAAAATAGTCATACAGTTTTAAAATAATTCTTCAGTTTAGCCGAATTTACTTGGAGGAGAAAACGAATGTGAATGGCAAAATTGGTCGACGGGATCCATTGTGAACATCCATCACAGTTTACAAACCTTTTCGTTCAACTTGGAGCTACAGCACATGGCACAGCTATATGCACACGTACTTTTCCTCTGCAAATCTGGCTAAACTATGGGTTTGTTTACAACCTAATGTTTCTTTACCTCACTGGATTTCACATGTCAACATGTTCCCACATCTCAGCAAGTGCTTTGAGTACACTATTACAATAACTGGTATGAAGTCACGTTAGCGTTGTGTGGCTGTACTTGGGAACATCAGCATGCTAACATGCTCCTGATGACGATGCTAACATGTTGATGTTAGCATCTTGGTTTAGTGTATTAGCATGCTAACGTTTGTTGATTAGCACTAAACACATTCATTCATTCATCATGGTGGCATCGCTCGAGGAAAAGTCATTGGGAGTCATCCTCTGTTTTCCATCCTCTGGGCTCTATGAATATCTGCACCAAATCTCACGGCTAACCATCCAGTAGTTGTAGAGATATTTCAGTCTGGACGTCTGGAAGTGGTTCATCAACAGATCAACTTGCACGACTAAAAGCAGCCACAGCTTTGAAAATAAGACGTCAAGTTTGTAATAAACTAGGATAATCTTGTTCAATCTTTTTCTCGAATCTGTTTGCTACTTTTTGACCAACGCATTTGATTTCAGTCTAGCATCCTGAACAGTAAGAAATGAGTTTCGGTCACACCCTCCGTCATCTGCTACCTGAGGATATCCAAATGTTTCTCTTCATAGAGAACAACAGGCTGGGTTCTTTTTCTTCAGACATCTGAGTACAATAACCCAGACCAAAGCCCTGGATACACACCCATGTCATATTTATACTGGCTCTGACGTGATATTAAAACTTATTTTCATTACACTGATGGTAAATACCCAGAAGGTTATGGCTTTGTACCTTCAATACACTTTATAGCAGATGAGTTCAAACCTGCCGTGCTGTGCATTGTGCTCACAGTCAAATGTCAACTACACCACATACTGCAGTACATAGTTGGATGCCTGCATGGGAAAACCTTGTGAGACATTAATGATGCTTATCATTAATGTCAGTCTCAACTCTGGTTTTGAATGGAAGGTCCTCACACTGCACCCCGTGTCTTCTGGGCCACAGGCTTCTCAGCTGCCGTGGCCTACATTTCTTGCTATTACAGATGTTTTGGCCAAATAAGCAGTAGCAACACGCAGGCCCTGAAATTGGTCTTAACCTTTTCTTCCCCTGGAAAAACATTCCTTCCTGGTGTCCATTGTCCACTTACTGTTTAGCTGCTCCACACAAATGTTTCTGGAGTAAATGAGGTTTGTAGTTTGTAGTACTTTTACTCGAGTGCTGCACTTAAAGCTGCATTCATTTATGTCTTTTTTGACAACTTAGGGGCAGTGAAACAAACTTTTAGTTATTTACCCATCCAGCAGATGTTGAGCACCATTAGCGTTCCCTTTGAGTCAAGTATCTTTCCACCTTGTTGTATCTGTGTTTTGGTTTCCACCTATTCCTGAGGGAAGTTGCTGGTTCTTTATCTACTAATTAGTCCTCTTTCTTCACCAGCGTGTTGCTAACTTTGTCTGCTGTTTATTGGCTGATATTAGCTTTTTGCAAACGTTGGTTTTGGTATGTCTGCTGGTTGGTAAAAAAGTAATTCTGATACATAAATGCAAAGATACGTTCAAGGTTATTTAGAAACAGTGTTTTATTTACACAGTAGAGCACTAGCAGATTTATTTGTGAACTGAAAAATATTCAACAAATATCTTAGTTACAATCTGTAACAATTATTATCATGGTAAGAAAATAATATCAGCCACAATACCGCAGGTTTAAGTGAAATCATGAATGCAGAGCTTTTATGAATGATGTAGAATTGTTTCATTGTGGTTTTGATGCTTTTATCCGAGGAAACGATCACTGCTCTCTTTTCAGTGGCCAATTAGCTGCTCAAGAATGGTTGAGTCAATGGTGACTCATGAAGCCCCTCAGGTTGGAACCATGAACAGGGAAACCTATATAAGAGAAACTGACTTCCCATAACAAATGTTCCCATGCAATGTGGTTTCATGTACATCAGCTCACTTCCGTCTGTCAAAGTTAATGGCAGCACATGATTAATGCTTAAGAAGGCCAAGGGAGCGCACACGGGGGTTTGTCCGTGAGAACGAGACACTTTGAATTCTTCATGCCGCCCTTGACAGCTTGAAACCATGACTTGCACTTAAAACCAGTTGATGCTGACCCGTGTTGTATTTTGTGGGCAAAGCGATGAGCCTTAATTGCATATTTTGGATAGTTGTCAACCCCGCAGAATAGCTCTCTGAACCACATTAGGGACATTGCAGTTTGTCCCTCGGATATATTTCACCAGGCTCCTCTCACTGAAGGCAAATCTTCTGCAGCTAAAAGTAGGGATTAATATTGTTTAAAACACACCAGCTGTATAAATCATTGCAGTGTACTGATGCTGTTTGTTTAATAGACACACAATGAAGTTTGTCCTGTAATTTGTTGACTCCAATTTATGAAGGCATTTAAACTGTCGAGCAAGAAAGTGGGTTAGTGGTCAAGCAGAAATTAGGCTATGACATGGAAATGGAACGGGACATTAAACATGAATCACTGGAGGATTTTGACAGTGATTGTGTTGCAGCCTAATTGTAGAAAGTGGAGTGCATGGATTCATACATTAGTGTAGACATAAAGACATTTTTAATTGGCGGCCAGCTGACGTCGGCTCTGTTTCTGCACACATTCTAAAAGGTAAAACATGTAGTTTAGCCTCTCTGTTTCCTCACCATTAGTCTTCTACTGGGATGTTTTACTCTATTGACTCCCCAGTGTGAGAGTTAGGCCAATACGTATTGTCTTTATCATTATTATAAGTGTCAAAAACGTCCACGCATTCCAAATATGTTAACTTTCGTTCATTTGCTGCAAAAATAACAAGATGGCGTCGGCCGTAATCCAAGATGGCGACGGCAAAATTGCCGAACTCAAAGGCTTCATAATGTCAGTCCACGAACCAATTGGTGACGCAACGATGACTACGTCCACTTCTTTTCTACAGTCTATGGTCAAAGCACAGCTGAGCCGTGTACAAAAAAATAGAAAACGGCCAAAACTAAAATGGACATTGTACGGAGGAAAAACACCATCCAACCACACTTGCATTTTTTTTGCATATGCTCATCAGTGGCAAAAAAATAAAAACATCTTGCCAGTCTGTTAAAAACCACAAGCGTCTACGACCGGTTGTGACATAATGAAGCAAACAGGTGTTAATCCGGGATCTTTTAAGCATTACCTAATGTTTCTATCCCCATCGTGTGAGAACTGACAGAAAAAGGAAGAACAGAGTTTACTCCGGTGGATTTTTGCTCTTCCAGATGCCGTCATTAGACATGCAGAGGAGAATAAACACATCCTCATGTTCTAACCAAAGAATGTTAAGACTCTCACCTGCCGCCGTACTGCTCTTTGATGGTGCCAGCATGAATCGGCTCTCTTGTTGGCAGGAGTTGTTACAGGATGAGGCCCTGTACCCCGACTTTTGATAGGCCGTGTGTGTGTGTGTGTGTGTGTGTGTGTGTGTGTGTGTGCGTGTGTGTGTGTAGGTCATGTGCAGGCTACGCTGCTCAGATTACCAGTTGGTTCAATACACAGAGGAGTTGACTGTGGAGTTTAAAAGCTGACTAAAAAACCGGCCATTTCAGCAAGTCAGTCAATCACTCACTCACTTATCCATCGTCACTCGATTCAATGCTCCTTTCTTTTCCTTATCAGTGGCTACAGACTAAATCTAGAAGGCTGATTTCACCGGGTTCACTTCATCTTCAAATGTGTAGATGTAGATCTTCATATCCACTCAGACATACACAATATCCCTTTGTCTTTGTCCCTAGGATGCAGGTCATTCCAATGCAAAGCTCCTTTAGATTGGAATAACTTTCCTCTTTCTCTGAGATCAATTACCTCCTTCCACTGCTCCATGACATCTTTATTATCGTCTTAAATCAACCTGTCTATGCTTTTTATCTGCACATTCTTTTAGTCTAACTAAAGACCATATAGTTGCTCTTTATGCTGCTTTATGATGCTCGTGAATTCATCATATGGGTCATTATCCTACTTCTATCTCTTCCTGTACAATAGCTGAGGAGGGTAAGAGAGCCGGCTGTATCTGTGGGTTTGTAGTGTATGTTATGTAACGCTGTGTTTGTCTGTATATTTGTATTTAGTCTACCTGATGCTCCGTCTCAAGGGGCTGTCCTACAATGAATTCAAATAAATTCAAATCAGTGATCACACTCAAACACTCTCTCGATACAGGCCTTACACAGCTAAAATATAACCACTTATAACATCTCGCAGTGAATCTAATACCAATATTTAACCTGAGGATGATTAGAGAGAAGCTTTTTTTTCTCGAGGCTTGACAAACTGTCCGTCATTGCACACGAATATTTGCATGTAATGCACTATCGCACATTCCTTCCCCCGTAAAACCGCCGTGACACACCGAGCTGCAGAGCTCAACCAGCTCTGGGGAGCCATATTTTCCCAGCCCCCCCCCCCCTCCGATTCTGAAGCTCGAGTCAAAGCGAGCACACGTGGCGGTGCGCGAGAGCGGCGTTGATTTGCGAGGCAACAAAAACGCAACTCTCTTGGCGTCGACAACAAACAAAAAAAAGCGGCGGTGCGAGCAATTAGCCGACGCAGGCATCGGATCCATCCCGTCAAGTGGGGAAGCTAATCAAGTCTGAAATCTTTCGCGTTACGTCTCTAAGGTTTTTCTGCTGACCTCAACTTTGGAGAGAGGAGAGAAAAAAAAAAACCCGTCTGGAAGCATCCGTTTCTAATCAGAGCTCCTGTCGGATTTACTCCGGGAGGAGAGAAGAAAGAGTGAAGCAGGAATGAAATACGTATTAAAAGACTTGCGTCGGCCTAGCAGCTGCTTTTGATGATGTAATAAACAGTTAATGCAAAATTAGATCAGATAACCCCGAAGGGAAAGCTAATTACCTTGTTTTTGAAATAACTATAATCTTCAGTTGTACATCTGGTCCTTGGTTAATGCTATCATGTCATTTCTTTTATGATATTTTGGGCTGCTGAGGTCGATATGCTGAATATGTTTAGTATTTCTTGTTGTTTGCATGAAATATCTTGTCTAACTGTTTTTATTCTGCTCTTATTATTACAGAGCTGCTCACTTCAATATGTATGCATCTTTTACCCTTGCACTCTTTACTTTTGATGTTCTTTTCCTTGAGTTTAATCTGAATATCATGTTGAATCTGTGGGTAATTATTATGAGAGAATTTGTTGCATGCAAATATTCCATATTAAATGCCTTGATCATGTTTTTTTTGCCACCGATGCGATTGCCGATTGTTGATGATTCATATCTGCCATTACAGATTGTTTTTTTATTGTTCTGTTTTGTTATAGCAGCTGGTGCACAAGGCTCCAGACTTATTTTTCTCCACCGAAATATTAATTAAACTGCACTGAAATCAATGTATACAGTCAAAAATTCTAAATGTTTACTTTGTTATTGCCATCTGTAGTGGTTATTTGCATAAAAACACACAATTCAAAGGAATGAAATGATTGTTTATTCAAATATTAGCTTTCATTAAGAAATATCTTGGCTGCCTAGAGATAGTGTTAGGAAGTGAAACAGGTCATAATTCCCTCTCTAATATCTATTTTATGTGAAATCATCTCCTTCATTCACGTCTCCTTTTTTTCAAGTTTCTCACCAAAAAATAGATTTAACTCCATACATTTGAACACATCGTAACGTTATAATCTACCTTCGCTCAATGCTCATTTTTACTGAATAGAGCTTGAACGCATCGTAAAGTAGCTCAATGCAACCTCCAATGATGTTAGCTCTTTGCTCCGTCATTTAGCCAAGCAGGCCCGTGCTGCCCACCGCCTGCTAACAGCTAACGCTAGCTAAGATCAGCTCCCTATCGCACATTTTACCGGATATTGGCCAATTACGACCGGCGGCCGACCGATCAGGGCATCTCTAATATAAGACACAGTCACTCAAATGTACACAGTACAATATTCACGGAGGTTTTTGACTCAAACGTGGTTTCTCTGAATTTCCACATGCCTCAAATATTGAGATATTATTTTAAGAAACCGTGCTAATCGGGGCCTCTTTGGGCTGTAATTACATTGACATTCAGCGTGACAGAGTCACAATTAACAGATTTAGTCCCTGCTTATCACATATTAAACTGTCTAATTCCAGAATTAGAGATGACTTCATTCTTTTGAATGAAATGAAACTGACTCTCAAGACAATATCCTGTGATGGTCCACACTTTCTGGTTCAGTTTGTTGTCTTTACAGAATGTTGATACCTCCACCCAGATCCAGCGAGCGGTGTAAAACAAAACACTAAGGCTTTTATTTGCACGTATGATGTGAACCACATCTGATGTACATTACAGCATCTTTTTCAAACGCTTCCTCTCTGCTTGTGATGTGCCAGAGTCTGGTCTCTCAGCACAAGAGGCTTATGAAGAACTCTGCGAGGAGGTTCTCAAGGTCTGTTTGGAGACAATAGCTTTGACTGTCTCCCACTAATGACTCTGATTGTTTTTGCATCGACTCAGTGTCAACCGCTCCAAAACCACATTATCAAGATTGTGTCTCCTTTCCAAACTCGGGCCTACTTAGGCGTCATGTACAAAGCCAACAGGAGGGATGAGACCCATTTTACCTCAAACTCTTCTGTCGGCAGATAAAACTCTCGTGATGGATCGCCTCGTGGCACCGGAGGCTTCCAGAAAACATAAAAAAAAAAAAATACTGCGGTACTCGGGCCGCCTCCTGGAACCCCACGACTCTTTGGCATTGGTGGAGATAAAGGGAATAAATTCATTCTGGAGCTCCTCTGAGTGAGCCAACAAATCAACCAGGATGCACAGGAACAGCCACAGATCCCTGATGATGCTTTCATTATCAATGAATCTTCATCTGGTTTTTCCATTTCTGGCAGGCAAATATTACAATTACACATCGAGCAAGTAGAATATGATCTGTGCAAGAGGTGCATTACAGACGAACCTCTGTCTGTGTGTTAGCTGTGAATATGCAGGATGTATACTGTATTCTAACGTTGGTCCTAATGCTCAGTATGTTCCAGTCATTTAAAAGCTCCACTTTAGGTAGCATGTTTATTTATGTAACATGCAGACAGTGAAGAAGTGGTAATACCAACCCCGACGCCAGGAAAAATGTTGCCGTTTTTACGTTCCTGCATAAAACGGGGTTTCGTCTTTTCTGAACCAAAAATATGTTTCCTAAATATGTTTCATATCAGCTTCGTGTCAAGCTTACAGAAACGCATGTTACATACAGTTAAACAAACGAACAGTTAATGTTTATTTTTGGTTTCACACGGGACACGAACTCAGGTCTCCTGGGTGAATTTGACCCATCCGCCGACACTCCCGCCCACTCTTAGAGGACATTCTCGCTTCTCATACTCATTATACCACTTAACTTTCTGTAACTGTCGCTCAATATACTACATCACTTGCTCTCCGTTGTAAAACATAACTTGCTCTGTCCAAATGCAAAAAACTTCCACATTCAACGTATCCGTGGTTTACAGAAACGTACAATGCCAACATTTTTTCCTGGCGACTGGGCCGATTAAACTGCAGTAATGGAAGACATTGTACATATTTATGCAAAGTAAGAAGGAAAAAAATGGAGCTGCAGATGGTTGGAAGAAGCAGACAGTATGATCTGTTCTGCAATGATGTGCAGGTCTGTAGAGTGGCGTAAGTGCCCAGCGAACAGCTTTCCAGAGGAATGAATTGGGCGCAAAGCTTATCTTTCCCAACATGCTGCTCTGATTAAAGTGTAACTTTACCCCCAGGTCTGAGCCTAAGTCCACCCACTGCATAATTTAGAAAAATGCAAAAGAGTGGGCGGGGGGCTAAGAGATAAAACCACACCCACCTCCGTATAACAAAGGTCTTGACGCAGCGTGCAGTAGCTATGAAAATAGTGACATGCGGCGATGACTTTGATGGATTTGCAATAATCCCCCCCGTCTCACTCCGCTTTGCCAGGAGGAGAGCGGCCGGCAGCTTCGGAGACGGATCGTCACGGCTGTAGCAACTCGCATCCATAAATTGCTGAAGAAATATCAATATTAACACTTTTAGCATTGATGTGTTTCATCACAGAACAGTCGTATCATTTAGTTTGTAGCTCAACAAACACGTTTAAGTGTGCAGTTTCTCTTTAAATACCACAAAATCGTATATTTACAACAAGATCTATCCAACATCGTTAATCCTGATGCATCACATGTAGTTATATATTTAGTGAGTGGACAACATCACTCGACAGATGCGACATGTAACGACTTTGCTCTTTTTCCAAATATTGTAACCATGAAGCGAAATCATTTCTTGTGTTTCTTAAAACAGAGTTTATAACTAAAGCAAGAGAAACGCTGATTAAACCGCCCAATAGAAGACACAATAAAACCAACTGATGAGATAAGAACAAATACAATAATTAAATAGAAACTATTGCATGAATAATAAAATAAAATTAGTAAAAAGACGATATCACAAATAAGTCTGTAAAAATGGGTTGTAGCTTCTAACTTCTTCTTACATGAACTCAAACCGACCACAGACGCAGTTCTTCTAGACGAAGGAGCCTTTAATCTTTCCTCAACCACCCTTTGACTCTACAGGGGGTGAACATGCTTTCAACACATTAAACACTGCAGTGTCATTTCCTACACAACATAGAAACACTGTAATGTGTGTTCTCAAACGCCAGGCAGAGGAGAGACTGACCCTGACGTGGTGCTGCCTTCACTGCACAGAGATTATGTAGGATCTGTGAGTTGTGAATGTCAGATTAAACAAGGGGTCAAACGTGCACGGCAGAGGATAGCAGCCTGTCAAGTGTCTGCTTTGAAAAGCTGACCTCTCTGCTCCACCCTGTCCACACTGCATTATTCACCTGATATTTTGAGAATGGTCGATACTGAAGCGAGCCGCGACGCTCACACAGACTCTGATGCAGCTGTACAGCTGGAAGTGTTAGAATAGTGATGGCTAGACATGTGTGTGTGTGTCTGCACATGTGAGACTATGTGTTTGTGTGTGCAGGGAATATGAAAACACCTGAAGCTGATGTAACAGATCAGTCCAGTAATTGATATGTGATATCTGTGCCTGACATAGATTTGAAGAAGGCAATTCAGCCAGATTTACTAAGAGTACTCACGAAATTGTACTCTGCTGTAAATGTACTCCAGATAACTCGATAAATAAGCATTTCCTGGAGTGCTTAAGGCCAGCATTTAGTCTGTTTTAACCGAACTCTGGTGCGGTTCGTTCTGGCAGTTGTGAACACAGTAATTGTACTCTTGTTCGGACCGGTTATAAAATAAAATAGCAGTCCGAGACCGATTGCGTTGAGGTGATTATCGGACCGTTTCCAAGCGAACCCCTAGGGTGGCACGATGGCATTTGTTGGGATGGACACAGGTACACACGTCAGGTCGATATGAGGGGAAGATACCTCTTGACACCTGGGCCGAAGAGAACATACAGAAAATACGAAATAAAGTCGGCAAAAGTAGTGACGTTTATAAAGCCGCTCCAGATCAACTGGAGGAGAAGGGATTTGTGCGTCTAACAAATTCATCGTTGTGTTAATTACATTTCTGCTTTAGTAGCACAATAACCATTAAGTCCCATTAAGTGTCACTGACAGAGGAATGATCCATAATGAGAGATAATGTGTTTTATGCTCCCATCTGTCTCATCTTTGTTTCTATTCCGGCATCATTTTAGGGAGAATATTTGTTGTAAATCACACTAATATGCAGATTAAATTATTTGTTCCTGAAACACACACACATGCAGTTGAAGTTGTGTCTTCTGATGATCTTGCAATAACACAAAACTAAAATGTCATTATTTCAGCTATTGCAATTTTATCAAAAGCTACAAGTCATTCATATTTAATTTGCACAAACGAGACACATGTCACACAGGTGACGTTTTTTTCCAACTTTGATCCGGTGGCCTGGAAATGTGACTCCGGGGGTTCAACCCTGTCGAAGCTGAAGCTGTGATTAATGGACGAGCCCTTTCAACAGTCCCTTCTCACAGCCCATGTGGCACTCGCCTCATAACATTCGGCTTAATCTGCGGGCTCTGACCCGCTCCCGGAGTTCAGAGGTCAACTACAGCATGAAATATGGCCGGACCTCGTGAGAAGCAAAGCGCCCTGCGCCTCGTTTTACCTCGGTTTGAAAGCAAAACACACACTGAGGGCGGGCCGCTTGTCGGACGTGCGTACTGTAAATTAGGGCTTCACAAGCAGACTGACAGATATCTTATTGGCATGTTATTCATACGGCCTCGCAAAACATTATGGGGCTTCGAATTAAGCGGTTATTTAAGAAAACAAAGTCCATCGCAGAGGGTAAGCGGAGGGGAGGAACACCAATGAGGATGAGAGCGTATTTGAAAGAGATGAAACCCGGGGCCAAGGCCCCTCTGGTCTGAGGAGCTCTGGTGATCAGATCAGAGCCGCAGACAAAAGGGCACTCCACATCTTTTAAAGCGTGTTTTATTGAAAGCCGTAAAAAGAGTGGTCGGGATGAATTGCGCCGCCGGGGAATCGTCTTGGAAGATCCGGGTATAAATCTCAGCCCCTCCCCTCGAGGTAAACAAACGCCCGTGGCTCTCCATCTGCTGAGGAAACAGTGCAGACTCTCTCTTAATATTATGTGTAACTTTGACTTTCTCTTTGTAATAGCAGCACTCTAAGATGTATTGTGGCTTCTTTAAAGCGTGCAGCATGCTGTATATGTTTTGCCATGCTTCAGGACGGTGACCTCAGATTCCTGCAGTGTCGTTTGGCTCCCGGGCGCTCTGAGCCAACACGCAGGAGGCAGTGCCATGATGAAAGCCAGACGGGACGTCCCGCCTTATCTCTCCCTGGGTGTTTCCACTCCAAACATCGCCCCCAGTGTGTAAAAGATAGATGCAAAAAACCCTGCTACTGCGACATTTTCCTCTTCCTCCTCCTCCTCTCTTTCCTTCCTTCGGGTTGGATTCGTCGAGCGGCGCTCCTTTTTGTTTTTGACCAGGATGTGACTGAAATGTGTTGAGCTAAAGACAGGCCGGTGTGGCCAACAGGTGACAATGGCGGGCGGTTTTTCTCACACCTAAGTGGCCAAGCTGTAGTTTTCTTCCTTCTCCGCTTCCAAAAAGAAATGCCTAACTATTTTTTATGACTTTAATCTCCCAAACACATATTTAGTGTTGGAGCTCAGTTTTCATGCGGCTCAATGATCAGATACCAATGTGTGCTGCTGCCATCTAGTGTCAGCCGTGGCGTTTACCTGCCAAAGCCTCCAACATACAGACAGACGTGAGCTCCTCTCTAGAGTCGTGATGAACAGAAAATAAAGCTCATTCAGAGTTGAACAGTGGAAACATGAGCTCCCCATCCTTTTCCTCCAGATCTGTATGCTCCCACAGCATCAACACATCCTGGGGAAGTTTGTAGCTTTAGTGAGGTTGACATATTCGAATATTTGAACTCTTACAAACATTTCCACTATGGTGGGTGACCACAGCAGTGAGGATTACCGATCTGTCCATATGGTGCAGCACGTAGCGCAGTTTAGTCCCAGTGAGCATCACATATTGGATCTTGTGTAAGCATGTGTCAGGATTTGGCTTTTTTTTTGGGTGGGGGGGGGGTTATGTCCTGAGCTGTAATGCAGTTGTATATTGACGGTTGAATTACGTTGTGCTCTGATTATTTTTTGGCTTCCACGCCATAATGGGATCAAGGCCCGCCAGTGATTGAAAGCTTTCTGCGTGTTGTTGCACCGAAGCCACGCAGCTCAGCGGCAGCGTCGTGATAAAACAATCACAAGTATGGCTCCTCTGCTCTATCGCCGGGTACTTCTAACGCTAAGTCGCTGCACAGGCGACGGCTCCGCACGTCTTCGCCTCCCGGGAGTGATGTATCCTTTCACGGGGCGTCTTATGGGAGCAGACGCAGATGTGTGGAAATGTGAATTGCAGCCACCGACTAAAAATAACCCAAAACTAACACAACGGGAGCTCCAACACGTGTGTGCGTGTGTGTGGTAGCAATGCTAGAGTGGGCTGGACTTTTCCATGTGTGGTTATGACTTTTCTTGAAAGACTTCATCAATGTCAGCTTAGCAGATCCCCCCCCCTCCCCCCCCCCATCCCACACACACACACACACTTTTCATTTCTTCAACCGGGAGCCAAGAAAACGTCTTGAAACTACTTTGAAAATTCCCGGAAAGTTCAATTCCCATATCTGCAATTTCTGACTTACCTTATCCTAAATCATTCAACTTGATACAACCTCGCCCGTTCTGTCTAATGCTCATAATTGCTCACCTAAAGTACAAATAAATGATGCGTGACCCCTCCCCCGACGTAGGAACAGCAAGCCGTGCTTTCCACCCACACCCCGTATCCTCCCAGACACGTCTTTATATCCCACAGGAGAAACAAGACCAGTCAAATATTTAAAAGAGCTTTTAAATCACTTAAGCTGGGCATAAATCATCCCGGTGCCCTCTTAGCCTGTGGCACATTGGCAGCGATTAGGATAATATGCCTAAAAAAAAAAGAAGGAGCACCATTGCCTCTTCCAAAATGGAACCAAACCTCTGCTGAAAAGTGGAAAAAGACCGGCCTCTGGGCTGCAGCGGGAACAACCGTGCAGACGTGAAAATGTACTCATCCAGTGCTGAAAACGAGGATTCTTTAAGTTAAGCCTTTGTGTCTCTGAGAGGCAAAAGAAGAGGAAGAATTGGGAGTTTTATTTTATAAGAAGTAACATTAAAAAACGCTGAGTTGTCGCTCTTGTTTTCCACTTAGTAGTTTTTATTTTTGCGGGACAGCCTCTGGCTGCGAAGGTTTGGCTCCAAGGGTTTGGCGACAGCGAGGCCAAGCGCAGGAGCGAATGAGGTCCCTGGCGGGGCCCTTCTGGCTCTGCCGTGTCGACCAAAGGTCCCCGGAGCCGCTGCCGTGATTGGACGAACTCACCGAATGAAAAAAAACAGGACTCCCGAGGATAAAACCATGTGGTCTGGGGCTTGGACCGGGACTATCGAGGACATGCAGTTCCGACAAACTTGGACAGAGGAGGCTGAATATCCTGACTCTGCATGTATTTGTTTGCAGACCGAAATGAGCTGCTTATCACGAGCAGTGTCGGCTCACTGTTACGTGGCATGTAACGTCAGTTTGAAATGGCATTAAAGCTGGCAGATCGAATAGAGCTGCTGCCTGCTCTGATGCCTTTAATGAACGTTGCGTGTTTGCTCTGCGTTAATGGCGTCATAATTTACCCTTTAATTCAACCACAGTGAAGCAAAACCTAGTGATCCATCAAAGAGCATGTCACAGACCTGTTTGTGCCCCTCGAGTGTAAAGTAGTTGTTTTATTGCATAGTTAGGCCAAAAATATTCATATTCAGACTGCCATAGTTCAGAGCCCTGAACTCCTTCTATTCTTCATGACTCTATTCTTGTCCAAGACACACAAGGAGGCCACGGAGACTCGTGCTTGTATATATTCCTTGGCACCGGTCCTCCTCCAAGCCCCGACGTCAGGCAAATTTATATACGACGCGCCGGTTGCAACGCCACGAGCGTCTGCACAGAGATGAGGATAAGCAATTAAAAGGCGCTGCTCGGGTCCCACGGGAGCGTGGCGCCGAGGTACCCGAGCGAGCAGAGAAGTTACTGCCCGAGGTCAGGGGTCAGGGTCGCACAGGGGTGCTATTTGGAATCAAAGGTAGAGAGTCAGCCACCGCGGGAATAATGACGCCTCTCTTGGGAGCTCAACGGTTTCAGACGGAGAGACAGGGGCCATAATTTCCAAAAGAAATGATGGAAATAAATATTGGGATATTTTTTTTACAGAGTGTGAAGCAGTGCCAGTGTATATTGTTGTTAAGTTCAGGTAATTACTACCTCCCTGCCTCCTGCTGTTTCCACCAACGCTACCTGCATATTTATCACTTACCAGCAGCAGCTGGCCTCCGCCGGAGCAGCAGAGTTCAGGGACAAGCAGATGTGACTGATTACTGAAACACTATTTATCTCTTTGTGTGGATTGGCGATGCAGCATAATCACATGCAGAGTTATGGGGACCAATAATGATTAGAAGTAAACCTACACAGTTTACCCACAGTTTTAATTGTTTGACTTCATTGGCTGATAACTCTGAAACTTCCATATACAATAATTAGCATCAACTAAATGCTGCCAGTATCACATTTTCCAAAAATGAAAAGGACGTTTTAATAACGGCCAGCTTTTATAAAATGACTGCCAAGGCAAAATAGTCACAGTGAACAAAACTTTGACTGAACTTATTTCCGACAATATCTCCTCCCCTAGAAGAACAAGTATTAAAGGGATAGTTGGAGTTATTTAAAGTGGGGTTGTATGAGGTACTAGTCAGTGTGTTACCTTCAGTAGATGGCGGTCAGCATTAAACTGATGTTGGTTCTTTTAGGTGTTTCAAATACGTCCACAGCAGTGCATTGCTTTCCTCCTGTGCTGGTGCTCCAAACTCCGTCTACTGTAGTACCACCTACTACCACACTTCAAAAGACCTAAACTATACCTTTAATACTTTCATGGCTTGTTTAGGCAACCACAATCTTTCCCTAACTTTAACCAAATGTTTCAGTCATCATAATGTTCATTTGATTTGTTTGATGACAGGAGGAGTTGATGCATCAGAGATTAACTGAATATCCGGTCTTTTCCGTCACAGTTGGTACAAACTCACTTCTAGTAACTGTGTTTCTGCTGAAGCAGTTTTCATGCATTTAAGAAACATTTGACCCCGGCCCTCATTACTTAGCTTCGCCATTTGTGACCGATGCTCCAGCAATTAAGTGCCAAGACGACTAAACGAGTCAAATTCAAAGAAAAAGCCTTAGCCGTGCGTCTTGAGTTCAATGGAGGTGTAATGACTGACCACTATCTTCATGAGGAAAGTGTTTGAGATCATTGATATAGCTACCGCAGTCCAAAACACACACATTGGACTTCTGTGCAAGCCACAGGTTGCACTCATGCACACTTAAAATCTAACTTGCAACCACTCAACACCTTTGCTCGTAGGTGTTTACAGTCTGGACACGAGCAGTCGTCTAAATCAACTTTATGTGGACTTTTATATAGACATGGAAAGTAAAACTTTGCCTTTGCAGAGGTCACATTTAGCATCTGCTTGAATGTGTTGGTGTATCTGCACGTCTCTAGTTGAGACAGTTTATGAGCTTCTTTTCTTTGCTTGTTTACTGCGTTGTTTGGCTCCTGTTAAGTGTATAAAAAGAGGGTCCTTAATGGAAAACAATATCCATGTACTTGATTTGATCACCTCATTTCTCCGTCTTTGAACGCATTCCCTCTTCGTTTTATGTTTCACCACATCCCCCCCCCCTGATAATAAAAAAAAAGAGTCATATTACATTTTCTCTGTGGTCTCGGGCCATAAACCTGAACCTCCCAATCACGGAACCCTGCTCGTCTGACCTCATAGTGTGGTAACGCAGTAACACGAAACATTCTAAACCGCCTCTGTACGCATGCGTCACCGGAGCACCTGCTGAGAGACAAAAGTTGCGTGCAAAAGCGTGGATCGCGTTCAAAAGCGGCCTCATCAAGAGCACAGATGCGATGGTTTATTACCTGAACTGATACTCGGCGATGAAGCCAGTCATCACATTTGTTGAAAATTAATTTTTTTTGGGGGGGAAAATCTAACCTTTTTTTTTTTATTGAATCGTGCCGTGGTGTTTTGTGCAGATTCCACATATGGCTCGCTGAACCACATCACACGACTTTAACATAGGTGTTACCACATTACATTACATGGCAGCGCTACAGACGAGAGCGATCGCGAGCCAAAGCAAACAGTCGCGGTTTGATTTATTCAAAGCCGGCAGCTCGTACAGTAACTCAACATGCTCTGCTTGCTGTGCCAGAGGGTTGCTCATAAAACAGTCACAACAACAAATAATTATAAACATGATTTTTATCCTGGATTGGTTAGTTGTCTGGACCTTCCCTTCCATGTTTACAGATTGATTGCAACATTCATTTACCAGCGTTACACTCGATGCGCTGAACGCCAAATTGTGCACGCAAAAGTTATTGATACTTAAGTTTACAGTTGACTTTATGTTACATCACACCTCCATTAAGGCCTCGTCCGACCTGCACAAACACGCTTAGCTTGAATACAGTAATGCACTAACAATCACCAAATAGAAGTCATGTATTCATTACAAGCCCACAGTGAGGCACACGTATACAAATAAAAGACACAGCGTCATCAAGAGGTACAGGCCGGCTCACCGGAGTACCACACGAAGCTCTGCTCTAAGATGAGATGTATACATTCTCTGCTGTCCAGCAATATGTTCACATAGCACTCTACAGTACATCCTAATGTAAAGGACTGTTGCAGTATGAATAACTGGCTTAAATAATATATGGATTTATTAGCAATGGAGCACGCAAGTAAATTGTGGCCACAAATAAATCAAAATATAATAGATAACAAAGAGAACGGAAGCACGTGGACACCACATGTGTTTTATCGTACTTACTGTGTGTACTGTAGAAGTGTTAGATGTTTTTATATGTTATATTCGGTTGTGCATGTCATATTTTGATGCTTATTTGTTAGAAAAGTGCTGTGAACAGAGCAAACCTACAGGACCAGCTGCTCAGGTCAGATGAGCAGACAAAATGTAATAAGTGTTACATTTAATTTCAGTCTGTCTGATTGTGTCAGTCGACGTCTGTCTGCTCCCGATGACTCGGTAATTAACAGCATGAACAGACGGCGAGCGTGGAGCTGTTGCTTCCAGTCTGCTGATGATAAATGGATTTGGCTGAAACGTAGCCGACAAGTCGCTTGATGAGCTTTTTGGTGCTGATCCGGATGCTGATCAGCAATTATCGTCTTCCTTTTGTGTTTTGTTTGTTTTGGCCATAATAACTGCGGCGTCTGTGTTTATGTGCTGATGGGAAAGTCAGGCGTACGGGGCCGTTCCAAGTCGTTGGCTGAACTAAAAACTGCACTCGCATGCTGTTTTCTTTTTTTTTATATTTGTCAGAAAATCAAACCTCAGAGGACAAACAATAAACAAACACACTTTTATGGGAGCTGCTGCTTTGGAGAAGCGTTCAGTGTTGATGGAATGTTGCGTTCCTTCCAGCTTCCCTGCTTCACATTCGTACAGACACTATACACATTAACACCTGGGCAACATGTAAAAGCACAGTTCTCTACTGATACAAACTGGAGGAATACGTTTTAAGCTCATGTCATTGTTGAAAAAGTCCAGATTCACCAGCACCTTTCAGAAATCAATCAGAAGTCGACTCTAACCTTGTGTAACTGCTGCTTGTGTATGAATTAAAACTGCATAAATGGTCCTCAAACACACACACAGTGTTCTGCATTTGCACATGTTTACGTCTCCTGGTCGAGGCCCTTTGTGCCGAGTTATTGTTCGAGCAGGTAAAAACAACAGGCCGGCAGTCAATAGCAGGAAGCGGAGGCCCGGCCGGCCCTTCGCAAGCACACAGCTTTTCAACGGCGGAAGAGATGTTAAGCACATAAAGGCACAGAGTTATATTTCAAGCACAATATTTTGTCGAGTCAAGTTGGCCCGGACGAACGCTTCAATCACAAAGCCAAGAGCGACGCAGCCTTCCAAGAACTCGTGAGATAAACACGGTTATTAACGAGGGGATGCTCCGTTTCTCACACTAACAGCCAACGGTGACGCGTTCATGGTTGTCTCGGTATCTGAACAGATGATTCGAGCAGAAACAGGTGGTTTGGTTTGAGGTATTAACCTTCAACTGCATGAAAAAGTTATGTTGATATAAATGTGGTGATAGTCGTATCTATCTTAGCCTTTTCTGTCACGAGGCTCTGCTTCATCTTCTCATTTGATTCATCAGAAACATGTTATAAAGGATATTAAATTTGAAATAATGACAGTTTTGTGTCCACATATAACCTGCTTTTTTTCAGTCTTAAAAAACGTGTTAGGAAGCTATAATTCAGTGTGCATTGAGATGATAGAACCCAGTTAGATACTATCTCATCTTCTGCAGCCCTGCGAGAATGTCCTTGTTGAGTTTTCCTGGTGGATTTGTATCTAGCTTCTCGGTCTGGAAACCACTTCCTGTTTGTCAGACCCGATAGTTTCTCTCTGTTGTCTGAGTCCACAATGACACCGGCCTGGGAGGAAGCCGTTAATGAGAAAGTGAAGGAGAGGGCTGCGTTATGAGCTCCGTGTTCGCCATCTCGTTAACTGTCCCTTCATCAGGTCCGGGGGGGGGGAGGCGATGGTTACACGAAGCGCTGTAAATGTGAGCGGGTACTCTCAGCACTTTGGCGGGCTTCAGGGGGGCCCCGCCCCGACTCCCGGAAGACTTTGCGTTTTTGTGTTTTGGCTACGAGGCCTGATTGAAACCGCCCGATCGTTCCAACTTCACATTGTTTGTGTGCTTGTGCTGCTACGTGTTTAGGCTGAGGTGAGACATTTCTTTATTTTCCTTCAGGCCTCGCCGCTGTAGTGCCGAATACCTTCATGGCGCTCTAGAATCCGACGGGTGTCAATGAAACGTGTGCAGTCCGAGGCAGCAGGTCTCTCTCTCTCTCTCTCTCTCTCTCTCTCTCTCTCTCTCTCGATGCATTCTTTATTCGGGCGTCGGCGTCTCACGCTGAGCGGATAGGAAAACTCCACTAAAATCCGATCTAATCTTAACTTTTCATCCAAGAAATCCATATCTCCTCTCCCACACACGGATCGACCGTGAGGCACCTGGTGCCGTAGCGTTCCAACAGGCGTGAAATGAGTCCTTTGCGGGCCGAGGTTTTGGAGTCATGCAATAGTCTTGATGGCTTGAAGGAAATACGCCACATGATTCTACTCTTGGATTTCATCCTGATCGCTACCACAAGCGCTAATTAAATGGTTATCTGAGTGCCCCGTTTCATTTTAATTCCATCATTTCCATTTGATTCGGAACACATGGCCGAGGTATTTTCTTCTTCTTTTTTTCCACCGGTGTAAGAAAAAAGAAGAAGAAGAAGAAGAAGAAGGGGGGGGAGCAGCAGCACGACTTCTCTGTAGCTCAGTGTATGAAAATAAAAGTCAGTATTTGCACCTTCTAATTGACCAAAAGTGTATTTTCTTTTGGGGAAGTGTGTCTGTCCAGGTGTCATCAAACACAAGCTGTTAACACGGTAGACGTTTATGAGACACGAGTAAATAGAGTGTAATGTACCTGACAGGAAGTAGCTGAGTTAATGACATCGAGCTGCTGCTGCTGCTCAGATCGTAACGTCTTTGAAACCCCTGCAGGTTTTCAACAAAGAAAAAAAAAGACCTGAACCAAATTGACAAATCACCTTTTCATTGGCCCCGTCTTGGTGAATCCAGTGTTGCGCAACTCTCCTGTGGTAAAGTCTCCACGTGAGCACAGGTCAAAACCAAACTCATCCCTCTCAGTCGGCCTCACTCCATAAATCCTTCAGTTTCGTGGTGTTGGTTTGCGAACACAATAATACGTTGAGAGAGAGAGAGAACAGTGCCAAGTGGTTTACGGCTGTCTGTCGTCAGGGATTCCGTGGACCAGATGGTGACAGGTGACAGTGAAATATGCAGGGAAACATTTCCTTTTGTTATTTTCTAGAAGGCCGACGTGGAAAACAACAAGAAGTTAGATATGTTAATTATAGCTTCTGTGGTTGGAGCCAAACAGGTAAATATTTAATAAATGTGTCATTTTTAATTCATAGTCACGTAAACAAATTGTGTTAAATTCATAAATAATCAAACATTTGTGAAATAATGTCATTATTACCAATGTATTCATCATTATTAAATATGATTTAATCAGTTTTATTGGAGCTAAAGTTCAGCGTAATGATTAAAATGGTAAAATAATGATAAAACCCTAAATGATTGTATACATCTTTTGCGGACTAGACTACTGTAACTTTGCTCATAAACGATTAGACACAAAATGCGACTGCTTGAGTGTCATCAGAGAGTTTGAGTTTCATGTCATGTTCGTCAGCTGGCAGCAAATCTCATTTTACAAAAAGGTGTTTTGTTTATTCTTTCCTCGCTTTGTTTTCAGGACTAGTAAAAATATACAAAAAATATACATGGGGGAAATGTATTAAGTCTGGACACAAACCTTCCCAACAGCCTCAGCTCTAGCTTTTGAGTCTTGAAGTCAATGTGTTGTTTGAATGTCTTTTCGGGTTAGATGTCTGAAATATAAGGTCTGTGGTTAAAACAAGCTGAAGAGATTTTAACATTTTGTTCTACAGTACAGAATATGTCAGCAAATACCCCTCTGATTAAGATGCTTTTAAGTGTCAAACGAGCGTCTAAATGAGATGACTCACTAGAACACTGGTCCTCACTTAGTGGTGGTGACGTCATGTGACCGTGGTGGAGTTTCTTTAACGAAGATTATCTTGCTGAAAAAAGTATCATAAATGTTTGTTTGCCACAGAATTTATTTTTTGCAATAATCCAAAATCCAACGAAAAAATCCCATTGCTAGCTTCCTGTTGGTATGCAATAATACATCATCCCTGCAGCACTTTATTAGTGCTAATCACCAAACGTTAGCATGTTCTAAACTAAAATTGTGCTTAGCCTCAGCATGTTAGCGTTTGTTAGCGTGTTAGCATGCTGATGTAAGCATTTAGCACCACTGTGCTTACCTGCAGCCTCACAGAGATGCTTGCATGGCTATTGACTCTGGTATTTTTATTTTAGTTTTGGTATTTTGTGTGGTGAAATTAGGGCAGTAGATGTGTTTTGTTTATTCATATATGGCATCATGTAGGATATTGAGTGAGCCGCAGTAGAACGATGTGTGAACGCAGCTCGTTTCCTATCGGAGGAGAGAAACCAAAGGCAACACAGACTATTTTCCAGTGGCTCAACTCAACCTTCTAATTAAGCAGACATCTAATATCCCAAGAAGTTCATCAATCAAAGATGTTGAAAATCCACGACCGTCCAAATCAAACAGGGCCGAGGAATCTCCCTCAAACGGTTCATCCAGAGAGTAACTGGAAGCCAAGGTGTTGTGATCACGTGTGTGTGTCTGCAAACCGTTCAACGTTTCAACAGCCGTCTCGTGAACAGAAAGAGGTGGAAAACACTGCAGATGTGTCACAGAGCCTCCAGTCTTCAAGTGAGGAGTTGTGAAACGTCTGCTGACAAATCCGACATGTTGTTTATGTTCATGTTTACCGTAGCGGGAATATTCCAGCTCATTATCGTAAGATGAGACCTTCTGCTAACCCACTGATGCTCTCATGCAAAGTCGTATAAGCGATGTTTTGTTACAAACGATTGGTTTTTATACTTCCTGGCTTGCTGGGAGAGAGTGGGTAAGAACAAAGACACACGGGGGGGGACTCCCCTTCCCACTAACATGCCAAATTCAAATCAGAATCACCCTGATAATTACCTTTTATATGACCTTGCAATCATTTAAAATGACAGTGATGGATTGCTACTCAATAAACAATATCACGCAACCACAAAAGACTTTGTTTGGATAAAGAGAAAATCCTCACCAGTAGCTGTTCAAGAATACGCTCTCATGCGTCTCTATTCCAACGAGCTTTAATACTGCAGAGGAGACTTTGTAAAACGGATCGGATTTCTGAAATATTAATAGTGTAGTAATGATACGCTGTCGAGACCAATCCCAATGGAGGATATTTCCACTGGTGTCATCCAGCGGAGATATTAACAATCAGTTCTGTACATGACGGACGCCAAATTGCATTAATGATGAAGATTTTTCTGATTTAAACACAACATGCAGTAAGAGATCACCTTTGGCTTTGACATGTGACTTAGCAAAGTTACTCAGTTACTGCAGAACTTTCCCTCTTTGTAAAGTACCCACCACTTATATTTTATCTTCCAGCTTGTCCTGGGTAACCCCGAGGCGTTCTCCTCATGAGATATATAATCCCTCCAGCGTGGAGCCTCTTAAACGTCTAAAGGGGAGGCGTCCATGAGGCATCCTGATCAGATGCCCGAACCACCTCGGCTCTGGCCCCTTTGAAGTCAAAGGAGTAGCTGCTCTGCTCTCCATACATTTCTTAATGCCATTATTTTGGTTGTACCAAACATTGAGCACATTCTTCATTGGCTAAGAGGACGCTGTGGGGATTTTCTAACCGGCCACCATCGACCCAACAACAGACCATTGCTGATATATTGGCGCACATGTGTGTGTGCAGGTTCTACACGCTGTTTTTTTTAGCATTTTAGCGTGTTGCCACCTCCTCACGTCATCCTGAGGGCGGACATGAATGTTTGAACCAAAGTTCATGACAATCCATCCAATAGCTGTTGAGATAGTTCCCTGAAAATGGTGATCGTCAACCTGTTGGTGGCGCTACAGGAAAAGTCAGGTGATCAGCAAAGTAATGAGGATTCATCCTCTGGGCACCATGAATGTCCGTCCATCAAGTAAAAATGCAGGTTGTTCTCCAACAGCGTGTGTAGCTATGCCTATCAATTTGTATGCAATCCACATAATCATGAACCGGGACTTATGAAGACCGCCAAAACACACGAAAAGACACGAAAGATTAGACATGAGACATTTTTAATAAGATATCACAAGAACCGCTGTGTGAGGATGCATTGCAATATGAAACTGAAATCACTGATGATACTGTTAATCTTCGAGGCTGCAGTGTTAGAAATCAACAATCAGTGTCATCCACGAGTCCATTACTTCCTAGATTTAGAGAATAGTTTGTGAATGCACGAGGGTTTATTCAAACAGACGTCCTTCACTGCATCATTTTAACCTCTTGGTTCAAGGAGCAAACTGTTGAAAGATAAAAAAAAAAAAACCCAGAGGCCACACACATGGAGTCTCATCACTCTCGTCATCACGGTGAATTTATTGCAGCTCCTCAGAGCGTCAGGTACCCGTGATGCCCCCACGTCTACTGCAGCTCATCAGTGAACTCTAAAGATGTCAGTGCTTGGCTCCTGGCTGACTTTAAGTGGAGCATTCGGGTGTGAACAGCTCATATTTTTTAATCTTTGCAAATTGGAAACACTGAGCCCTTTTTTGCACTCTGTAACCTCAGCTGCACATAATTTCCATCCAAATTCACAGCTCGTGTTAGGAAAGATTCCACGGTGAGGAAATCAATTAAGCGTGGGAAGAACGGGAGAAAGCTGTTCACTGATGAGTGTTTGAGTACTGCAGGACTTTCAGTTGGTGTCTTATTTCTGCTGTTTCAAATTCACCAAAGCGGTATTTACTGACGTGTTTAATGTCGTAGAACAAAACGTTAAAATCTCTTCAGCCTTTGTTGACACTTTATTTTCATGCATCTAACCAAAGACTTTGAGACGAGGGAACAGGAAGTGTGAATAATAAAGCAACGACTCATTTCCTGGTTTTAGGACTCATTCCTGCAGCACTTATTGATAAGACGTTAGCAGCCGTGATTGAGCCAATGATTGTAAAGCATCTTGCAAACTGCTTAAACCAACGCTGTGCTTTTAATTTAATCAATATTTTATAATACGATTTTGCTTTTCAGTATGATATTCACATACAGTTAATAAGACATATTTAACTCTGTTGTATCTAATTATTACTCCGTTTAGTTTGATCTCTTTTTGATCTTTTTATCTTCAGATTTTAAAGCCGCTGTGTGTCAGATTTGAACGTTTCACACTTTGCTGCCCCCCAGTGGAGGTTTCAAATAAGACACTTCCACACAGATCCGACTTGGGGACGCTCACACGAATGAATCATTTTGTTACCGACCACATCAAAATAAAATAAACGGTGCAACTCTACACATCGACGTTTTTAAAAAAAGTTCTTTAGTGTAAAATAATGTTTCATTTCCTGTGAGAAGAAACGCCTGAGATGTAACTTTTGGATGATTCAGCGTCCGCTCTGCTTGTCTGGAAAACCTCCGGCTACATTTTACCTCATAAACACATTTGCTGACAAGTTCACTGATTTAAGGCGTCCAATGGGAATCCTGCAGGAAAAAAACAATTCCAAGAAAATGTGAGAGCTGTTTTTGAGTTGTTGGGCACTCTGCTACCTATTTCTCTTGGCTTCTTTGACAGCAGCACGTTAATATTAGTCATCCGCAGTTGTCACCGCCGGCACGTCTCAACTCTTACCAACGTGTGACATCATGGAAATCAAACCCGGCAGCCATATCGGCCATATAGCCAATTAAAGCCCCGAATGTTTTGACCCAAACATCAGTGAATATGGAATATTGGAGCACATTTTACGTTGTGTTTAATATGAAGTAATTTGACTTTATGGATGGATACCTGCTGTTGATCTCATCATGCAACCATTTGTAATCTATATCAAGATGGAGAGTTCCTCTCATACATCTGTCACTTTGTTGTTTTTTCCTGACGTAATCAAACTTTTAAGCAGAAATAAAGCAGACGAGGTGCTGTATTTCTTGTACATTTGTGTGTTTCACCTCAAGAGTTCAACCAATCAGGACAATGATTCATGCCTGATTCTTTACCTTAAAACTAGAAATGATTTGAAGAATACAGCCCAGCACTTAATTTAGTGGTGCAACGAGGGCTTGTAAAATCAGCTGAATCCAGCTGGCGTACAGTTTTACAGCAAAGTCTCGATGCTTCGACACTTTAATGCTTTTGCTCGTGTCTGAAAAAGAAATGACTGCACCTCTGGTGAAAATAAGTAGTGCTCAGGAGTTAGAAACAGAAAGTTTCTTGTTGTTTTTTTGCTATTAACAGCAGCTAATGTTGTCTTTGGTAACGTTACGCAATGAGCTAACAGACAAACCAAAGGAACTTAAAGATAGTAAGGCCATTGTGAAACTGCCTTGAACCTGCATTCTCTCTAATGTCCACCAGGGGGCGACTCCTCTGGTTGTATAGAAGTCTATGAGAAAATGACTCTACTTCTCTCTTGATTTATTACCTCAGTAAACATTGTAAACATGAGTTTATGGTCTCAATCTCTAGTTTCAAGTCTTCTTCAATACAGCATGATGTTCATTTAGTAAACTATAGTCCCATTTGGAGTACAGTAGATAAGTATGGGTATGATTTAGGGCGGGGCTACCTTCTGATTGACAGGTTGCTTTCAACCATTTCAAAATAATTAAAGATAATTCAGAATCAGACTCTTCGTCGTTAATCCCTTCACCTTCTTACTGCATATGGGAGCTGGAGAGAAACAGTTTTCCCTGCCACACTTTGTCTTTTTATGGTTTGTTAAAGGTTTTCAATGAAGGCAACATTGTGTACATTGGTTTTTATCAGTTGCATGTTTCATATAGTGAGCATCACTGAATTAGAAACATTCAATTGACGGAGCTCATTTAATTTACAACTGCTGCTAAAAAATTTCGAATACGTAACTTTACACCTGAGAAATACTTAAACCCAAGAAAAACAAAACTACACATTTATTAAAGGTTTTTACAGCCAACAAATGTAGGAGCATACTTCATTCATCGGCAGCAACTGAAACTGTTTTTATAGCAACTGAGCCGAAGAAAATCAACCAGACAAAATCATCAGAATATAGAACTTTAGGGGGTTTTCCACTGCGAAGGCCTTAAAAACACATTCCTGGATCTAAATAAAGATTTATTCGAGCGAAGGTGAAAAGTGACGTAAACATGATGAATTGCTTCGCTAAGAGCAGTCGCGCCTAAACAACACATTCACATCACAGCACGTTTAAACGCTGAGCTGTTTTAAAGGACGTCATAGTTGCTGTCAAATGCACGCATATCACTGTTTGTCAGCTGGTGTAATAACAGTAAAGCAGTATTTAAGCAGTATTTTTTTAGTATACAAAGCCTGGAATAAAACCCAGAGTTCATTTTATTTTAAAGCTGGACTGTTATTTATCATAAAGAAAACCTGCTACCAGCTCAGGTAGTAAATCACAGTTCAAGGTTCAATTTTATTTGTCCCAAAAGTGGGCAATTGCTTTCGCAGAAATGTGCTCAAAAACATAAAACATACACCGACATACACAGGGCGTCCTGTAAAAGAGAAATACAACAAAATATAAGTTACCGTTAAGCCAAACGCTTACTCGTGTCATCCTGGAAACATACAACCATGAGTGCAGTTGCTGTCGAGCGTTTTAATTAAGCACACTGGAAGTAGTTTTATTTCACACGTGGAATAAGAGGCAGACGGTAACGGCGATTTCACGGAGCGCTCGGCACTCATCTGAAAAACAGGGAGGAGAAAGAAGCGCATTGGGGAGAAAATGGAGGCGAACGTAACCACAGTGATTAGTATGAAACACATCTGTAGCCCTTTTTAATAAGCAGGCCTGAAATAATTGCCCTGTGCATTGTTTATATGCTGCCCCACAGCCTGCCAAACTGCAACTGGCTGTCCCAACGCCTTAATAACCTGCACTTATTCTATGCACGCTTTATTTGAAAACAACACCATTAAAAGAAATAGCCTTGTTGGTGCATTGAAAGCCGGAGCGTTGGTGGCCCCGGATTTTGAAAGTCTGAAAGCTGTTAAGTTTTTCTTTAAGCTCCTTTATTAAGTTATTAAGTTTGCTACAACTTGGAGACCATGTGGTCAGCAGCGTAACGTAATAATTTACTGAGCGGTGAATAAACAAATGTAATACGTGACCACACAGAGCACAAACTAAAGAAGTCTAATTGTTGTGTGATTTCTGCAGCAGAAACATTTCCCTCATTTCTACATGACGTCGTGTCACGTTCTGCACAACCTGCTGAACAAATAAAGTTTCTCATCATAATTATTATTTCTTGCAAGTCATCTGGGGAGTAATTAGCGCAGAGCAGTGTATTTTTGGGTATACCCGAGTTGTTTCTTCAGGCCGTATAACCTAAGCACACTCATTAGCCTCCTGCTGTATTTATTTTGTCATCGCACCCTTTGTTCATGAGGGACGTCTGCTGCCGAGTTCAGGACAAGTGGTCAGGAATTTGAAACTGGAGTCGCCGCCGTTATTCCTCCTCAGTCGACACGTTGCCATGTGCGGTGGGTTTGTCTAAGCTCCCTTAATGAAACAGGGCCTAAATGTGGAGGAAAAGAGCACGCGGGGGGGGGGGGAGTCATGCATTGCCGTGTTCAGGTGTACAAAGAGAGGGATGTTATTGTATGTAGATGCCTCCGAGCTAATACCATTCGGGTCTGTAGGTCTTCATTAAGGACACCAGGAGGGAAAAGACTGCAGCTCCAAATAATAAATTCAGTTACCATTAAGCAGAAATCCAGAACATATTTGAGTCCACTGCTGCTGGATGTTTCACGGTTGCTCGGGGGGGGGGGGGGGGGGTTTGGCTGCTGTTTCTCTATAGCGCAGACATCCCAACCACCCAAAGCCATTCAACTGAATGTTCACCTGTTTTTACCTGGGCTTTAAAATGGATCCGCTGACGGCTCCGAGGACAAAATGCCAAAAGCCTGCAAGTTCAACTCAAGAAAGGACCGGGAATTAAATGTGTATGCAGGACTTTGCAGGTAAGATGCAAGGAATACACCAATGAGATTTCACAGACAAGGTGTAGATGAAGAAGCCACGACTACAGCAAACCTCTCGGCTAAACCTGGTGTTTTACGTACCAGAACACAAAGATTGCAATCGGGTACAAGTATCACGGGGGCACCGCTAACGAGGACACTTCATACACAAAGCTGGTTCGTTTCAGGCACCAAGTTGCAGGAAAACATAAAAAGCGAATATCATAGATATCATGAATCCCAGTGATAATGCAGCTTGGCTTATTGGTCTAGGTTATATTCCATTTGGGCATACTAGCATATAACCATGTTGTTATTCAAAGTGAACCTTTCACCGACCTCCTAAACATAACAACTGGCATGTTGCAAAAATTACGATTTCATTTCTGTTTTGACTAGTTCCAATTATAAACACGATTTCCAGCAGTAAGCTGGGGTAGAAGTTATTTTTACATGGGAGCAGCTGCTCCTTTGCTTCAGTCTCTTACCCTTTAAACGTCCCTAATTGGAGCCGGTGCCTTGCTCAAGAGCACACTTGAAGAGCAAAAAGAACAGAGGAGATTTCTGCTCTACCAGCTGCTATATTCAAACAGGCCACCCTTTTTTTCGGGACCACAAAGGTCACTTCTATCACCGTCGGGCATTTGTGCCACATGGACAAGTACTCTACCAGAGATCCGAGTGTAAATACCTCTCTTGTTAGTCTTTGCTCAGGCCAGGCCTCTAACAGGAACTCAAGCTGTGCTAGCTCGCCATTAGGCATAATTCAGATTATTAAATCAGTCAGGAGGGGGGGGGGTGGAGGATTGTCAAAAACACTGCAGATATTACACAACTCCAAAATAGCTCCCTAATTGAATCTGTCAGCGTACCCTCATCTGGCGGTTACACACATTTAACTCTTTGTTCAGAGTAAAATATAGACTCCCAACATGAACTTTAGCTGGTAACTATTTCATGTAAATGTTTGCTTTTTCAACACATCGACACAAAAGCCCGACTGTTTCTCGCTGTACAGTGCTGAGACGTTTTAAGTAGATTTCGTTAATCTTTTGAAATGGTGTGAACGATCCGCAGAATACTAAATAACTCTTAGCTGTTTTGAACAGCACAGGTGTGGTCGACGTCTGTCAGGAGTCGGCGTACGGTAGTCGGACCTGGAGATTTACCAAGCATGTTAAACTGTAGCCAATTTTACAGAGCTAAATTATGGCCAGCTTGGAAAAATAAGGAAAAGTCAAGGGGTAAGGGGGAGATTTGCCAGTCGAATCCCGTTACAGAAGCGTGGTGAGGACTGTCACCGGCCACTTGCTGAAGACATAACATATTACTGCTGAGGATAAACAGCATTTTGGGGATTTCTCTGTCGTCTGGCCAACTGTTGGGACAATGAAGACGCTAAAGAGGATTCAGTTGTAGCTGCCGAGAAGATGGATTCATGAACGCTAGTATCAGAGATCAATGGGATTCAGTTTATCCTTTAGGAGTTTCCACAGATTAATGTATGAGTCGCACTAGGCAGCATGAAGAATCTTTCAATGTTGAGATGTGAGGAAACTGTGTCAGTTTGTTGTTAAGTTTGTAGGCCAGGATTGGTTTCCACCATGCTATCTCTGAAGCTAGCTCCTAGCGAGTTTCAAGCTAAGCGGTTACTGGGTGTAACTATTTCTACTTAAGCACTAGTTTTGTTTGGTGCAATTTGTTTTAATTGAGGGATATGTGAATCCTGTCTTAGTAAATACACACTTGTGTCCAAACTTGGCTGAGTTGGCGCTCCAGATGTGTCGAACCTGCTGGCAACATAACCACTGTGAGAACAGGACCGCTGCCACCAACAGAGACAAACTTACTTGTAAAGTTATTTATTTCTCATTCACGGCGCTCTGGATATCTTCATTGTTTACTTTGAGGTGTACGGATGAAGGTTTGGGTGAAAACATTTCGACTCGAGGACCATTGCTCTTCATATTATCTTCGCCGCAAATTCCGTTTGATTTAGATTCAACCAAAGCAGATGTGACGCTTTATCTGCGCTGAGCTTTGATCAGATTTATGGAGCAAAACCTACAACTTTGGAGGACGTGAACTTTGAGCACAATCAATTTTTTCTGACACATTTTATCCAAATAAATCCAGCTTGACATCAAACAATCATGACTTGCATGGATTTCCATAGCTACAGATGTTCACCATTTACAGGAAATTGTCACAATAAGGAACACTGACCGTGAAAGCACATCTTTATCCCCTCCCTCCCTCCCCCCCCCCCCTCATTATGCATTCATGGACTTGCCCCCCAACGTTGCACTTCACCTTCAACCCCAATTCGAGCTAGTTAAGTCTGAAAACACTGCTTGGGAATCCACCAGTTTCGGCTAGTTGGGATAAAGAAATTAAGATTAAGCAGCAGTGCAAGGGAGTGGGAGTAAATTATGTCAAATTGGAAACAGGGTCTCCTGAGATTTTGGAACATCTGTTGGGGTGTCAGGTTGCTTTAGCTCCAGTTTACCTTGTCGGGCCGTTGCCAAATGCCCCTCCGCTCCCTCCAGGCACTGTCCACCATTTTCACAAACAACCGCAGAGCTGAGGCCACGATTTAATATGCTTTCGGTCACCTTACGCACAACCTTTGTTGTCCCCGAAATGCACTTTTCTTTCCACGGAGCTCAAATAGGTGGACTTTTGTGTCGCTGCAATTCGTGCGTTGAGTTTGGTTAGATTAAGCACTTCGATAATGACGTCTCTTTGCTGCTCTGTACTTCACCGTAGCGATAACCTCTCTGTGTTCCGTCCATGAAATATGGACGCAATGAAAGCTACATCACTCTTGCCGATATTAAAGGAGATAGATCACGTCAAAGCAGCGTCCAAGTATCTGCCAGGTCAACCTGTTTTGCACTGAATATCTCATTGAAAAAAAAAACACATTTCCCAACACTTCACAATGTGTTCAGTGGCCTCTCTTCCTTCTTTATCACACCGGAGGAGAAAAAGGTAAAAGCATCCAAGTTCGGGTTGTCACATTAATGACACGATCGCCTCTGACGTTCAAATTGCATCTGACAGTGAACTTCCGAGGCCCAGATGTATCGGCCCGGGCCCAAGCAGACGCAGGTTTCAGCGCCAGACGACTGAGCAATCATTTGGAAAACACTGGCAACACCCGGTGTTTTCATTTTCAGCTCGCTTTTTTTTTTTTAACCTCTTCGTAAACTTTCAGCGAATCTCGCTTTATTTTCTCGCCGAGGGTCCCAGATGACTGCGCAAACATTTGGAGCACCTCAAAAAAACAAAAACAAAAAAAATTACAGATGTGAGCTTTTCTCAACGTTTTTTAGACTCCATTGAAAATGCTACTGTCCGTGGGATTTGGAAATTACAGTAGGAGTTCAATGAGAACAGCCAGCTCGAGGGTGAACGCTAGGTTATCCCTCACTGCCTTCCAAAATGTCTCCCTTGAGACTTGACCTCTCTGTGTCCTGACCTCGCGGCGCTAAAGCCGTTTGCTCGTCAACTTTCCTTTCTAACTCCTACTGTCTCCATATTTCCTCTCTCTCTTCCCCCCCGTCGCCTCGACTATTTACTCTTTACATCACTTGGTTTTATTTTTCTCTCCCTCTGTTTCTCAGTCCTCTCCCCCTCCCTCCCCTCTCTGCTTGTACTTTTTCTCTCTGTGTCTCCCTCAGCTATGCGGCCGTACTGCCAGGGCTGACTCTTTTGATTTGAGTGCAGTACATGTGGTTGAAATCTGAGGCCCGCTGCACTGCCAAGCCACAGGCCCCGTAATGCTGCGCTGGCGCAGGAGAATAAGCCATTGTTCTTGGTGCAGTCGGTGGATGGATGGAGGGAGAGAGGGAGGGAGCTCTGACTGAGTCTAAAAAAAAAAGAAAATGTGACTGTTGCTGAACACAGCCTCTGGGGTCAAAGGGGAGCCCCATAATCTCCTTGTAAATCCCACTCTGTGTTGCAGGGGAGGAAAAGCCGCCTGGGAGTCATTTGCAGAAACGGGATGCAAAGATGTTAGCAAGAAAACTGTCCAGTCCTGGTTTCCTGGACTGTCTGACAGCATACTGAAATAACATAAACAAGAAAGTGAGAGTCTTTCACCCGACGTGAAAGTATCACGATTCATCCGTTTAATGCTCACACCAGCTCCAGTGTTGGTGTCCTTTTTAAATACATTTTTTATGTTTCGGTTCATGCATACTGACATGTTAAAAACGAAGAAAATAAGTCTTTTTACCCAATTGTTCTGTGCTCACATCGCCTCTAGTGTTTGCAGCATTAAAATACATGTTTAATGTAAAGAGCAGCTGCTGCAAAAGTATTCAAATTGAAGTATTTAAAAAGGAGCAATACAACATTGTTTAAAATATTTACCTCAAAAAGTCCATCGTTCAATCGACTTCGCTAAGTCCTGCCCCTCGAAACGCAGGCTGGCCAATCAAAGCGTAGCATCCAGTGGACTATCATCCAATCATGTCAGAAGTTCTTCATTTTCAGGCTGGTTCTGTGGATTTGCAGCTAGTTATGGTTAAACGTTGTGTAATAGTGGTACTAGGTTAGAAGGAGATGGATGTCTCTAAAACGTTGTTTTCTACCTAAAAACCTGATAGAACGTTAACTAGCATTAGCACTTCTATGCTACGCTAGCTACTAAAGGTTTACTTACTTACTTTATTTACAAGTGGCCAAAACATAGATGCGTTTTTTGTGTGAATGAAGTAACAAGTAATTAGTTAAATGAAGTAGAGTTGAGTAACATATATTTAAAGTAGCTGCTTAGGTTCAAGTAGAACTGTGATACAGTACATTAGATACTCTAATGTGTTGCACATAGTTACACAGAGTAACTCTGATTATTTGCTTACAACCATGCTATGGCTTTTTAAATCGGTTTAATCTGACAAATTATTATTTAGACTATGCAACCGGAGGACAGTCTATTCAGCCTTATGATGAACTGCTATAAAAAAAAGTAATTTTACAAACATGTGGACTCAATTTCTCCTCCTCAACTGTACAAACCACCATCAGGATGCAGGAGTCTATAGCCTGACAACTTTCAACTTAATTAAAATGTGTTTATAGCCGAGGGGAATGGATAGTGTGCAAAATTCTTTTTGATTAGTCACACCAGCTGCAGTCCACATAATCCCTCCCCTGCTAATAAACCTTACCTCCCCTGTAGGTTTTACTACATAAAGGGTTAAATATGTCTGGGGGAGAATCTTTTGTTTATCTCACTGGATGCAGCTAAATCATTAAAATAAGCACAATGGATCAAGTGACCAATCCTCATTAAAGTTAATGGCAGAACGAGATGGGAGTGCTGGAGAGTTGAAGCGGTGTCATCTTGAATAACGGGAGCTGCCGGCCTGCGGGGGGGGGGGACTCCTGGTGCCATAAGGTCCCGAGGTTTTCCTCCTTCAGGTTTCCCATCAAGTCATTTCACGACGGGGCCTTTACATCAAGTCAGCGCCATTGTTTTTACTCAGAAAGCTGTAAAACAAGGATAGTCTAATAGCAGATGTCAGGGTAAAAAAAACCCTAATGGAGAGATGCCCTCTCAATGTGATCTGACTTTTACAACGTGGTGTGAAGCCGTAACTTATTTCTTCTTCCTCACAGACGGGTTTGTTGGGAGGCATCGGATATAGGTGACGACAAACCACCGTGAAGCTGGGTCTCGGTGGCCAATCGAATTGCCGCATTAACTGCGTTTAATGTTCTCTCATTGAGCGTAAATGTGCATGAGTAGTCGCCCTGTCTAACAGCGGTGCCGCGGAGCACTCTGTGTTTGTTTTAGCAGGATTTCTCCTTGGAAACTCGGGTCACAGTGTCTCGAGCTGCTTGAAAAAGCAGGAGTTTAAAAGTGAACTGATTTTGACTGATTTTAAGAATATGTTATTTATCCTCTCTCTTTGTCATCAGTCTTGGCTGCTTAAACACTTCATCAAGCAGAGGATTGGAGCAACTCCTGGGCCTCGCTTCCTAAAAGTCTTCCTTTAAGTCTGAGATGATCATAAAGTCCATTTTTACGGACTTCAGCTTAAGAGATGTTTCCCAAAAGCCTTGTGAAGCGAGTCACTTTTTAAAATAATTGTCGATTTAACAAGCGTCTCCGTAAGAGTGTTGTAAGAAGCTCCAGAACATGCAGGAGGAACTGAAAAACGTGTTTATTGCATCTTACATCTTTTATCATGGCGGGTGATAATTGATGTTCCTGTAAATGAGTAAGCAATGCTTAAAATTAGAAAATAAGTGTTGTGATGTGTTGTGATACATCTGCCAACCTCTTCCTCTCTTGTGAGGCTGCCATCATCCAGACAGCAATAGTTACAGTGAAAGAGGCGACTGGATTTGTTTTATTTTAGTTTTTTAATTCAATCTCAGTAAAGCGTCCTTAGCCACCTTCACCTCTTGTTTGGCTGAAATTCCACATTTATGTTACTTGTGTTTACATTTCTTTTCTTTTAATTTAAATGTACCATTTGCTTATATGTTGTAGGTTTAAAATGCTACAGAAATGATGGCAGATACACATCCCACTAAAGCTAACCAAGTGGTTTAGCTGTCTAAACTTTAATTGCAAAAAAGCGGTTAAAAAAAATGCCGAATAACGACACAATGATACCGATTTGTAGAATGTCTGAATTCATGTTTTGGTAGATCTAGCCGCAAGACGACAAGCAAACTGTTGGTAGAGCTCTGGGTGAACACCTGCTTTATGGCCAAATATCCTTAAAACTAAGGCCATTCCCATCACTAGTGTAGACTCTGAGTCTTGTCCTATTTGTCATCAGTCTTCGCTGTTATAACACTTCACTGTGCATTGATTGCATTGGTGTAAGTCTTGGCTCTTAACGTTTGACCTTACGCTAAGGCCAAGACATTTTGTTGTTTCTTCCACTGAGCGCTGTGGCTCAAAGCTAACACACAGTGAGAAGCTCAATATCCATGTTGTCATAGCGAATAGAGGATAAACGGCCTGTTGCAGCGAGCCGCTGAGCTTTTCACCGGCTCCGCTTCGCTTGGTTTTGAACATCAGAGGATAAAGCGGGCCACTGTCTGAAAGGGCAGCTGTTTCCCTACCTCTCTGCATTTCTTTGGAAGGTGATGTACGAGCTGGCCGGGAGGAGAAGAAATGTCGAGGTCCTCCAAGAGTTAGGTCACAGTAGCTGCTACCATTGGCGTCCTTTGCTGTTATCCTCTGCCACTGTACAACAAGTCCAACATGTGTGAAGGATTACAGCAATAACAGATAATCAATAAAATTCACGACACATTTGGTGTGACGGATGCCTCCCCCGCTGCCCTCTGTGCTCACATCATCATTAGTAGCGGCACTGGTCGGGGGGGCGATCCATCCTGATCAACGGCGAAGGTGTCAGAAGCAGCTATGGAAGTCGTTGTAGTTAAAGCGCTGCAGCTGAGTTCACCCCCCCCCCTCGCACCGTTTCCCTTCTCGCTGAACCCTAGCTGATGTCCCTCGGTGAGAGAATAGGATGTCTAGGTCACGACGAGACACTTGACTGATGAGGGCAAGAGGAATGGTTTCGGTTTACCACCGGCAAAGAGGGAGTCCGGGTGGATTTGAAAAGCACCACATGGACACAGTGGGAAGCTAAGTGTCCGTCTTTGAGGCACAATCAGAGTCGGGATTCTTGACTGGCAGTGTGGTTATTCACTAACACCAGGGGAGCTGGATGATCGATCCTGGTCTGCAAAAGCTTTAAATGGATCTTGGCATTCATTGTGAAGTATGTAGTGGTGTGTTATTGCTGCTTTGATTGCTGCCTTGCTTCCCAAAAGTAGAAATCATGGATTATTAGCCAAGTACTGAGGAAGAAGAGGTATGAGCCAATCCGGCTTTCTAGAGCCCATTTTTATCAGCCAATCACCACGATCGAGGCCACGATAGTCAGATTTTATATTAAAAACAGCACCTCATCTAAACTATTTACTACAGGAATAAAATTCCAATCCAGCTTTGTACATGATTTATCATCATCATTTGCAATCCTATTCCATCATACAGGACCTGGTTTTGCCTGTTTTTTTCGCTGCACAACACGTTCTGTGTGAAAGTATTGATGACAAAAACAGCGGTAAAAGAAAACGCCCCGGTGTGTAAAGGCCTTTAATCGGCTGCTTATAAATTATGGAAATGTATTGATCTGTGTTAAGTCTCGACATCCGTCACAATGCATCACATTAACACACTTATTCTCTGTACTTTATTCTGGGAACGTTTGCACAGTCTTTAGTCAATATTTTGCACATTCCTGTACAGATCTCTGCAGCTTCATTTTAACATGTTTTGCATATTTTATCTTTTATTTTATCTTATCTTACTATATGTATCGTAATGCACCAATACACAAAGGCAAAATTCTTTATATTTAGTTCTCGAGACAGTTACCATGAAAATACTATCGTACTACTGGGGTGCACATATGGACAGCAGCATCTCTCCTCCGGCCTCCACAAAGCCTCAGTGTGAGCTCAGGCCCCCATCATTTCCCACAATACTTCACTGGCATCAGCTCTGCAGACGAGGAGGCCCTCGATCGCGACGGGACACCCCATTGGCTTGATTTACGGGGACGCTAATAAGGGGAGGAAACCACTTTGCTTCACATATATCCGAGGATTATGTTTCACAGTGAATGGGAACATTCAGGCGTTCCGATGAGGAGGATCCTGAGGGACGAGCTATAAATGGCGGCGATGGATCATTATGCGTCAACTGCTTGAAAAACACACTTTTTTCGCTATTTCAAGTTCGTTTTTTTTTTACTTGAAGTTGAAAATTCCTGTACATTTCTGAAGAGTAATCTGAGTTTAAATGCTCAATGTCATATAATTACTAGTGACTTTGCCAGTTCACAGTGAAGCATTCATGGGCGCTTACTGTACACGTGGTGGTCTTTACTGGTGATATCAAAAACACCACACAACTTTGTGAAAGTATGAAAGAAAAAGGTGTAATGATAGAGGTGAAAGGTCAGGTAGCTGTTAAAGAAAAGTACCTTTCACTGTTTTTTAAAAGATCCTACCAGTTCATATTTCAGTCAATTAATTCCAAATGATATATATTTTTTGTTTTTACTGCCATTTTCCAATGCAAACCACATGTTTGTACGTTGACTCTGCATCTTCCAAATTGCCACATAATTCTCTTCATTTTTTTAAATAATCATTTCCATAGCGAACAGTCAACTGAAAGAGACTTGAGGACTACATGCTACCTATTGTTTTTTATTTCCAAGTGATATTGTAACAAGATGACATGCAGGAAGTAAACACATTTAGTCGGTTGCTGAACATAAAAAAAGCTTTTAATGCAAAAGGGAACCCACATGACCCTTTTTGTAAAATCCATCTCGTGTCTCCTGTCTGGATCTGATCTTCCAGCAGCACGAATCTGAGCTTTTTCAACAGCTGACTGTCATTTCATGAATGTCATAAAAAAAAACTTGGATCTGCCACTGAGGAGAGCTTTGAAAATGATTCACGCTCACGCAGTAATAATTCAATATTTAGGTCAATGTACTTGTTTCTGAATGGCTGGCACAAATAAACATTTGGTCGACCGCATACACAGTTTAGAGTTGATGCGCCATAGCAACGATTCCTCGGCATGATGCTGCGTTAGATGAGAACTTGACCAAACAAAGAGTTAACCTTGAGCATGAAGGTTCATTATTCAGCTTTTATAAGCAACTGAATGACGGAATTCTTCACATAAATCTACATACTATACTTTTTCTGAATATTTTAAAATTGATGATGGTAAACTCCATCCACTGATGAAGGCCATGAGATGAGTCCATGAGACGCTTTTGATAATCTCAAGTATGTGGACGTAAGGTGCAAACATACTGACTAGAAACAAAGGTGCACCCTGGGAGATATAAAATCAGTATCAACTCGTATATAGCCACGTTTCCACCAAGCAGTCCAGTCACGTTTGTTATTTTTGCTTTTCCACGAGCAACAGTTGTCGATAGCACCTGGTACTTCTTTCGGTACCACCTCGGTTACTAGTAGATGGGAGTTAAAACACTGCAGAACACCGATTGCTCAGAGAGAATCGTCGCTAGGCGCTGCACGTGACATCCTGCGCAAACCGGCCTTTTTCAAACAACCACAGGTACCGTCAATAGCGCCCGCAAAACTACACCGTTCACTACGACAAGGTTGCCAATGAATAGATTGAGGAAGCGTCCCGTTGAAGATGATGGTACGGAGCTTAGCTGTGAATCCCGTCTGAAGGTCATATCTGCAGTGGAAACACGATATATGCTTCAGATAAGAATAGTTCAGAAGACAAGCTTTGATCCCTGATATTGGATCAATGTTTGTTGTATGAAATGAGGATGTTCTATAAAAATGAAGCAATGATTTATATCAGTGGTGGTAAACATGTCCGCACCAGTTTACGCTTATTGTTCTTTGTGTGAAAATGACGATGCCGCCTCCGTCCTGCAGGCCTGAAAGCGTCACTCTGCTCACCTCATTTATCTTGAGTTAATCCGGTTTAGACGACATGTTAATCGCAGCAACGAGGCAAGAATCCAACCAGACCACATAAATCAGAAGGTATGGATTAATGTATGGTCATGCAGGGTGAAAGTGCCGGGGGTGTTTGGGAAGAGCCACTGTTAAAACAGAGAGGGGGCACCACCACTCAACACCTCATTTATTTGGACGTGTCGGCAGGAAATGCCATCCAGAAAACTCTACTCTAAACATGATCGCACCAGGGAGGTGCTGTGTTGTGAAGTCTCCTAAACGGAAAAACAGACATAAAAGTGATTAAGTGACTTTAACTGCCTTGTAAAGTAATGTTTGGCCTTTTAGCTGTGATTATTCCCTGATGTATTTGTTTTTTCTTTAAATTATGGAGCTCATTGTTGTTGTTTTCCTGCACTTAAAACAAATAAGTCTTATCTTCAAGAGACATTGGTGTAGAGTCACTGGTTGCACAAGATGGCCGACGGCCGTAATCCAAGATGGCGACTGCCAAAACGCCGAACTCGAGGCTTCAAAGCGGCAGCCCACAAACCAATGGGTGAGTGTGTCTTACTCAAAGGTAGGATTTGGGTGGAGTGCCCCTTTTTTTAGTCATTACATGGTCCTCTGTAGCCAACCCTCAACCAGCAGACACCAGCAGCCGTCACAGTTTGACTCAGATGAAGTCCAGCTAATTATTGACATAATGTTTGTTATCCTTCCATCTGTAGAGCAATTTAAAACGACTTATCTTCCCAAACATCACTTCTAGATGATATTAAACTCATCGGCTTCGTAACGTGACGTGGTGATGAACTATTTTCCAGCTATGCAGTGAGGTTAGAGAGGCCTCGGTTCAGCCGGTTCTCTCAGGTCTCGATCCTTCAGCTGTTCCACCACGAGGGCCGTGGTCCAACAAATGCAGACAAGAGTTTGTAGCCGCGGTCACGGGACTGTTATTGTCTTTCTTTCATGCCACCGAAAACATCATTTGTCATTTATGGCTTATTGAAGCCGATCACGCACATCACTTTTGCATATAATTTAAACAAGAAGCGCCTCGTTTCCGGCCGTGGTTCTCTTCGATGTCTTGTTTTGAATACTGATCGTTATTACCCTTCGCTTTGAATGTGATTGTGAGATTATAAGCTATAAAGTGACATTTATACATTTTAAAAAAGGTGTAGAATGTTTGTTTTGTGGTGGTGTTTTGGCAGATTTCTGTCAACTCACATCATAAAAAAAAAATACCAAAAAACTGTTGCACTGGAAAACATTTGGAAAAAGAGCGCAGCATGAAGTCAAATCATCTTGTCTGCACTATATGTGAGGTCTAGTTATCTGTTTCTCTGCTACCTGCAGTGCTCCGTCAGCCCTGCACTGTGTAACTGTCTTGTAACATGTAGGCAGCGACTAACCAAGCCGATTTCCTCACGCTCCAGGTTTCACTTGCCAATTAGAAGCCATTATGATTCGGATATCACGGCCAAAACTCTTCTTGGAAGTTGCAGGCTCGATGAAAAGAAGGTGGAAATTCAGAGCCTCGGCCATGGTGAGTCTCAGTGAACACCGCTGTCAGCGAGCAGACGAAAGCGTCTCAACTTTTCACTGCAAGTCAAATATTTTGGACGTGATGCTTCCCAGATTCTGGGTCTGCAAATGAGTTTCTCTGTTTTTTGAAATCCAGATAACTGTGTTTGATGTTTAGGATCATTTTAGATCATGCTGCACACTGATTTGTATTAATCAGTGTAGGACAGGCGGACTTCTTTAGTCCTGAAACCGATACCATGGCTCTGGGTATCTGCCGATAACGAGTACCAATCAGATACCAGTGTTTAATTAATAAGCTGTATGCAATGTAAACATTGCTTTTCTAACTTTGTAAAACAAAATATAACAAAAAAATGCATACAGTAGATCTAAATTTGCTGAATTTATTATTGATTATCAAAATAATAAATCGTACACCAGCAACAAAAATATACAGTAATTACAATTTAAACAGTAATTGAAATTTCAAGACATCACTGTGGGCTCTGAGGTCCCATGAAGCCACTTTGTGAATTTTTACTGTTTAATGTTGTTTTATAGACACTTAATCAGTTAATTAAGGGAAATAATCGCCAGATTGATTGATGAACATGACTTTTAGTTGCAACCAGGCGGCCGAATGAAGCCGGTGCAGAAGTGTCTTAAAGATGCATTCTCTCTAGTGTCCACCAGGGGGCGACTCCTCTGGTTGTATAGAAGTCTATGAGAAAATGACTCTACTTCTCTCTTGATTTATTACCTCAGTAAACATCGTAAACATGAGTTCATGGTCTCAATCTCTAGTTTCAAGTCTTCTTCAATACAGCATGATGTTCATTTAGTAAATGATGGTCCATTTAGAGTCAAACAGACCATAAAGCAGGGTATGCTTTAGGGCGGGTCTTACTGTGATTGACAGAGCCCCATCAGCTATTATGTCGATATTGGGATGAAATCCATACTTTATGTGTACATCGCTCTTATACACACAGTCTTTTTAATACATGTACAATGTATGATTTAATTATAGAAACAACCACCGATATAATGTGAACCTTGTGTTTTTCCTAATACAGTAACTACACTATTAGACTTTACTTACTGTAAGCTTATTAAAATGTGTATAATATTAGTTGATGTCGATGACAGATGATGCTGTCATAGTAAGAGAGCTTTAGCACAATAAACATTTCTTCAGCAGTAATGTATAATCTAATGAATGACATGGTTGAACTGTACTGTACTTTGATAGTTTGACTCTGTGGTCTTATTACTTAGGATGTGAACTGACAGTTTGATTCATTACAGTATTTATCTATATTAAATGAAAGGTTAGGAGAATTGAACCTCCTGGATGCTGTCCCTTACTCTCTGGGAGTCCTGACTGGAGATCAGGATTCCTGCTGTCGCCCCTCACCTAAAATATTACTGAGGAAATTGCAAAGCAGACCCTGGATTAGCATCCGAAGGCAATTTGACCCAATTAGTTTGAAGGAGATGCAATGGCTTTGTTGGGGAGCGCCAAGTGGCTTTAAATGTGTTCTCTCAGAGGAATATCGAAGCACAATTTTCGGTACCAAAGTGGAACACACTGCTCGAGTTCCAAATTAAACATCAGCTCAAAGCTTCATATGTAATGAAGTCGTCATTTTTCGTGTTTAGTTTTTGACCCTTAAAGTAGAAACCGCTAGCCTTTCCAAGTCGTATTATCGTTGGGGCTGCAGTCGCAATAACACAACTTGATCGCTTTTTCGTTTTCCTCAAAGCCTAAAAACTTCCAAACAACACGGGACACATTGCGTTCTGTTTTCCAAAGTCAGTTTCGTTGTTCCACAGTGACTGCAAAGAACTTCCATTGATACTCTTTGGTAAACGATAGCTAGCGGGGAAAACGAAAGCCTGTTTTTGTTGCACAACGGTTGACACATTTCCTTTTGAGCCGTAAATTGAGCCTTTATTTCCCCAGGAGATCGTACTGGGTGGAAGGCAGAGTTGCATCGTGAAAGTGAGGCTAATGTGGGGAACCAATTGAAATGCACATGCTGTCATTATTTAATAGCCTTTACATTGTACAATCAACAATTACTTCATGATAAGTCAAAAAATTTGTCTATTGCCACTTTAAAGTATTATTTATCTTTATTTTGTGTCCCTTTGCAGTTGTTTTGCATCCCTTAACAGTCAATTTGTGTCTTTGTTTGGTCGTTTTCCATCTCTTTGCAGTCCTCTTGCAACCCTTTGCGGTCGTTTTGCATTCATTTTCAGTCATTTTGCATTTGTCTGTATGGCCTTTTATGTTCATTTTATATATTTTTACGGTCGTTGCGGGTCTTTCTGCGTTCATTTTGCATGTCTTTACGGTCGTTTTGGGTCTTTCTGCATCTCTGTAAGTTTGGTCGTGGGCCCTCTGACCCCTTGGCTCCCTTGGTAATCCTTTCATGCCTTCTCCATCATCATGTTTAAAACACATTTAGACATTAAACCTTTCCAAAAATATATAAATGACAGAACAGAGTCAAACACTTTTCAATGTCTTGGACTGGAAGGAGTGACAAGTTTTGGATTTATCTGAGCTGAGATGAAACATGTGTACATACTTTGAACAGAGCCAGTGCAAACAGATTTAATGCCCCTCTCTATTGGCGAGTCATAAAGAAATCACAGAAATAGCAAAGGGTCTGGGGGGAAAGCCAAACATAAGGAGCGTTCGCATGGACGTATGGAATTTGAACCCACAGCTACACCCTTCACTGCGAGACGAAAGTGGTTTTTAGACTGTGAGGGATTATGGGATGCATATGGATCCCATCTCATTGTTTTCTGGTGACTCCTTGTTGCAGGTCACGCCACTTCCACAGCTCACCACTTCCTCTGCAATGGCCTGTCACGACCCCCGTGACCCCGATGACTCCTACCACAAACATGCATCAACAAGACTTCAAGAGAAGATCTAACGGTTGGACCCAGTCTGAAGCGCGTGGAAGTGGCTCATGCTTCCTTTCTAACACTTTCAAATTAAAAACCTATTATTTCTTCGGTCGTAAGTTGTTCCAATTAAAGTCTGTGGATTATAAAAAAGTAAGGAGTGCATAGTTTCTGGAGAGACATATTGCTGTTAAACTTTTTTGATGTAATTTTTAAAGCTTCACCCACCACAAACAACTCATTTCAACTTAATTGTCCTGGGGTTGAGATAGAAACTTTAGAGATGAAAATCTCAAAACCTCTGCAAATAAAACCAAAAACATCATTTAATTAAGTTCGTCACTGGTTTAAAATGGTTCAAAACCAGTTCAAACCAGTGTCTTGAAGTCCAAGAATTACTCAAAACGATAAAAGGTTTGAACGTCTACATTTGAGAAAACTCAATGTGCAGTTGAGGACCTTCAGTCAAACTTGTTTTGTAAACTGCTGTTTCCAGGGTCAAGACTCAACTGTCAAGCTCAGGTTTAGACCCAGTTTAAACAATTTAAACAAGCTTTGTTTCAGGTTTGAACCAGTTTTTGTACCCAAAACACCCCTTAAATTAATGACAAACATTTCAAAGCCAGTATCTAGAATTTAAACGTGTTTTAACACATTTTATAATCCGATTAAAACCATGTTACACCGTCTATCAAGCACCAACCTATTTAGCAGTTCTATGGCCTATGCTGTCATCCCAGTGTGTTATCATAGGACTATTTGCGATGAGGGGGATCCACAGGTGCTTGTCCCACATCTTGTTAGATGATGAAAACTGCGCCAGTTTGGACCAGGTTGAATTTTAAAAAGCGTGGTTATAAGACTGAAAAGTCTCTCAACTCTTTAAAGGCTGTGGTGATAGAAAATCTCCTCAGTGAGCTAAATGAAGGTCGCCTGAGCACAACTCAACCTCCATCACACTCCCACACACGCAGACGTTCACGTGGAGTTTCTTGACCCAGATTTTGACAGCTCGTCTGGAAACTCAAAACCCACATTTCGGCCACAAACCTGCCTGTTCCTGAAGGCAGCACTGACCAAATCCTTGGAGTGCCCGTTTCCCTGTGGTTCACTTTATATCCTGGGTTTGGGTTAGTGCTGTTAAAAATCAGGTGCAGCGCTTTCATTGTTTTCATTATGCAGTCCAGCTGTACGCTTCTAGTCTAACATGTCATTTATGCTTCTTTTTTTGTTGCTTTTTTTTTCTAAAATAACCAATTAATGTGCTTAAACGGGGGCTTGAGTTTTATGCTAGCTCAGGAATCTTGCAAAACGTCACTCAATATTTCCTGTCCATACATAATTTCCAGTTTTAAAGTTGTGGTGGTATTTGGTTAAGCTCGAGTATCTGCGTGGAAAATGTTTTTGCAGAGTTTAACACCGAAGCACATGCCCGCACTACGGTGATATTTGTAATGCTGTTTTAGCACAGAGCCCTTCTATGTGCTCGTAAACTGGACCATCTGTAGCATAGAGCTGAATAAGCTCCCACCTACAGAGCAGACAACAACATCTTTAAACCGCCTCGACTGTATGTGTCACTTTGGGAAATGCAAACAAAAAGTGGATGAATTCCAGCTGGAGAAATCCTAACTTTCTATTAGCCGTCGTGTAACCATCCAACGTATCCTCATGCATGTATGAGATCTGCGTTTTACATGCATACAGTCTTTTAAGAATGTACTTTTGTCTCACAGGGAACAACTTAGTTTAGGCCACAAAACTATTCCGTGAGGTTTAGGAAAAGGTCGTTGTTTGGGTTAAAATAATTATGGAAGTGGCGTAACCGTAGTACGCATGTTACGTAGACTTCTGGTTTCCCTCGGGGAACAGACAGCGGTCTCCCGGCTGAGAGACGTTTGTTGGACACATCCACCTCACCTCCCGGCAGCCTGTGTGGACTCTTGCGGTCTTTGCCCTCGTTCATGATTACACGGATAACATACGAAATTATTATCGTGTGTTATTATATCTACGAATTACCGCACATTATTCTTCTAGTCGGTGAAGCTGCGAATGCCGGATGAGACCAGCCTGAGCCATCGTTTATTGAGAAGGATCTCTTTGGTTAGCTCTCAGTGGGATCACGGCAGAAAGGATGTTTTCTCTTCCCCCTAACATGGAATTGTGGGACTACCGCTGCGCTGCAGGGAGCACCACAGAGGAAGAAGGCTGACTTGGCTCAGAGAGATGCTCACTGAGGAAAAAAAGGGAAACATTAACAATTTTTCTTTTTTAGGTATCTGCCTTGTTTTTAGCAGAATAGATGCTCCTCGTGCATCTTCAACATTGATCAGTTGTTACAAAACTCAGCCAAAACTCAGTTCAAACCCACAAAACCTTCTTTTCATTTCTAGCAGACATCCTAAACTATCTAAAGATACCAAGTATGTCAGTCTAAATTTGGGGGATTTGTGTTTAAAATGATGAAGACATCTATAATATTCCAGCTCAGATTGAAGCAGTTAGTACTGCCACACGTCATTGATTTATTTACTGTATATTATTCATCCAGTATTCTGAACTAACAATCATCAGATGTTGCTTCCCGTTTCCTTTATCTTTGGTTATTTATATGTGTAACAATGGCAGTTTATCTACATGTATTTATTAGGGGACATAGCACATTCATTGGCATGATTTTAATATAATTGTTCCAGATGTTCCAACAATGTCGTCCAGATCATTCTAAAGCAAGCACGTGAACCTTCAACACAATAGTAACAGTAAACGGGTAACGACCGCCTGGCGGAGTGCGCTCCGCGGGTCGAGGCCTTATTATCCCTCGTGAGAAACGTCCAATCAAGGAGTCATCTGTAAAAACACGCTCCTTGTAAAACCGCACAGGAGGGGAAACAAAGAAATGGCCTCTGGTTAACGTAACAGAGCAGGCAGTAGATGGTTTGTTGCAGGAGATGCGTGCTGACAGTTACGCTGTCAAGACCGATGCCCCTGATTGTCACCAGATGTTCATCTCCGCGTCCAATATGTATATCGTGTGATGGTGCACACGCATGCAACCAGAAATGCAGCCAATACGTGCAAATGCAGGTTTCGGTAATAGTGGCGTAAATAAGGGGCGCTTCCTGTCTGTGTACAAAGGCCTGAGATAACTCCTGTTCAATACGTCCCTGTGCTGAAGGAAAAGCAACGGTTGTTAAATGCATAGAGGAAGTGAATGGAGTGTGATTTAACAGAAGTGATGTGTAGCTTTTTTTGAGATTCCTGGACCTGACGTACGATGTGGAAATGGGTTCCAAGCCTCAGTAAACTCTCTTTTTCCTGGAGAAAAATTGCATTATGTGCCATTAAAACCTCCTTCACCACTGCTTCCCACCCTGTCCACAGATGCACCTATAGCCTCTGGTTTATTACCTCAGGTCACTGACGCAAATTCAATTAATTTGTCACACTTTCCTTGAGCTGAAGTTCCCATTTAAATGTGTGTTTTTCACAAAATATTCAGTTTACTTTGGTAGAAAACTAACAAAACCTCCCAATTCTCACATTTAAAGATGCTACCAGTAAATTGAAGGTGTTTCTGACAGATGAAGAATTGATAATCATATTTTTCTGTCAGTGGACTAATCTAGCATTGGACCTATAATTTCAGCTCTAATTGGATTGTACATTGTCAGATTAATAATGACTTTCATTTCAATCTAATCATAAAAAAATGTAATATTTTAGTCTACAAAATGTATAAAATATTGAAATGTTACGTACTCAAATGTCGTGTTTCTTGTCAAAACTTGTTTTTTCAGACACATCTCATGTCTTTCATCAGCAGACGGAGCTTTTCCATATTCAGCACGCGGCCTGCAGGATATTTGCTATTTATTGTCGGATCAATGACTCATTAAAATGATAGTTGATGGATCGTTTCTGCAACATACTCTCTTATAAACTTTGAATATTCTCTTCACTCCAAACGTCTATAATTCAACACAGGGTTGTGTAAAGTGCAGCTAATCTAATTTATCGCATTAATTAACCGTTACTTTTGCCGTAATGAAGTTTAAATTTTCAATGTTTGGACAAAAGCTCTCTGCCTTGCAAACTAAATAATGGAATTCATTGGAGCCTCAAGGTGGGGACAATTATCTTTCACCTCTGGAATGAGGCCTCACTAATCAACTGTAAGGCCGTTGCCCAAGTGACTCGGGTTTAAAAAATATTCCCTCAGAGTCCCAAAGAGACAGCTGGAAGCTATTGTCGGTGCTCGGGAGGTCACGAAGGAACGACAACCTGTGTGTGTGCGCTGTGTGTGTAATTGTTTTATTCTGAAACAACCTTGGAGTGAGTGTGAGAGCACCTTTGGAGGCCTTGGAGGCAGCAAATGTGACACCATTGTAGTACCGCCCCGTGAAGGAAACCATGGGCTTTACTGGCATCTTGGCAAAAACAAAACACGGGTGACCTCGGAGAACACCTGGTTTTCACCCGAAACACCTCCTCAATTTCATTTCACACTACATTTGTAATCTAATTACGTGGTGAAATGTTACACCGGCCGAGGTCCTCCGGCGTCGAGACGGAGCCGAGGACCGTGGAAAGCCCCGGTGAGCTCACAGCATGGTCGCCCCGTGTCCCCCTGCTACCGTTGGGAGGATTCGGTGAACCTCGGCGCACCACCCTGCCAGCCCTCCGCCGCAAGCCGAGACCTCCTTTATTTATGAACGCCACAGCAGCTGAGCCGCAGCCGTGAGCTGTCAGGCAGCATTAGGACTGAGCGCCATGCAGCGCCACGCACATGCAGGTTACCCGGGGGGGAGGCCGACGTCACGACGTCCCCGAGTGCCCTAAAGTTCAGGCCCACACATCCACCTCAGAAACAGGCCCCTCCATTCACTCAGCCAGCCTGAGGGAGTGAAATTAGAAAGAGCCTCCGACCCCGATGTGAACCACGGGAACGCTGTCTGCCCTCCCCTTGAAATGAATTAAGTGTAATTTCACCTCCATAATGGGATACTATACATTCAACAGGATGGCCGTAATAGTGAACCATTTCTTTCCGCTTATGGAAAGTCATCAGATTGCGTTTTGCAAAAAAACTCCATTTAACCCACAGAACAGGGCTGTAACCTCATGAAACCAACCCCCCAGCTCCCTTATAATCTCGTTTACTGTCACATTATTGGCGGTGTTTTCTCACATGCTTCGTGAAGTGATTACGTTCGGGGAGGGAAAGCTGCCTTTTGTGCTCACACACTGTGTGGAATCCGGAGAGTCCAGGACGTTACCCACCAAGGCGAGCTGTTGTCTGGGAGCGAGGTTTGTGTTGGACTCGCTCCACCACATCACCTCATGTTTGAGATTACGGAGCGAGCCACCCAGAAAGCAGTATCCAAAAGGAATTTTTAATAAATTTGTTCGGGCATTATACAAAAGAAACGTTTTTTTCATGGTTTTCCTTCCCTGTTTGCTGAATGTGAAGGGGAAGACGGAGTTGCCATCTATGTGATCTTCTCTGTTTTAAGAGGAAGTGAGGATGTAGAATGTAATTATCCTAAAATATTATACGTTTTTTTTGTGGGGATTTAGACTCAAAAAGCCTTTAAAATGCTCAAAAATGTGGATATAATCGAAAGCTCCAGAAGCTGCTAAATGGTCACCGGAGGCCTGGCGATACGATAACATCACGGTACTTAAGTCACAATACCATCTTGTTGCTATTTTAAACATTTTGTAGTACTGCTATATATTTAGATATATATTCATTTTTTAAGCGTATGCAGTTTGTCAACATCTGTTTCTTGCAAGGCAAGGCAAGGCAAGTTTATTTGTATAGCACATTTCAACGACAAGGTAATTCAAAGTGCTTCACATAAAACCATTAAAAGCATCAAAACATAAGGCATAAGAAAAGGAGATTTAAAAACAATTAAGAACATTCATTGAACATTAAAAACAGTCATTAAAACATTAAAAAGCAGTGTAAGAAATAAAATACAGTAGTAAAATGCAGAAATGCAGCTGATTGATTAATATCCTTGAATCTGGTTCAATTAAAGGCAGCAGCAAACAGAAAAGTCTTCAATCTTGATTTAAAGGAGCTGAGGGTCTCAGCAGACCTGCAGCTTTCTGGGACTTTGTTCCAGATATTTGGGGCAGAAAAACTGAACGCTGCTTCTCCATGTTTAGTTCTGACTCTGGGAACAGAAAGTAGACCAGTCCCAGACGACCTAAGGGGTCGGGATGGTTCATAAGGTAGCAGCAGATCACAGATGTATTTTGGCCCTAAACCATTCAGTGCTTTATAAACCAACAGCAGGATTTTAAAGTCAATTCTTTGTTGGACAGGAAGCCAGTGTAAAGACCTCAGAACTGGAGTGATGTGATCCACTTTCTTTGTCTTAGTGAGGACTCGAGCTGCAGCGTTCTGAATCAGCTGCAGCTTTCTGATTGACTTTTTACAGAGACCTGTAAACACACCGTTACAGTAGTCCAGTCTACTGAAGATAAATGCATGGACAAGTTTTTCCAAATCCTGTTGAGACATAAGTCCTCTAACCCTTGATATATTCTTCAGGTGATAGTAGGCTGATTTTGTAATTGTCTTGATATGGCTGTTCAGGTTGAGGTCTGAATCCATAACTACACCTAGATTTCTGGCTTGGTTTGAGGTTTTTAACATCAGTGATTGAAGCTGAGCGCTGACTTTCAATCGTTCGTCCTTGGTACCAAAAACAATTACTTCTGTTTTTTCTTTGTTTAATTGAAGAAAGTTCTGGCACATCCAGTTGTTGATTTGTTCAATGCATTTACCCAGCCCTTGTATGGGATTATAGTCCCCTGGTGATATAGTTATGTAGATTTGTGTGTCGTCTGCATAATTATGATAACAGACTTTGTTGTTTTCCATAATCTGAGCTAGTGGAAGCATGTAGATGTTGAACAGAAGAGGCCCCAGTATTGAACCTTGGGGAACACCACATGTCATTTTAGTCAGTTCTGATGTGTAATTAGCTACAGACACAAAGTATTCTCGGTCCTTCAAGTAGGATTCAAACCAGTTAAGTGCTGTGCCAGAGAGTCCCACCCAGAGTTTTAGTCTTTCTAGTAGTATGTTATGGTCGACCGTGTCGAATGCAGCACTGAGATCCAGTAATACTAAGACTGAAATTCTGCCATTGTCTGTGTTTAAGTGGATGTCGTTGAAAACCTTAACAAGAGCAGTTTCAGTACTGTGGTGCTGTCGAAAGCCTGACTGGAAGACATCAAAACAGTTATTTACGGCCAAGAAGTTGTTCAGCTGTTGAAAAACCGCTTTTTCAATTATTTTACTTAAAAAATACAAAAAATACAAAAAATACAGCATACTTGCAGTGTAGATGTCTTAATTATCCATTTTGAAACGAGTTTTTAGCGCGCCGCTTTCCTCTGAGCTAGTGAAACATCTTTGTTTTGTCGCGCTGCTGGTTTTAGAGTGAGACCACACTGCTGCTCCTACAATTCAAGCCATCTACAAATTGCTGTTGCATGTTCTTATCCAGGATTCAATCAGGGTTGACCTTTTAAATGTGAGCTCCAGACCGGCTAATGTGCCTCTGCTGAGTGCATCAATCTGTGTCGGGACTCTGGAAAACAGAGTGGGACCGGTGTTTGTGGTGAGCTCACTGTTTGAGTGCTTTCACTCGCTCACTTGCTCACTTTTCCCTCTTTCTCTTTATACGTACAGTTTGGTTTGGGCAACAAAAAAACATTAGGCAGCAAAACCCTGTCGTTAGGTTTAGGAAACCCGACAACAAAACTACATCGTTGAAGACCAGTCTCGTGGTTGAAGGTCCTGTGTCTGTTGGACTCCACCACCTCCCGCCCACTGTCGCTGGTCTTTTTCGATATTTTATACCAAAAAAAGATCCTGATGGACTTTTAGTTCGCATTGTTTTTGTGCTGAGCGCCGCGACCTCCCATGATGCTTGGCTGAATAATACAGTAGTGCAAATATGCTTGAATGAATATTACATACTATATCTAACAGGCTGCTTTAAAGACATGACGTAGGTGGATGATTCATTCATAACTGATCGTGTATTAAATCATAAATGCATGGAAATATATGTTCCTTGTGAATATCTTTAATATTTGGACAAGAGTTCTTTCTTTTCTGTGTAAGTTTGCCGTTTTAACTCAGAAAGCCTGTGCGGGAAATAAATATTGTTAAACGATGGCATCAGAAACAGACCGACTGAAACAATCCTTAAGTTATCCTGTAAAAACAACTCCTTTATGATTTCTGCCTCGCAGCCTTTTCTCTTCAGTCTCTCTCTCTCTCTCTCTCTCTCTCTCTGTCTCTCTCTCTCTCAGTAGGATAAAAACGTGATTAAGGTTTTTGGTGCATGCGTGTGGCCCGCAGAGCTCAACGGCTGCATACCTGCAGGCTGCACGCAGGTACTCTTAAATCTTTCCTCTAACATCGACCTTCTGTCAAAACAACTCTGGATATGTGCGCCACGTGAATCCCGCCGACTCTGTTGAGAGGTTGTTTGAGTTCCTTTGGTGTTTGGGTGTTCGGATGGGTTAGCGTGTCCTTTGTTAGCAGATCACATATGATCACGTTCTTACTGTAAAGTTATGGCCGTGTGCAGGGCAGACACAAGCTTTTGAAAGATGTTTTCTGTGTGAGAAGGAGGGAGGGAGGGGTTGGAGAAATTCTAAAATGCTTTTATTGTCACCGAGCGTGTTGCATTACCGCAGAATGCTCTTCTGAAGGACCCACATGCACGCCAGAGACAGCCGGAAATGAACAGTGTTGCACCACAAAAAAAGAAGAAAAAGCATTCCTGAGAGGGTTCATCCCGTCGGCGTCGCCGCTACACGACAGGAACAACGCCTGAAAGCAAAACCCACAACTGCAGGCGATTCGTTTTGGCATAACTCCTGCCAGTATCTCACCATGGAAGGGGTTTGAGGACCAGGAGGTAAATCAGGGAAAGAAAGAAAAAAGAGTCCCGCAGGCGTGCAGGGGGAATCAAACGGCTCACATGGTAATGCTCCCCGTGAGCTGTCAACAAGATATGAAACTCTACGCCTCATGAACTCGCTGTTCCTCCACAGAGGTCCGTTTGGTGCCCCCTGCTACCGTATCCCGTTGCCACCGCCGGGAATTCACCTCCAACATAATTCAGCGGGCCCTTACCTTGACGCGGTAGGAGAGCTGGAGGTGGAGAGCAGACAGTGGGAATAAGGTTTCCATCAGCTGCGAGCCACCTGCTGTCTGAGCTGTGAGATCACACAGGAGAGACGGAAAACAACCTGTTTGGAATCAACCAGTCGGTCAGAATTTATAGTTAGTGACTGACGTACCGCTGTTGTCAAGGGGGAACGACAATCGGTCCTTTGTACAGACATTTCACCAGTTTTATGATTCTGAATGACCTCTGAAAGACATTTTATAGTTTTAGAAATGTAATACAGTTGCACCAGTAAACAAAGACATAGCCTGGAAAGTACTGCTCGCATCTTTAGAGCTCCACTCATCATTGTTTTTAAATGAACAGTGGCTGAAATGACTGGAATGTGAAGGTGTCGCTATCTGCAGCTTCAGACTTTTAGCCCTTTTTTCTGCAGCTAAAGGCAGCGTTTTTAGAAAACAAGCTCTGATAAATCCACTCGGTGGTACTGAATAAGCTAGCTGGTGAAATAAAAACATTTGTTGACATGCCAGATGTGTTAATAAACAAGAAGAATACATTAAAATACAATTGCGGTATCAGGTTTTGTGTCTGCAGAGAGCAGAATCACCGGCATTAAAAAAACAAACTGTTATTGCACTTATAGGGTGTGAACTCTCGTGCCCATGATGATGTTTTATAAACACTGCACATTGCTGCCCGTTCAGCGAGACGTCTTATCTAAATTCCTCAAAAGCTGACTCTCTGAGGAAACGTCCAGAACCAACAATAGACTCCTGCATAGCAAGCGTGTCAACAGCTGCTTTTGTTTCATCACTGACGGGGATTTGAACGGGGATTTGAACGCAGCAAACGTAACACTTTTCAATCCCTCTTGGCACCTCCTGGCTCTTATTGTGAATACGGAGCATTTGAGGTAAAAAAAAACGACTTCAGGTGTTGAGGTGTCACTGCAGTCAGTTGCATGCAATGGAAGAGGAAGTGAGAGGTCGGACAGATGTGGAGAGCTGAGAACCACAAGATAAAACTCTGAGTCCTATTACTCATGGAGTCGGAGACCAAATTTGGGGGAAAAAAGGCTTTGTTTTTTATTTTTGCTGCTAATCAGAGCAGTGGGATAAGCCCTTTGAATTCCAAGTGCAACAGGAAGACGTGATTAGGTTTCAAAGGAAGCTAGTGGTCACCAAAACCAATCTGGAGCGGCCAACTTTGACCATCAAGTGAACCTATTGAGAGCAGCTCAATAAACCACATCATGCATTAAAATATGACGTGCGTTTTATGTCTTTTACTGCGGTTGAAAAGCCTTCTTTGAAAGACAGGAAATAGAATTCTCCTGTCTTTTTCGTACGAAGTTCCCCTTTCACATAATAGAAGCAGAAACAACATCGTATTTTCAGGTGGCATGTGGTGGGGCTGTTATTCTACGCAACTGCAGCCTGAACCAGCTTCAGCTTTACATGTGGGTCGGCCCAGTGCAAACACTGTAACGCCAACCTACTCATTTAGGAAGCCGCATGCCGTAAAGGAAGTGTTTAAATGTATATAAAGCTGTGCTTCCTTTATCCTGACGGAGATCCATCGCAGAGGAAAGCAGAAGGTCATATTAGTGTACATATGAAGACATTTTACACATGAACATTACCAGGAAAATGTTTATATTGATTGCACTGCAGTTGTTTCATGTTTATTTGGAAAACAGAAGGGCAATAGAGAATGTTCCTGTTTGCAAATCATGGCCAAGCCGGTTATTTTGCATAAATCTAGAGAAAAACAAGAAATGTGTGGCGATACTTCAGGTCCGCTCCATAATATTATGAATACAATTGAATGTTCTTGATGTTGGTTCCAGTGAACTGTCGTTTACCCGAGTCTCTGCTGTACAACACTGTTGGACTAGACTGGGAGCCGCTGGCCCAGTCCTTCAGGAGCAGTTGGGGGTTCAGCGTCTTGCCCAAGAACACGACAGGAGGAGCCAGGGGTCAAACCACCAACCCCCTCGCTTAATGAATATAATGCTCTCTGGACTCAGTCGGACAGCTCTCTATGGTTAGTGGGCTCTGGTACGTTGGTGTGGCTCATAAAGACTGATGTGCAGAATACAGGCGACAACCTCTGGGTCCAACAAGTGAAGCTGATACAGAGGAGCCTTGAGGTCTGTTTGACTCTAAATGGACCATCATTTAATAAATGAACATCATGCTGTATTGAAGAAGACTTGGAACTAGAGATTGAGACCATAAACTCATGTTTACGATGTTTACTGAGGTAATAAATCAAGAGAGAAGTAGAGTCATTTTCTCATAGACTTCTATACAATCAGAGGAGTCGCCCCCTGGTGGTCATTAGAGAGAATGCAGCTTTAACACATTTTCTTGGAGGGTGCCTTTATTGCTACAGCCCTTCACGTCGGTCCCTCTCATTTCAATCAGAGACGTACAGAAGTAATAATGTCACATAATCTGATGGGCACATATTAAGAACTGACCTGCATTAACACAAATTTACGGGAAAAGGGATTTACCTGCAGTGAGAGGAAATTAAACTGGGCTTTAGTGCCCGCGGTGGTTAAAAGGAAATGAAGAAGCAGACGAGCTACTGACAGCTCTGACAACGAGACACTCTCAAAGCACAGACACTCTTATTGCCGTCCGTCCGTCACGGCGTCTTTGATGAAGCTTAATTATAGAGTCCAGGGCTGAAGCTGCAGACAGCCGCGTGGACAACATCCCCGGCTCTCTGCTGGCTCGGGAAACGCTTCCAGAGAACGCACTTATCTGATTTTACAGTTTAGATAAAAGCAAATGCATCTCTCAAGTGCGCACCTCTCTTGCCAAATGGAGAAAACACTTTTCTCTCATGTTTCTCTCTGAAGACGTGACTCTCGAGGTAACTTCAGACTGCTCTTTCAGCTTCGTCAGCGTGGGGATAAAATGCTGATTCACAAAACGCCCTTCAAAGTCTCCATTGTCGAAACTGAGGAAAGGAGGGGGGGGGGGGGGGGGACTCTATTTTCCAGCCAGTGCGGGTTGTGCGTAACCCGACATGTCTAAAGTCTAATTGCTGAGATGGAATACAGTAGATCTTTTGATTCCCTCCATGTGAAAGTGCTGTTTCCACGTCTGAATCCACACCCCGTGACACGAGCGCTCGAGCACAAACATTTATTTCAGATCTTAACGTTGTTTACAAACTGCCAGCGACTGATGGGAAGTGAGGAACCATTCCATTCCAACGCCCCCCTCTCATTATGTCGGCTTTCTGGCAAAGCTTTCACACGCAGGACGTTTTTCTGAACCGACATGACTTCATGATTGTCATCATGAAGCCCCATCAGCGTGTCACCACAGCCAATAACTGACGTCAGCCGCTGACCAAAGTCAACGCATTCCAAGTTATGTAACGACACAGACAAGGAGGATTTATCCTCTGCCCGTGAGTTCTGGAACAATCTGCTCGTATTTTGTAGAATCACTGTAAAGGAAACAGGCAGGAGTGAAGTGCAACCAAAGGATGTGACGTGACGCGTGAAGCATTAAATAAGGAGATGCACATCGAACAGACATTCAGCAGTCTGTTATTTACTGACTTCTATCTGCAAGCTTTGTTCTACTTTTGTATTATTTTAACTTTTAATACAAGTACACCAATCATAAACACTAAACTCTGGCTTAAAGCTTACAACAACCTAAGCAGCAAAGAGCACATCATTTCTAAAAATCTGGGCCATAATGATATTTAAGCAATTTTCGATTTATAAATAGTTATTTATATGTATATTAAGTCAATATTATGGAAAATTGTTGCACACGTCTATTTTGCATCATTAACATACTTTCAATGCATTATTATCTGCTTTTAAGTCTGTATAATTGCAGTTTTAAGCACACATAAATATTCATAAAGATTTTTAACAATAATCACAACACATTACAAAGCATTTTTTAAATACGTAATAACGTTCTTTTAGGATGTATTATAATTCCCATTGTTGTCATGCATTATAATCATTTTATAGTGAGTTATAATCACTGTTATAATGCATTAAAATGTGATTATAAGTAACTAAGTGGTCATTGTTTGCTTTAAACGGAAAAAAAAATACAAAAATGTTGAAAAAATATTTTTACTATACAATATTTTGTTGCGATTGTTATTACAAGTGCTAATAACTAGAATCATACAGTGCTATAAGTAGACTATAATGCATTATAGACATATGTGTCTTATAAAGTGTTACTGAAGTGATTAGTGTTTGTCTTTCTGCTTGAGTAAAGTAAACCGTAATAGTTTTATCATCTCTGTTAGTGACCTGCAGGACATAGCATCCATATAAATGTATACAGAAAATGTATACTTTGTATACTAAAAAACAACTAAGAAACATGATTGATAGATTTCTGTGGTGGTGTCACTGTGTGTTTTTTGTGATACCTCATAGTTTTCTTGGTAAGCAGTAATTTATTGTTGTCCTGATATTTTCCCTTGATATATATTTTAATATTTATTTTCATTGAGTACCCTTGCAGAATCCTGTATAATTACCACATATTTCCAAACACGTTTGCACTAATTACTGAGTTCTTGTTTGAATTTACAGAGTAAAGACGTCAAATGTGGACCGACGGGAGAACCACCAAATCTGGGTTTTCCTCGGCACAACGGAGTCGGATCTGACCCCTGATCTGCTTACATCACTGTCAGTGGCGTTGTTTTACTGCTTGTCGTGTTTTTAAAGCGATCAGGTAAAGATTGTTTCTTCCACCGACTCGTATTCTCTTTTTTACACACAGTCTGGTGCGAGTCGACCGCGACACCTGGTGATCTCGGGAAAAGCAAATATTTCAAAGAGAGTTTTCAGAAGTTTACAGGCCCGATGCCGTTGTTAGTGTCTTCGGAGCTCAGTTGTTGTCTTTGGCTTGGTCAGAGTAAATATTTCTACTCGTCTGTTGTGTTACAAAATGATGTGTATTCAAGCCCTGGAGATGGTTTCTCTTCGCAGACTAAATACAGTCTTTTTGATTGTTTCGTTGTTTTTTTTACAGTATGTCATTTGTGTTGGTTTTTCTCTTTCTTTGTAAGTGTGACGCTTACATCACATCTCTTGTTGTTGTGTTGTTTTTGGGCTACCATCTGATTTGCTGCCACCGTGAAATTGCTCGGCTATAATAAGCATCGCTCGGAATCTTTATTGCATTTGTGCAGAGGGTTCGTCTCCTTCGCGACAACTTTTAACCATTTATGTGCTCAACAAAGGGTTTCTGGTTCAGTCATACAGTTGAGTTCAAGACATGAGGAAGAAGTGTTTCCTCCACGTCATTAGCAGCTGAGTTAGACCAAAGTGTTATCTATTAGGAGTCGCTGGTGCGCATCTGATGAAGTGTGCTTCCTTTTAAGCTGGGAGAAAACGGGCGGTCTGCAGCGGTGGCGGCAGCGAGGGCCCACGTGATTTGTGGCCCGAGCGGAGACACAGAAATCAGAAGGGATTAGAAAACATTTTAAAATTCTCGTCTGGTTTTCTCCTTTACAAAATGCAGAGCGAGCAAAGTGTGCAAGTCGCACAAGCCAATGGGATCTGCTAGCCTCAAAAAAAATACGAACATGACGATTGTTGGATAATTCAATTAAACATAAAGACAATTAGGGTGAAGTCGGTTGGAGATAATAGCAGAGCAGCAGTGAACATATCAATATATTCATGCTGGGCTCATTAAACAGTCTCAAGGTCAGTGTAACATAATCCGAGTGTATACGAGTCTTTTCGCAGCGCCGGGCCTCCTCTTGATCTGTTTTACATCAGTTTCAGAGGGATTGTTTGGTCAACAAAATGCAAAATCGGAGCGAGGATGTCATTTCAAATGACAGCATCTGGCCTGCGAAAGGAGGTTGTAAGGCTGCCACGAGGAGACGTCCCCTCCGCTCAGATCTTTTTTACGGCGGACTCCGGAGGACATGCGATGCACTGGAATCGTAAACACTTATATAGACCGTCAAGGAACTGAAATCTGCAGTCAATCAGACTCCAGGCTGCCAGAGATGGAGTCAGATCCCGGGCGTCTTCCAGAAAGGGGGCCAGACTTTAAGGGCTTTTTTTACTTCGTTCTGCCCTGGCAGAGCGAGACGGTGTCAGATCCTGTGCGTCCTCAGCCTCTGGTTGAGCTCGTACCTCGTATAATTCAGGAACCGCCGTGGCCGCCTCTGGCTTTTGACATTTGGGGCTTGCGGGGCCACGAACACCAGAATAATCACTCACTCTGCTCCGAAGACTGCAGTCATTGTCCGGAGGACTCAAGTCTTTGAGTAATAATGGCAAACATATCTTAAGTTTTATGAATCGATGGCGCCGCGCTGCTTTGGCATCATCTTTACCAAATTCTGCCTTTTAAACTAGTCGAATAAGCACAAACAAGAAACCTTTTGTAGCAGGACCCAAACTTTTGCATCCATTATGTTTTAAAGAAAAAGGGTCAAATAAAGAGTTGTTTTCAAACATTAGAGGGGTCGGTTGCCTGCTAGCTCTCAGCCCCCCTCGTCTTTCGGTGATTTGGCAGCAGATCAGCCGTCCTTTTCTGTATATGCTCCTTCGGCTTCGGCTGCATCGTGGCTCAAACTCCAAATCTGCTCCGGAGGTTGTGGCCTCGTTGGAATGCATCCACAAACACTCAACCTCTCTCTCTCTCTCTCTCTCTCTCTCTCTCTCTCTCTCTGAACACATCCTCCCTCCCTGTTTGACTTCCCCCTGAAGCCAGAAGATGGGAACTCGCTTACTGCAGGCTTTGTGCACACTGCGGCTGCAAATTGAAAAGTAGGTCTGATGTCTCTGTCAAGCTTCACCAACAATAAGCTTGTTGTGTGCAAGGACCTTTAAAAAAAAAAAAAAGTTTTCACAGATTTAACCACAAGCAAAATCTGTTGTTTCCTGTTGCTAGAGGACAGTTGAAAGCAGTTTGCTTTAATTAAAAGCAACGTAGTGTCCTGCCGTGCTATGGCGTCCTCTGGTTAGCGTAGCATAGCTCCAAACACCAGCTCAGTTAAAATGAAACACATTCAGCCATAAAATGTGCAGCGCTGTCAGCCAGGAACACCGTTCATACAAATAAATAAACTACACCAAGCAAAACCCTAAACATTTTATAATTTCTTCCATATCTTTCAATTTGGACTCTTACTACTCCAACTAACTTCTGCCAGCTTCCTTAAATTTCACATTAGTCACGCGCTGGCCCACTGACCAATCACGGTGCACAATAATGCTGACGTACTTAGAGGCTACCTCGGTGCCACTGCACGTCAAAGAATACGCCCAACATGTCAAACTAAAGATCTGATTGGTTGACGACTATGACAATCAACAATATCGTCCCCATTCACTTTAATCTGCAAAGTCTACCTAGAGGACCTCGGGCCGCTCTCCTTACATAGAGACATAGGGGCTGAATCTGATTGGATAAGAGCTCTACTTAAAACAAGCTGCACTGGAAGCAGAGCAACAGAGGAAGACAGGAGCTGTGCAATGAGAAAATAAGCTAAAAATAAAAAATTAAATTATAAAATAGCTATAACTTTGTGATTCTGTTTAGGCCAGCAGAGAAGGCTTAGCTGGCCCTGACGGCCCACCACTGAGTAAACCAGATTAATTCAACCAATTTTTTACTTGCTAAATACAATAATTCAGAGAGTTGTGTCGTCCTCCGGATGATGTTATGAACTCAGACCCAACAGCGTTTTGCTTTTCCAACGTCTCTTGGATTTTCACATGTACAAAGCAGCAATAGTGGTTATTTTGGCCACGGTTGATAAGACGTTGTGGTCGTTGAGTGACACAAATGAACACTTTGGGATCCTGCGGTCAAACTTGCACGAGTTTCTCCTTGCGTTTGTTATGAACGCAACATAAATCTCACTAATTAACACGCTATAGTTTGCTTAACCCGTACACGAACAGAAATGTAAACACGTCAATTTGTGGTTTAATGGGGAGCAAAGTTTTGTAGCTATCTCTTGGCGAACAACTGTTCATCCTCCTGGATAAACCTCCCTCTTCCAGCTAACATAGGTTGCAAGATATGGTTGTCGAGCACAGATGTTAGTATTGATGTCTGTACAAACCTCACCGTGACAACAAGACTCCCAAGAGTTCACTGTATTTGGCCGTTCTTTGACAAGAAATGCTTCATTGTAACCACTTTGTCTTTCTTGAAGTGATCGGGTGACAGTTGAATAGCTATAAGGCCGAGCGTAAATACAACCAGGACACATTAGGGTGGTGATTTAAATCTCATGTCTGCAGCCGCCTCGGGGGAGCGGTCTTAAGAGGCACCGGGCCACAAATTGGTCAAGCGTAAATCGATGCTTCGACATAAGCCGCATATGTCATCGCTGTACTTCGACCAAAACATTACGTCTCCAACCGCAACGAGCAGCGTAACCACACATTCTTTAACCAAAACTGCTCAAAACAAGTGAGAAAAACAAAAGAAAACTTAACATCTTGTAACTGTCGTGTTTTGTTTTGCAGCAACACTTGTCAGTTGAATCTGGTGCACGATATTGGGTAACGTCCAAGAAGAGAATAGAGAAATAGAGCGTTGGGTAATGTCCCAACAAAGTGAATGCAGCAAATCCTCAAACCTCCCCCCCCCCGCCTCACAGCATCTCTCCACCTTTTGTCAGTCTAATTTATCTGCTGCTTGGTTTCAGTGCAGCACACATGTGTGGTTTGTGCATTCCGGTGTATATACTGTAAGTGAGGACCCCCACCATCATCTCTCCCTTGTGCTTGTCTGGAGGACGTCTACAGTGAGAGGTCACTCGTTCATTTTTCAGCTTCCTTGTGAGGTGAAAACAGATGGCTACCCCTCACAGTGAAACCAGGCGGTGTTGCATCATGACTGCACAGCCCGAAGCCAAAGAGGCGATGGGATGGGGGCGGGGGTGTTAGCCCCCCCACAGCGGCTCTCCTAATTATAAAGTTAAATGTCAGACATTACCGAGGGAATTTTAATCAAAGAGTTCATTTCCAAAATACTGTCCGTCTACTTTGGACACACTTGGAGTCACACGTAATTCATCTTCCAGGATGTGACATTTTGTGTTCTTGTTTCGTCAAGCGAGGGCTCTTGACTTCCTCATTAATCTTTTTTAAAAGTACCAAAAAAAACTGTAAAGCAAAATCTCTTGACGGCTGACACATCCGGATTGTCTCACAGTGTATGTCGTCATATTCCCAATATGTGAAACTCCGATGCACAAAGCTGCTGATTCAGTCGTTCAATACACTCAGCTCAGCTTGAGGATTTGGTGTTAAAAGATTTCTACGTTCGTGGGCTGAACATTAGCCAGTTCTTCTTCTTTTTATTACAAAGAAAAGCTGGAATCGTAAAATCCTTCCTGTGAGCCGGAATATTTTTCTCTTGAAAAACACCAAAAGTGTTCGAATCACCGGGTTTAAAAGCAAACAACTGTTGTGTTTGAATAAAATAAAACCTAAAACCTTTCCTTTTAAAATATTAAAGCTTTAACTGTCTGAACTTTAATAACACTACATCAGAATTTGCACGTGGCACCGTCCCCGTCGAAAGCCGCTCGGGTGTGTTCGGGGGGAAATGTCAGAACTTTAAAACCCTCGCGGTTAAAAACCTTGAGTCCAACATGTCCGCAGGCGAGGCAGCGTCGTCCAAGAGCAGCGATGCGCGACTCGGTGTGAGGATGATTAAACAAAGCGCAGCGGTCGAGGAGCAGTGACGGAGCGCTCGGTGATGAAAGCCAGACAGTGAAACGGTTCCTGAATGGGTTTGTGAGGCGAAGCAGACCCAGAGACCAAAAACACATTACATGATTTCACTAAAGTGAAGAAAGAGGAAAAGGGGGAAGTTTTACGGCTCAAACAGAAACTGACTTCACTTTTCAGATGCAACGATGCCTGAAACCAAAATGTTACAGATACAATCAGGAATTTTATCCGCCGTCCAAGTTTGAAAATATCCTGTTTCTCTGCTTGAACGTCGGCGCTGACGGATGGAATATACAAGTTTTAAGAACTCTCTTTGTGTCAACAGAGCATGCTGTAAATTTCGGTGTGAACATTTTTTTTTTGTCCAGTAAATCACTTTATAACAATGGCCTCATCGGGCGACAGCGTTACAGCGGAGGACACAGAACAGCAATTACACATTTTAAAAAGTAGCACTACTGTGATCACACACAGTAAAGATTCAACCTGATTCATACTGTAGACCCCAAATGCAGTGATGTCATTTCACCGAGGAGCATGTAGCTCATGTCATACCTGTGTGGTGAAGCGTTGAAAGCCTTACAGACGCGTACGGGTGACTCAGTGTAAGCGCCAACCTCCGGTTCGGAAAAGTGAAGCCAATACTGAAGTGTCTTAAACCTGCATTCTCTCTAATGTCCACCAGGGGGCGACTCCTCTGGTTGTATAGAAGTCTATGAGAAAATGACTCTACTTCTCTCTTGATTTATTACCTCAGTAAACATTGTACGTTCACTGGCTGCAAATTCCAAGATGGCGAAATAAAAAATGACGAACTCAAGGCTTCAAACCAATGGGCGACTGTACGACACTTCTAATGTACAGTCTATGATATATATATATATAACAAAACATTCCATTGGGTTACACCGTCAAAATACACCTACTAAGTAAGAGCAAACAAAAACCTTTTCCTTTGGATTGTCCACCTGTGTTTAATCCCATCACTGCAATTTAAGTTCGGCAAATACAGTCAATATTTTGGTTCTCATGTGAGGATGTCCGTCTTTGTTTGAGTTTCTAAAAGTTTGAAATACTGTATGAGTCAGGACCAAAGAGGGTTCAAGGCCTTTTTTTCATTTGATGAGCTCCATATATCCAGACTGAGACTCAATTCGTATCCCTTTGATTGAAACAAAAATAAAAGGAATCGAAACGTCCGCAAAGCACCACTTAACTGGCATGAAAAAGTGCCTTCTGAGCGTTTTGGCCTCATTACAGTAAAGCAGTGTTCAGAGCAGTGACACAGATTGTTGTGATCAATACATCGCCTCACAGTGTTTTGCCTGCTGGAGAGAAATCAATGAAAGCAGAACTCAAATAGCAGTAAAGGTAAATCATCAGTAAAGTCATCCATGCGTGTGGTTCCATTGCAGATGTCCTAACAGCCTGTACATGAAATAAATAAATGTCCTAGCTGAGATTGGAACCAGAGTCTGTTGATGTCATTCAGCATCGACGCCAGCTCCATCCAACCCCATCATAGGTGAGGATGTTGCAGCGAGTGATGCTTTTCTGAACATTTAGAGGGGACTCATTTGTTCACACCTGAACAAATCTAGAAAATATAAAGAAAACAACACATGCTGCTTTTTTGCTTTTATTAATCATGTTTCCAGTTGAGCCTCCTGCCTGTTTCCTGAGGGGGAAACACCGTGATGGAGGGAATCATTGGTTATTTCAGCACTTATAGGCTTCACTAATTAACTGTGAATAGACTAAGTGGGGTCCTAAAAGCTGATTAAAAGTCTCTAAAAAATCATTGAAATTAAATCAATACGTTGCCCTCCAATGGAAATGAATGTGAGCGCTACAGATAAAGCAGCTTTTATAAAAGATGTATGGCAGCTATTTATGTTGACCTGTCAATCACAGTAAGCCCCGCCCTAAAGCATACCCTGCTTTAAGGTCTGTTTGACTCTAAATGGACCATAACTTACTACATGAACATCATGCTGTATTGAAGAAGACTTGAAACTACAGATTGAGACCATAAACTCATGTTTACAATGTTTACTGAGGGAATAAATCAAGAGAGAAGTAGAGTCAAGAAAAAAGGGATAGAGAAGGAGCTTGCAAACTGTCCATTGCCAAGCGTGTTAGCTCGGTCACAAACGGCACAAGAAGTTTATCCACAGTTTGTTAATAAGAGATTTCATGCTCCTTCATTAGCAGTTTGTACTCAACTTGAAAGATTTGCTTGGATGTACTTCAACCCCTGCAAGCGACGCTGATTGTTGCGGTTCCATTGACATTAACAGATTTTTACACTAACAAAACATTTTGGCGGTATCAATGCTGTTGTAATCTGGCCTGAAGCACGTCCGCTCGTGCACTATTATAAGAAGGTTGCCATGCCACAGTTTTAAACAGAGCTCTCCCACAACGTCATGATTTTGAAGTCACATTTATCTCCAGTTGGGAGGTTCCTGACAACATACAGTAGTGTTGGCATTGAGATGGATTAAACTAAGTCCTGCTGCAGTGTAGGGGTGGTGGGATTGACTGGAGAACCTGCAGAACAGAACATGTGTTTGGCTCACACAGATGAGGTCAGTGTTGCTGCAGACTCACCGGACCCCTCCAGCGTGGAGCTGAAACAGAGAGCTCTCTGGTCGGGAGCTAGCTGAGAGCAATAAATTGAACGAAAACGGAACCAGCTCAAAGGGGAAACTATTCATCCCAGCCCTATAACTCTTCCTGCTCCTTTTCCCCCCCTATTATATTTTATGTCCGAGCTTTTTCGCACTGATTGCATTAGCAGGCCCCAAAGAGGCCTTGGAAGAACAAAGCCGTCATAGCTGGAAGCAGAGCCAGCTCAAAGGAGGAGGAGCCCGGAGGTCTGGACGGGCGAAACGCAGCTATATAATGAGAAAAGGCTCTAGTGTCATCTTGTAAATGACTTCTCAACGCACACTCCAAGGGATGGAGTTGTGTTTTTATCTTTTTGTTGCAGTCTTCTGTGCGTGTTTGTTTGACGGAGCTTATTTTATGGTCCTTTTTTGTTTTATTGGCTGTGTCATTGTTTTTGTCATTTCCATTAGTAGATTCAGCAGAACGAGTAGTGTAAACAGAAATGTATTCCAGTAGTAATATTATTCAGGCAGTGGCAGTTGTAGTACTTAGAGTAGTAATCCGATTTGAGGGGGGATGCCGTCCCTCTTTTTAGCAATATGACCAAAATCCATCCCTCCTCTCCATCCACGAGTAGCAGAAAGAGTGCAAGGGAAGTGTTTGCCTGACTCATTGATCCTTTATCTAACTGGTTTGTGCCAGTTAGAATCCATGGCCTCTAGGGCTGGTATTTCATACTCAATACGTAGTATCGCAACTTCCCTGGTCAAGCGATACCTGCAATCGATTGTGGTAGTAGTAGTAACAGTAGCAGCAGTAAAGGCTGTAGTAGTAGTAGTAGTCGTAGTAGTAATGGCTGTAGTGGCAGTACTAGTGGAAGTGAAGGTTGTAGTAGCTGTATAGCAACAACAATGGCTGTGGTACTAGCAGTAATAATAGTAGTAATGGCTGTAGTAGTAGTAGTGGTAGTGAAGGCTGTAGTAGTAGTAGTGGAGGCTGTAGTAGCAGTATACCGTAGCAGCAACAATGGCTGTGCTTGTGGTGGTGATAGCAGTGGTAGTAATAGTATTGGTTGTAGTAGTAGTATTTATAGTAGTAATAGTAGTGATTAGGAAGGTTGTAGTAGCAGTAGTAGTGGTTAGGAAGGCAGTAGTAGTAGTAGTAGTAGTAGTAGTAATGGCTGTAGTAGTAGTAGTAATGGCTGTAGTAATAGTAGTGTTTAGGAAGGCTGTAGTAGTAGTAGTAGTAATGGCTGTAGTAGTAGTAGTAGTAATGGCTGTAGTAATAGTAGTAGTAATGACTGTAGTAGTAGTAGTAGCAGTAGTAATGGCTGTAGTAGTAATGGCTGTAGTAGTAGTAGTGGTTAGGAAGGCTGTAGTAGCAGTAGTAATGGCTGTAGTAGTAGTAGTAGTAGTAGTAGTAATGGCTGTAGTAATAGTAGTAGTAATGGCTGTAGTAGTAGTAGTAGTAGTAGTAGTAGTAATGGCTGTAGTAATAGTAGTAGTAATGGCTGTAGTAGTAGTAGTAGTAATGACTATAGTAGTAGTAGTGGTTAGGAAGGCTGTAGTAGCAGTAGTAATGGCTGTAGTAGTAGTAGTAGTAGTAGTAGTAATGGCTGTAGTAATAGTAGTAGTAATGACTATAGTAATAGTAGTGGTTAGGAAGGCTGTAGTAGTAGTAGTAGTAGTAGTAGTAATGGCTGTAGTAATAGTAGTAGTAATGGCTGTAGCAGTAGTAGTGGTTAGGAAGGCTGTAGTAGTAGTAGTAGTAGTAGTAGTAGTAGTAGTAGTAGTAGTAGTAGTAGTAGTAGTAATGACTGTAGTAGTAGTAGTAGTAGTAGTAATGGCTGTAGTAATAGTAGTAGTAATGGCTGTAGTAGTAGTAGTAGTAATGACTATAGTAGTAGTAGTGGTTAGGAAGGCTGTAGTAGCAGTAGTAATGGCTGTAGTAATAGTAGTAGTAATGGCTGTAGTAGTAGTAGTAGTAATGACTATAGTAATAGTAGTGGTTAGGAAGGCTGTAGTAGCAGTAGTAATACCACACAGCTGAGGAATGGGAGAGACCATTTTAAAAGTTGACAAACTGCCGTCTGGATCATTGACTGAGTGGTTTGTAGCTCAGAGCCCAGCAGCATCACTGTTTGTATTCACCTACCATTGAGCAGTAGCTGCTGACCGGATGGGACTCTGGAGATTAGAGCTTCAAAGTGCTGTGGGGACGAAGAGGTGAGGTCATGGCTTTTTGCCTCAGAGAAGCACAGGACCGCTCTTGTTAACTCCTCACTGTAGTGACTGTACTGCATGTGATTCATTAAACCTCTTTCCCTTCCCTCCTCCCGGTGTCGTCATTATGCTGCAGAGTTCATGGACGTTATCGGCATGCTTCGCTATGAATGAATCATGGAAATTGCCGTAATTATCTCTCAACCAGATCCTCTTCATGTTTACAACCTTTAAGCCCAATGTTTTTCCTCGTCGCATTCATCCAGAGGAGAGGGAGAGGAAATATCAATATGGCTTGCATCAAGTCAGAGAATAAATTATTCTTAATTGCTTACAGAGAGCGGTGGCGCTTGGGGGGTTTTGCGGGGAGTCAGCGGGGGGCTGCACACTGATGGTGACTCTAACGGTGTACAGTAGGTCATGTATTACATAAAGGTGGAGAGTAAAGGTATTACAATGGCTCAATCTGCTTCATAGAACGAGAACATGTTTCTCAATAGGTAAGCATCTTTCAAGTCATTTGCTTTATTTTGCAGTTTTGGATGACTCTCACCGCTTTCATTAACTTTGTCTGCTAATACTATTGACATATAATTAGAATTTAGATAAAACATCGATGTTGATTTTACAGTTTCTTCCGCTGTTCCTTTGCAGCCAAAATAAATCAATTACAGCAGGTTTACATCTAACAAGCAAGGCTTGGAAAACAACTTAATACCTCTTTAGTAAAACGATTTAGTCATTTGCAGCCTTTCCCCTTTTTAATGCACCGTAAAAGTACAATAACAACATGTAACCCATAGAAACAACCAATTAGTGTCAGTCAGAGTGTGCTTGTGTCCTTTTCTGGGCTTCAGTCATATCAGAGAAAGTCAAGCTGGACTTATTCTACCGTGCAGTTTGAAGTGACGTAGTTATGATTGCCCAGTCTAACGACTCTACAGTCAGTCAACGCAATGCAGCGTGAAATGAAGCTGAATGTAAATACTGTAGGAAAACAAAGCTTCTTTTATTTTTCCTGAGAAATTAGTCCTCGTCTGACGCCGATGTCATGAAAAGTTATTTAAAGCACTGCTGTTGCAACTTGAGCCAAAATACCGTTCATTACTGTTTCCACCCCTATAGGGCCTATGGTACAAATGTGGTGCTAAAACTAAAGCAAACTAAGGCTTTTGTAGAGTGTATAGATGTGAAAATGCACTTTAATTAAATACCAGAAAGAAATGTTTGGCTTGGAACAAAAATGTCCAGTAAAAACACCATGTGTTCCCTGTTCCGGACAGCTGAGTGAGACAATTTAGAGGAACTATTAAATTGAACAATTGGGTTGCAATTCTGCCAGAGGAGAGAATTTCACTGTCGGCTTCAACTCACTGACAGAGGTAGTGATTAATCAGTTCAGTGTCTGAAAGGCTATATTACCAAATGTTTCTTATTTGAAGACATCCTTCAACAACGGAAAATGTGTCAACTATGACGAGCCAACTAGCTCACTAACAGCGGTTTTGTTTATTCATAATCATCTCTTTGTAACAAACCATGAACATGACATATTTCAAATGAGAGCACATGGAACCACATTCTAGTGAACCACAAGATGAAATCTATAATTTCAGCTATGTGTTGATGTTTTCGGATAGTTGGACATGGAATCCAGTGCTTTACATCCAAATGGTAACTGCAGCCGGGTTTTCTGAAAAAAGACTCCACTGCTGTGTAGCAACATAGGTGTGGGACCTTAATTTAATTTTCATTGCCCACTTGCAGTGCGATGGCAAAGTTTCCTTTTTGGAATTAAAACTTGCCAATGCTGCAAAACATGGAGCTCTGAGGCCATGAGGTTTGGTGCTGGTCCAGGTCTTATGTTTATGTACTCGGCGGCCCCTGAAAAGCTGAATCCATTCTACCTGCAACTGGGAAGTCAATGTGAATCACACAATTAGTTTTTCCACTTCTCTGAGCAGATACAGGTTTTTTTTTATTCTCTATGACTTGATTGTGAATATACAGTCGTAGTCACAAGGAAGTCTGTATATATTTGAGCTCATTTTGGAAACTCAGGAATGTTCTCTATGTTTGTTTTGTTTTCTTCTTCAGTTTACTTAAATCCAAACTCCAATTTTACTATGATTGACACCTTCTCTGGCGTTGTTTGAATTATCTTGATACAGTAACCTTCACACATCTGCTGCCTTAATAAGATTTAGAAAAAGGCTAAGAACATTATTTTGAAATGTATAATTTGATCCAGATCTGATATGTTCTGAAAATTTGGCAATTGGGGATCTTCAGCTTCTCTCCGTGTACAGCGGGACTACACTCTTTTATTACAGAGTCTCAAATTAAGAGGTTGAAATTGGTCATTGGGAGGACAAAACAACAGTTAAATTATCACCTTACAACGCCATTTCATAGTGACATTCCCAGCCAGTCCACACAATCACCTGATAGCGTACGTGGCTCGATTCACAGTGATCTCATAGTTTTAGTTACGTCCCGAGTAGCAGGATAATTGTAGCAACGAATGTGGCAGTTGAGGGACTGAGTCTGTACCGGAGACCAGGCTCTTTGAATTACTGAATCTTGGATGATATGTCCTGGCTGTGGACTCCGCTGTAAGTAAATGCCAGAGCACAACCTGCTGAATCTGGCTGAATGTGCGATTAGCTTTGGCGGCTAAATAAAGGCAGAGGTGCCGGAAAGTTTTTTTTTTTTTTCCAAGGACAGCATATCCCCATGCCTCACATGTGGATCCGAGACGTCGAATACTCATGAGCCGATCTGTACTACTGTTTCTTTTGCAGATGGCGTTTTGGATAAGTGATGATCCGTCTCCTGTCAATGAGTTTGCAGATGAAAACCAAGTGCTGCAGAAATGGGGAGCAAATCCAGAGGGGGCTTCATTTGGTTAAAAGTCTGTCGATGCACAGCGATATGAACACGTATGCAGACGCTAACGGTTTTGCATTTATCCACGTAGGTTTTTAAATTCCTAAATATCCTCGTGATCTAATTAGAACGATTTATCTCCAGGGTTTGAGAGCATGCCATTGTGACAATGACAGTCTTTTTTTACATTTTTGATTTGTATCAGCGCTGTTTGGAGGCCATTCTTTATCCTAAAAACTGATGAAATACTGAATGCAGCCTGTCAGCTTTATGAAGCTTTCTGGCCTATTGACAGAAAGTGTGTTTCCGCTGCTGATCTCAAGGACTCTGGAGTTGTATCTGATGGCTGGAGTTGTTGCTCTGGGGCTGCTGGTGATTGCAGCCACAAAGGGCTTACAACAATCAGTGTGCAGGATCCAGTCTGCTTTAGAGATATGTCTCCCACCAGAAGTTTATTTTTTATTCATGTCTTCTCTCAATGTCGATACCATAACACATCCTTTTCTTTGCGTTTGTTCATGTTGGCTGTAAAGTAAGGTTCACCCGTAGGTAACACGGAGATGACTGGAAACAGATTGTGCTTACTTTCTTTTGTTTTGATGAATGGCAGCTGATGTTCCTCAACAAGACGAATTCCATCCTGTGTTTCCTTCAAAATCAGCAGCGTATCAAACAATGATTAATTGGATATCCCATCTTAACCACCATAGATTTTGAGAATTTCAACCATAAATCCTTAAGTGTTGCATCCTTTTTTATGGCTTTTCAAAAATAAAGCACGAAATCATAAAAATATTCCTTCACCGACTCTTGCGATTGAACTCCTTCCAGCTCTATTTGTCAGCGTTTAGCACTTAAACCCCTCATGGTTTTATTGTCCCAGTTAGAGCTGTGATCGTGGATTAAAATATCAAAGGCAGAGAGAGGCAACGAGAGCTGAACTAACATACAGAGAGGTAAAATGAGCAGACGGGACGTAGTGAAAAAACGAAGCCTGGAGAGATGCTTGGAGTGGCTGTCCAAATCAAACAGACACTTTGCCAGCGCTCCAACCTCAGCGAGCCATCCATCACTGGATAGGGACATTATTACGAACATGTTTTCAGCCTTTGGTTCCATAGGTGCAAGGTAAAGCAAGTTTTTTAGCTGGGCTTGGTCGATTAAAAAGGGGTTCGGTGAATGCAGGCTGAGTTGGACCATGTTTGTCTTTAATGAAATCCGGGCTTTCACCTTCTCTCTTTTAAAGACTCCCCAGCCATTACTGGGAAAGGGGATTTCTGCCTCAAGCTCTCGGTGTCAGCTTTTTCACTGTAAACAAGACATCACTAATATTAATCCTGAACCATCTTCTTAAATGGAACATTTGAGGTGCGGAGGGGAATATGAAATATCTCATGATGGCTGTGTTTTTACTTACAATTTTGAGCTTGGTTAAATGTATCCTTTTACAAAATAAATTGTCTTTTTCCATTAAAAGCAAATGGGCAAAAAAGTGAACCTGTCCGTGGTCTTTACCCACTATACGGTCCAATCACACCAATATTCATTACAATCAGAGTATTTGCTCACAGCAACAAAGTAAACTGTGTTGAAATTGAATTAAAGTTGAATTAAATCAAATGAACAGGATTTTGATGCATGCTTTTGCATCAACCAGCACAGTATCTGGATATTGACTTCTGTGAAGGAAGTCCAAGGAAGCATTCCTTTTTAGCTTTTTCTCTCTCACACTGTGAGAGATGGGAAGCCCATTCCTGCCAGCAAAAAAAAAAAAAAGATCACTAAAAAAAAAAAAAAAAAAAAAATAGTAACTTAAAAAATAAATTAAAAAAATGTAATTCACAAAAAAAAAAAAAAAAAAAAAAAATCCACCCACAAAATAAATAATAATAATTCTAATAATTTTTTTATTTTTTTTTATTTTACTTTTTTTCCACCAGCAAAAAAAAAAAAAAACTTTTGGTGCATCCATCTGTAACCATATAACACTGACCAGATTTTTCCAGTTGCTATAGAAAGTCGAAATTATGAGATACTTTAACACAACAGTCATAGAAGCAGCTCTGGAGTATAAAGAATGAAACCAATGTGGCTGAGGTGGCCACCAATTTGGTGGAAAAATTGGTGGCGACCAATTTTTCTTTTTAGCTGACAGAGAAAAAGTAAAAAAAAAAAAAATATATATATATATATATATATATATATATATATTTTATTTTTTTGTGAATTAATTATTATTATTATTTTTTTTGTGAATTCATTTTTTTTTCTTTTTTCTTTTTGTGAATTAATTCACATTCACATTCACAATTAATTCACATTAACTTAAAAAAAAAAAAAAAAAATGTAATTCACAAAAAAAAAAAAAAAATCCACCCACAAAATGAATAATAATAATTCTAATAATTTTTGTATTTTTTTTATTTAACTTTTTTTCCACCAGCAAAAAAAAAAAAAAACTTTTGGTGCATCCATCTGTAACCATAACACTGACCAGATTTTTCCAGTTGCTATAGAAAGTCGAAATTATGAGATACTTTAACACAACAGTCATAGAAGCAGGTCTGGAGTATAAAGAATGAAACCAATGTGGCTGAGGTGGCCACCAATGAGGTGGCGACCAATTTTTCTTTTTTGCTGACAGAGAAAAAGTTAAAAAAAAAAATATATATATATATATATATATTTATATATATATATTTTATTTTTTTGTGAATTAATTATTATTATTATTTTTTTTTGTGAATTCATTTTTTTTTTCTTTTTTCTTTTTTGTGAATTAATTATTATTATTTTTTTTGGTGATCTTATTTTATTTTTTTTTGCTGCGTGAATGGGCTTCCAAAGTTTATTGGTCGCCACCTCAGCCACATTGGTTTCATTCTTTATACTCCAGAGCTGCTTCTTGCTTAACATTCTATTCAAGGGTGCGTTTGCTCAGTACAATCCATGTGAAACATCATCTGTATTTCATTTGTTTTTAAGTTACTATTTTTTTTTTTTATTTTTTTTTTTTTTTCGTGATCTTATTTTTTTCTTTGCTGGCGGGAATGGGCTTCCATACTCACACAGTTTGTCCTGGTAAAATATAATTTGCAGGGTCAAAATGCTTCAAATGATGCAATCTTATTAAGTAGATGGTGTGTACTTAAGTGTGCTTTACAAGTAGTATTTGAGATGAAACAACAAAGAACTTTACCACTTTGAGAGGTGGCTGTACCCTAACAATACTAGCTAACGCTAACTTGTCATTTGTTAGCTAGTGCGCTAAATTGCAAGCTAGTAGTAGTAATGATAATAAGAACCTTTTTATTATAATTTGCCCCTGCACAACATGAAACTGATTTTAACCATTGAAATAAACAATATATGCTAACATTTGCAATTTACAAAACAGGCTAACAGGAGATAAAACAGAACACTAAAGCATGTAAACATGTTGTAGAAACCTTCTGTTTCTTCAAATACCTATTTACCGTACCACAACTGTAGTAGCTGCTCTCTGCTAGTCAGTTCAACATCCAAAAACTGTCAGCAATCTGACGATCAGCATTCTCAGAGCCTGGAAAGTGAACTTCGACCTTGTGGATGATCACAAAGCTTGGATTCATTTCCTATCCTGGTCCCTCTGCGTGGTCTTAGACCAACTTGACTTGACGGAGCGCCAAATTTCACTTGCTATGAAATATCTGGTGCTTTAAACACAGCTGCAAACACGGAGACGCACAGTATGTATTGATGTATTCATTAGCGAGTGTTTGGGTTCACTGGCACTGAGTCATTTTTTTTTGCACTAAATACACACAACCACATATACGCGCATACACATCCACAGACAAAATGTTATGGTGTCCATGTGTGAATGAGGTAATTACACAGTGTTGTTCCCGATGATAATGCTTCACAGCTCATTAGACCCTCATTACAAACCGTTTCCAGTCAACTCAGCTGTTGCGGGTAACCCTTCCTTCACCTATTCGAACACTTTCTGTGCAGTGATGGGCAAAAATAATAAAAAGGACAATCCCAGCTGCAACATATCAGCCCCTCTCCCTGTAGCAGACCCTTATTCTTTTTTTATTTGAGGAGTCAGATGATACGTGCGTCTGCTGGGACTTGCAGCAGGAACTCAATCATAGAGGAATACAGGCAGGAGAACATCCTGTAGGCTTCCTGTAATCTGAAAGGGCCGGTATCTTTCCAGAAGGGAACGTCATTCCTCTAAAGTTTACTGTAGACGCATTTCTCAGCCTTCTTAGTTTACATTTATTAAATGCATTCTAGGCATTTGGCTTGTGTTCCTGTGAAGACGTCAGCAGGGAGGGCCTCATTGTCTCACTAAAAGCCTAGCACTTCAACATGTCATCTGATGGATTGGCTGTTGTGTGGATTGAAACTGTGGGCTACTGGCTAGGCCAATGTGGTATTCCCCAACTTCCCACAAGGATTAGTGAAGTTCTCTGTCTTTCCATCTTAGGGCTCATTATTTCACATATCTTCAGCATTTCTTTCTTCTCCGTCAGATAGTGAAAGTATATTCTCAGCAGTTTTGTAGCAATACCTGCGGAAATGAATTTGTAGATATCAGACGAAATCATTTGTACGTAATCTACGTAAGCATGATCCAGGAAGACCAGGCCGGGCGGGCGGGATGGGAGGTGGATGGGTCAGACAAACACAGGTATTTTCTTCCTGGAGGCCGCTGTGGAACTTTCAGTTTGTGTTGATTTTGGCGGTCCCTGTGGACAAACGAGGTAGTGTTTCCGAGCACCAGATTCCCTTTAGAAAACTCCTCATTTTACTGCAGCCGGGTCTGACAGTAAATGGGAAATGGATCTGCATTTGTACACTACGTTCACACAGTCATACACTGGCATGATGCCACCGGCTCATCAGGACTGAACTAATTGATAAGCCGATGGCACAGCCCTCTGGAGCACTTCTGGGGTCGCACTAACCCTGAGCCACAGCCGCCCCAATCACAGTCTGCTCCAGTCAGTCCTGGTTCTGGTCCTCCCGTGCCCCCCTCCCTCCAGTGATGCAGATGGGTTTACATCGGAGACAGTTGAAAGCCTGATGCGTCTCAACCAGACGCTAAAAGGTGCGTCAGTATCGGACGCTGAGGGGGACTGAACTAAAACCACATTTTTATGTTTCAGTTTGAGTACAAATTAAATGAATTAAATATAGGATGTTAGTTAGTGAACTTTAGAGGTGTTAAACTTTGGACGGATTCCGGCTAGCTGTTTCCCCCTGCTTCCAGTCTTTATGCTAAGCTAGTGTGACAAGTTGGAAAACATGCATTTTCATAAGTTAAGGAAAATAGTAATTTCATGGCCTATTGTGTTGAATGTGATGTGATTGAGAGGATCATTCATAGATAACTTGATGATTTACTGAAACCACGAGTTAAAACTCATCACACATGAATACGTGGTTGAAATAATAAGATTGTGTTTCTTGCATCGTTTGCTTTGTTCTGAATTGTGTAGTTTGAGAAACATAGTGTTAAACTGTGATCTACATAGTGGTCTTGATCTTGAGTCTGAGATCGATTGCTTTGGTCTCCACTCACATATCCCGGGGAAACCGCGATCTTTTCCTCATTGCAGTAAAGTTCTCACTGAGGAAAAACATCATATCACTCTCGTGATTATTTATCCCCCTTTTGCAGGGGGTGCAACACTAGGCTAATGAGCTCCTAACAGGCGTGTCATATTACTCTCTTACGTGAATAGACGTGTGTGATTTGTTTACAGGTATTAGTTTCTTTAATATGGGAACGTTTTGTCTGTACTGTATTTGAAATCCTGTGAATACGAGTTGACAACTCACTCTAGAAGTTAAACTTGAACGACCCTTTAAGGGTACTAAGAAAATGATATGGTAAATTTGTTAACGAGCCACCCAGCTAAGAGTCAGTAGCAAAAACAGTCTATGAACCATGACCGTGTACATTTTTCTGTTAAGTTAGTCTACATGTAGAAACCGTCAATGTACTACACAGACTCCTACTCATGAGGGTTGTTGGACAATAACTGAAGCGCTGATAAACCATCCCACTACAGTCCCCTCCACTGGAGCATGACTGTGCTGCCACAGTCCTATCCCCGTCCGGGGCCGACACCCCCACAAAAACAGATCCCCCTCACCCCGCTCACCCCTGGAGCTTCATATCTTCCCCATATGGGACAGATTGAGTCGTGACCACAGCTCCTCTCTCTCTCATCCTAAAATTAAGGCTGCAGAAATCAGCCTCCTTTCACGCTCTCCTGAGGCCACACAACAAGACGAGACGGATCTGATTCGGCAGCAGATTCTCTCTCCCCGTGCATACTGATGTCGGATGTAAATCCCCACCCCCCGAGGTCGGAGGTCAAGTGTTTTCATCATCTGCGCGGCTATTATTTTACGTGTCATTATCAGCTGCATGATATCCCCGCTCAGACAGGAAACGGGCGTAGATGCAAAGCGAGGGAAGTGAAGAGACGTGGGTCTTGTATGGCTTGTTGCCCTGCAGCTGTGGTCGCCTCCCCCTCCCCCCTCCCCCCTCCCCCCCAGGACCTCACACAAGCCAGTTCACGTCCATCCAGTAAGTCTTCACCGTCTCAAACTGTTAAAGCAGCTGCGTTTCATCCCTTTTAACCACCGTTGGAAAGATTGAGTGACCATCAGCGGGCCCACAGCGCAGCTTCCCCTGTCCTCTGACCACAGCTGCTCTGATTTTTGATAAGCTTAGAAGTGTTTGGGTCTCTTTATTACATCCCAGACTTCGCTTCCCACCAAAAAAAAAATCACTCCCGTTTCTTGTATCACATCCTACGAGAGGAGCCAACAGGCATTAGCCTCGTTGTAATCCGATCCGAGTGTTGCATGTGTGAGCTGATCGAGAGCAGTAAAGCAGGGACTCCACCGATATCTAATAGGGCGTCCTCCTTTCTATTTATTAGCTGACACTTGAGTGTCACTGCGGTTTTGGAAGTGTTTACCATGAATTGTATGGGCTCACACTTTTCCACAAACTTGGCTACTGCTCCTCCCACACACACATCATGTTGCTGTATAACACGGAGGAGATGTGCAGATAAAGTCCTGATTAACTTATAACGTGCATGTTATCGTCGCTTCCCTGGATATTCAAATGCAAACGAGAAATATTTACACTATTGCATAGCAACTAATGACTTCATGGTACCTGCCAGGGCTAACGCTACTGGTGATTTGGCACGGTGCTCACATCTGAAAACTCCCTTCATGGCCCACGTGCCAAAAACAAAAAGACATGGCACGCTCGTGTTTTACAGTCTTTTTGCATTTACTCTTCTTATTGCTAGAATGTGACTTTATCAATCAAGTCAAGTTCTGTCTGTTGGTGTTTTGTTTTGGATTAATTGCTTTGCGTTCCCTGACTCCTTGTAGCTGTTTATTCTTTGTTCAGCTGCTTTCTCCTCTCATGATCTTATCATTTTGTTTGCACTGGGGTTGTTTTAATGGCTCCTTTCAGATCTGGTCAAGGGACAACAGTTGAGAATTACATAAATACAAATAGTGAAATTCAAGGAATGTATCATGGCGGGTGGTGCATAACATAAACAATAACATTAAACAATCAACACAGTGCAAGAAATAGAAACATATTCAAATGTACAATAGAATATAAAATAAAGTGCACAACAAACAGATAACAGGACTGTAAACAAGTGACATGTTAAAAGTGTGTTTAAATAAAGAAACATAGGGATGTGCAGGGGAGTGACCGGTGGGATGACGGGGTCAGTGGGGGTCCCGGGACGAAGCTGTTGGTGTGGCATGAGGTCTTGGTCCTGATGGACCGCAGCCTCCTGCCAGATGGAAGGGGCACGAACAGTTTATGTCCAGGGGGAGAGGGGTCGGCTACAATCTTTCTTGCTCGATCAAAGAAATATTTCAGTTTAAGTCAGCTTGTAAAAAAAAAAACCTTGCATAGCTGAGCCAAGCTCGTCCTTGAATTTCTCATCAAATTTGAGGTATTGGCAGCGATCCAGAGGTCTGAAATGAGGCTACTACTGCAACTGATGACGAGCAAAACATGTTTAAATAAAAAAAAAAAAAGAGCCATCTCCTGTAAATCAGAACATCTGAAACAGTCCTGGAAACCCTGTAGCAGCTGGCACTGCCTGGTGATTGGCTGGAAACACAAAAGACGACTCGTAATATTTTTTAAATAAAACATTCATTGTTTCAAATAACTGACACCTTTTCCAGAAGAGTCATTGTTGGCGCAAATTTAAAACCAATTAGGAGGATTGTATCCCGTCAGCTTGTAACTCAAGTTCTTGCTTTGAAACATGGCTAACTTTTCACTCTAGGGTATTTAATAACACACACACACGAGGAAATATTTTCCAAAGTGGATGAACTGTATTTTTGGAACGACGCCGTTCATTTGCAAACCCGAAGTATTAAAAGTAGCCAATAAAAATTACGAATGACCTCGGGGGAGCGGGGTCCGCGGAGCAGACCGTGCAGGTACGCTGTCTTCTCGAGTCATCTACACATTCATGGCTCTTTGTGAGGATATTTTTCCTGCCAGCGCTCCAAATCACATTTCATCGCGTTTTGCAACATATGGAGGCTCTTTAGATTGGCGAACGCCGACACGAGTTCAAAAATCATCATCGTTTACCCGTAAAGCAAAGTGCTGCCAGGTTGATGTTGATTGACGGTGAGGTGTCCAAGAGTTATGGGACGTATACCAGCTGCCCCTTTGACTCCCGTTCATCCGGAATTTGTGACGGCTACATTTTTTTGCGGATCAGTTTCAATAAATCCGACGACGGACTCGATTCTTACACCCAGGTCTCCGGCCAAAGAGTTGTTTCAGTGTCCTTTAAGTGTGTGTGTAACCATTAGGTCTTAGCGAGGGAAACGGCGCTCTCGTTACCGCTCACGGTTTCATGCGGTCGACTGAAATGACCCCGTGTGACCGCGGGGGGGGGCAGAGGGCTCGATAAAAACGACAAAGCATGAAACTATAGATCACTCTCCGGAGCAGGAGTGGTGTTAACCTTTGGGAAATCTGGGGAGCCGTGAGGTTCAAAAGAATACAGGCCTTGAGTTATTTGTTTAGGGTTGAACGGCGCTGAAATGGACCTACTAAGTTACTCGAGCCATAGCTCAACCGTGCCCCTCTTCCTGGAGGGGTCAACGGTCACTGTTGCTGCAGACACCGCACAACGGCAGAGAGAGGGAAAGTTGCCATAGTGGGATAGGAAGAGGGAGAGAATTAGATGAACAGTTAGCGGTACGAAACGCCACAAATTGAGTTGTATCATGACCTCATTGCTTCGTGGCTGGTTTTGATAAATGTCATGGTAGCATTCGATTTAATGATCCACTGCAAGTCTTACGAAACCACAAAGCATGATTTCTTTACAACACAGGGAAGCCATTCCCCTCACTTATGTTTGCTGGTTGCTATAAAGGTTATAGGGGTCCCCTCCCATAAAGATCCTGAAAATACATATAAACTATTTACAGAATCCAAAGACGACGTTTTTCTCTGTAAATGATAGAAGTGCCTGTAAAAGGAGACACTATAGGTGAATAGGGTTAAAAATGTAGATATCACCATGAAACTTACTTACTTCCATTAAGACAATTGTATTTTGTATTTCTCAAATCCTACTCTACAACCTTTGAAATAAAAGAATGTGTGAAACCATATAAGACAACGCGTCCTGCCCCATATGTCCTGTATTGAAGTCCAGCTGTGGGAGATCCATGAAGGAAAGTCTATGATCTTTAAGTTCAGCAGCAGAATTAAGATGACCTTCTCAAGACAAGGAACGAGGAAGTGCTTTTAATGCCATGTCACCTGAGGTTTTGAAGTTGCTTCAAAGTCATTAAATATACGATCCATTAGTGGAAACACTTGGATAACAGCATTTTGTGTGGATTTCGGTGGTTCCCGTGGATGAAATTGGTAGTGTTTCTGAGCACCAGAGTCCCTTTAGAAAACCTCTCATGTTACTGCAGCAGAGGTCTGACAGTCTGCCCCTCTCAGTCCTGGTCCTGGTTCTCCCGTGCCTCCCTTCCCTCCAGCGGGTCCAGCAATACGGCCTGAGTCTCCAGCAGCTGAGCTCTCCTCCTCCACCTCATGCCATCATAGGCATGAATATTAAATGTAGCCAGTGAAAGATTCCTCACAGCAACTTTAAGAACGGACCTCTTTGTACGAGTGGTTCTTCTATGTGGGACAAGACGTTGGCTATAAAAGGTCACAGCCGGTGGTTTAAAAGATAGGCCCCTTTGTAAGCCTCCTGATTTAAAAAAAAAACGGGGATCTGGTGTTGTTGTCACTCGCCCGTGGGGGCCGATATATGAGGTGTCTCATTTCATAGTAATAATCAAACACATGCTGATCTAATTATCATAATGTCGGCTTATAGCCACCTCTTAGATAAACCATCAGCCAAATGCTTCACCCACTGTGGACCTGTTTTTCTTAGCCAATCAATTTCCGAGGCGGCAGCCAGGGATTAACCTCCAAGGCTGATCCAACCCTCCGACAACGGGGCTTGCGAACGCCGTCCGTGTCGTGCTTATTTTTGCCTTCCTCCTGCGTATTTAGGCCCGTTTGTTGATCTTGGTTGCACTTCCCCTTTGGAGGCTGAACCAGTTTCGTCTGCTTTGTGCGGCCAAGCCTTGACACCGGCTGGACTCGGGGGCCGCGCTGCGGCCCCAGAATACACAAACGTCACCGGTCAGAGGGCCAGCGAGAGGCGCGAGGAACCGCTGGGCTGCAGACCACACAGTCGTCGGGCCCGTCTCGCATGTGCAACTTGAGAGAATTCTGTGAATGCGCTCAGGTCAACGCCGCGGTGACTCCGGCTCCTTTTCTGTTTAAGTGAAGGGGAAATACAGGAAGACCCTCCGTGCTGTGTATTTATGCAGGAAGTTCAGATAGAAACGGAGGGATCACAGAACCTTGATTCACAACCACAGGGGTCAGTTTAACCAAATAAATGCAAAAAAAAGGGGCCAATTTTTAAGAGAGAGAAGAAAGACTGCTGGTGAATAATTTCCTCAACAAAAAAAAAAAATTGGTCAATTACGTCGCTCTGGAGGTCTCCAGTCCCAGAGAGGGAGAGTAAAAATAGTCCACTAGATACTGGACATTTCAGGATAAATTGGTATATTTTGGCAACCATTAATAAAACCTCAGAACACGAGAATCGCAGCGTTTTTAAACTAATGGGCAGCATTACAGATTATAAATGTTTTACCTCATTTGAAGTGACTTTTTTGGACACTGACGTGGATTTTGGTGCTCAAAAGTAGCAGCTCATATTTTCCTCTCTTTCTTCTGTCCTTTCTTCTCCTTCCACGATGCATTCCCTGTCTTGTTATGAACTATTGACCCATGTGGTTTGACCATGAATAGACAAAGGGTGAGGAAACTGAGGTGGGAAAGTTAATGGAAATGAATTGTCGTGAATTGTCTTTGTGGCATAAAAATGGATTTATAAAAGAAAACTATCCAATCAACGGCTGAGCCATCAGCTTGCGGCTAACATTGCTAACAATGCTAACAATGCTAACAATGCAAACGATGACAAACGGTGCCAACAGCGTATAGCTGAGGGGGAACCGGAGGGTGGGCACTACGCTTCCAAGACGACATCAGTCGGGCCGACGTTGTCAGCTGTAACCGCCGTATGAGAGCAGTGCAGAGTGGCGGCCACTTTTTCTGGAATAGGGTCACAAATTCCCAATAAAACATTTAGTTTACTTAGTTTTACTTCAGCCATCGCGTTGTCCGTGTTGTACTTGGACCTGTACTGATGTTTTGATGGAGGTGTTATTGTTTGAATTTGGATTTCAGGAATTTATCGTTTAGTTTCATGTTGTTTTTCTTGTGTTTTGTCTTTAAACATCTTGGGAATAAGTGTTTTCACTTTTTTTACACATTTTTTTATGTCTGCAATAAATAAATAGTATTACATCGTATGAGAGACGAACTGATGAATTGCTTGTTTTGGTCTTTTTCGTGGGATTTAGTGGGAGTCGTCACTCTTTAAGATGTCCTCTTTGAGAAGAAACCAAAGTGAATCAGTAGCTCAGTGAAAGTCAAACATTTTCGACATATGTAAGTTAACCTCCGCCAACAGCTTTTGTTCTCACTTTTAAGGGTCACCCCACATTGCCCTCCTCGGGTGTTACAAAGACATCACACACGTTTCAGTGTGCCAGGAGCCCCGAGAACCAAAATCTGATTTGCAACATCCATCAAGTGTTATCGTGAAGCAAAGCTATTTGCATTGTGGGGGGGGGAGGGGAGCTGGGGAATCCATAAACTCATCTGGTTCGGCTTCAAACGTCTCTGTTTCTATTTTTCATATCAAACCCGCTGAAAGACGGGGTATTGTTTGACTTTTTACTCTCCGTCACGGATCGCACCACATGAGATCTTTACGTTTGGAACCTTCCAGACTGCAATTGATTCGATAATAACGGTGAAATTTATCTGTTCTCCGGCTCTGCTCCAAGAGTTATAAAAGATTTGGAAAGTTTTCTGCTGGTTTCACACATTGTCTCTGATGGAAAACGTTTTAAGAGGGAAGGGAAAGGCCACCCTGGATGAATACTCACTCTCTCTCTCTCTCTCTTTCCCCACGTTTTCCTCCCATTCCCTCTCTTTTCCTTAAACGCACACCTCAGCTCGCTCTATTACAACACGAGTCAACACTTTCTGCCCAGAAATCAGAGGAGGCATGTTCACCATCGCAGCAATTATACTCAGCACCAGGTTTACAACGCAGCTGACTCGGTTGCTGGATTAGGTAAAGCACTGCGTTCCTCATTACGGCCCGTTGGCTCTGTTCGTTTTATTGTTTCCGGACTTCTGCCTTTGTCCAGGGAGGTTTCTATATAACTGGTTTTGCAATAACGTCACCTAAGGAGGAATTTTTTTTCATTTTTATTACACATTTTGTGAACGAGTTGTCGCCCTTTTTGACTGAAGTGTAAAAGAGACGTGGAGCACGACGAAGGGCTTCAGGTTATTCATAGTAGTGATGATTCAAATGTACATTCATCAGCCATTTTGGGTGTGTTTTGGACTTTTGTATTATCTCACCTTAGCTGTGAGCGGAGTTTCAGATCTCTGATACAAAGGTCCGGTTAAGCTGTCGGGGAATAGTTTTTGGAGAAACAACTGACTCGGGTGTTTTTGACATAAACAGTGTTTTTGGCATTCAGGTGGTAGGACTGTTCTCCAGTGTTATTAATCCCACCTCCTCTCTCAAAGTGGCTAAAAGTTGATGTTGAGTCCAGATTTTTGATATCCGGACTTCCTTATATTTTAATTTTATACTCAATTTTACTACTGTTATTTTTAATAATATATAGTTGTGATCATTTTGTATCATCAGTGTACTCTATCAGTGCTGGAGGAGATGTAGACTACAGCTTAGTGGTGAGTTTTGGGAAGTTAGTAAAGCATTTTTGTTACACACACTTAAAGGCATTTGGGAAATATAGACATAGTTTGCTTTGCAAGATAGTTTGTCAGTACCAGCTAAAGTTAGCAGCCATCCCTCAGTCTGTTTTTTTAGCCGTCTGGCTCGCTAGCTGGGCTTGACTTGTGATTAAAGGTCTGGAAATTTCTTGATTCTAATCGCAACACGGATGTGGATTCTGCATCAAGTTTGCTTTAATTTCAGCTTAGTGTGAGTCTTAACTGCTTTTTGGTGTCACGCTAGTTTCTCTCCTCTGCGCGGAGCTTAGAGACAAACAATGAAAAGAGCTACAGAACATTTTTATCCTCCCGTTTGCCGACATTCTTGCATCATTGCAGGATAAGTGTATTACTAATAATTGAATATCGGGCTGAAAGATGACACATTTTATTCAAAACAATAGAAATAATCATCTTTGGTTAGATCAGTGCAAGTCAGTAATGCAGTGACAGTTCATTCAAAGTTTAGTACCTGAGAGTGTCACATTTAACACATTAATTCAGATTAATAAGAAAATAAATAATGCCGCCTTTAGGTATTTGTTTTAAATGCTTTACTCGTGTGTCACAATAATGTAATGTTTTGAGTTAAAACATCTTCATTTGGAGGATTTTCCAAAAAGATATTCATATTTGTTTGTCTTTAAATCAGCATTTATATTTCTGCCCTTAAAGTCTCCATGTTCCCATGAATATCGTCTCTAGACCAAGACGACTGGCTGACAACATCATCTATCTTTGAGACATCGGCCTCCGGTCCTGGTGAGTCTTCATAGTCGTAGAAACGATTGGAAGATGAATGTGGTTTATTGGACTACTGCTGTTGTCTCCACTTTACTCATTGATATGAAAACATGAAGGAACGTCATTTAACAGAGGGTGCAACTGACTCATTTCACACAAGTCCGGTGTCAAGAGAGTTGATCCTCTACAGACAGTCTTCTAGATAACCTTCTTCGAAAGAACTCTACAAACAACCAAAGTCATTTAAAGACTAACAAAGTTTTCGACACACATCTGCAGTCTGCTACAGAGAGTGCCATGGAGAGAAGAAACAACCCAAGAAACTGTCAATCTGTCAATCCTCTGCAAAATGCTCTTGATCGTGTTAACATTTCTCAGAGTTGTAGCGCTCATTGCCATGGTGGAGTGATAACCACTCGGTCTCAATATCAGGTGCAAACAGTTTGGATTTCGCACGGACGAAAATGTTGACCTAAATGCTACAATACAGCGACACCAAATACTGTGCACATCTGCAGTAACAATACAACCTGAGGATGAACACGACCTTTTTCTCACGTTCGATGCTTTGTACATTAACAGATCTTTGGCATTTGAATTGGAACAGTTGGAAAAATATATTTAGGCCTTTGTCAGGGAGCCACAACAACAACATGGTGCAGGTGTTAAAATGAATGTAAGCGCACAATAACCGGCCTCAAATTATGATCTAAGAGTTCCATACCGCTGTTCTCCATCTTGCTCTGCACTCATCGCTGTGATGTTTCTGCTCTGCACTTCCCAGATGTCACCTGTCAATCAAACAGTAGTCTTCTCATCCATTCTCTGGTGATGAAGAGTTCAAATATAGGCGGCGCTCTTTAACAGCACTGTAAATCACACCCCCCCCGTCTGTCAGCCAATACATATTTCCTGAAAGAGACCGATCCAACAATGTGTGTTTGGAACAGCTTCCACGAACTGGCTGCATTTTGAGTCACAATTGTGTTTTAGCAATCAGTGACGGAGAGCAGCAAAATGCAGGTCTGTTTATTTGAAAATGTCATTTAACGTTCAGCTGCAATCATTCCCCCATTTCTCCTGTAACTTGACCTGGTGTTGCCCAGTATTCACACACAGACATCTCTGTCTCTAAGAGCGCCCTGCATTTCAATCATTTTGGAACAATATATCATTTTGCCATATATTCTATTATCACCTAACCTGTGTCTCCTTGGTACAAACAAAGCAAGCCAGACATATGGATTAAACATATATAAAGATCTTGCACTTTATAGCTACAAGAAAATGTATGAACATCAACTGGAAATACTGCTAGCCTAGACCCACCCCTTCCGGTTGACCACCATGTGACCTTATTTTAAAAATATGTACGTATTCAACATCTTATGGGGATCAAAAAAAGATTTGATCTCTCTCGGTCGTACATAAGTTTTCCTATATAAGGTCCCACAGCGACACCGGGTTGGCGTATCAGTCAACCAATCAGAGCTTTGAAGGTAAACTTGACTTGGCAGGAGGAGCAGACGGGAGGATTCACTCTCTGCCAAGACTACCAGAGTCTTGGTGTTGGCCATTGAGTTTATTCCACCGGAGACTCGTTGTCTAGCTGGAGGTTGAGGGTAGACGATTGAGTTCTCCAGCTGGGCTTTAAATACAACGATAGCCTTCATGTGTTGTACATTCATGTGTACAGTTTGGACTTTGAAGCCCCAACAGCTCTCTCCACTTCTAAAGAAAAGCTGTTAGAAATTGTGGATCTAAGATCGTTGTTTTTTGGCTTCTGTATCCACAACCAGCATGGCTTCTGCTCCGTGCGCTGATCCCAGAGCAGACAGAAGACGGGTCCTCTTTATAGAGGTCACATTGTATTTTGGGCAGACAGCCACCCTTCAATCCTCCCCAATCTGTGTTACATCAAAGTGGCGTATATCCTCTGCCCCTCGCCAGTGTCCAATATGCTATAGTATGCTCTGATGCTCTGGCCTTTATTCAAACCCACGCTAATTGCCTCCAAAGCTTAGTGGAGATGGTCTGTTGTTTGGAAACGCTTGTTTCTTTGGTAACTGTTATGGTGTGCTACAATAAACAACCCAGAACTCCCCGATACATGTTCAACTGCAGATCACAGATCGTAAATAAGATTGTGGAAATTACTTTCTATGCTCGTGGATTCGTAATCAGATTTGAGGGTTTTTTTCTGCAAAAATGTTCCTTGAAGAGTTTTTTGGAAAGAGTCCAAGTAAAAGTACAATTGGAGTTCATTACTGAAAGGAAAACATAAACAGTATCAGCGAGTTTGTGCGGTTCTCCTCAAGAAGAAGTGAAGCTTCATAGACTTTCCTCGTGCAAATCCAGAGACACTCAAAGTGGAATTCATCATGGGAAAACAATGTAACTGCAATTTTAAAGATTTTCTTAGCCAATATGAAAGTTTATTTTTTTTTAGCACTCAAAAAATAAAATACATAACTAAACTATTTTTTGCTTCTGAAAGAACCAGACTTTGCGGATGCTGTGAAAACCAGCACTATGGTTAGTACGCGTACACCCCCAGACTCCAAAACCCACAAGTCCCAGCTCCACACCCAGACGCCTCTTCCTCTCTTTTACAGCCAGACATTCTCCAACCTGTCTGGGGTCCAGGAGTCAACCACCACCCCTTGACACCAATCCGTATGGGTTAATTGACAATGAAAATACCTGGAGGGAGAACAGCCGTTTATAAAGTCAAAGATTTAAACCTGGCCATATAGGATTATTAAAAAAAAGTCACGAGCACGCCGCAAAGAAAACACCATGGCCTTCAGATGAATAGGTATTCTTTCTTCCACTCGGACGTGTTGTTTTTCTTTGGGGAGCTTGCGGTCTTGGGAGTGCTTTGGACCTCAGCTCTGAGGCAATTTAATGGATGTACGGAAGCCACACTGTGCAGAAAATAGCATTAAAATATGTTCCTTATGTTTGGATACCAAATTCGAGCTTGAGACTATAGCCTACAGTGTGCATCGGTGGCATAAAAACGGGCCTTGCTGCAGTGACACGCGGGTCAGCTTTTCTGGACGCAGCGATGAGAAACGCCGTCCGAACACTTGAGACACACATTGAGAAAAGTGATGTACGCGGAGAAAAGACAGCAACGCTCGCGCTCATTCGCTCGCTGCAGAGCCTCATCCAAACCACTTATTCGTGGATGGTGGGTAAACAAAATCTAAACACGGAGTCCATGTTTCTTTGAGCCTGTTGTGATGTTATGCAGCAGTATTATGAAACGGTTAGAGCGAATAACTGCTCAGCGATAGCATCGCTAACACGTTTTGCCCCGAAGGCTACTGAGCTTGTGACGAGATAGCATCGTGATTAAACGTCACCAAATGGGTTAAACATGAGCGGCCTGTAAAAGAAACCATGCAGCCGCCTGCAGGTTTCCATAGTAGTCCTGCAGATACACATCTCTCTGTGTAATCAAGGGTTTACTCAACAGCTGCTTGTTGTGACAGCGTTGCGTCAACTGTTTTGACAAGTGGCTCAACTGAACTAACCTTTTCAACTATTCAGCTATTTCTGTGAGGCTCATCAAACTGCAGCGGCGCCAATGTCTGTGTTGTTGTTTTATTCTGAGCATTCATCAGCGTCGCACATGTTTTGGTGGCTCCAAATAATGAAAGTATGTTCACGACATGTTCACGTCTTGTCAAATCGGTCTGCGATGGTTCATAACAAGCTCAAAGAACACAGATGGTGAATTCATTCGTTCACTCTGTGGACAAAGTAGTTTGTCCCTTAAAGGTGCTCAATACGGAATTGAGAGCGTAATTATTGCCTCCGCACGTCTCTCGACATGGAGATGGGTGAGCTGACAGCTAGAAGCTAACGGCGCTAACAGTGCAAACAACGGCAACAGTGCTGACGGAATTAAGAGCATTTTATCGCCTCCACATGTTCTCAGCACGGAGAGGGCCGAGCCGAGCCGGCGGCAAGCAGCTAACGAAGCTAACGGTGCAAACAGTGGCACTTTTTTAATACATTTTGAATCTTACATTTTGCACATCCATTGACCACATTGAATGGTGATCGCAATCAATAGCAGATTTTCCAAACGATTGATGTCCAGCACGAAGCCGAGCATCCCAGCTGCTGTGGCAGCGACACATGGCCCTTCGATTTCACGGCCTTTTGCTCATCTCACTCATCATTGTGATCCCGCTGTGTTTCTGACAGTCCTGACATGGAGGCATCATTAGAACACGGGTTAAACCTGCTGTCCTGTCTTGTCTGTGTTTTTGAAGAAGCCTCTGGAGGTTTTGGTTGGTCGCTGAAAAGAAGTTAAGACGGGAAGCTTAAAGCGAGCACCGTCTTACATCTGCCTCGTCTCACGTCGCTCTCGTTTTTTTTCTCCCATCACTCATTCTTTTGCATCGCGGTTTGCAATTCGCTTGGAACGTCTCGGGATCGTCTTTTCCATTCCCAGACAGCTGGAGCAAGTTACTGGCTGTTTGACGATCGGGCCGGCGGGGGGGGGGGAGAGACGCAGATGGTTCGATTCTCATGTCACCCTGTCTGCTTGGCAGAGACGTCCGTGAGCAAGTGGAGAAGGATTTACCCACTCACAGACGCTGAACATATATTTATATACACACACACACACACACAGATATACACACAAATAGGATCCAGCGCATACAAAGTCACGCATGTATGTGTGGAGGCCTTTCACACACATTTGTTCCCATTTACATTGGAGGCTTTTACAGAATGAAGAAGCTTCAGTCGGAGCCAACGAAATGCAACAACGTATACAGGGGGACTTTCAGAGATCCAACAAATACAAAAGTATAAATGCAAACATTTTGCAACTGTTTCCACCCACAAATCTATTCCTGTTGAAGTGGAAAACCCACTGAAACAACATTTAGACCATTTAAACGTGGCACCAGAACCCTCCAGTGACAGAGAGATAAACAATGAGGGGAAAACATCTCATTGTGATTTAAGTTTTAAGTTTTAAGTGTTTGATCAACACAGTATAAAACACTATTAAACACATTTTGTACCAATAATCACAAACTTATATTTATGAATGGAAATAGATGAACTCAAGCAATTCCTATAGGTCTTTGTTAAGGTCAACCTTTGCTAATTAAATATTCAATTTGCCTCACATTTAGTAGCTAACATAATACTTGTTTGTTGTAAATTACATTTCTCATTCGTAAAATATTCACAGGTGACATTATACATGTTTATTAATGACGAAACGTTGGTATAATTTTAGTTCAATCATTCAATCAAAAACAAATGTAGCCTTCACATTTTCCCAAAGGGTACATCTTCAAATTGCTTCTTTTATCCAACAGTTCAAAAAGACAACATTTTTCAATTTATTATTATTTTAAACACAGAAAAGCAGCACAATCCACATACCGCTGGTCCAATTAACTGTCTGTCGATCAACCATTTCATTTGTCATTTCATTTCACTTCTCACACATGCATGACCCTGAACCAATTAATATTTACCTAATTAAAAGCATACTTTTCACATTATATCAACAGTGGCCGTGACTCGCAACACATTTGCACTTTATTCAAAACATACTTTTGGAAGTGATGTGACTGCAAGAACTTGGAAAAACCCTGAAATGTCTTTGCAGAGAAAAAGGGTTTTGGGTCTCTAACTTAAAATAGGCCACGTTACAATACGAGGGTTTCTCAGCTTCAATAATTGTTTGCTGAATGTTTTAAGGTTTGTTGTCATACCTAATTATGGCAGAAGGGCAGGCTGCATTCCTGCGGTGGACGACTCGGTCATCGTGCTCCTCTGGGCCTCTCTCCTGCTGGGAGAGACACTACTGTGTGTGTGTGTGTGTGTGTGTGTGTGTGTGTGTGTGTGTGTAGGTGTGTGTGTGTGTGTGTGTGTGTGTGTGTGTGTGTGTGTGTGTGTGTGTGTGTTTGTGTGTTAACATTGCAGCCACAGTAGGTGGGAGGTATCCATAGCTAGAAGACCCTGCTGACAGCTGCAGACAGGTGGGAAAGCTTACAATAATATTACACAGGAGTTAAGGCAATGTGAGTATGTTTGTGTGTGTGTGTGTGTGTGTGTGTGTGTGTGTGTGTGTGTGTGTGTGTGTGTGTGTGTGTGTGTGTGTGTGTGTGTGTGTGTGTGTGTGTGTGTGTGTGTGTGTGTGTGTGTGTGTGTGTGTGTGTGTGTGTGTGTGTGTGTGTGTGTGTGTGTGCATACATGTTCATGCTCTCTATGCATGTGTGTCTGACTGAATGCCTCATGTCAGTTGATGTGTAAAATGATACCAGTCTCACTATGACCACAGACACCAACAAACTCGGAATGAAAAGTATTCTTGCCACTTTTTAATCATGTTTTGAATTGTGCACCTTTTCACATTTGTAATAGCAAAAACAGAAGTATTCAGTTTATTATTTGTCAACACCACTGACAATGTTGATACTTTGTTGCTGATTTGCAATATCTGTGTGAACGGGCTCTAAAAATACTTTGATCATCTTGTGAGGGGATCACACCGGCCGAGACGCCAAATCGGGCCAGGGCCTAAAGCGGGGGGGGGGGGCAGTGGCCCCACTTAATACCCCAATTACTTCCGGGACCCTTGCTCGAACCACACCCATCTTCATTTTTAACTCAACTACACACCTGTTAGTAAAGATCCCTGACCATGTCATACACTCATACGATGACGAAATCAGTCCAGAGACAGAAACATCAAGTGTGAACCGCCTCTCTGGTTGTTCCTGCACACAGACTCACATGGTGAAAACAATACCGGCATCGCTGTTGCCGGCTGGTAATCCTGAGACAGCGACAGTGGTATTGTGTTCCCCTTGTGAGTCTGTGTGTGAGCCATCATGACAAAATGTTTCCTGCAGACCCCGACTGCAGCAGGAGCTACCGCAGAAGGAGTTTGAAGTACTTTGCCAGGTGTTTATACGTCTGTCAATGCAATACTGTCATAAACCTTTACAGGTGTGTGTGGTTGAGGTCAAAGATGGTCGTGGTATCTGTGGCTGTCGCAGGACTGTAATACTGTCACCTGCCCGTCTACCTACCCTCCAGCGTGCACTCTGCTCGATCACTCACTGCGCTTCTTGAGAGTTGTGAGTATTAACATTGGCCATCGTTTATTCTGGCTTTGGAGGGAGGCCTGAAGGGACGGGCTGTCAGCGTTGCCGACTTGGCAACTTTCTAGTTAGATTTAGCACCTTTTGGAGCTAGTGCTGCTAGCTACTTCCATAAGGAAAGAGTTGGCAGCACTGTTCTGGGTTTTTAAGTTGGATACCTTTTAAAATCTAGTATGCTCTTGCTGTTTTTTCAAGATTAATAACCCTTACTTTAACTAACTGGGAGGCCAACTTTGTCAGCAGTTTGGCAATTTCTCCAAGATGGTTATAGTCTAACACCCACTGACCGCTTGTAGTCAGACCAGATAAATATCCTCAACTAGTTTCTTTTACTTTGAATTTGTAGCAGTTTGTTCGCTCCTTTTAAATGATCTGAAATGATTGTATCAGCGCTAATGTTGCAGCCATGTTGTCAGTGGCTTGTTGACACTAATGTGTAAAAAAAAAACCTCGGCGGTTTGTAATTAGGATCGAAACGATATCATGTTTAGCGGCATTGGTCCCCTCTGTAGTTTGAGCACTCCCTACATTACACTTTGCCTCCCATCTTGTGATAATGTGCTCCATGTTCAGGCCACAGCATTACTTGGTGCTGTGAGTTTTGCCGGTCTGGTGAACAAAAACCTGTAAACTTTGCTGTTAACTCTCTGAACTAGCCTCTCGCTGCGACTCCCACACACAGACTAACTCCCTGAACTAGCAGGAGGAGCAACAAACATCAACTCAGCTTTCTGCTAAATTAATTTACATGAAATGTGTGAAGTTTGTATGTTTGGTGGGTTCAGAAACCTAAACTAATGTTGTTTGTCTGGATTTCAGTGGAGCGTTTTACCGTCCATTGATGGTCTCGAAGACTTTTCCGTGGTGAATAAAATTCCAGGGGAAACACTGAATTCTTGTCATTTTTGTGCATTAAATGCGTCAAATTTACGGATACTGGATATCAGGACATTATAACCGTGACAACTTTCAAAGCCGCTGCTGGTGGAACCGTAACGCATGCATGTGTTTCATCTGTGCACCCCGCTGCTGAAGAATCTTCGCCATGAGCACCGAGCGACTTCGTCCTCTCGTCTTACCCGTTTCATTACGAGGTCGCCAACGTGGTGAACACACTGAAAAGGGAAACGTCCCATGTGGGAGCAGCCCATAACGTAGTCGAGCCAAACACGAGTCACATCGACACTGAAGTGAAAAGTATCCCTCGGGAAGTTTTCCTGTTTGCTATCCTGCGCCTTTAAAAAACGTGTGCAGGACATCCATTGCAGAGCTGTCCCTCGCTGGGGGTTTTATGGTGAGATAAAAGAATAAACCAAGGAGATAACCTCTCCAGCTCAGCTGACATTCCAAGTCAAGAGAGTGGTGTTGACTGCAGCCCGCTAATTGAAGACACATTTGAGAGACGTCTCGCCGAGTGCCAAATGGGCTTTCGCTGGTCTGGCAATCCTGGTGCAAGAGGGACCTCAAGTGGCCGAGTTACTCGCGAGGAAATAGACGGCCTGCTGTCTGAAACACATGTCAGATCATGTGGAGCTCACTGCAACGACTGAGCGGACGTCAAACACAGACGTATACCTCTCAGCTGCTTTGACTTTCATTGAGATAGTGTAGTTTTAGAGTATGTCAGCATGGTTTAAGTTAAAGACACCTGGACTATGAAGTGCACTATGTGCTGCAGCATTGCATTAATACTGAGGTTCAGATGGTGAAAACACAACCTTTCTTATGTTGTACAAATTCAATTGGAATTATATATAAACTGACAACAAGAAATAAAACAAGCAGAGATCAAGAAGGCCATTCTATTGAGTTCCCTCTGGTAAACTGTTACACAGTGTTTATGTCTAGGGCTTTTATTGTGAAAGGTAAGAACAGTGGATCTGGTCTGCGATGCCTTTGTCAAGATTGAAAGGAGTAAAAAGGTTTGCCGTCTTGGTTGAGACTACGGTGCCTCCATGTTGTTTTACACTATAGTGTAAGTCTTGAATATGTCCGGACAACGTGATTGGTCGATGCCTTTATTTGCGAAACATTACGCTTTTTCGCTGGTAATATTTACGTTCTGTTTGAAACAGAAACAACAGTTTGATGAAGAATATATTGATGTACGAATTAATGTATGTAAAGGCCTTTAAGGCTACAAACAACCCATAATGCAACACTCTGTAGGAGCAAGTGTTACTTTCTCCATTTAAAAAACCTGATTTTATCAACATGCAGTCTAGTCTGTGAATATAATGTGATCCCAACTTTTTCAAATGTAATTTTTACTTTTAGTAAATTCTGCAGCTGCCCTTACAAAGTGCATACTGTTGCATGAAGTATGCATTACATTGGGACATACTACTTCGTCATAACATGGCTTCTGAACTTGCTCGTAGTGCGGAGGATTGTGGGTCAGAATGGCCAGAAAAGCATTCTGGATTACAAACTGCCAAATTCGACTGGATGTTGGAGGACATCCTGGTATTTTGGCATACTGCATTTAACATACTATAATTGTGACATACTGAATCTTTTTCTGGCATAATAGATAGTGTGCTAGTATGCGTATTGGAACGTACAGCTGATATTCGGTCCAATAGCCGTCCTCGCCGTGTGGCACCAAGTCTTTTCCATTTGTGCGCTCACTTTATCTGTTGACATGTGTAGAAACGTGAGGCTAGGACTGAGCCTGCTGAGCCTTTTAATGCCGGGCTTTAACCAGAGCTTTCATCGTGGCTTCACATGCCGAGGAAGAGCGTCATGATTTAAAGAGAATTGACAATAATTCTTCCCCACACAACGTGATGTAAGCCCGCCATGGAGCCCGGGCTGCTGCAGCTCAGCTGATGTCTTAATGGCCATAAAGAGAGAAGGCAAAGAGACATCTCTTCTAAACTACTGATATCTGACAAAAAAGACTCTGACTTTCTTCCCAGGATCCTTCACTAACATCTCCACTGTTTTAAGGTGCCAAACGAATAGCTGGATGTCTGAAAAGAAAAGATTAAAAAAAAGAGAAGAAAGAGCAAAAACAATCCTGCCCTGGCACACAAAAGGCATTTCAGGTCTGAGAGAAAATAGATTACAGATGTTGCTGCCAGAACCTGAGGAGGAAATGTTTACAACCTGTACACCAAAGTGGTGCCAGCAGCTCGGCCTGATATCTCGCCGGTGTTACAGCGAAAGGACAGTTAGAAAGTGACATTAGTTGACAAGAAAAACAAAAGTCTGACATCAAGATGTAGCTTTTTTTTAACCTCTTAAAGGAATAGTTCGACATCTTTGACATTGTTCTTATTTTCCTGCCAAGAACCGGAGAAGATCGATACACCACTCTCGTGTTTGTAAAGTACAAATGAAGCTGAAGCCGGCTGCTGGTTAGCATAGCTTAGCATAAAGACTGGAAATAATAATGATGAAAATATCCTTAAAGAGAAGAGCGTGAACACATTAAAGAGTAAAACGAACAAAAATGTTGTAAAACACAAATAAAATCACAATAAAAGTGTTTTTTTGACACTGATTTACAAGATGAGACAGAGTTTGCAGTCCTGATCTCCTCCGGCAGGTCATCCCACAGTGTAGGAGCTCTATCCCCCTTCATGTATTAACCTGGACCGTGGTTCAACAAGGAGTGGTGCATCCGAGGATCTCGGGGTGCAGGTAGGGACATGGGGCATTAAAAGATCTGATAGATCACCTGTGGTGGAGATTAAACGTGTTAATCATTGAACGTTGGAGGAGCTAGTTTCTACCTTTGGACAGAGCCAGGCTCGCTGTTTCTGCCTGTTTTCCAGCCTTCGTGCTTCATATTTACAGTATAAACAGTCAAAGTGAAAACAGGACCTCCGGGTTCTGTTCCAGCATTAAAATACCTCGTTAAAAATCAAAGAAATTTGCACGCTAATGACTTAAAATATTCTCAACAGTATGTCATGTGTTTAATATTTATGTTTTTAACGAATACCATCTCCCATAACTTATAGACCTTTGAACGTCACGGCAGGACAGAGAGGAGCAAAATGCTGTAAAAGTCTTAAAACAGCAGAGATTACACTGAAAAAAACCTGCAATCTCTGGAAAAGAGATTAAGTGCTTTGGTGAATATGATGGATATTGATGAAACCAAATAACGAACGCGGAACACAAATTCTGTGTTCACAGAGTAATCGTTCACCTTTCGTTAAAATCACAAAGGTTTTTATTTTTAGTAGCAACCGCTGTCGTCGATTCCATTAGACGTGCGTCAGTTTTTCAGAAAGACAAAAAGAAAGAAATGTATCGAGTTACAGAAGCTAGCGGACCAGAGAATAATCTAGACAGGACTTCAGGACGTTGGCTCTCTGCAGACACAAAGAATAGTCAATCTTCTCATCTAACTCTTGGCAAATAAGTGTATTTCCCAAAATGTCAAAGTATTATAATTTGTCTGTGTATATAAGAGAATTAATGAAGTGTTCTGAATAGTAGTTCGCCCTCTTTTTCTCACAATTTATGTGTCTCTGAGTTTAAAGAAAACCGCTCTGCCTTCATCTACATCGTCCCTTCATGGGTGAGTCCGCAGGTCATCCTGGAAATCTCTCCTCCAGAGCAATTTATCAAAATTTAGCAAAGAACACCGGCAATATTGACAATGTAATAACAATGAGCAACGGCCACCATAATATCAGTCAAAATGCTTTGCCAGTGTAAACACTCCGTGGAGTGGAAAGTATATTCGTCGACATTAAAACACATCTGTCTTCCAGATCATTGATATTAGGCTTCGTACGACGGTGAAGGGAGGCTTTTCCTCCCAAAACGGCCCGGCGCTGGAACGACCTCGCCGCTGTGCTTCACCTGTGCTCTCCGACGGTCCGGACGGCTGACGCTGCCGTCACACACACACAAAACACACAGTCACCCTTCGTTCACCCTCATGGGCTGTAAAATAAGCTGCGGCCACATGCCAACCAGGGGTCAACGGTGTGTCAACATCTTGCCACTGTCAAGCAAAGAAACAGCTCCACACATGTTTGCATTACTTCAGTTGGGAGGGCCTATATCATCTACATTTATTCCCCAAACCTCAAACCGATTTCCTTCCAGCTCTGCGTGCTCAACCACAACTCTTACCTTAAAATAAAGTCCAAACCCATAAAGAAGTGACGACCGGCCAACTTGACCTCACTGAAGAATGAACACTCACACCGGCTCTCGTTTGGATAGAGAAACTAGGCCGCTCAGATGGTGCTACAACTTTCATCAATCATTTTCTGGCCGCAGACAGCCTGTTGGATCTGTTCAAACGGGAAGGCTTCGAGCCAGGAAGCAGAGAGTTGGTTAGCGTGTGTTCACAGTGACACAGTGAGGATATCGTGGTGGAAGAGGGCCTTAAAGAAGTTCACGGTTGTCAAAGTATCAAACCTGTTCTTTGTGCCCTAAGAGCTGAAGGCTATTCCGCTACACAGAGATCAGCTGCATGTCTGGTTGCAGGAAATTGGACTTGACCGCATGTCATAATGCATTTAAGGCTTTTCAAGCGTCATTTTACGGCACGTTGTTACCTTGAAATGCCCGCAGTTAGGTTTAGGCAACAAACCCACTTAGTAGGTTTAGGAAAAAACATCATGGTTGTGCTTCAAATAAGTACAAAAGTTAAACTCAAACAACGTAACATAAGAACGGAAAACACGTAAGAAACATCGCAAACGTAACTTCAAAATATCTAACTTAGGACACTGACATTGGTCTCCTGGTTGAAAGTCCTGTGTTTGTTTGTATGCGTAGCATATTCATGCATATATGCATTTACATCGCAGTCATTACAGACTACATGGCGTGTAATGAAATGCAAAAAGGCAAGAGTGCCGTTGTTATTGCACGCTAAATGATGAATCATATGCTCTGTGGTGGGACGGGGCCATCAGACCATCAGGCCTGCTTGCGTGTTTCTCACGCCAGGATTCGCAGTCTTGCAAAAACCTTACAGACCTGCAGTACGCCTCTTAAAAAATGTGCCTTTTGCACCCAGCTCCTTGTTGACGACGGCGCCCCCGTTTTGTATAGTATGCACAGGCCGATCACAACCTCTTCCACCTCCGTCCATAAACACACTACAGATTACATAGCCAACAAGAGGAAGATGTGAGTAGATGGAAAAAAAAAAAAAACACGCATGCTGTTGATTCCAATTGAACAGAAACATCGCGTGCAGCTTTTAAAAGATGCACATGTCCACCACAAAGACCACAGACATGGTGACATCGTGCTCTTGCATGACAGGGAAACTCTTGGCAATAGTCTTTATTTGTTATCCAAAAAAACATTCCAGAAGGATGAAGAAAAGAAGTTCCTCTATCGTTTTGTAACAAACATGTTAGCTGAGGGAACTAATGCGATTCCTCTCATTCAGTATTTACCTTTATTTCATTTTTTACTTGGTTTCATGAAACTTTAAGGTTTGTGTAATCTGTGGCAAAGAAAATGCAGTTTAAAAGCTCCGATGTCTGTTATAACACGAAGCAAGCGCATCACAGACGCCTGGCGTTTTTTTCACTTGACTTGTCACTTCATTTTGTTTTCGGGGGGGAGGATTCCTCTACATGTGATGTCAGTGTTTCTTTAGGGTAAGAATAGCTTTGTGTTTACGGGGCAGCTTTGTGCCGTTGGGTTGCTTGCGGCACGGGCGCCAAAACAAGACCCTCTCAAAACCCCGACACCTAACCCTCGTGTGTGTTTACTCACGCCACTGTTAAACATTTACATACCCATCCAAACAGTGTCAGAGAGAAAGACAAAAAAAAAAAAACTGCATCGTCCCTGTTTCACATTAGCATGCGAGCCGAGCAGTTCGCCCTCCTCCTCCTCCGAGATGGAGAAACAGTCCCAGAGCATCCATAGTAATCAATCTGATGAAACCAAACAGCAGTATACACAAGAGGACGCGGGAGTAAACAACTTTTAACTCATCTCCACGTGGAGCGAACAAGTCGTGACTCCGTGTTTCACTAACATTTTGTCTTTTGGTTTAAGCTCCGAAAACCACAAACAGCTATATGTGCTGAACATCCCACCGTTTGTTTTTGTGAGCAGAGACAGACGAATATATATTTCCCTAAGTGGACTCGGGCTCTCGTAAATGTTTAACGAACGCTTTCTATTCACAATAATTGAACCTTTTCCAGACTCCATGTGTTATTTATAATCCACATGAGCTTCATACAGTACATCCTTGTACCACATAATCCGTGTTTGTACAAGCAAGTGCACAGACAAAAGTCTCCACTTTAACAAGTCTCACTCTTTTAACGGCTACATCCTGGTGTTAAATATCTGTTATGTGTTTTTGCCTGGCTGTGACGACGGTTGGACATAAACATGCTATTCTTTCTGTACCTATAATTGTTCTATTAATAACGCCCATAATGTCTGAGTCTCGCTCTGCATGGCAGGGTGCAGCAGTCTTTATTGTGTGCAAACGCGACCTGTTTCCAGCCGCCACACGTTGTTAATCTCTGGCTACACCTCTGCCACTCACAGCCTCATTGACTCTGTTCAGCGCTTCGGCAGTCGGAGGGCCCGTTTTGCCCCCCCGCCGCTGCCACCGGTGGCCCTCGTGGTCAACGACGCCGCCGCAAATCCAGGGGGGCCGCCACACCTTTCTGACAAGACGTAACGCCACGTCTGACTGAGCACTGAGAAGTATTACACAACCCTCGAAATACATGCACACGTTGCCTTCTGGTGGGACCACCTGGAGTGGCGGTCGATTAGATTTGGGTCTAGAACTCGGACCTGAACCCGGACCTGTACCCGCTGAACCCGGCTGGTAACGCAAAAGTTGGGACTCAAACTTGGACCACGGTCTTTATTTCATCCATAAAGCACAGTTCAATTACTCTTCCAATTTTTTAAATTCGTAAATTTCATGTACGGTCACTTTTATTTCCCACTATTAGTTGATCCGGGTGTCTTATTCTGTCCTCTAGTGCAGTGTTTCTGAAACTTATTTTCTGTCTTTGCCGTTGTTGATATCTTCGTTGAGCTTGTTAGAAGACATTTGCACCTTTTATGACCCATCAAACCATTTCTTAATCCTCACCTCTCCACACAGCTTTTTGTTTAATAGGTATGTGACCCAACTGGCGTCGAGTGTAAATGAACAAACGTGTTTCTATTACATGCAAAGTCAGCTTTATTGTAAGCACACTCCGACCTCAATATCCAGGATTAATTTGGGTGTTCACCCTAATTATCACACTGGGAAAGGTAATGAAACTAGACGACTGAGATGTTGAACCAAACCCCACAAGAGTGAGTGGAAAGTATTGACTTTTACAGCATTTTTGTTTTTAAGTATGTATGTTTTACCAAGAATCTGAATTTATCTCACGATTGGTTGTCACTTTAAAACTGTGTATAATCTGTAGCTTCAAGGTGCAAGACTTTGACGCCTGAATTTGCATCCTGCATCCCATATGTGCTCTCAGGCTAGTAAAACGTTTAATTGAGGTTAGGAAAAAGGTTGTGGTTTGGTCAAATATTTAAAAACAAACCTCCCGTCCTAACCCTACTGTGTTGACTTCTTTTGTTAATGAAAAACACAATCTGTTCCTGACTTTAATTGCCAAAAATGACCATAAAAATAGTAATCGTGTTGTAGTTACCAGAACTGTTGTGGATCAACAGCTCACATCTTAAATGTGTTGACAGTGAAAGTTTTACTTGTACTTTAAATATAGTGGTAGTCACTTACTTAACTTTATTTATGACGTGAGGTGAGTTTAAAAAGTGAGTACAAGTAATCGACAGATTTGCTTTTGTTTTATGTAGTGATAGTTACTCGCTATTACAGTCAAACCGGCAGCGAACATTCCTACAAATGTACATGAAAATGTGTTTTATATGAACATGACAGGATGATGGTGAGCAACATCTGCCTATGAAGATGCTGCTTATTGTTTTGTTTGTTTAAAGGGGGAATGTCGTGCTCATTATCAGGTTCATACTTGTATCATATTGTCTGTCTGAATATAGCTGTATTTAGCCTCTGATTGAAAGGCTCTATTTTAGCGCCTGTCTCTTTAAAACCCCTCCTGAAAAAGCCCAGTCTGCTCTGATTGGTCATCTTCTTCCGGTGACTGTTTAGTTCGACACCACAACGTTACGAAAGCCCAGTTTGCTCACATGAAGGCACAGTTTCTGAAGGCGGGATGTGTGCATTTCTCCATGGATTGAGCGATTTGATACTTTCACAGTATTTTTATAGCACCTAGACCTGCTTTATAATAATATACAAAAGACATGGACATTTTGTTTAATAGTGCTAACCATAGAAATAAAATAGGAGTGGAGGGGACATTCCCATCCAAATCAACGTAGCAGGATGGTCAGAGCGGCGGCCATCTTTATCTGTGGCTGTACTTCTCTATAAACAAAAAAAACTTACGCCAAGTCATAGACTCACTGAGGTGAGGTTTTGCAGTAACGACGAAAATGAGCAGTGGAGTATGAAGTTATGAAGTGTAGAGAGCCAGAGTAAATATTTAAATATTTAACAACGTAATGCTTCATCCACACACTCTTGTCCCAGCGTAGGAAAACACATTGTTAACACCCGTGTAGCAGTAGAGTCGATGCGGACTTGTCCTAAAACTTGCATTCTCTCTACTGTCCAGCAGGGGGCGACTCCTCTGATTCTATAGAAGTCTATGAGAAAATGACTCTACTTCTCTCTTGATTTATTACATCAGTAAACATTGTAAACATAAGTTTATGGTCTCAATCTCTAGTTTCAAGTCTTCTTCAATACAGCATGATGTTCATTTAGTAAATTGTGGTCCATTTAGAAATAGCCCATCAAATAGAACGTAAAGCAGGGTATGCTTTAGGGCGGGGCTTATTGTGATTGACAGGTCGTTGCCACTACCAGAGCCGTACACGGCGTCTCTTCGTCACTCCTCCACATTCCAAATATGGTAACTTCCGTTCATTGGTTGCAAAGATGGCGACGCAGAAATTGCCGGACTCGAGGCTTCATAACATCAGTCCACAGACCAATGGGTGACGTCACGACGACTACGTCCACTTCTTATACACGGCCTATGATTCTACTCCTATTCTATTTCTACGGTGCTGACGAAGTTTAACTTCATTTTCACTTCCTCAACTCACTGTCGGATGTAGTTAATAGATAGTTAATATGTGACGTAATCTATGCTTCAAATGTATCTCCCCAAACATTGTCCTTGTCTTTAAAACCATATGGTTCCCATGTGATGAAGCCATTGAGTCGACACCATTAATCTGAGCCAACGTCCCCTCGCATACGTTTTACTTTGTTGCTGACAAGCGATAAGTGAGGATCCGATCATCAGAGTCGAGATGTACCAGATCCTTAGTGGGGGAGACAATCAGTAGAGCTTCAGTTGGGTCTAAACAACACGTTTTGTTGTTTCCTCTGCACACCAGCTGCTGCTTCCCCTGTGAGGATTCATTGGCAAAACAACAAAAGAGCACATTCTCAGGTGCTTTACTGCTGTTGTTAGTGGTGTTGATTACAAGGTCTGAATAACGGGCAATTACGGGAAAATGTGACTTCAGGAACGTTAACCACATGTGATGTGCATGTGTCACAGTAAAAAGGAGGACAGTGTGCAGTTTCTTTAATTCAGTCATATATCATGAAGCAGATTCTTTTCAAGACAGGTGAACAATAGAGGAAGAAACACTGTGAACCATCGCTTTTCACAGGTATGCTATTCCAAGTTTTTTTGTGGTTTTTTTACAACAATGACTGGGAAGTATTCCACGAAGCTGAACCACACACACAAACATCTAAGTGGTAAAGTGGTTCTGTGGTTCTGGTTTGCAGAAGGTGGGAAGAGAAAAAAGAAGACGAGTCCAGGCTGCAGGCTGCGGTCCTCAAGGAGGTTTTTGGTATCCGTTGATAGGGCTCCCTGCCTGAGGACGGAACAATAAACCGTAAGTGAAGATGACCAAAGACAACAAACATGAATGTGAGCAAGAAGGGAAACCAGAGAGAGAAATGTCCCAGTACGTGATGACATGTCAGAATACATCGAGATAGAAAGGTTAAATACTGCATTATCACACAATGGCCTAACGTTAGTGAAAAGAATGCTTTCATTGTTTAGTATGTAAAGCAGAAAAGGGGAGCGCCGTCACGGTACAGGTTAAGTAATGGTTTGTGTATTTGCATCAAGATTATTCTTTTTGCAGAGAGGTCATTTAATTTACATGCATGCTGCTCCAAGTTAAAATCCGGCACCGCTACTGTGTCAAATGATTCGCATCATTGGAAGACGTATCGGTAGAAATATTTCCATTGCTTGAGTTTTTCCTTCAAGTGAACTATCAGCCACTAGACCTATATCATCTTCCAACTGAATAATTAACTGTGGTCACTGGCTTCCCACTTTCTAAATGGTAACATTGTCCAGGATTTAGTTGAAATAATCTCACCAACACCTGCTAAGAACGATACTCGTGTCAACGCGACCGTGAATCTACACTTTGTATAAATCACGTCAGAGCTGGTGATGTGCTTTATCGCGTGTGTTTCCTCTATGTCTCCGGCGGTCCTCGCTCCTCCAGATACATTTCCTCCCTCTCTCTCTCTCTCTCTCAGCTCTGCAGCAAAAAAAAATAAATTAAATAAAGCACCCTGCATCATCTGCACTCAATCAGAATAATTATCTGAAGAAATGCAGCGCAGAGCCTGTGAGGGGAACGAAGCACAGAGGCTGTTGGCATCCACCTCCCCTCCAGTCGTTATTAGTCATCTCTCTGCTGCTTTGGAAGAGAGAGCCGGACGGTTTGGGAGGAAGCCATCTGCAGCCGACAGACAGAGAGACAGAGAAAAAGACCTGATGTGACTCCGGTGCCCAGAAAGTATCAGCCATCTCTCAAGGCTTTTGGCAGCACAAAGCAGCTCCACTGGCACTCGAGTATCAGCCTTATGTTCTGTCTCTCAGGCTTCCTCTTATCCGCAGATTTAAAAAAAAAAGCACTGAGCTTGTCACTCTGCAGTATGTGGGAGCTTTTTAAAAATCCCAAAAGCGGACAGCGAACACCTTTTGGGTTCTCGGCTATGAGAGTGTTTGAGGTCCTGTCAGGCTTTGCGAGCGCTCCCTTGGAGGAGCTCTTCGTGGGACATCGTGGGGGTTTCCTGTTTGATTGCAAAATAGCGTTGCAATCAAAAGTCCCTCAAAGCACTCTAACTGTTTAAAAAGCAGACAAAACAGAAAAAGTAAATCACTGATTAGACTCCAGTGCCCGTGAAGTATCGGTTTTACGAATGCTCTGGCAGTCCTACAGGTCCACGGGGGGACTGGCAGCCGACCTCAGATGACTATCTGTGTTTTCAATTTCTAATTTCTGCGCTGAGATTTGCTCTTGTCTCGGATCCAGAGGTTTTAAAAGAAAAGGTTGAGGATCTATTCTCAAATCCAAAAGGCAGCTTTAGTGCTTCTGCAGCTTAAAAGTCTAAAAGATGAATTAATAAATGATCAGATGTACTTTCACTATATAAAGACATTGAATAACCCTCCAAACTCGTTTAATTTTTACATTAGAAGCATCTCATGAATTCAGGTAAATATTCTCAGGCATATTCATGTAATCACCTCTTTCATAATTGAAGTTATGGTAACAGGAAGACGTCACTACATGGGGTCAAACAATCAGACGGTTCAGCCAGATTGCAGATTGCAGATTGCAGATTACAAAATCTGTTTGTTTTTCTTGTTTCTTGTGATGTCGCTGCACTCCTGATCACCGTAATGGACTTGGACTTGGTGAGTACAATACTTTTATACATCTATAAAGAACGGCCCGAAGCTACATAAATAAGACCCAGTACACTGGAGTTATTTTTAAGGCACATTTTTTATTGAAAATGTTAGATTATAGATCAGTTTAAACTGATTTTCACCCATTTTGTGCTCAAAATGGGTGAAAAAGACAGTGATCCTGCAAGTTTATAGTAGAGTAAGTAAGTAAAGACCGATTGCAACAAGAATGGAGAAAGGCTGATCATGTGTCATCAAAGCATTCTCTCTAAGGGTCCAATAATGACGCGGATGGGTTTACATTGTAGTCACTTGTTTCCGGGTGTCTTGTGCGTTACAAAGCGACGGTATTTGACTCTCTGAGAATGAGAACTGGGATGGATGGGTGTACATTAAGCTCTTCTTTAAAGAACATTCTGCGGTCGCCCCGTTTCAAGAAACCTTTAAAAGACAAACAATGATGATGAGAGTCTGGTACCCATGAAGTTCCAGAGCTCTGGCTGTGTGACAACTCCTGTAGGGACTGGCAGTCACGCCCACATGAATATTAGCTCTGTTGTTTTTAGATGTCTTGTGTTTCAGTCCTCACATCGGTTCTTGTCTTTGATCCAGAAGTGTGTTAATACAGAAAAGGTTGCTCTTAAAATAAAGGTTCATCTCATGGTTCTTGGAAAATACAAAGATCTACCAAGAACCCAAACAGAGGGTTCTCTGGAGGTTCTATTCAGAACCTTTCCACCTTCTCAGGGTGCTAACGAGAAACCCCCTAATCACAGATGTGGGGGGTGTTTGGGCTGAGAGGATCAACAATCTTTGAACTCTTTCTTCCAAAAAAGCGTCCTTTTCTTTGTAGAACCCTTCGTCTTACAAGAAAAGGTTCTTCAGAAGCAAATGGTTCTGGGTTTGAACCCCTCTGGGTCTTTATTTCTCAGAGTGCAGAAGACAGAAACTGAACCACCCCTGCTCAAGACGTACTCCTGATTTCTGGAAGAACTGACAGAAAACTGCTCCTCTCAGGTTTGGCAACCGTACTCGGATGAATATTAGCCCTCCCTAATAAATCTCTAATATTTCACCCCCGAGGTTTGTACGTGTCTCCCCCACACAAAGACTTTAAGACACTGAACCGGTGCACTCGTACATGTAGAGCAACCGTTCTTCGACACCATTGCAAAAGAGTTTGTGAACTGTCCTTTGCCATCTTTAGCCATGCAGCATATATACGACGATTAAGAAGCAGGAGAATTAAACCGGTACCTGGTTAAAGAGCTCCGCGTACAGCATGTTTGACTTCTCCACACGAGACTCCAGGTCAGCCACCGCATCCGCATCCCACGATGTTATACTGCTTCGAAAAGAAAGGCATGTAGGAGCGGGCCACGGCGGAAAATGTATAAAAATGATGGGAAGACGAAGAGGAATTCTGTTTTCTTTATTTAATGCCAGTGGGAGTCCTTTTTAAAACACTCCGGAGCTGAACTCTGGCAACAGATGTGTATCTTCATCATAGTGATAAGTTTACTGTGTGTTGAACCCATCTATCCGTCGGTCCACCCCCCCCCCTTACCTGTCACAGCGGTTAGTGTCCTGCAGGGGACAGAGGACGTCTTCATGTAAACTCTTCTTCAGCTTCTCGGCCTTCTTTTTCAACATGATGACCTGTCGCAGCAGAGCGTCTCTCTCCTCCATCAGGCTGTCTTTGAATCTGTAGAAATACATTTTGTTTTTACGCACAGAGACGCAGCAGTGGGAGATCCTGCATCTCCTCATTAAACTCAGCTGTTCTTCATATATACGGTGTACAAAATACAGGGAGTGAGCGTCTAGTTCAACTTAATACAGTAATGTGAGTCCTGGTTACATATGGAGGTCTGTGGAGTGGGTTGTTTCCCAGAGATTGACATCCTTTACTACTAAGGGGGTGTATTTGATTTGTTACGTTCTGTAGAGGAATAAAACATTAACTATCAATCAATCCTTCTGTTATAAATTAATAATGTCAAAGCAATAGTTTTATAATAGTTCTTTCTTGCTGAGAGTCTATAGCACAAATATGTAGCAACAGACAGAAGCTGCTTAGCTTAGCTTAGCTTAGCATAAAGGCTGGAAACAGTGAAACAGCTAGCCTGGCACCGTCTTAAGTAAACTAAAAACACCTATCAACGTCTCTAAAGTTTACAGAAACATAGATAACGTGTTAAATGATGTGCTTTAAAGGTGTTGGTTGACATATGTTTGAGCTTTTACATGCTTGCTGTCTCAAACTGCTTCCAGTCTTTATGCTAAGCTAGGCTAATCAACGGTTCTATGTATATCTGACATAAAAGTAACTCCTTGTTTTCTGCGCATTTTCCCGCGACAGTCCAGCAACTCGTGTCAATTTCCCGCTCGTTACGTGCACACGGTCTTTTCAAAATAAACCTCCGTCTTGACAGGAAACAACTTAGTTGGGTTTAGGAAAAGATTGTGGTTTGGGTTAAAATAATGACCTAAGTGGCGTTACATAAGGTCTCCTGGGTCAATACACCTCCACTCCCACCAACCTGTGTGGGTTTTTGTGGTCTTTATACTTCCTGGTTCATGATTACGTGGATTACACACAATTAGATTTTGTGGGATACCTAAACTAAAGTGCATTAATGTTTGTTTAATCTGTAAAAACTGTAAAACATTCTTGTCAGTGATTTCTCTCTCATGCGAAACAACCAGCATCGCTCTGGTATCGACAGTAAACAGCTTGTTCGTGTTGCTAAATGAGTTTTGATATTTGTGTATCAGATGCTGTGTGTGTGTGTTTGTGGACGTTCGGGGAGAAAGTACCCACCTCTTGACACAACACATCCAGTAGCGCTGTTGCTGACAGAGCCACTCAAACTGCTCCGCTGTCCCCTGCAGCTTCCTCAGACTCCCCTCGTTCTCCTGCTGCAGCTCCCTCACCTCAAAGACAAACACGGCATCACTTCAATATTTGTGATTAAGACGACAAGAAAGCAGGATGCAAGGACCGGGCTTAGATAAAGGCCTTGATCGGGACTCTTGAACTCGGTGCCGTCATCTGGAAAGATGAGCAAACTTAATCTCCGACTCCCTGGACTTTTTACCATAATTCACCGACTTTATCCTCCGCAAATAAATGTTCTCATTAAGTTCCTCACCGACGGGGCGGTCTGTTGTTTCGTTCTGCTGCTTCTCGCAGCAGAGATAGTTCTTTGCCTGTGTGATGGACTGGTTGAAACGGAGGCCAGGAAGGGAGTGAGTCTTTGAAGCCAAGTGTAAATAAAAAATAAATCCTCACAGTGTGTAGGAATGTTTCCCTAATGCCCAGACTCCACACACATCAATACAAACCTACGGCCAGAAAAAGAAGATCTGAATTAGTGTGTTCTCCGGGGTGGTTGTAGTTTTTTAAAAATTTGGCCACAGAACATAAATTTCAACCTTGAGGTTTTACGTTTCATGAAAAATAATTATTAAAAATCCAGCAGCAGACTTGTCACTCTGTTTTTTAACTGGCACGCTGAGGCGGTGACCTGAACCACCCCGAGGACGGCGTTAACCCGGGGCTTCTGATTGGACGAGCTGGCAGCAGGAGGGCGCTGCACTGCGTTATTTGTGGAGGAGTTGGCTGCAAGCTTGACAACGAGAAATACCCCACATTCATTATAAAACCACTAAAAGTTCATTATTTATCTATTTATGCACTAACAGAAAGGACCAAAGCAGCGGTGAACAAAGTGTCCAATCCTGACATCTGCTGGACAAAAGTCACATTAAAACCGTCGACTCTTATTTAGTTTGGTTCGATGCTGGCTGGAGGTTAAATGTTTGGTTTGTTGCTGATTAATTTGAGTGAATAACCTGATTAAGGACGGGTCATGTAAATAAAACCATTCATTAGTCCACATTATTAATATATAGTCACACAAACTGCACAATGTCAAAGCAGTTATTACAGAATATCATGTCTGCTTGTTTTATTTTATTACCAATTATTATCATTATGTCACTGATATGAATTAACTTGGGCTTTTTTGAACTTTTGACGGCTGTTTTCACAAACGATTAGTTGATTAATCAAGAAAATAATCAGCAGATTAGTTGATAGTGAAAATCAATAGTTGCAACTCTACTTGTGTTCATGAAATATGCATCAAAACACAAAATAGAAGACATGAATAGATGGATATTTTCTGCTGCAGGAGTCGTTTAAGACGTTTCTTCGGAGGTTTTGATTGATTTTGACACGTTTCTGTTCCCTTTACCTCCTTCTGATGAGCGGAGCGTAGATCCTTCAGCTTCTCTGTCAAAGTCTGGTTGGTGTCTTGTAGCTCATCCAGCTCGGCTGTCTTCCTGTTGGGGATACAAATACAGAATAGATTTGTATCTCATCTGTGTTTACTCTAAACACATGCAGCAGGGTTCATTTGTCTGACAGCAACAGGAAGCTCCATTCATCTGGTAAACAAGAACTAACCGGAAACATGATGCACTGATGTCATTTGACAGCAGATTGTGTTCACACGTTAACACCACTGTGTAATAATTACAACTATACCGTTCTATCTGCTGTCATGTGGACAATAGAACTGAGAAAGAACATTCATGACTTTTTATAAACAGTCATTAGAGAAAGTAGTGAAGACTTTTCATTTAAAGGGCTTTAAGTTAAAGTTAAGTTTAAATATAAAATGTGACTGAAACTAAAATAATGTTGCTTATATTTTAGTGTTTTTTCCCACAGATTTATTAGATCATCTAAATGTCCACTCTGGAGCCTCCTTGCTCCTTTGCTGCTGTCACAGACGAGCAAATGAGATTCATTTTCACGACGAGTGAATATGAAGCTCCCCGCTAATGTTAAGATTTCCTTCATCTTCTTGACTTTGTGCTGGAATCATAACGCGATAACGTCTTCTGACAACAAAGCCGACTCTCCGCGGGGATCTAAAGTCAGCAGATCGAGGCGCCGCCGCTGCATTGCTGCTGATTTAAAATCGCAGGTTGGGACTCTGTGTTTTCATTCGGTCTCCAGACGACAGTTTGAGGTGAAGTTCTTCTCTGTGGGTTCGCAGAGCAGCTGCTGTCAGCTTGGTGTCAGTTTGCTGGAGATGGTAATCAAAGCATTTCTTTTGTATTAATTTGAACGTTTCTTTTCTTAGTCCGTGTCCTTATCTGTGTTAATATTGTTTTTATGTATGTTGGTCAGTTGGAACAGCTGGGTGGAACATGCAGGAATGTGTTTTAAATCAACGATTCAACATCGTTAAGGAAAACAAGGAGGTATTTCCTCCACAACTCAGAGCTAACCGGTCTGAAGCACAGTGAAGGATTGTGCTCAACACGTTCATATTAATATCACCACCATTGATGCAATATAAGCGCATACACAGCAATTAATCGGTTAATTCTGTTTTGTCAATTTAATTGTTTAATCTATAAAATCAGATAACGTGAAAAGTGGGCCTGCCTGCGCAGCTCCGCCTGCAGGCTCTCAGTCAGCGAAGCTCTGTGGTGGGCCTCGGCGTGCAGCTCCGTCTGGAGGCTCTCTGCCGCCAAGGTCCTGCGTTGGGCCTCGGCGTGCAGCTCCTCCACCAGGCCCTCCAGCTTCACCTCGGAGCTCTGCAGGCACAGCAGCTCTGAGCCGACCTGCCGCAGCAGCTCGCCGTCCCGGGAGCTCGCCTCCGCCAGCAGGACCACGCGCTGCTGCAGCAGGTCCACCAGGTCCTGCAGGGGAGACACACGGACACAATGACTCATTCACACACACACACACACACACAGACATGTGCAGCTGATAGCATGACGGCAAATCAAACCCACTCAAGTAAATCTTTTTAAAAAATAAATTCAATTTTATGGCTTTTATTGTTATTGCTATTTTCACTACTTAGTTCACTATTTTATTTCTTCTAGCTGCTGAATTCTGTTACTTAACTTTATCTCTTCATACTCATGCATAAAGGTACATGCATGTGGTCAAAATATACATAAATGGCACATATTAACCATGCATATTAATGCTATATTACTTTATCTATTAAATCTCGCTGATCGTAGCATTATCATCTTGTACATACTGCACAAGTGATATCCAACACACCTAAAGGTCAAAGAGTTTGAGACAAGCCCAAACCTGACATATCTAATCTTTGTGGGCAACGTGAGTGAGTCACACTCTCCCAAATCTCCAACAAATTCCATCAAGATTTCTAGCAGAGCTGCTCGTTTGTTACTGTGCAGCAGAGATCAATCATTACTGGGACATGAAAGAAGAAGAGACAAAACTACAGAAACTATTCCAGCCACATAAAATGAATTACATTTTATTCAGAGTTTTGTCGAGTCTTCGCTTTTTTTCACTTGCCTCTAAAAGCATCGAAATAAAGAAAAAGGATCAAATCTCTCTTTTGTTGACAAAGAGCCAAAAAAAACAGAAAGAAAAAAAAAGCCCCAAAAAGGTTGGTACCCACTGCCACAGCCCCTGCAGCTACATGATGTGAACACTGGCTCTTACTGGTAGCATAATTCCAGTGTCATTTACAGTAATTGCAGCATGGCTGGCTGGCTGGTACGGTCGTGGCTATTCGCATTAAAATGATGGGATTGTAATGAGGTTAAACGTTGCAAGATTAAATTACACAAATTAAAATAAAAACACTGTGAATTGGACAGCAGTTGGCCTTCAGGTAAGTGTTTCCTAACCAGACTCTAATTGCATCACCAGCGTCTGTGGTTAAAATAGAGCTGACTGTTGTGATTTGGTGAAAAGAGTCGCTCATATAGTGACAAATGATCCGCTGACTCTGCAGCTCCACTGAGGTTTTTTTAGCCTTTTTAAAATGCTCCTTAGAGTTGGGTGATAATTCTCTGTGGGACTACGTCATTTGATCCATTGTTAATGTATAAATATTCATTATAGCAGCTTCAAGATGGCCTCTAATATAACAGCAATGACCCCCCCCCCATCCATTCAATGAGATTATTTCTTTCTTTCACAGACTTCCGCTCACCTGCTGCTGGTGAATGGTGCCGATGAGTTGATCCTCTCTCACCCTGAGCTCCATGTTCATCTGCTCCTGGTGGCGGAGTCGAGCGGTCGCGGCTTCCAGGTCATTCTGCAGCTTCCCCTCCCGGTCTCTGGCCACCAGAAACTCCCTGTCGAGCACCGCTGCAGACACAGACGGCAGAGTCAGGTTTGAACCGCTAAACCGCAGCCCGTAGGCGATGTTCTATTCAAACAGAAGATCTGCTGAATGGGTGCCACTTGGATGCATTTGCATGAAAGGTGGTGATGAAGTGTGTTTTTTTTTTACTGCTCACGGCATAAAATAACCATCATTCTTAACCATGAGACTTAAAATAAAGGGTTGTATGTCAACCGCTGACACTTCTGGCATTGAAACACTTTCCCATTCCTCTCACCTCATCACTGCACTTGTGTGTCCTTAATTCTTTTCACACACATTTTTCTTGGATCTCAGCTCTGTGGCCGTCCTCACCGCTCCCTTTACTGTCCACATCATGTACAGACTGTAGGGTCTATCATTACATTTCTCAATGTCTAATACCATTAGGTGTTTCTTATTCTCTGTGTCCTCATCTCACCTCGTTCTTATTCTCTTTCCGTGGGGGATCGCCAACCAACCAGAGACTGGTTATAAGAAGTGGACGTAGTCACCGTGACGTCACCCATTGGTTTGTGGACGTTTTGAAACCTTGAGTTCTGCATATGGGCCGTTGCCATCTTGTTTTTTGTACAATTAAATGCCGAATAAGTGATTTTTCACACTGTGAAAGGGTTAAAGTTGTAAAACAGAAACACGGACAACTCCCAGACCGGACACCGCCGTGGTAGAGACCTGTCAATCACCGTGTAGCCCCGCCCTAAAGCATCCCCTGCTTTATGGTCTGTTTGACTCTAAATGCACCATAAGTTACTAAATGAACATCATGCTGTATTGAAGAAGACTTGAAACTAGAGATTGAGACCATGAACTCATGTTTACAATGTTTACTGAGGTAATAAATCAAGAGAGAAGTAGAGTCATTTTCTCATAGACTTCTATAGAACCAGAGGAGTCGCCCCCTGGTGGACACTAGAGAGAATGCAGGTTGAATGCACTTCTGCCTGTGGCCGACATCACTGTCTTTAAGAGGCTGTAACAGGCTCAGTCTTGAAGCTAGAGTGCATATATTGGTATCACGTGAAACTACACGACCTAAGGCATGCATTGGTACCAGCCATGTATCTGAATGAAAATGGTTTTACATTTTTTTTTTTTTTGCATATTGGGGTCCCTAATTACATTTAGGAATGCTGTCTTCTCTTAGAAAAGGAATTTAGCAACTACGGAACTTAAATTAGGAATCCCAAATTAGGAAGGCATAAACATTGTCATAAATTTAAAATAGAAATAAGATAGGACAAGCAGCGAGGATCTTTCTCTGTAATGAGGCCCCAGGTTCCCAGCTGTTGCATGCTGACCTAATCTCATACTTTAATAATCTAACACTTCCTTCAGTGAGGTTGTACTTGTTGTCACTGTGTCGTGTTGTAATTGTTTCTGTTCCTCATTGATCCTGACGATATCAAAGCAGCAAATACAATCAGAGACGCACTTTTACAGTCAATGAGGCAGTTCCACGTCGTGACCTTTGAAGTTTTATTATCTACTGTGGACAACGTGTGGAGGAAAATTCAAACGTTAATGTTACTTCTTCGGCATGCAGCGTGGATCTCTGTTTGTCGGTTATGTTGATGTTTTCTGCACATTTATGACATGAAACCTTCAGAAATCTAAATAGGAGGAAGTATGAACCTTTAGATACCACAGTACTCTGTGTGTTAAATTACACTTTGCATGACAAAACTGTGAATTAGTAACAAGGTCATAATGGCCGTTAACAGACTGAACCAGTGCACTCCAGTAACGGCTCTGAAATGTAAATGTGTAACTTTCTTCTTACCTTTGTCGTGAGCCAGGCGGTTGCACTTGGCCGTCAGATACTGGATCTGACTGTAGTCTTCGTCCCTGTGTGCTCGGAAAAACCTCCTCATGGTCGATCAGCTGGATCGATCTGCGTTTTGGAGCGCTTTCTCTTTCTCCGATCGCAATCTAAAGCCTCCTACAGCTTCCCATGATCCTTAGGAGCGGGGCAGGTGTGTCCCAGTCGGTCAGAGAGGACACAGTGTGCACGTCTCCTGCGATATTTCTCTCTCCCTGAACACAACGTCTGTTATAAAGAAGACAGAGCGCACCTACAGAGGGCAAGTTTAAGCATTAATCCAAGCTACTGTTTTCATAACATGGAGGCGTGCTGCTGTGTGTGTGTGTGTGTGTGTGTGTGTGTGTGTTCAGACCTGACGCGTTTTGTTGCCATCTGGCTCACTATTTGAATAGATAGCAAAACCCTTGACTTGTTTTCTGACCTTAAATGCAAATGCTAAATTCATCTCCCGAGGCAGCGAGCTGCTGCAGGAGAGAGCTGAAGCAGGTCGGGCGTGTTGTCTCTCGCAGGCGGGCCTCTTTACTGCAGCCGCCTCGGGTTAGTTCTTCCATGAGATAGGATTGCGTGAGGGATTTTAGGACAGGAAAATACCGTTGGCATCTAATTACATCTTTTGTAGAAAATAGTCTGGTTTTCTCATGAGATGCTGCACTTAAAGACGTCTGATGCACGGTTACTCTGAGTGTGTGTCACTAGCGGTACCTTTAAGTACCGTACTTCAGTTCAAACTTGAGGTACTTGTACATAACTTGAGTCTTTTCTTTTCATGCCACTTTCTACTTCTACTATACTACATTTCAGAGGGAAATATTGCACTTTTTACTGCCCTGCAAGTATTCGACAGCTTTGGTTAATATAAGAAAGGTGTTATTTTGGGCTCTGAGAATTTGATAAATTGTCATTTCTCACTAACTTCTGAATATTTACAAACCAATCAATCGATTAATGAGGAAAGAATACTTTTGCTCAGTGACATTTTCAATGCAGGACTTCTACTTCTAATGCAGATCTAGAAGCAGACTGAACATTAAAGGACAGTGCAGGTTGCTTTACAGTCTTTTTTCACTTAATAACTACGTATTCATTCAGTTAATTCATATTTTCTGTAAGGATCAATTAAGGAGTTTTTCTTTATCTCTATTTAATGTGTGTGATCAGTCAGATTTCAAGAGTTTAAACATTAAATGAAGCTAATCAGTCTGAGTTTCCAGACGGTTTTATAGCTTGATAATCAAACTAAATAAGAAAAGCACAGAATGTTGTGTGCTTTTTTCCATTTAGCCTATAAAGCACAACTAGAGTCAAGCTAAAGGTGTTGGTCCCCCAGGCAGAGGAAGGTGATAGAAGTAACTACTTTTAAAATATTCTCACTTCAAAGTGTGAAGCTGTGGCTCGTTGGTGCCGAATATGTCTATAAATGAGACGCTGTGATCTCACTTTACTTCTCTTCTTCTTCTCTTCTTAAAAAGGTGTTGACAGTCGAACTGCAGGAGACGTCGCGTGTCGCTGCAGACGCACGTGATGCCAGCAGAGGGAGACAAAGCTCCTCCTCCCAGTCTCCTGTTCAGTCATTTTTTCTCACATAAATCTACAACTCTTATCTTGTTTTTTACCCCCACACGTTAAATTAAATCCCATCTTTAGTATTTATAAGCAAAACTATAATGTAGTTTGTATATGTAGATACCAGGACACAACTCCTTCACATTAAGGACATATTTTATATAGTTTAAGTTATCGTCATTCATTATGTTTATACAGCAGCCTCTAATTACAGATGCCCAGAGGAGGAGTTCTAGTTGTAGACAAACGGATTAATATTATACATTATAGTGTGTCATAAACCATTTAATACATGTTTATATACTGCTTATACGTACTTATAGTAAAGAATTTAATTATCAGTAAAATCATCCGCTAAATTGGCGATGTCGGAACAGGAAACTCAAGCAGACTTCAATATGAGCTCTATAAGATGGATAAACATCCTCACTGTACATGTTTAAAACGACTTCCTTCCACTCGACATGACGACATGCTTTCACTCTGCGTTTCTGATTCTCCTGCTGCTCACCAACAGGACTAACAAGGCCACAGAGATGATATCAGCTCGGCTTATTTCCTGTGAAGTCTTGTAAAAAGAGTCTGATCTTATCTGATCCAGTCTTATACCGGCAAAGCAAATGCATTAGTAGTCATTCAAAGGAGAGGATGTTCAAAAATGGCGTTTATTAAAAAACAAAAGAAACCCACCATGCTGACTTCTGCCTCTAACAGAACAGTTGCAGATAGAAAATGGCGTTGGGACATTTGACACGAAGCGATTATTAAAATAAATAAATACAATATCCTCCCAAGGTTTGTGGGAAACAAAGCGTAACATTTGTCTTCAAACAGAAACACAAGAGAAACCAAACCAGCAGCTACACACCAGCTCCTGTCACATCGCTTTAACTAAACAGAGAGAACATTTGACAAAGTGAGCGTCAGACAGAGTCATCCAGATGTTCACACCTCAGGAACACTCGCTTGTTACGTAACAATATGCACAAATCATGTCAGTAGTCTTCAGTATTATTCAGTAGTTAAATACACTTTAAACTTGAGCTAAAAAGCTGCCGTCGCTGTGGTGCTTTTAGTACAATCAGTGGCTTCACTGAGGTCGTGATCTCTGGAAGAGTCACGTAACAGACAAGAGTTTAAATAAATATCACAGCTGAGCGGGACGTTTTAATGCCGATGTGATCCAGATAAAACACAGGTGTCAGGTAGTATGTTTACCCACGACTTTCCTCTGCAGATTTCCAATTTGCTTTTCCCATAATGTATTTATGAAACACTTTTGTTCTTCTTTATAAATCGTTTGTGTTAATGTGACTCAGATGAGAAGACGGATATTCTCACGCCTTTGCTTCAAATGTAGTGCTGTAAGTCGGGAGGCGATTAGCTTAGCATAAAGGCTAGAAGCTAGTTTAAAAACACCTATCAACATCCCTAAAGTTTACTGATTAACACGTTGTATCTCGTTTGTTTCATCCGCACACAAGCAGAGATATAACAATGACAAATGGTGGTTATTGAGGGAGTTATGTGTTATTACTATTTAATTACAAACAATTCATAGTGAACGCACATTAATCCCTCTAAAACTACAATTTATCAACGATAAAAACAATATGTTTCACGTTAAATAATAAACTTTATCTGTGTTTTAGTGGCATATGGTTGAGCTTTTACAGGCTAACTGTATCCAGTCTTTATGCTAAGCTAGGCTAATCGCATCTTGGTTCTAACTCCATTGACACACAGATTAAAGAGTCGTATCAATCTTCTCATCTGACTTTTAAAAGAAAAGCGAATAAGCTTTCCCCCCCAAAACTATTCCTTTAAATGTCTTTTGTTTACTGTGTGTGTGGTTTTAAAAAGTGGAAATTATTCTTTGGAACAGAACGTGTTGACATTATGATTGTTGGAAATCTGCTGTGCATGGAAACCCGAGTTAAAAGTACGTTCTGGGCTGGACGACAACACAACAACAACAACAAAAAGATTTGAAATTCTGGGACACAAAATAAATTACATTAAGTCAGCATTAGTTAAATCAGATTTTACCTTTTATCTTCCAGAGAGCACATATTCAAACTGAACGTAATTGATCTAAAGTAAAGAGAGCAGCACCTGACCGACGAGAGGCTGTAAGCTGCCAACAGATTACACAACGTCTCCTTCACACAGTGTGTTTATCACGACAATGCTGGTGTGAGGAAATGTGATGGCATGTCTGGACCTAATGTGCTTCTAGAGAGAAATATAACATAGACGCAGGACTCTTTTATTTTGAAGGAGTCACATGTAAAAGCTTAAGGGCTGTTAGTGACTGACCAGGCCTCGGTTATAAGTCGCCCAGTTCTTAGCTTGGCTCACTGTCCTCAAGCTAATCCTACGCTAGCTGGCGGCTGCTAGAAGCCTTTCATGCTTTCTTGACCCGACACGGCGAGACTTGCCCACACATGAGAGCGAGGTAACAGCTATGCAGAGTAACGTAAGCAGCCTGCATCCAGCTGGCACCTGGGAAATCACCACGTCGGTCTAATTTGATCTCTGGTGTGAGGGCGTTTGAATGAGTCTCTGTCCTCTGAGTTCAGAGAGGAAACGAGCATCGTCGCCTCACTTTGAGCGATGACATGTGACTCTTTATGGGGCGCAGACATTAGAAAGTTGACGGGATAACCTTTTAAAGTGACACATATTTCCAACGTGGTCCCAAACAGACATAAAGAACATGCTGCTGGAAAAGACAGCTGATTTACATTCACACGTGTGACGGGGTTTGGTGGCAGTAACGGCCCAGTTCTTCTCGACTTTCACCGCTCAGCGATGCTAGCGCTACATTAGCGGAAAAAGCTAATTAAAAATCAGCATTCTTATCAGCTTCATTTTCACCAAAACAGACCCCGATTCAATCTAATCGTGCCAAAAGGAAACAGCTTTTTCTGCGAATCGTGAGTGATAAAATCTGAGCTTGTATCAGTTTTCTGCTGATTTACACTCAGCTCAGCACTTAGACTGGAAACGCACACCGATCTGTACTCTCTGTGGAGCAACTTCTTTCTAAATAGAGACAGCAGCACAGACGGGACGACGCTGTCCTTCAAGGTCAGATTAAGTCTTATTGGAGTCCTTTTCTCACAGATAAAACGAGCAGAAGTTGTTCATCAGCTCACAAACGCTCAAAAACTAAAAACGCACAAATGGAGAACACTCACAGAAAAACATAGAAACTAAAATGAGTACAAATCCAACAGAAAGTCAGCATCCGTCCCACTAGTGTCAGTTCAATATGGTAAAAAAAAAGAAGAGAGTATTGCACTGGTTTGGTGTGAGTCTATGGATGGACGGTCATCATATAAATAACAACAAGAACCAAACAGTAATACCATAATAATAATAATAATAATAATAATAATAGAAACAGTTCAGACTAAGGTCCCCCTCCCTCTGCTGTTTTACCACTGCTGCCAACTGAAGTCGTCGTTGGATCCAAAGACCATGAAGAAGCCCAGGATGGTGCTGAAGATGACTATGTTACCCGTTAGTACGAGCGCACACGCCCCCCAGGCGATCTGTAAAGCAACGCATCAATAATTCAGGTTAACAAATGCTGCTGCACACGCCGCCAGGCTGCAGCGCACATTATTCAGGCCGAGGTCTGGTGGGGTGTCAACGACGACAGTTTTCGACAGAATCATTTGCACACATGCTGCTCCACAGTTGTACAGTCAGGACACGGAGCAGGAAGAGGAAATAAATAAGTAGCGAAATGCTAATCTTGTTCTGCTGCAGCTGGTGCGTCTGTCAGCTCCTCTGCTATGTAGCTAAGTAGTTTGAATTAATTGACTATCTTGTTTTGTTCCACTTGTTTTTGTTAATGTTCTTGCTCCATACGAATCAGAAAGCCTGCTGCTGGAGCCACTTTTACTGCATTAGAGCAAAAATATACAGATGGTTATATTCAGAATGTATGTTTGTGTCAACAGACCCTCTCTGTGGCTTAAAAAAAGGTCAAATAATTTACCAAAACAGCTGGTCACTGTGTTTTTTAGCAAATATTACTCAAACAGGAGGAAATAGAGCATTTGTAGGGGACTATTTTCAGCGGCGGATTAATCCACAGTTGGTGCTGTAGTGAGTATTTGTGGCAGCAGGACGGTGTGTGTGTGTGTATGAGTTGTGGTATTGATGCCTCCTTCTACTCTATGTATGCGTAGAACACATGTATCACAAAGTATTAAAAATGTCTGATTTTGTTTCATGTATACTTTAGGTGATCTCACTCTATAACTGCATGTCTGCGTTCCTCTTACAGTAAACTGCACTCAGAAGACTCCTTAACTTACTACTTCAGCTCTTGCGAAGATGACGGGCAGGCCGAATGCTGAGATGACGATGCCCGTCGTGAGGAAGATGGCCAGCTCTTTGCAGGCGTTACTGGCCGAGTCCGTGTCGTCGACCACTCTCCGCGAGATGCAGTAAGGGATGGGAGACAGGATGTAGAAGAAGAGGAGGAACAGAGGCCAGTATTTGCTGCAGAGAGAGAGAGAAGTGGAGCGATAAATACACACATTCTGTGATGATGAAGGATGACGGACTAAACACTTGTCAGCACATTATCTAACTTCACAGGTGGACAAGCCTGTATTATTAACATTTTGAATGTCTGTGGTGTTTCTGAACTGCAACTTCCTGTTATTCATCAGCTGACGATTATACGGATACTGACTTATCAATGATGAGCTGGAACTGTCTGATGATATCAGACTCTACTAATAAATATCCTTAATTGATTTTCCTACAGCCTTCGTTCCACTACATTCTGCTGTCACTTAGTGTAATGATAATGGCTCAAATGGAAATCAAATTAGATGACGAGAGCCAAACCTCAGGGCTGGAGCTCATGTAGGGAGTAAAAAACCTTGTCAGAGTTGTTTTAAAAACCTGTAACTTTGTTTGTGAAAATGCATCACTGACGTACAATATCCACTGTAATGGTAGATGGCTTTAAGGCGCTTTATTACCTAACATTGTGACCCTGTAGGGTGTCAAAATCTAGCTTTAACACTCTCAGTATTCCAGGTGATATTGTGCTTACATGGTGACCTTATTACAGAGCTTTGGATTCAAATAGGTATGATGTTGGGACACTTTCTTCTTACATAACTACCTAAAGCCACCGCCACGAAAAACAGAAAAATAGTGACGTGTGGATGAGGCTGACACAGCTGTACAGGTTGTTGTAAGTCGACTTACAGAAATAACCCTTAAATCAATATATTTCTTCAGTCATCTTAGACGTGAACTGCTCTGAAAATGACTGGTGGGGCAGGTATGAAGTTTAAGTTTAATTACCACACGATAAACCTGAAGGTCGTTTAATATTCCACCATAAAATACTAAACAGGGAAAGGGAATATCTACATGTCGGAATGAAACTTCACTTTATTGCTCACAAAAGGTGGAGAATTGTCTTCGTCTCATGCAGCAGGTTAGTTTAAGGGAGATTAATCCAGCCCTGCATCCACACCTGTATCTAAAGCCCTAAACCTATGATGGGATCACCCAAGGGTGCACCTGAGTGCCAAGTGTGAACACTGAAAACACACACACACACACACACACACACACACACACACACACACACTTTAACAGGCTCACATGGTGTGTGTGATGGTGGTACTTACTCGTACACAGGGAGGGCACATCCAAGCATGAGGAACATGAGGCCAATGGCCCCTCCAAAGGACAGGCTGATGAGAGCTAGAAGAGAGACAGAGTGTCACACACATATATAGCTTCTCTCTATCCCATCACTGACTGCAGGGCCCCTGGCTGCTGTAGCTACCCATGTGATGAATCAGCTGATTCCTACGTGTAACAGCTACATTTGCAATCCAAGACACCTTATTAGGGGCCCATGTTAAACTCTGAAAGCAATGCAGTCAATACAGCTGCTTGTTAACTGCAATTAATCCGGTGTCCGGTGGTCACCGACTGTGTAATAACCACTGAAGTTAAGGTGCAGCTAGCTTTAGCGTTATTACGGTAACTACTACGTTATTATACTACGGTAATTGCATTAATTACAGTATCACAATGAAGCGTCACATGGCTGAAGTGTGTCTTCTATTTTTAATACGCATGTCATTGTGTTGACTAAGTAGCGGCTGCTTTCTAGCCCAAAGGAATGGATGCTATTAAGCTAAGCTAATGCTAACGACTGTATTGGCCCTGCGGCTTCCTCACGTTACAGTTAAACGCGTCCATCTATCTTCAGCGTCATTTGACGCAGTTATATATAAACTGAGTCAGGATTTTAGAGGCTTTCTAAATTAAATTTTTATAAAAAAGTGTCCATGTTTTACCTTTAATCCCAGCCATTTCTCCTGGACAAAAGCTCGACACACACAGGACCTGACGGGTGACAACAGTGCCCCCCTCTCCTCGGCTGACGAACAAGTTCGTCCAACCGTGACTCTCGTGCTGCCTTCCTGTGCTACCAGAAATATCGGATATTCATGATTTTTTTAAATACAATAAAATGTGTAAAGGTAAATTTGTGTATGATGTTTGTATAACATACAAAGAAGCGTCTGGTAATTAGTGTCCCCGTACCCTGGTGGTTAGCGGTGGAAAACGTATTATAAATCGTATTAAAGTAAAAGCAAAGAAATATATATTAGTTCATTACAACGGGTGCATAAACGTGTCAGAAGGTTGAACAAGATCAAAACCACCAAAATTACTAAATAAAATAAATCCATAAAAGAGGGCCACTTCAAATTAACTTAACAACTTTAGAGATTCCTTGAGTTTCATTGACTTGCTCAAGAGTTATATGTATATGTATATAAGTATTGAGAACAAAGTCCAGTGCGCATCTCTTAATGCGCACTAACTGCTGCTGCAGCACCGCAGACTGTGGACTGACTGAACGGTCGCTGTGTGGAAAACAAACTTTCAAGGTCGGCTGTGAAGGCATCATTTCACTGCACAGTGAGAAACGTTAACGTCTATTTCCAAAAATGTCACGTAATGTTTAATTATCTCTGACAAAAAGTCGTGGTTTCATCACTAATCTTCGGCTTGTGTATTCTTTAAATTTAAAAATTAATAAATTAAATTATTTTTTCTAATTTCTAACCCGGTTTGTCATCCGCCAATAAACCCCCAAAAAAGAAGAAGAAGAAGATTTTCAACCCGGATGTGGACACTTTTTACTTCCGCCGACTCTGTGAGGCCATTCAGCGAAGATGGCGAGCGGAGGGGTCTCGGTGGCTTCGCTGTGGACCGAAGTGAACCGTTGCGGGCAGAATGGAGACTTTACGAGAGCCCTGAAAGCTGTGACTAAAAGTAGGCATTCATGTCTGTCGTCGTTACTCTCAATCGGAACAAGGAACCGCGGTCAGACAGTTGACAGACGGCCTATTTCTTCTGGCTCCAATCAGCGGAGTTCACTGGCTAAGCTACGGCCAGCTGTTAGCATGTGGCTATGCTAAAGGCAGTTAGACATCTACTTCTCAGGTCTCTCAAACACCGAGTTAGCTTTGTAAACCAAACCTCTCCAAACAACCGCATACTTAAGTGTTGACGCTACGAATACAGCTGGTTTTTCATGGTTTTACGTGCAGTGATAAAGTAATATTTTGCCACTAAAATGTGCCGTTCTTCCCTGATTAGTGACGTGTCCCTAGCCTTCCAGCTAACTTAACATGGTCAGTGGCTAACCAGCGTTCAGTCAGCTGTCACCAAACCGTTAGACACCTACAGTGACCGTTGATTAGTCTTTTAATTAACAGGTTTACAGTCAATTGTGTCCGTTTTTTGTTAATCTGCGTTACTAATTATAATAATAACTTTATTTATGTAGCACCTTTAAAAACAGAGTTTACAAATTGCTTTGACAGACAAAAGCAGGAAAAGAAATGTTATAAACAATAAATAATTATTGTTATAATAAAAAAATAACAGAAAGCTCAGTGAGGCAGTTGATACGATCAAAATAAAATAAGAAATAAATAAAATAATATATATATGCATGCATGCCAGAGAGAAGGAGTTACAGTAGTCGAGTCTTAAAAAGATGAATGCATGAATGACTTTTTCCAGTAATTAATGTTCTGCTGTGTGTTTGTGTTCTTTTCTGTCGCAGTTCTCCAGGAAAACAGGGACGATGTGACGGCCCTGAACTGTAAAATAGTTTGCCTTGTTCAGACTGGCAGCTTCAAAGAGGCGCTGAACGTCATGAACTTGCATTCAAAAGTGCTCAGCAGGTAATCGACTACATGTGTGCTTATTTATACATTATATGTGTTCGAGTGGTAAATGTGCATTCTTAATATTAGGAGCAACTATCTGATTAACCAGACATAAAACGGATTTGTTTGATAATCAGTTATTTCATTTATTTTAATCAATTTAACGTGATAAACATTCTTTGGTTCCAGCTTCTCTATTGTTAGGGTTTCCACACTGTTTCAGGTGATTGTAAATTTAATATATTTGTGTTTTTGACCGTTATAAACTCAATGTTCAATCTGTTATTCAGGGTTCTTTGTAGAGCGCATTCTTGCACAAAAAGTGCTTTACAGAGTAAATAAAACAGTAGAAAATAAGTAGTCAATACATGCAGATAGCATGCTCACACACATTTAAACACAAACATACAGAAATGGCTTGAATTTTACTCTGAAAACAACTTTGTATTTGCAAACCTCCGATCAGCAGAAAGGCTGTTCAGTACTGGAGGAGCTGAAGCTCTATCTGATATTATATTAAAGAAGTTATCAACGCTCTAATTGTTAATGAAAATAATCGGTAGTTGCATCCTCGTTAAATGTAAAACCACACTTAACAAAACATGAATAAATATATAACTGATCTAAATGTCGCTATGCTTGTTTCATGCTTTACACACACAACTTAGTGAGTTACTTGCTTACATGACTTGCAGTTGTAATAATGTGTATTTCTCTCCTCTCTCTCAGTGACATGGTGTTTGAGAAGGCGTACTGCGAGTACCGGCTGAACAGAGTGGAAAGTGCCCTGAAGACCATCGAGGCTGCTCCGGAGCAAACGGACAAGCTGAAGGAGCTCTACGGTCAAGTGGTGAGGCTGTTTAGACATTTAAAAACTGTAGTATTACGGGATGCTCTCGATTTGTAGACTGTGTACTTCTGAGGGGTTTACCTGCCCACCCTCTCGTTTGTGTGGAGCGTCTTGTAAAAGCCCACAATTTGTCCATAAGATGTTTAATTTGACTGATCTGCATCAAATCTAACCTTTTTATTATCAATGAAGCTTTTGTGTTTGTAAAGACTCCTGCTGACTGGAAGTGTCTCTTTCCATTGTCCAGTTGTACAGACTGGAGCGCTACGATGACTGCAAGTCCGTCTACACAGATCTGATCAGGAACTCCCAGGATGAGTACGAGGAGGAGAGGAAGACCAACCTCGCTGCTGTGGTGGCTTCTATGAGTCAGTGGGAGGAAGCTCCACTGGTAAGCTTCTCAAAATCAACATTTTGGGCTTTTGGACGGTCTAAGTTTTCAGTTTCTGTCTTGAAACGGATGAAAAGCAACTTTAAACTGATTTCGAAGGTGTTGACACACCAAGGAAGTGGAACGGTTTCTTTCACTTGAATGCAGAGCGTAACAAAATAAAGTAAAACGACTCGAAAGCTCATATTCAGCTTCTTCTTCAAATGTTTTACTTGTATGAATACCAGAGAAGAAGAGCTCAGACGGTCTAACTGGATGTGTCACCAGTCAAGTTATTGTACTATATGGTTTTTAACATGTTTAACATATTGTCTTCTGCAGGAAGATCTCGGTCTTCCAGAGTCCACGTATGAGCTGTGCTACAATGCTGCCTGCGCTCTGATTGGCCAGGGACAGCTGACGGAGTCCCTCAATAAGCTACGACAAGCAGAGGGTCAGTCCCACTCTGTTCTACCTTCTTGCTATTTCATCCATTCTCTCATTTGACTTTAACTGTTTGTTTTTCTTTCACAGAGCTTTGCAGAGTCTCATTGGCAGATGATTCTGTGAGTGTCTTGTTTACAGGCAACTAGTAATGGTTAAAATAGGAATTATTAAGCTGTGCAACCATGTCCATGCTTGATGTCTTAATTCACCCAGAATGAACTGTCATTGCTGCTTTGTCCCTCTCAGGATGTGACCGAGGAGGACATAGAGTCTGAGCTGGCCGTCATCCATTCTCAGATGGCGTACGTCATGCAGTTACAAGGTCGGACGGACGAGGCTCTGCAGCTCTACAACCAGGTCATCAAGCTCAAGTGAGTTCAGTACATTTAATGACATAAAGAATGTGGCACGGGTTGAAATAATGATGATGTATTCTCGTTTTAATGTGTGTTGCGATGGTACTTTATGCTCTATTTGTGCCAGAAACTTGTACTTATTTTTAGTATGTCTCAACAATACAGATGTCAAATATATTCCATAATATACTATATACTTCGGCATGGACTCAAATGCTGCACACATGATATGACGCGTAACATATCGTCTTATTGTTATAGCTGCCTCCATAGTAGTAGAAATGGCAACCCACAAATCACAACCACACAGAGTTTTTAATATGCTCTTAATTTGCAGGCCGTCAGATGTTGGGCTGCTTGCTGTGACCGCCAACAATATCATTACAATAAACAAGGTGAGTGAGTGTGTGAGACGATCTTACCAACGGAAATATTTCATCATAAAAGTATCATTGTGACGTCACAGTAAACCTCAGACTCACTGCCAGCTGAAGACCGCCTCGTCCAGAATACTGAAATCAGTTGACCTCTATCCACAGGACCAAAACGTGTTTGACTCAAAGAAAAAGGTGAAGCTGACGAACGCTGAAGGTGTTGAATACAAGCTGGCGAGGAAGCAGCTGCAGGCCATCGACTTCAACAAAGCCCTCCTGGCCATGTACACCAACCAGGTAGCTAAACGGCCGCTGTGCTCCAGAGGAACAGGAGCGCAGTCGTGGATGATTTTCCACAATTTTAGATTTCGTTACTGATCAGGGTTTTGTTGGCGCGTTGCCGTTTGCAGGCGGACCAGTGCAGGAAACTGTCGGCCAGTCTTCAGTCTCAGAACCCGGGTCACCCTCGGCCGGTCCTCATCCAGGTGGCTCAGCTGTGCAGAGAGAAGCAGCACAGCCGGGCCATCGAGCTGCTGCAGGTAGGGACTGAACAACACTGGATGTCTTCAGTCTGAGAATCCTCCCACTTTTCTTTCTGATTACGTAAAAGTAAAACACCAACTTTGCTGATGTTTCATTCTATAAAAGCAGATCTTCACACTTTTAAACATCCTGCAAAAGACTTTACAGTTACATGCAGACTGACTCCACACATCTGTGTTGTAGCTTTGAATTATTTACTCAAGAATAATGTTCCTGTTATTAAACGTGACAGTGCACCATGCATCCATAGCTACAATAATAAAGCTTATTTAGTAAGTTAAGCAGGATTTTATTCAATGATTTAGTTCAGTTTTATGTGCTTCAAGTGTATTTTCTTAAGATCGTGCTTTCATTGACTGTTGTTTTCCAGCAATTCTCAGACCAACATCCAGAGAGTGCATCTGGCATCAAACTGACAATGGCTCAACTCTATTTAATACAAGGTGATGGCGTGTTTCTACAGTGATTATAGTTTGATGTGTTCAAACGGACTCTAGTCTTAAGCTTCCTTTAATAAACGCGTCTTATGACACTCTGTTTTGGGTCTTCTTTCTTTGTTTTGTTCCTCAGGTCACGTAACAAAAGCTTGTGATGTTCTGAGGTCCATCGAAGAGTTCAAGCACAAATCGGGGATGGTAAGTCCGTTTGGATTCATGACTATCTTTGTGTATCGACGTCTGCCGTCACCTGACATCTAAACTGTTGTCGTTGACTCCTCAGATTTCAGCTCTGGTAACGATGTACTCCCACGAAGAAGACATCGACAGCGCCATCGATATTTTCAAACAAGCTATTGATCACTACCAGTCTGAACAGGTTCGTGTTTAGTTTTCTGTTCCTATAACGCGTTACTGCTCCTTCTGCGAGTCTTCTTGTGAGCCGAGTAGCTAACTCGGGCAGCAACACGTGGACTCGTTTGTGTGTAATCAGCAGCCTGTTGTTCTCGCTCCTCCACAGCCCGGCTCTGCTGCACACTTGGCGCTTGTACGAGAAGCTGCCAATTTCAAACTGAAGTACGGACGGAAAAAAGAAGCCATTAGTGATCTGGAGCAGCTGTGGAAGTGAGTTACAGCCCTGCAGAACTCTGAGCATCAACATGTGTGCAGGGTTATTACTTGTTAGCTGTTGATTCTGCTTTTTTTTTGTTCTATAAAGCTTGTCGGCATGATGTCAAGTAGCTCACGTGTTTGTCAAGTTCTTAAACGGCTTGATAAACATCATTACAAAGTGCTTATAGAGCAGAGAAAATTATGAAATGACAAAAGAAACATTGTGAAGGCTAACCATGTGTTTATGTTACATGTTTATGCAGCACATCTGTGAGTGTAAATGCAATCTTAAACTGGTTTCATCATTTCATAGGTTAATACTTACAGGAGATCATTTTGTTGTGTTCGTCTATATTTGTCATTTTTACTGCAACAGTTGAAGCTTAATTTGTTTCATTTTTCTTGAAACAGACAAAACACCAACGACATCCACACGCTGGCACAACTCATCTCTGCGTATTCTCTGGTGGACACGGACAAAGCCAAATCGTATCCTTTGGATCTGCTGACACGAGAGCTGAGAAGAGTTTTTAGTAATTGGTAACAAATAGCAAAACACCCAGCATTCTCTGATTTTAACGACTCAAATGTGAGGATGTTCTGTGATAAATTAATGTTGAGATAAAACAAGGTATACAAGGACACCACCTTGAATTTAAGGAAAATATAATTAACAATTCCCACTATTTTTCACATTTTATAGACGAAATGATTAATTGTTAGTTGTGAAGATACTTGTAAGAATAATCCCTAATGAAAGTAATTGTTAGTTGCAGCCCTGGAAGACCACACCATAGACTCTATTGAGTAGTATGATTATTTAGATAATAACATAGAACACAGTATTGGAGGTCCGTCTTTAATTATCCAACCCGAGAAGCCGGAGCTAGACGACCTAAAGGAACGCTTAGGAACATACTCAGATAAGCAGTGCGGTATAAAAGTGCTAAACCATTTAACCAAGTCAAACATCTTAAAGTCAGTCCTCAACCCTAGAAGTGTCCGTTTGAACTGTGAAGTAGTTTTGTCCTAAGCATTCCTCTCCAGCCTCAGCAAGCACCTACCGTCTGCAGACACAATGGCCTTAAAGGTGGACGTGGACGAGCTGGAGAACTCCATCGGAGCCACCTACGTCAGGAAAAAGGCTACTAAAGTCATCGGAGAAAACCTTCCCAAAGAACAGATGTAAACCCTCATTGCTTCTCTTCTTCGTCGGCTTCATGATGTTCACAACATGATCTCATGTGGCGACACTTTCACCCTCTTTATGCTCACACTTCTGCATTCTCTCTACAGCCAGCAAGGCGAGATCAAGAAGAAGAAGAAGAAAAAGAGAGGTTTGTTGTTTGTGGGACGGATTCACTAAATCTGATCAGGATCAAAGTAAAACAAATAATTACTCGTCAAAGTAGGAATTAATATATTTATTAAATGATATAGAAATATTATAAATCATCTTCAACAAGATGCTTTCAACATGTTATGTAATACAGAGACCACAGACCCATCTCCTCACGTAATCCTCCTGATGTTATTTACTCATTTTTTTTGTTCTTTTTTTTAGGGAAGCTGCCCAAGAACTGCGACCCCAAAGCGACCCCTGACCTGGAGAGGTGGCTGCCCATGAAGGAGCGCTCGAACTACAGAGGCAAGAAGAAGGGGAAGAAGAAGGAGCAGATCGGGAAAGGCACACAGGGAGCGACGGCAGGAGCGTCGGCCGAGCTGTGAGTAAAGAGTCTCCTGCGATGGGGAGTTTTAGGGTGAATTTTAGGTGTAAAATGTTCCCAGGATGATCAAATATTTGTCTCTTCCTCTGTTCCAGGGATGCCAGTAAGACGGCCAGCAGCCCCCCTACCTCCCCCAGACCAGGGTCTGCATCGGGCTCCTCTACGGCCCCCGCCAGCAACGTGGTCCCCCCGCGACAGCAGAAACCTGCAGCCTCGGGGGCCACGCGCAAGAAGGCACCACAGAAGAAGAAGAAGGGAGGCAAAGGAGGCTGGTAGTCGGAGGGAAGCGACACACGAGACGGAAGGGCCCCGAGATACGCTGACGTCTCACCAACAAATTATGAGCTTTTCTATTTTTATTTAGTTACATTTTACTTTGGTCCTGACTATTCATTTAAATACGTGAAACCAAAAACTCCCCTCTGCTCTTCTGTCACTGGTGTTCTGGTGTTAAAAGTACAGAAGAGAGTATTTAAAGGACGGTTACACCGAAATTGACTTTTTGTTGCTCTGCAGAAGCAGATGTTTTCTTAAAGTGTTTCTGTTTTTACTTTTGACCTTCTCAGGTCACGGTGAAATAAAATAACTGCAGATATTTCCACTTATTATTTTGTTCATTAAAGGTCAGATGAACGTAAAAAGGCTGTTTTCTTTCCTGTAAATGCCTTTAATAAAATGTGATAATAGATTGTTTGATCTAACAAACGTCTAATCAATGAAGTTTTAATTAAATCATTAAAATCATGTCCCTCCTGATTCAAACATTTTGTGGGACTTTACATTTTCATTTCGGTGATGCATTTAATTTAATTTCATATTTTTAATAAAGGTTCAACATGTGTCCTTTTGTTAAGTCTTAATAAACCCTTATCAATGACACATGACCCTTGTGCTTCATATAACATTTCATTAGATGGCAACTTCTCCTGAGCTGTTAACATATGTGAAGGTTGCATTAATTAGTTTATATTTTTGATAGAATTAAATTTCACCCACTTATTTAGGTGAAACAGATTATTTTGGCAAGTGTAGCCACATGGTAGATTGATATAATTTGTTATTTACTGATTGCAATAATCAATTAAAATAAAACTTCTATTTTTCTTAAAGAATATGTGAATATACCTTTCAGAATAAAAGCAGGTAATTAAAAACAAATTGCCATAGACCAGCTCAAGTTGAGCACTGACAAGCTGGTGTCTGGAAGCTGCTATATGCTACTTATAAATATATTACAATAATAATACAATAAAGTCACAGCAATGTTTATCTTCTAAAACGTTAATTAATGAGGGTGGTCTAATTTAGTGGCACTTAATGTGGGCGGATAATGAGACGGAAAAAAAACGTATTTTTGATCTTTAAATCTTTTTTATATCCTTAAACTCTGTATACTAATATGAGAAGAGGGAGTCCCACACTATCTTTGGTAGTATATTAAAAGAGGCGAGGTGAATGGTAACATATAGGTTATGTAGTTAACTTTAGGGATAATAATTATCATTAAATTAACCCTAACCAACAGAAATATATTCAATACATTACAATATATACAATGCTTCATTTCCCTACTTGTCTGGTAGTCTATACGTTTATTACACAGGTGTTATGTCGAAGTCTGTTCCCGTGTTGAATAGTGTTTCCCTCCTGTTTAGGAAACACGTGTCAACATATTAAACCAGATGGTTATGGTGCATTCAGGTGCTGCTCGGATGTTCCCCTATTCACGAGCTTGGGACGTCGTTCTTCTGACTTCGGCGTGTTCATGAGCTTTAATGTGGAAACAACATAGACGTTAATAGCTGTTTATAGTATTTAAAAAAAAAGTATATATAAAATATAGCTTTACCTGACGTGATATCTGGGTACTCAATAGGGAGGTAATTGTTCCGATTGTTCCAACACTACATGAACGCAACCCTTAGCTTAATTGACTCATTTTGCCAATCACGAGCCTCACCTGTCTCGAGTCCGTTCAGAGCCTCCTTCCGTCTTTCTGTCGAGCAGCTCGAGAGAGTTTCACTGTTGACTGAGGTTGTTGTTTTTGGGGTCACGATGCCTCGTCCGCAGTTGATTTACTCTGCCGTCTTCGACGGTCCCCTGACAGAAGATGTGGAGGAACTACTGGCTCGTTTCCAGCAGACCGACTCCATCAGGTTCGAGGACTTCTCATCCATCTGGAGGGAGATGAGCTTCTCGGATGTGTTCATGGGCGACCTGACCGTCGGAGAAATGAAGAGGTTCTGCAGAGTGGCGCTGGCCACAGCCGTGAAGTTCTTCATGCCTCCGTACAGCTACCAGATCCGAGTGGGAGGCTTGTATTTGATGTTTGGTTTGTACCACACGCAACTTGCCAGTCCGCATGTGAAGATCAGACTGGCTCTGAGGGACTGGGCTGTAGTCCAGAAGTTCCTCAAGGACTCTGCGGATTCTGGGCACCAAGATGTTTTATACATTTTCCAAAAGCTCGTTGCCACCAACGCCTTTCACTACGTCGCCATGCCACACTTCCTCATCTTCCAGAAGCAGATGAAACCGAAGAGGGAGAACGTGTGCGCCGGGTTTCTCGGGAGGACCACGGCCGTCCAGGAGCTCTCCTCCGCAGACGTCCTGGAGGAGGTGACCAACATCCAGAGCCAGTATGAGGAGCTGAAGGAGGCCACGGTGGAGGTCAGCCGCGAGGTCACCATGACCCATCGGGACTTATCCGCCCGCCTGAAAGACTGCATGTCGGAGTTCATCGCTTGGCAGCAGAGGACCTTCTCACGGGATAACAAAGACAAGAACTCCGACGACAACGAGGAGGAGCCGACCGAGGCGGAGTGCAGCAGCAGCAGGGCCCGGCTCCTGTCCTCCATCAAGCAGAAGAGCTACAGCAACTATCAGGAGGCGTCCAAGTCCAGGAGACATCGACAGGCCGAGACGGCGGAGTCCTCCGGCTCCGGGGCCGAGCAGGTCCGGGAGGCCTCGACTCTGCAGAAGAAGAGGCCTCCGTCGCTGAGGGCTCGGACCCGCAAGAGTCTCGGGGTGACGCGGGAGGAGTGCAAGTTCCAGGCCTGGCTCCTGAGTGTTCCTGAGAAGCAGGAGAGGTCGCCGGTGAGGAGGTACAACCAGACGGGAGCGTCTGTCAACCCGTGATGGGAAGAGAGGACTTCACGACACACAAAGAAGTTTGTTTTTATTTGTTGTGCTCCTCCAGGTTCAATGAAACCCTTTACGTTTGATTAACACGTGGTTCTGTTGGTTTTTCTCTCATCGTGCATCAGTTGTTTGACTGGAATCCTTTAATTTGTTAATAAATGTATTTCATAATTTACTCACCTTCTTGTTTTCACTTCAGCTGGTATTTACAGAGATCCATCATCTGCACTGCAAACACCAACCGACACCATTGTTTTAGGTCAACCTACATGATTTTTTACCATATTTATGATTTACTTGCTATGTTCATTCATCGATGTACAGTTTTAGAAACCAGTTGTGTGGGGGGGAAAAAAACATGAAAATTCAGAGTATTTCTACTTACACTTGAGTAAAACATCCAAGTACTTCTTCCGTTACTGGTTGTCAGTTTTTTAGGAAGTATTCACAAGAAGAATATAAAAAATAAAAGTATTATCAGCTAAATGTACTTAAAGCATCAAAAGTAAAAGTACTCTGTCAAAGAAGGGCTTAGTTGATGGTGTTTTATTTTATATGCATCATAGGCCGATGCATGACTTGAGTCTGCAAACCTCATTTTATTAAAATGTGCTTGTTTGAAAATGCTTTAAATGAAGAAGAGTAAGTAAAAAATTGTTGATTATATACTTGAAATAACTTAGATTTGGTCTTTTTTTTTTTTTTTTTAAACAAACTAAGGATTAGGTTAGGACTGATAGTCAATGAGAGGATTTTTGCACTGAAAAATGCATCGTACTTAAAAAAAAGTCATGTTTTGGAAATAAAATCTTAGTCTGCAAAATAACTTGTAACTTCAGGTGTCAAGTAGAAGAAAATGAAATACTCGAGTAATACCTCAATATTTTAGGCTACTTAAGCACAGTGCTTGTGTAAATGTACTTAGTCACTTGGTTATAATTGCTTTATTCGTCCATTTTGGTATAAATAAGCCAAGAGTTTACATTTTGTAACACTGTATCTGGGAAACATTGTAGGAACAATGGCGCCCTCACGCGGTGAGATTGTAACACTGCATCAACAAAACACAGCGGCGCACATCTTCCCGGAAGTCTCGTTTGAAGGAGTTCCTGCTCAGCTTCCTGTCCGTTGGTTAATCCACTTGTTGAGGAGCAGAGGAGGACGAAGAGGCGAACACAACAAAAAAAAGCTTCACTGAAAGTCCACCAATGGCGGGAAAGGACGGATAAAAAGCGGCAGTTTGAGCACCATGTTCGGTCTGAGAGAAGCCGGAGTCCTCGGCGCCTCCGTGGCTCTCGCGGGTGGAGTCGCCTATTTTATCTGGAACTACTCGTCCTCCTGCTCCGGGGAGAAGAAGCCGCAAACACGGCAGAGAAAAGAGGCTAAAAGGGCCGGAGAGGCAAAGGAAGAGGAGAGAGGAGGAGAAACTCCAATTGAACCAACGGTTGTGGTCCCTGCTGCTGAACCAACGGTTGTGGTCCCTGCTGCTGAACCAACGGTTGTGGTCCCTGCTGCTGAACCAACGGTTGTGGTCCCTGCTGCTGAACCAACGGTTGTGGTCCCTGCTGCTGAACCAACGGTTGTAGTCCCTGCTGCTGAACCAACGGTTGTGGTCCCTGCTGCTGAACCAACGGTTGTAGTCCCTGCTGCTGAACCAACGGTTGTAGTCCCTGCTGCTGAACCAACGGTTGTGGTCTCTGCTGCTGAACCAACGGTTGCTGCTGAACCCAAGACAACATCGGAGGTAAAACACGGTGACACACCTTCCGCTAAAACCTGTTGGTGTAGTAAAAAGTACTTTAAAGATGATATTTGTATATATCTGACATCTAACTGTTCTTACATGGACACAGGCAAGATCAAACTGAGCACATTTTACTGCTTTTCACTTAAATAAAGGGTTAGTTTTACTATGAAAACGCTCCACCCTAAAACAGCAGCTGTAAAATATTTAGACCCGAAACATCAAATACAGCAAACGATTATTGATTGATCATGAAGATAAAAAAGGGTTTTGTAGAAATGCATGACAATGTACCTCACTGTTGTGTATCTTTATGGTATCTGTACATAAACTCGTGTATCAAACACTTCATCTGACGTGCTCGGCTCTCTGTGTGCTGCAGTCTAAGCCCGTGGAGTCCACGGGGACCCAGGTGCTGGTTCTGGGTCTGGATGGATCCGGTAAGACCAGCCTGCTGAACTGTTTGTCCACCGGGTGTCTGGAGCAGGACACGCAGCCCACGAATGGCTTCAACGCCGTCTCCATCCACAGGGAGGACCTGCACATCGAGTTCCTAGAGAGTAAGTCTGATTTCAAAAGAGACTCTTTAAGTCGGTCTTGAGTTGGTTGTCACAGTCGTCTGTCTGTCTGTCAGTTGGAGGTAAAGAGGAGCTCCGGCCGTACTGGGAGAAGTACATGTCCAGGGCCCTGCTGCTGGTGTTCGTGGTCGACTCCTCCGACCCGAAGCTCTTCCCCGTCGCTAAGAAGCATTTGCATGAGCTGCTGGCCTCCGAGCCCCGCCTGCCTTTGATGGTGCTGGCCAACAAACAGGTGAGCGTGACAGGAAACAAAACACTCTCCATGCTGCTTCCAACAGAAGCCTGCGGGGGCCTCTAGTCCTCGAGGAAGCTCGCAGCGTTACATTAGAGACTCAATGTTCACATCGGCTGCAACAAACACAAAACTGCAATTCACAAAAATCATGAAAAAAGACAAATTAAAAAGATGTCACGACCTCAAGAAAATCCTACATATACATGTCTGTAATGTTGTATACACATATATATATATATATATATATTTATATATATATAAGTAACATTTCACACAGTCGGAGAAAACTCCCAGTTTGGTTTAGAAGTGCAGATTTTCTTGCATCTGTTCTGCTTCAAAATGTTCTCAAAATCAGAGAAGTTCAGCTTTTATTTTGTCATAAGTTTGTTTAATTAAACTGACTTCATTAGTAAATTCAGTTTTTGTTTCTGTGAAGTAACTTATCAAAATATTTAGTATGAAAACCAACAAATACCCTTTTGTTAACGCAACTGTGTCAGAAAATATTTCATCACAATAGTATTTATATTTTTGTCCGTCAGATCTTATAGCATAAATTAGATTAACATAAATTCAATATCGTAGTAATTCAACAAAAGATGATCATAAATCTCTAGATTTCAGACAAAAATCAGCCGTTTTTAGGAGTCAAAGTCTTACAATTTGAAAGAAAAGATCATTAAAATCATCTTAAAATACTTAGTTTCGTCCTGTTCAGACTGAAGAGTTTAAACCCAGAGCAGGTACCCTCTGATGTGTCTCAATAATAGAAGTGGACGATTCAAATGTTTGACTCGTGTTTCCAGGACCTTCCAGGAAGCTGCGGCATCACGGACCTCCACGACGCTCTGTCTCTGTCCGAGGTCGGAGAGCGCCGCTTGTTCCTCATCGGCACCTACGTGAAGAGGGGCGAGAAGGAGCTCGGCTCCGGGGTCCAGGACGCCCGGGACCTGATCATCCAGATGGTTTGTGAAGGCAGATAGGACACCCCCCCCCCCCTCTGTCCGGTGTGATAACGTCCAGCAGGTTCTCTTCGATGCTTCAGGTCGGCTGTATTTGTAGTTCTGCTTTAGTAGAGTTTGGATTTTACAAACTTTCAGATTCTGGAAGTGTAAAACTTCACTGACTTTGAATGTGTTGCTCCATCGTTACCAAAAGTAAATTAGTGATTTTAAGCTGAGGGCCGACGGGACACTTGAACTTGTGTTCAAATATCATCTTCACCAAAGAGTTATTTTCAGAGTCTCGTCAGCAGAGACGTGAATGTTTCACTTTACAAGACTTAGGAGGTCAGCAGCGATGAGCTAACAGTCTGTCAGCATCATAGAGGTCGAGTTTCATGTACTGTTGGACGTAACCGGCAGTTATCGTGATGTTTGTCACGATCCACAGAATATTTAATACCTCGACAGTCAGACTTAAAGCTGTACTGGACAAAGTTTAATACAAAGTATAGAAATGAATCCCCCATCCCGTCTGATAAATATTAAAACATAAGGCTCGCTGTGTTCAGCTCACTGATGGTACGTGTCAGGATTTCTGGGTATTTAAATCTAAACGTCTTTAAACTGTTACCTCTTTCTGCCACGTGGGGGCGCCAACATGCAAACCTAACTATCACAGCTTTAAGAAGCAGTTGAGCTTTCTGATGCGCCGTTAACATGTAAACTAAAATATATATATATATATATATATATATATATATATATATATATATATATATATATATATATATAAAGCTTAACTTCAACAGGAACACCGCAGCTATTTAATGTCTGAATAAAACAGTTGAATGAAGCCGATGAAGTGGAAACTGAGGGCTGTTTGCTGTAAAGATCGGCTGTTTTATCGCCTTTTATTTTTGAATAATCAGATATCTAGTCACCGAGCTTACGAACTTTAACACTACCAAATCATTGTGTGTAATTGCTGGATTAGCTTTAAAACATTCTTGCTTTTATTATCTCTTCTCCAGATGTCTTTGTGTGTGTTTTGCTGTTGAGAGAGATGCTGCTTGGTTCTTGTTATTTCGTCTTAATGCTGTTTTATTTGGTGAAGTCTGTAATGAATCACGTCTGTTAACTCTGGGATGAAGGGGAACTACGTTGGTGTTTGTGTGCAAAGCCTTCATGTGTTAGGAGTGTTTTTCTAATACCAAAACATGTCCAATATACAGTATTGATCAACACTTTGATTGTCTTTATACTGGTTTTTCACTCTCAAATAAATAGTTTGCACTAATCTGATTGGTGTGACTTTTTATTGTCGCTGTGAGAGTTGAACCCGTGACCTGCCGGACGCCCCGCGGCCCCACATTTGTGGGTATAGAACTAATAATAGCAGCTTATCTGAGGATGGAGACTGACTCAGGACATCGGAGCTCTTTTATATCTGGAACGTGATCCAGACACAAAGCAGCTCTCCAGGATACACGGCCACGCTTCACCGCTGACCTCCACGTATCACTTTCGCTTTGACGGAAGCAGTCTTGAGACGGTGAGATGGATTGAGGTGCATTGAGATGGCTTCAGTGTGCGGACTCCAGTTTCAAGGAGTCCTCAGGTGTGTGTGATGTTGGTTGCGAAGGACTCCTGGCTTCATAGCAACAGCAGGAGATTAGCGTGACACCGTCGGCAGGCAGCGAGGCGACACGTCCAGCTGAGATGTCTGGAGAACCAGGTGAGTTTACTAACCATGTGCCACGCGGCCTTCAAAGAGTCTCATATGTTCTGTCTGATTTATTTGTCTTGTTGATTTTTTGCGCAGGTATTGAGTCCAGATTTGGGCCATCAAACAGGTGCAGGAAAATTTTTATTAATTCTACAAACAAAATACAACATTTTTACCAATCTTAAAGTTTGTTGAAAGAAAATATTGACTACTTTTAAACTATTTAATTGTTGCATGTTTGTTGCATCTGTTTATTTACTCCTCATTTCTATATATTTCTATCTATTTTATATAATAAAGTAATGCATAAACAACATATATATATATAGTATTGCTTTTTAATGTTCTAATTGCATATGAACATTCAATAAATGTTTTTAACGCACTATAATGTACCGCAGAACACAGATATTTGGTCTCCTCCTGGGAGGCGTCCATAACTGGAGTCTATAAACATGATGAAAGACAAAATATAACACAGTTTAATTATAAAAAATATGTCATAGAAGAAGTTATGATTGTTAAAATTACTGCACATTAATAAATACTTAAAATGTCTGGGGACACCTACACTGTAATGTATTATAAGGATTGTATTATATGTTTGTAAACTGCTCATGAATAGTAAATACGAGGTGTTAAAGCGAAGTGTTACCTACTGTATATTATTCATGTGTTCCTATGTTGATAATCTCCTTAAGGGTTCACTGGACAAAATGTAAAAGCCAAAAAATGTCAACTTTTCTCTTTCAGTCGGTCGTTCTGTCTGAAAATGTTCGTCTCGCAGATAAACGTAAACCGTTGAGTCTCTGACTTTGATTCGTGGCCACAGTGAGGTTTAGAGTTTGAAGCCAACTTCTTTATAACTGAACACAGAGAGCAGTTTATGAATGTCACAGCTCTGCCAGAAAGAAGAAGAAACCCTCGACACAGACGGGAAACCCACTGAGTGATTGCATGTTCCCCCCTTTGGGCCCAGAGTCTCCCAGTTACGCTCGTATTTGGAGCTGATTTGTGTTTTTTGGGGGATTGTGTGTTTTCTCTGCAGAGTCTTGGAGCTGGCGCAGCACAAAACCTCAAAAAGTGTTTGGGCCACGACTCCTTGGTGAGTAGCTGAGTCGTACCACATTCAGTCACATATTTAAAAACAAATAACGTTTGCACAAGAGGTGTATGTTCATTGTTATTATTATTTCTGGTTATTCTCAGTCTATAAACATCTCCGGCGCTGCAGGAGGACTTCTGTTCCAGCTGTTGCGTCATATATAAATTGCACGTTTGTTCATCGATCTGTTGTGAAATGGACTCCAAGAATTCAGGAGCCTCTGTGGTCGGCGTTTCCTTCCTCGAGCGGTTTCTTTAAACGGCATAATAAGAGGCAGATGTCTGGCACGCTTTGAACGTGCGGTTAAAACAGAAAAACAATGGGTCCATGAACAAGAGGCCACATTTGATTGAGACTATCATTCTTTCATTTGGTCATCGCTCACTTGGAAAATATTCCGTGTGCTTCTTGCGCCCAGCATTTGTCATCGTCGCCGCGTCTCCTCATTGGAAACTTTGTCATCCTTTCATTGATCAGTGGGAAGCTGAGCTGGGGCAACCAGGAGCCGATATGGCCCCTCTCCGCTTCAGCGCTCGGAGCCGTTCCAAGTGCAAGAATCCAATACCTAGCCAGACACAAAAGAGACTTCTCAGCAAGGGAGGACCAGCGGAGGTAACTGTAGCCCGTCTGCACCCACGGAACGTTATTGATGACTCTTGTGGAGGGGGGGGGGGGGGCTGTTTGTGTTCATGCTGTGTTCATCACAAGCCTTTTATGCTGCGCGGCGTCAACATATTTCAGAATATGTTTGCAAAGCTGAAGGGGGGTAATGATGACTTTGGCACAGAGTTGATTCAGGAAATGCAAACTGCAAAGTGATGTTCAGGACCGATGCCAGCTGCGTCCCGATCAGAGGCGATCACTTCTGTCGGGATCAATTAGTAGACGAGAAGCTCCAGAGGCTTTCATTTTGTTGTTGTTTGTTGTTTTTCCTCCCCGCTGCCTCAGCTGTCAGATTAAAAAGTAACATGCAGTGTAATTCAATCAGAAGCCCACACAGGAAGCACAGCTCCCAGAACAAATAACAGTAATTTCCTGTAATTGAAGATGACGGCAGTCACCTGCTGGTTTGGTTTGAAGCAGGAAGAGCTGCAGAATACACACAGTTTGTATATATCGGCTTGTTTTGTATTGATTAGTTCAATTCTTAATGTATATTATGATGAATTTATTCTGTTTCTTCTGATAATTACACTGCGGGTCCTCATCTAATCACATCACTCTGCTGTTTCCTCCATTTTGTTAACTTCTAATCTGATTATCTGGCAGACTGTCTGGTCAAATATCTCAATAGTACTGGTGTAATACGTCAGTGTAGTGTGTATCAGTGTAGTGTGTATCAGTGTAGGGTGTGTATCAGTGTAGGGTGTGTATCAGTGTAGTGTGTATCAGTGTAGGGTGTGTATCAGTGTAGGGTGTGTATCAGTGTAGTGTGTGTCAGTGTAGTGTGTATCAGTGTAGGGTGTATCAATGTAGTGTGTGTATCGGTGTAGTGTGTATCAATGTAGTGTGTGTATCGGTGTAGTGTGTATCAGTGTAGGGTGTATCAGTGTAGGTTGTATCAGTGTAGGGTGTATCAGTGTAGGGTGTATCAGTGTAGGGTGTATCAATGTAGGGTGTATCAATGTAGGGTGTGTAGGGTGTATCAGTGTAGTGTGTGTGTGTATTGGTGTAGTGTGTGTATCAGTGTGTATTAGTGTTGGGTGTATCAGTGTAGGGTGTGTATCAGTGTAGTGTGTATCAGTGTAGTGTGTGTATCAGTGTAGGGTGTATCAGTGTAGTGTGTATCAGTGTAGGGTGTATCAGTGTAGGGTGTATCAGTGTAGGGTGTATCAATGTAGGGTGTGTAGGGTGTATCAGTGTAGTGTGTGTGTAGTGTGTGTATCAGTGTGTATTAGTGTTGGGTGTATCAGTGTAGGGTGTGTATCAGTGTAGGGTGTGTCAGTGTAGTGTGTGTATCAGTGTAGTGTGTATCAGTGTTGGGTGTATCAGTGTTGGGTGTATCAGTGTAGGGTGTGTATCAGTGTAGGGTGTGTATCAGTGTAGGGTGTGTATCAGTGTAGGGTGTGTATCAGTGTAGGGTGTGTATCAGTGTAGGGTGTGTATCAGTGTAGGGTGTATCAGTGTAGGGTGTGTAGTGTAGGGTGTGTAGTGTGTATCAGTGTAGTGTGTGTATCAGTGTAGGGTGTGTAGTGTGTATCAGTGTTGGGTGTGTATCAGTGTAGGGTGTGTAGTGTGTATCAGTGTAGGGTGTGTAGTGTGTATCAGTGTTGGGTGTGTATCAGTGTAGGGTGTGTAGTGTGTATCAGTGTTGGGTGTGTATCAGTGTAGGGTGTGTAGTGTGTATCAGTGTTGGGTGTGTATCAGTGTAGGGTGTGTAGTGTGTATCAGTGTTGGGTGTGTATCAGTGTAGGGTGTGTAGTGTGTATCAGTGTAGTGTGTGTATCAGTGTAGGGTGTGTAGTGTGTATCAGTGTTGGGTGTGTATCAGTGTAGGGTGTGTAGTGTGTATCAGTGTTGGGTGTGTATCAGTGTAGGGTGTGTAGTGTGTATCAGTGTTGGGTGTGGCAGCTGGTGCTTTCACTTCATACGAGGCTGCAACTACTGAGAGTTTTCACTCTGGATTAATCTGCAGATTAATGCATCTTTTAGTCTATAAAATAGTTCTTAAAGCCCCGACAGACGTCTTCAAATGGTCTGCTGTCTCAGACCAATGCTGCAAAACCCAAAGACGCTCGGTGTGTAATAAATATAAGATCGAGAAAAGCTGAGAATCCTCACAATTGAGAAGCTGGAACTAGTGAATGTTTGGCATTTCTGTTTGAAAAATGATTGAAACAATTACAACGATCGATCATTAAAATTTTTGCAGACTAATTTTCTGTCCATCGACTTGTAGCGTCGTGTTTTTAATCATTAGGATCATTAATCAACCTTTAAAGTTACTCTGAGGAACTTTAATCTGGTTTTGAATCAGTCTCAGTTTATCACTGATGCCTCGATATGACCTACATCAGTAAACGAGACCATCAGCGAGAGGATTCTTAAAGCTTGTCTGGTGAAATCACAGAAATCATGCAGGTCCACCAGAAACTCCTTCAGCTCAGACTCCAGCAGAGACCAGCTCACCGCGGACAGACTCGGATCCATCTCCTTCACCTTCATCGATCTGCAGTCAGAGCTCCAACAACAACACCACGCTGCTGGAGGACCAGGCCGTATTGCTGGACCCGCTGGAGGGAAGGGAGGCACGGGTAGAACCAGAACCAGGACTGAGAGGAGCCGACTGTCAGACCTCTGCTGCAGTAAAACGAGAGGTTTTGTAAAGGCAGTCTGGTGCCGGGAAAATACTGCCGCATTTGTCCACAGTAACCAAAATAACACAAAATGAAAGTTCCTCTTAGTAGCTTTAAGAAAAAAATGACGAAATGTACCAGTTCAAGCTTCTCAAAGTTGATCATTTGTTTACGTAAGTTACTACTGAAGATGTAAGTAATTTCCTAAAACTGAATCATTCCATAAATCCTTATCATTGGTCTGTTTGTCTACGTTTTTGCTTTAAGAGACAATGAGTCAAAACATTGTCAACATTTGACCTTAGTTATGTGTCATCCCACTGTCTCCACGGAGTGTTTAACTAATTTAAATGTTTTTGTGGGTACAGATGATTTTCCATCAGCACTGACACTCATCCATTGTTCTGTCTCCCTCCTCCTCCTCCTTCCTTCTGCCTCAAGACATTCTTTTGTCCCAACACACATTAATGGATGTGGTAATGGCCTCCATTTTCCTGCAGGAAGGAGGAGGCGAGCTTCTCCAGGAAGACCCGACGTCCTTCCTCCGAGGCATCCCGGTACGAGCACATTGTCCGCTTGTCAACACCCAGGACCCGGAGCTGCAGCTCCCAGGAAGCCGGGTAAAAGCCTCATTAGTCATCAAACGGCACCAGTAAAGTGAGGACAAGTGGAGCCGAACCAAACAAACTCGGGTCAAATTAGTGCTTCAGGCTGTTCAGAAGCCCATAAACTGAGCTGCTTCCCACATAATTCAGTAGAAAACCCGTTTTTCTTGGGAAATACTGATAACTTTCAACACAGCAGGCCTCTAGAAATAATTTAAAGAAAACAATCTGTGAGGGAGAAACATTCTTTGGTTGAACTGCTCACACTAAAGCTAAAACCACAAGTAGACCGCTTATTTTAAGATGTGACGAGCCACGGTTGGGGGATTTATGTTATTTATCGAGCAAATAATGCTCAACTGTGAGGATGTTCTGCTTGTCTTATATAATTGTAAATAGAATATGTTTGGACTGTTAATCACCCAAAACGAGAAACCACGTACGAAACCAGAGTCCAGAATTCAATCTCTGCAGAATGTTACATATCGTATAGTTAAATATGAGAAGCAGCTCCGGCTCCGGTCCAACACTAACGTCGCCGCGCTGTTTGAGGAAAGCCAACGTTTGGACATCTGCTACTTCAGTGTCAGACTGTGGGAGAGCGAGGAGAGCGAGGAGCGGAGACAATAGAGCTTATTGTCCAAAGTTCAGGTCCCCCGGGACGCTCGCAGACAGCCGCGGAAGTCTTTTTATAAATCCTGAGCAGAGCAGCAGAACATGTCGTTAGACATGAAGAGAGGTTTATACAGGGATTACATTCTGGATGCAATACACCAACATTCATTTTCACTTTTGTAATTTAGATCCTAGATATTACCGTGATTGTTTTTTTGTTTTTAATGCCCTCCACAAAATATATTAATCACCAGCTGCTGAAACTTAATCCTTTTATCCTGTTGCTCCAAAAAAACAACACAAAAAAGCGTAATAAATGAATAAATTTCTTCTAAAACTACACGTATGTGCCTACCTTGACAAAAAGATTGCTGTAACGAAAGCTGCTGGAACTATTTTATTGGTTGCTAATAATTTTTATTTTTTTTAAAGTATTTATAAGATATGTGTTCAGTGTAATAATATTCTAAGTACCAGCCCTCCTTTTACTACATTAAAGTACCAAAACAACACAAGAATACTCAGCAAAACAATACAGCAAACTCATAATTAACATAATTAAGTATTTAATGTCCGAAATACTTAATTATGTTGCTTATTGAGACTTGGAGCAGATGAGGCACAACCTTTGTCAACTAATCTTTTTAACCAATATTTGAGAAATTTCGTCAGATACATAATGTTTTTAAACAAAAATACATCTTAGAAAAGCATTTAATTTGTTGTTTGTTGACATGTAGAAACATTTCTGTGGTAAACACTCTAAATGTGATATTCTCTGAGCTTTCGACTGTATTCAGAGAACTTCTTATTTTCGCCCTCTGAAGGATGCGGTTGGAAGTTAAAGTGCGTCTTTAAGTTTAGAATATTTACCACAGATGTACTCACTCATAAATGTTCTAGAGACAGTTGTTAGAAAAACACAGAAATTACGTAATCCTTTGAGAAAAGGTCATAATAACAAGAGGAAAAAATAATTTTTTTTTGAAGAAAAGCTCATTTTTTAGAGAAATGAACCTCATAAAGAAACCACTTGACTTTTCCGTTTATTGAAATGTGTCTCTGCTGGTCCCAACAGGCCTCCTCACACACCTCAGTGTGATAATAACTGTCCCATTTGGCACGTCGATCCCAACATGAGAACTGCTGTGATCACACCGCGACTGCTGCAGCTCTCCAAACCCAAACTGAACCATCCAGACTTCCAGAGCAACAGAGAGGTGAGATCCTGAAGAGCAAACCCATCAGGCAACTCTGAGTGGGGGATGACGAACGACAAATGCATCAGCATTTTTGGCATTAATGTTGTGATGTAGCTTTATTTTTAGGTGTTTAATTAGCAGGATTAGCTGAAAACAGACATTCTCCTCTGATTATTTGCTGTCGCTTTAACTTTATTCTCATTTTAGTTTTCTACACCTCTTATTATTTATTTATTGTGTTTTCTCCGGATTTACCCTCTGGGGATCATGAAGGTGTATCTTATCTTAACAAGCCGTTGGTCGTGAATGCTAGGAACGACCGTTTAAAAATGGAATTGTTGGTGTTTTCTAATGATAACAAATCTCCACCTTCCTCGGACAGATTCTCAGCTGATGTTTGAGGACAACAAAGGTGCATGAAGTGTGTTTGTGTTCCACAGAGTGTCGCGTCCATCGTTTCGTTTGCTTCCAGGACGGCTGGAATCTCTCAGCGACTGGTCCGGCTCTCGCTGCCCCGACTGAAGCAGAGCAACGTCTGCCTGGAGCTCGGACGCCCGGTGGAACCGATCTGGACCGTAAGAGCTCCTTCTAATAAACCGCCTCAGTGTTTATCGGCGCAGTTTAGTTTGAAGGTTCGCGAACCGTAGAGGACTCGGAATTCATCAGTCTTTCTGGTACTTGTGGAGGAAAACTCTAAAAATGTCTGTCTGCTTGACATCACACAGTTCATTTCATATGTTCCAGCTGTTTGAAGCAGCTCTCTGACATAAACTCTGGTTGTTTTCACTCGATGAGTAGTTCTTACAATTAATTGTGGAATTTTCCAATCATTGTCATCCGCCAAACGACAGATGCTTACAGACTGCCAGATGTTTTTCCGTCCTCATGATCTGTGGTTTTTTGCGTTCCGGCCTTTTATTTTGATGACAAAAGATCCTTTGCTTGAACAGCAACTGATTTACATATTTTAAGACATGAATGTACTAAAACTATGAACTAAATGTCTGAATCTCTAACAGGTTTCAAAGGCGGCGAGCAGAGCCACGGCGAGTGCTCGTGTTGAAATGTTGGCGACGCCGAAACATCTTTCCGAGGACTACATCCCTCCACGGGAACCAGAGTGGAGCCGAAACAACTTCCCGTCCTCCTGAGCTTCACTCAGCATCACAACCAAGTCAGTGCTTTTCTAAGTTTGTTCCCTTCGTGAAGCAAATTCAACGTCAGCGGAAACCTTTGAAAAGGATAAAGACGGTATCGATCAAAATGTATTTGTAGAAAACTAAGCTCAAAGATTATGAAAGTATGGAATATGTTTGAATTCCAAACTCAGTTTGAGACATCTGGAAGGGAAACGTGAAAAATCTGGAAGGGAAATGTGAAAGAAAGCACACACTGGTGCGTCTGTTTATTTGCGGTTCTGTTGATATCATTACCATGTGTATAAAACCTTGAATAAAAGATTTGGACCACAATACTAGAATTTATATCTCAGACATTTTGAATAAATCAGAGCAGAGAAAATGAATAATGTCAGAGCCCCAGTATGAAGTGATCCACAGGGGTTGAGCTGGACTCTGCATTTATATCACAACCATGTGTGTATGCATCCTCGCACACAGACCGCGTTACTTCACTGGCTTTTATTTTGAAGGTATTTTAGCCTTTAAAGAGTGAGTTTCCCTCCGAGTGCTTTGTCCGTTTTACCACTTCTTCTCCATCTCTCTCTGAGGTTTTTGACGTGGGACAGATGTGTGTCTGCCGTGAGCATTTGATTCACTCTTACATATTTTAAACGGAGTCTCTTCAGGCAACCGTCTGCATGCATTGTGCAGTGAGTGGGAGACGTTTTTACCAAAGACTTTCAGAAGCTCCCCTTTCAGAGGTCACACTTTTTTTGGGAAATACCACGAATCTGACCACAGTTTAGTTTACGAAAAGTGCCACTGCTTCAGTCTGGAAATCCACTGTAATCCCATTTACACTTGTGTAAGTACATAAGAAAATAGTCTCAGTTTATGTGTTGAGAGGTGGAGGCGCTGCAGGCTGTGGCCTCCAGCGTGGGCTTTAGATCAGCGCAGGTTTGTGGCCCCGCACCACTCGGCTAGACATCAAAGGAGATTGAACCGACGTGCCGCTGGAAGGCTAATCTGGGATTAGCCTGCCGCGATTGTGACCTGGGACCACAAGGTAGTGAGGAGGAGGAGGTGGGAGATGGGGACTTTAAAAAACAAAAAGAGAAAGCCAAACATGTCATTTTAATGGTTACTAACTGGTGTTTGAAATGAGTTTTGGCTGTATACACATGAACAAGTACAAGTATCTCCATTTGCAGCCAAAATGATATTTTGCAAGATTGCTGTATTGCATCCTGATCCACACCCCTTTTCTGAATTATGCAAATGCGGATTTGAACTTGATAGATGACGCTATAGATAATCTCTGAAAAGGCTCAGTTGCAAACATTAAGAGTGCTGCAGCGTGGTTTAGTTCTCGGTCTCGTTGCTGTCTTGGTGTCGTCACATGTTCTGTGCCAACTGCCTCACACAGGATGTTATGTACAGTCGTTCCACACCTTCTGCTAAACACAGGAAATAGTTAAAAACAACACATTCTCATGCCATCGCCCGGCTCTGTCCGATATTGGTACAAACACTTCGCCTTGGATGCACTTTTAATGTTTGTGTTTTGATAAATTCCTGCTTTACACGGTGATACAACTAATATTTAACATTTCAATGATTAAAAGCAAGCAATTATTTGAAGAACGTAAACTAAAACCTGCTCTAATTACTGCAGATAAGTATGTAAAACCAGTTATGATCCATCTCAAGTTTCCTTACAAATAGTTGTTCGTTTGCAAGCTGTAACTCTGCAAACAGCCAGGTCAGGGTGGAGTTACATGAATTCCCTCCAAACCGAAACGTCATGGGTAAATATTCCCTGAGCTGTGACAAAACTAGCAGCAGCACAACTGTGTTTATCAACTGGAACCAGTCTGACCAATACATCTACTGTAGTGTAGTATCTGACAAAAGATTATAGAAAGATGTTTTTCTACCATATGTCATAATATCAAACTGCGGTCCCCTAACGAATGTGTTTCATGATAGAAACGATGACTTGTTGAAAAATACTGGTTGCATAGTAACTAGTGGCACTTTGGGAATGTCGCAATTACGTTCGGTCATCAATTTCTTTCTGTTTTTTCTCCCCGTTAAAGGGTTTTTTGGGGGAGTTTTGTGAGGGTCCCGGGACAGAGGATGTCTCATGTGTACAGATTGTAAAGCCCTCTGAGGCAAATTTGTGATTTGAGATTTTGGGGCTAAACAAAAATGAATTGAATCAATTCTAGTCTTTTTAGCCGTTACCAGTTTGTCGGTGGACAACAAAAAGTCAGGCTGCACAAAGTGACGCAAACTGAGCCTGGCAGCCTCTAAATGGCAGATTCCTCGCAGCTCTGCAGAGTCCTCTTAGCAACAGACAAAACCACACTGCATTCAAATTCTGCACACACTCTGATCGGCGCTTATGGCAAACCATCAAACACTCAGATCGTCCTTTCACCAGAGTGACTCGAGGACAGAGAGCACCGAGGCACATGTTCAGTGCAAGAGAGCATTTGTTGCACCATTGATTGATTATGATTACTCTCACAGTAATATTAGTAATTAAGCTATTTAAGTGTATTCCTCTTTTAGTACCACTGTTAAGGCTCTTTGGATAAGTTCTAGCTAAAGTTTAAACTAACTAAAATAGAAAACATAAGATAAAAACCAGTGCCTAATAGAAACTAAACAGAAAAGTAATATTGTGTGTGATATTGAGAGTAATATTTTCAGTAATCCAGTGAATTAAAAGCCTAAAATAAATGTCACATGTATGCATCAATCCATTAAATCCAATATTACCATAAATCAGTGTTGCTCATTGATTTCCACCATTGTCACCAGTGGTAAAATACAGCCAGCAGTATGAACGAGAGACTGTACATACCACAGTATACGTGGTGACGCCACACAGTACTGCTGCGTATCTTGGCTCCATAGTTGAAACTGAAAACAGGGGGGGGGGGTCTGTTCCTAAACCTTTACATTAGGTTTCTAGAGACAGGAATCACCTGTTAGATCCTGAGTTTTAATTCATAATCCTGTACAATAATTTCAACAACTCAACTGACACATAAGAATGTAGTGGTTTAAGAAAACCACACTGTAAGAGTAAATGGTGATTTATGAGCAAGAGGGAAAGGGGCAAGGTCTGGGATATAATGTGTGTTTATAAGCAGGGGGCTAGAGCAAACTGTGTGTGTGTGTGTGTGTGTGTGTGTGTGTGTGTGTGTGTGTGTGTGTGTGTGTGTGTGTGTGTGTGTGTGTGTGTGTGTGTGTGTGTGTGTGTGTGTGTGTGTGTGTGTGTGTGTGTGTGTGTGTGTGTGTGTGTGTGTGTGTGTGTGTGTGTGTGTGTGTGTGTGTGTGTGTGTGTGTGTGTGTGTGAGTGAGTGAGTGAGAGAGTGTGCATGTACAATATAAACAAATACTTGTTTTTCAGCTGAACAGATGAAACCCCCCCCATGCAGGCTCAGGAAACAGACACCCCTGTGTGTGTGTGTGTGTGTAGGTGTGTGTGTGTGTGTTCTGTATTTCTATACCTACGATACAAATGCTCTCATAAACGGATAGAAACGAAACTTAAAAATAAGGTGATTTTCTCTTTAATGTTCAAATTAAAGTTTTTAAAGGAGTACAACTAACAGTCTGTAAACATGAATATGAGTTCATACTGTGAGAGCCAGTGTAAACTCTCTGTCACAACAGCGTGATTAAAAAGCAGCAGTGTGTGTTATGAGCAGTTGAACTACCTGTTGGGTCGGTGTTGGTTTCGGTCGAGCTCGTTATGCAGACCGTTCACTCCAGGCTCTTTGACAGGAAACCTCACCCCTCTCTCTCTCCCTCTCTCTCTCCCTCTCTCTCCCTCTCTCTCTCTCTCTCTCTCTCTCTCTCTCTCTCTCTCACACCTTCTTCAGTCTCTTCTCACACAGAGAGGGTTCTGGATGTCTTTTCTATCCTGTAAAATGAGAATCTGTAGCCTTTTTCACTCCCTCTCTCCACTTTTTCAGTCTGATTTAAAGACATTTTCGTTCCTTTACGCCACAATACTAGTACTTCTCTGGTTAAATCAGCCAAAATAATAATAATTAGAGTAGATTTTGGTCAAACTACCTCAGACTTTTGCACTCAGTTTAGCTAAACCTTGCCTTTATCCTCTTACGTAACCTATAAACTAGAGACAGGCCTTTGTGTTTTCTCTTCTTTGAGGGATTCTTGGCAGCTCAAGAAAGAAGTGCAGCCTTCTGTGTTTTTGAAGGACTGACAGCAAAACCTTACCTTTTATATTAAAAATAAAACTCCTTTGTAGCTTCTTGAAATAACTGTATATCACATAACGTCTTCTGCATAACTCTGCGAAGTGATAAATAGGTTTTCTACAAGAAAAACTGCTTTTAGAAACTAGTTTGTCTTCTACTTTGTCCTCGGCACCAGACCTTTAAGATTTGTAAACGTCCTGCAAACACACAAACATACAACCCAAAACCAAAATGTCCCCGTCAGAAGTAGTAACAAAAATAACAAAATGTTATATTTCAAAGGATAAGGCTGCTGTTATTTCAATAGTTTTCTTACTGTCATCAAAAAAAAACCCCAAAACCAACAGTCTGTTTATTGGTACAGTACTTTTTGACTTCTCTCCATTTTTGTGGCAATCAGCCCAAAAACCACTGGTGTCTACTGAAGACGTAACTACTAAAAAACAGGGGAAACTGTTTTTTTCATCCTAAATCAGCTCTGCATTTGTTGGGGACTATTTTCAACAGAGGATTAGCACACTAGTGAGTATTTGGGGCTGCAAGTACTGGAGTTCTAAAGTTTTTTTTAGATCAAAACTAACAAAGAACACACTCTTAATTGGTTTTGACAGTAAAAAAAATACCAAATACTTTTAGCTCTAACTGGCTGCTGAGATTTTTTTTACAAAGAGTGATCACGAAGGAAAAAGGGACCATGAAATGACATCACCTGTAATTTGTTCAGCTCAGTCGGCTCACATGTCCTCCCTCTCCTCCTCCTCCCTCAACAACTGGAAATGTTCCAGATTTGTCCCTGCATGTTCCTGGATAGCGGCAGCTGATTCCAGCAGCATCTATTGTAATCCTTCCTTACATCCTTTATAGTCGTGTAACCAGCTCCGCTCCCTGCTGACACACATGTAAACAAAGCCTGAAAAACAAAAGCACTCTGTCCCCAAAGCCCCCCTACTCTTCCTACGCCATTGTATAACTCGGCTTCCTCAGTGAATTTGGACCCCAGACGTACTGTAGCTTAACCACAAAGCAAACTCAAGTCATTTTTAACTTATAATAATATGTTTATTTCCGTAGACATGGCGGTTATATTGGCAACGGCACACAAACACCTTCACATTCCGTACAGTAAGTTAAAATAGCTTCATAGATACAAAAAGTGAGAATGACACGAGGAGGGGGGGGGGGGAGTGTATGAGGAAGAGGTGGTAGGGTCAGTTTGTCCAGGAGAAACCAGGGCCCGCACAGAGAGTCTCAGTCCAACACTGATCCCAGCTCAGCCGGAAGACCCTCCGCCTGCCTCCACAGTCTGTTACGTAGCTGGAACCATTTCTGGAGGACACAAATAAACAAAGAGAAACAATTACAATCACACCCATGGGAGGTATAAGAGAATGTGTAAGAGGAGGTTTTGTTCAGAAACAAACTGCTGCGGAGCCTGAAATACAAGAGCGATGAGGTCACTGGTCCGGCTGACAGAATGTACAGTCATGACACGAATATTCCTGAGAAGTTACACAGGTGGAGTTCTTCTAAAAAAGAACCATTTGAACAAAACACTGAGTTCTCGAAATTCATTGCTGTACTCTTCTCATCCTCAGGGCCATTAACAAGCTAATATATATAAAAATACAGCCTATTAATGATCTAATCTTGGGAAGTTAACATGCTAATGTTTAGCATATTAATGTACCTATAGTTGTCACGTTAACATGCTAATGTTTAGCATATTAATGTACCTATAGTTGTCACGTTAACGTGCTAATGTTTAGCATATTAATGTACCTATAGTTGTCACATTAACATGCTAATGTTTAGCATATTAATGTACCTATAGTTGTCACGTTAACATGCTAATGTTTAGCATATTAATGTACCTATAGTTGTCACGTTAACATGCTAATGTTTAGCATATTAATGTACCTATAGTTGTCACGTTAACATGCTAATGTTTAGCATATTAATGTACCTATAGTTGTCACGTTAACATGCTAATGTTTAGCATATTAATGTACCTATAGTTGTCACATTAACATGCTAATGTTTAGCATATTAATGTACCTATAGTTGTCACGTTAACATGCTAATGTTTAGCATATTCATACAGTTGGCACGTTAACATGCTAATGTTTAGCATTTTAATGTACCTATAGTTGTCATGTTAACATGCTAATGTTTAGCATATTAATGTACCTATAGTTGGCACGTTAAGATGCTAATGTTTAGCATATTAATGTACCTATAGTTGTCATGTTAACATGCTAATGTTTAGCATATTCATGTGCCTATAGTTGTTTCATTGACATGCTAATGATTAGCATGTTAATGTGCCTATAGTTGTTTCATTGACATGCTAATGATTAGCATGTTAATGGGCCTATAGTTGTTTCATTGACATGCTAATGATTAGCATGTAACAATAGGCTATTTGTAGGGTATGTTGTAAATATTTGTGTTTTTTGTAGAACAGGCCTATTACACAAAGCGCACATGAGAGTGGAGCCTATTGCAAAAAGATTCACAGAAAGTTTTGTGATAAGGTTGAATAGATTAAAGGGTTAAGGATGGTCTGAGCGGAGTGTCAATATAATTTATGACCATGGACATGTTTTTATAACTGTCACCATAGTGATATCATCAAAACCCCAAATATGAAATCTTTGAATAAAAGAGAGTCATTGTGTTCCATTCTGACTTTCATTATCTTCGTAATCACATCACAGTCACATTTCTCGGTGCATGTAAGTGAGGTCACTGACTCAAACAGACACAGCAGTGACCCTAAGGTTAAGTTGTTTCAGGGAAACCACAAAAAAAACGAATGTTTCCATCCAATTTCAACAGACCGCTCCACTGAAACTCTGTCCAGATGATGACTACGCTGAGTGCCTCGACACACACACACACACACCCCGTGACCCGGCACATTGCTGTGTTGCGGTTCGTGTTGTCAAGGGATTCACAACAATGCTGACATCATCTGGACAACGCCATAGGAGGAAAAGGGAGAGATTCGGAGCGGCGGCCTTAAGACACGAAACCCTGGTTTGCTTCGTGAGACATGCGCCGAGCAGGAGTGATGGTTTTCACATTTTTTACTGAAAACACATGAGATTCCCATTTGGAGTCGTCTGGATTTGCACTCAAGACTAAATCACTTTGAGAACTGCTATCTGAACTTTGCTTTTCATCCGTGTCTTGGGATTTCATATTAATGTAGCTCAGTTTTATGATGCAGGGTATACATTTTGGGGGGGAACGTTAGCAATGAACCTTTAAAAATGCCATTTTCTCTACCAGGTTTTGAATGGATCAAAAGATCATTGAATGTCTTGTAAAAACAGAACAAAAATAAGATTTATAATGCTAATCCCATATGGTGCTTGTGAAATGTTTTCCAATTGACAAGCACTGGATTACATAACGGGTTCTTTGAAAAGTTGACTCTACCTTTACTGACTGCAGCACTGAACACAAATATAAAAACGGTCTATGAAAGGCGCTCAAACATGCCGCACAGAGCCCGAAGCACCTTGTAAACATTGTTAATGTGAAACGGGGAGTGGTAGCCAGGGTGTGTTTCCTCAGCTAAACCTTCTCCAATGAGAGCTTTGTTAACACTTGACAGGGGCGGGAAGAAAAAAAAACCAACACATCAGCTGGAAATGAAGTCAGGTCTTTTGATGGGAGGCCAGACCTTTACCTCACCCTGGACCAGGCTTCCCCTGTCAGGTTGGCCCGGCGCCGCCCACCTTTGTGTATGATGAATGGAAACAGTCACTAACACTGGAAGAGGAATTAGGACGCAGCTTAGTGCCGTTTTAGTTTATCTGACAGTTTTCGTTGAAGCTCTGCAGGCAGTAAAAAGCTGAATTATTAACCTCAGTGGAGGGAGACAAATAATGAAACACCTCTGATGTTCTAGTAACGAAGATGGGGCTTAGTTAGTCGTTAGCCGGATCAAGTTACCATCTTTTATTGCGCAAAATTCTTTCTTCTTCATTCCACCCCTTTTCAAGGGTCCAACGTCTGACATATATGCAAATATAGTTGAGGAACCCAGCCATTAATCTTCTCACAGCTACCAGGATGAAGATCCCCTCTTGGTTTGGCTCATTAGCTAGTTAGCTTCAGCTAGCTTCTGCGCAGCCATTTTCAAACAGTAGCCACGTTTCCGTTCAATTGTCAAGCGATTTTTAAGCAAACTTTTGAAATGTTGCGTAAAAAGATACACGAATAAGGCACTGCGTTTCCATCAACTGGTCTAGAGCGAATAAACTCTGCTACAGTGCAGTTTGGTTAGAAGTTGGTGCTAAAGGCTACGTATGGCTGTAACCTGCCTGTAAACAGAGTAGAAAAAGAAGTAGAGGTTCGGAACTGCAAACAAAATTAAATTTTTAAGCTTTTTCCGACGCCATACTTCAAAATGTGCATACAAATATGTGAATGCAAAGCTACCAGTAACCTTTCAACATCCATGTGAGCATCATATGAAGAAAGATTAGAGAAAATCTGACTCTATCCTTTCACTCTAGTCACGAACAATGTTACACACGGATATCAGTTTACATGTCACGAGGAATACTCAAATGACATCATACGACTGAGTTGCATTATGGGAACAGAGGAATCCAGGGTTTTTGGACTTTGATGTATACTAGGGATTAAATGTCACGGTATAGCAACCTCTGCTACGTCTATTCCCACCTTTTTGTGTTTTATCCATCTCTCTAGATAACCTTTCCTTATGGAAACGCACTGCTAATTCACGGAGTACCCCTTTAAGCACTGAGGCTGAAACATGCTTCTTTGGGCTGCACATAGATGAATGTGCACTTGGGTTGGAGACGTTTGCATGTTTTCTTTCATAGTTGTACAACTTGAGTAATGCTGTGTAACAGGGGTTTTGAAAGAATTGGACCAACAGCTTGTTTGTTTAGGTTTTAAAGTCTTTCGTCTTCACATCTGATTTAACATGATGTAAACTGATGAATTGTAAGGCTTCAAGTACACAGGGTGTAAAAGAGGCTGCACCTGCATTTATAATACAAAACACTTCATCCGATGCTGCTGCACACCTTTTGTGTGCCCGTGTTAACCTCAGCCCCGAGGAATCTAGAGGAACTGGTTTGCCATTCACACACGCACAAGTCTGACACACACACACACACACAGTTTGTACTATAAGAGCTCATTATGAACAAAGGCACACGATCCATGACACGTGAGATCTAAACCTGTCCGTCAGACTCAAGAGCACAAACATCAGCAGAAATTTGCCTACGAGATGAACCCGATGCGACGTCAACTCAAATGACAGAATTTACATGAAGGTTTTTTTTTACCTCCTGGTGAATACAGCTAAGCAATAATCATGTTGTTTACCTGCCAAACTCCTAACAGAGAGGAATACCAACTGACAGTTTTCATAAAAAAAAAACGAGACATTCACCATTTAGGCTGTTCCTCAAAAACCTCCTTTTGGATGGCGACATGACATTCTCAGAGTGCTTTTAAGACGATGTATCTATCAGAGGAATGCTACTGAAGGTGCCTTCAGAACTTGTTATCGGCGCTCTGAAGCTTCACATCTGGCTCCTGATGTGACAGACTTTACAGTAGGACATTCCTCAGATAGAGGCATGGTGGGAGTGTTTACATGTGGGAGAGAGAGAGCGAGTGGGAGAGATTAAATGCCTTAGTAATAATGTGAGGTTTTTATGTAATTGTCTTCAATTAATGAAACATTTTCTTAAATGGACTTTTTGTGCTTAACAATCGCTGTCTGGTAGCTGTTTGCTGCTGGAGTGGATGATGTGTTAATTTATAAACTGCACTTGGGCTCTAGGATAATTGTTTATTAATAATAATAAAATAATTGAAAATAAAATGAAAATAATTGTTATTTGCAGCCCTAATAAGGTGTAATTTGGTAATCTCCATGTCCTACAAGGAAAAACTAAATAAAACTGATCCTCAAAGCCTGATGTGATGTTAAATGAAGTCTGAGTAATCTCCTTCCTCTGATGAAGATGTGGTTGAAAGCTCTGGAAAGAGCTGGTGAGCGGACATTGAGTTCAGAAAATAGTTAAAAATGTCCCTCACAATGCCCTAAAGCCCCAGTGGACGCCACAGTGCTGTCCTCACTGATTGACAGCCGCCTCTTTAAACTTGAAGTCGCCCTGCACAGATGAATCCGTGTCCGTGAGAATGAACACCAGTTGCTCTCTGAGCAGAAACAGCAGCAGGAAACTGGACTCTGTGACATGACATCATCGGCCAAAACAACCAGGAGCTGCTCCAGTGACGACCAACGGGGCGCTGCTGCCTCTGTGGTCAGTGTTTACACTCAAATGAGGATTATTTCATCAGACTGTGACATTTTAACACCGATATATCAACCAGGGTCACACCGATACCGTCCACAGAGCTGCTGTGAGTGGAGCAGCTCGTCACATGTTTAAAGTCTAAAAAAAAAAAACCTGTTCCTGCAGACAAATACACACAGGATGTACATATTGTACATTTTGTGTCTTTAGCAGTATGTTACTTCCTCAGAGGTCACCTGACTGAGACACTGATAGTGATGCTGACACTCACAGCTTGTAAACTCTCTTGACACTAAGTTGTGACACCATAAAGTCAAGTCGCACGTTGTTGTGTCTGTGCTCATCATTCCAGTAAAACCTCTCAAAAACTGCATCTCTGCAGTTTTTGAGAGTACTTTTACTAAAATACTGTTGTTCAGTACAGTTTTTAAGTATTGTTTTGGCAACATTATACCTGTGCTCCACTATTTTTCATATGGTTACTTTGCAGATTACTGTTATAAAATGTTATTTCTGCTTTAGATTAAACTACTAAATGTATTTTCATTTGTTATTTTAAATGTGTTGCTCACACATGTTGCTCATATATCTATATGGTAATACATTATATTATAGGAACTAGGCCTATATGAGTCCCTAAAGGACAGCACAGTTTGTTCTAAAATCGCTCTAAAAATAAGAAATAATTTAAAAACTCTTACTTTTAAGCATCAGAAGTCAGTCTCCATGTAATATAACAACGATCTATTAAAGACTAGTCTGTTCAATTGTCTGATTATTTCTAGAAAGCATGCAGACTATTTGCTCAGGACAACCATTAAGCAACATAATAAACACATTCCAGTCTAAAAACCTACTTTTAAACACTGTAATAAAACACATATCCACACATGCTCTGTAAGAAGAGAGAGTATTGATAGTTACTCACTAGTGTTTCCTCCTCTGACAGTCCGCACTCCGCAGCGACCAACATGAGCGTCATCCCTTCCGGATGCCGGGTGACTTTCTTGAAACTGTCCTCCAGCACTTTGATCTGTTCCTCCGACAGATTCATACACTCCATCGCTTTAGAAGACATATTCCTGTTTCCCTTCCTCCTTTAATTAAACAGTTCAGCTTTCAGCCCTGGTCGGAGCTCCGGGAGCGAGATGTGCGCACAGCAGGACGCGCAGAGCAGAAGGCACGGTGGCGCGGAGATGGAGAGGCTTGGAGCGGCGGTGGCTCTCTGGCAGCTCGGCGGGAGTGTGTGCGGATGAAGTGGAGGCAATGTGTGTGTGTGTGTGTGTGTGTGGAGGTTTTACTACTGTCAACAGCGGTACGTCATGGGGCCGTTCCCACCGGCAGAGCCCTCCCCCAAACAGCTCAGTGACAGCGCTTAAAGGGATATTATGGGAATAGTATGTATACTATAGGACGATAGCAGATATAACTGCACGTGAAAGTTATCAGGAACAAATTAACTTAACTGGTCTGCTGTGTTATCAGAAGGAAATACAAAGTAAAAGAATGGAAACCAGCTACTGATACAGTTATAGTATAAATACAACTACATGTGTTTTATACAGGCTACATTATGTAGCTATAGGCCTAATATTATAACTGGAAGCCTCTGTGTGTAGAAGATGATATACTTACTCAAACTATGTAGAGGAATATTAATAAATGTTGTATATAATAGGATAAATATTCCACAATTCAGACTTAACCTTTCATAAGAACACAAGTCACGTAATAACTCGCTGTTATTAAATACAACATACCTTGTTTATGTCACAATAGGTTTTCTTTCATCTTAATCTCTGTGTTCATAAATCTTAACCGCTCGTTACTGAACATGTTGACTGACTCAAGGATACTACGGGAGGCATCTGTTCCACTTCAAAGATAAGACACTCCTTTTTTCAAAATCATAAACCTCACTCGTTCTCACGCTCCCCTGTAATGCCGCTCTCACTAGTCAATGTTATTATGCTGCACTGTAACAACAAGTGGATCATTGACAGGACTCACTCTGATCAGACTGGTGTGGTGAGTCTGCTGCAAAGGAAACATCCTGAGCAAGCATGTTGGATTTCACGTGGTAGAAACAGTAAATACGGGCCTGACAACACACACACACACACACACACACACACACACACACACACACACACACACACACACACACACACACACACACACACACACACACACACACACACACACACACACACACACACACACACACACACACACACACACACACACACACACACACACACACACACACACACACACACACACACACACACACACACACACACACACACACACACACACACACACACACACACACACACACACACACACACACACACACAGTTCCTTTTGATGCTATCTTTGGATTCTGATTAGACCCGTAATTATGTGGTACTCTCACTGAAAGCTCGACTTAAGTGATTGCAAACCTCGCTGGTTGATTTTCTCTTGCTTGGATTGTTTATGTTAAATAATATCTCGCCTACACAAACCTCACCGGTGATTACAGACAGCAAGCTAGGACCAGTCGGGACATATTCAGCTTGTTTATATAAATCCTTTAATGCAGTAATATTCTCCTTGTATTTGACATCGGGCATGTTTAACATGCTTGGAACTGTTTGTTTATGATGCAGAGATCTTATTCAATGCTCTGTTCTGTTTCGACAGGATTATAGTGTTTTTTATTTGTATTCAAAAACGTAATCTTAGCCAATTTGAGGTAATGAGCCCAAAATGCAAAGTTTGATGGGTTTAGGGAGACAGATGTTTGTATCTGATATTATTCCTACATGCCTGAGGACTTAATAAACTATAAAATAAAGCACGAAGATATTTCACAACTGGAATAGACACCAAAGAAGAAGATGTGGCCTAGAAGTCTAAATGAACCTTTGACAACCAACCACGGTAGACCACGTGCCCGATTGCACCAACATTGATTTCCAATGAAACACAAAACACAGAACAGTTGGAGGAAGAAGCTCCACAAGCATGTGAGCTCAGAAATAAATAAATACTTTAGGCAAAAATCTAACCAGCTGATGCTTTGGGAAACCACAGTGTGTCCCAGTTTTAGGTATTTCAAGGGGGGGGGGCTTTATAAAGTGTCGTCTCACTCTACACAGACATGTGGAAAGTGTCCTTCACACGCAGAGGACGGTTATTACTGCCCGACGACAGCTGATAACAGGCTGTCAGTTTATGACGGACAAACGTAATAAACAGGTCTGTGGGATTCAGTGGAAAACAAACTTTGCAGTAATGCGGCTGCTGTCACGGCTGATTGGCTGCTGCCGATGGTCCAGGTCGTATTCAATGATAAGAAGAGTAAATCCCATCCGGGTTGATCCAAAGTTCACATGCAGGGCCCGATCGGAACCGTGATCGTTTGGCTCGACTTTGACTCTCGTCCACTGTTTGCACGCGTCAATAAATGATTTGGTCTCCAGTGTGTCTCACGGAGCGATTCAATGCCTACGTGACAGTATTCAAATGTTATTATGAATAATAGAGAGACAGCATGACGTGAGAGAGAGATGTGCATGTTGGAGAAGCAAAGCGTCAGATCTAATATAAAGAATATATATTATATTTCAGTCAAAGGGGTGAATTCATGTAACAGAACTGAACTGAAAATTATTATTTAATGAGTGAATATTAAAAGATGATCAGAATGGCATAGTATGGAATAGATATTGTAGAAAAAATATTACATTTTGTTATCTAACAGGTTGTGTACTGTATGTATTTTCTGTTACTATGTTGTTATTTATTTTTTGCCTAATTGTGTAATTTATGGAAGCCCATTCCTGCCAGCAAAATAAAAAAAAAGATCACAAAAAAAAAAAAATGAGAACACTTAAAAAAAAAAAAAAAAAAGAAATAAGATCACAAAAAAAAGAGTAACTTAAAAAAAAAAAAAATGTAATTCACAAAAAAAAATTAAAAATAAAGAATAATTCTAATACATTTTTTATGTTTATAATAATTTTACTTTATTTTCTATGGAAGCCCATTCCCGCCAGCAAAAAAAAATTAAATAAGATCACAAAAAAAAAAAAAAAAAGAATTAATTCACAAAAAAAATGTATATATATATATATATATTATTTTTTTTTAACTTTTTCTCTGTCAAATAAAAAGAAAAAAAAAGATGTTTCCAGTTGCTGTTTATTGGTCGCCACCTCAGCCACATTGGTTTCATTCTTTGTACTCCAGAGCTGCTTCTTGCTTAACATTCTATTCAAGGGTGCGTTTGCTCAGTACAATCCATGTGAAACATCATCTGTATTTCATGTGTTGTAAAGCCACGTTTTAAAGAAGTCTTCAATGTACTCACAATCCATTCATATGTCATAGCTGCTTCTATGACTGTTGTGTTAAAGTATCTCATAATTTCGACTTTCTATAGCAACTGGAAAAATCTGGTCAGTGTTATGGTTACAGATGGATGCACCAAAAGTTTTTTGTTAAATAAAAAAGTAAAATAAAAAAAAATAAAAAATTATTAGAATTATTATTATTTATTATTTTCTTTTTTTTTTAAGTTACTATTTATTTATTTTTTTGCTGGTGGGAATGGGCTTCCATAGTAATTACTTACAAACCAAATCAAAATGTCAAATTGAATCAATTTACAATTTACAATAAAACTCAGTTTCATTAATTAGACTACTTGATGAAAACATCATACAAACTCAAAGAACTTTCACATTTTCTTCCCGCTTGCGTCACACAGACAGAGTTTATTTTCTGAAACAATCCGCGTCTGGTAGAAGTGTTGTGTCCAAAAAATACAGAATTTTTTTTTACGTAAATAAACCGAGATAATCTGCCAGACTGCTGACACGGTGAACGGGTCGGTAGTTTGTGTTCTACTGTGGGTGTGTGGGATAACGAGACTTATAAAGAGCCTGATAATAAGCACCATGATAACAGTGAGAGTAGAAATATCACAGGGCACGACCCTTTATTTCCAGCCAGTGCAGGAAATAGAACAAATCATCTGTGAGCCAGTGTTTCTCTGTACTGAGGGCCAGCAGCTTCGTTAAAATCAACTTTGTTTTTGTCATTCAAAAACTTGAAAACAAAAAACAGAGGACATCATTCTTTGTCCCCCTCCCAACACTGCTGTAGAAGAAACTGTGCATGTGTCCGAAATAACTTTTAAATACTTAAACAATACTTTATCTGCAGGACAGTTTGCTACTATCTGTCAGACAGTTCACTTCATTCACAAACTGTCCAGAGTACGAATGTGAAGCACTCTGCACCGGATCTAGAGCAGTAGATAAGAAACGCCCGTTATTGTGTCTCTCTCTACTTTGTCCACATCTTTTCTAGCTGAATCTCAAATATCATCGAATGTATTCTGTAGTATATGAGCAGTTATTGGAAAAGTGACTAAATGAAGTTTACTCAAATGAGACCGAATCTACATGTGGTTGAATCTTGAGTGTGCTATCGATTGGATGCTATTCTCCCACAATGCAATGCATTAAAGAAAGCTATAGGACAGGGGTCGCCAATAGGCGGACCGCGGTCAGGATCCGGATCCAGACGATGTCCTATCCGGACCCGGACGTATAATTGATGGATAATTGAGAATTGTACATTTTGGCGGAGCGCTTCTGTTTTAACCTGCGCAGCTTTTCTGGCCTTTACGGCATTCATTCAGCAGTTCAGGAAACACACCGACCAATTACATACATTGTAAATGATCTCACGTGACGCTACTCAGCCAATCGAATGTTTATTCCAAAATGCATCGTGAGTCGAGTGAGATTACGCAGACAGGCGGGAGACGGAGCGAGAGCAGTGAGAGAGAAGCAGTGAGAGAAGTGAGTAAGTCGGAGAATCAAGTTAACATGGCGTGCTCTAAAAAGAGAAAAGTGGACCTCGAAAACAGAGCTTTAACAAAGAATGGACGGACTCGTATTTGTTCATGGTCCGTGTACGCTTTAGTAACGGATTCCGCGCGTAACAGGTTCCGTGCGTAACTGGTTCCATGCGTAACGGATTTTGCGCGTAAAGTGTTCCATGCGTAACGGATTTTGTGCGTAACGGGTTCCATGCGTAACGGATTCCATGCGTAACGGATTTTGCGCGTAACGGGTTCCATGCGTAACGGGTTCCATGCGTAACGGATTTTGTGCGTAACGGGTTCCATGCGTAACGGATTTTGTGCGTAACGGGTTCCATGCGTAACGGGTTCCATGCGTAACGGGTTCCATGCGTAACGGATTTTGCACGTAACGGGTTCCATGCGTAACGGATTTTGCGCGTAACGGGTTCCATGTGTAACTGGTTCCATGCGTAACGGATTTTGCGCGTAAAGTGTTCCATGCGTAACGGATTTTGTGCGTAACGGTTTCCATGCGTAACGGATTCCATGCGTAACGGATTTTGCGCGTAACGGGTTCAGTGCGTAACGGGTTCCATGCGTAACAGGTTCCATGCGTAACGGATTTTGCGCGTAACGGGTTCCATGCGTAACGGATTTTGTGCGTAACGGGTTCCATGCGTAACGGATTCCATGCGTAACGGATTTTGCGCGTAACGGGTTCAGTGCGTAACGGGTTCCATGCGTAACGGGTTCCATGCGTAACGGATTTTGCGCGTAACGGGTTCCATGCGTAACGGATTTTGCGCGTAACGGGTTCCGTGCGTAACGGGTTCCGTGCGTAACGGATTTTGCGCGTAACGGATTTTGCGCGTAACGGATTTTGCGCGTAACGGATTTTGCGCGTAACGGGTTCCGCGTGTAACGGATTTTGCGCGTAACGGGTTCCGCGTGTAACGGATTTTGCGCGTAACGGGTTCCATGCGTAACGGATTTTGCGCGTAACGGGTTCCATGCGTAACGGATTTTACTTTCTTTATTTGATTTGACAGTTGTTGACTACACAGATACGTTACTACTACTAGACTTCTTGAATATATATATATATATGGCACTAAGTGGCGCGAGTTAGATATTATTGTAATGTTCCGGACCTTTGCCCGAGGAGATTTTCTCAATCTGGACCTTTTGGAATTTTAATTGAAGACCCCTGCTATAGGAGCTGCTCACGGCTGGGAAACATTAAACTGTTGATGAAGTATTAAATATTGAAAAATACATTTGCTTTCTCTTAGCGACATTTGTCTGAAGCACTTATTGGATATTTATTTGTTAGTTATGTTCATGTTAATTTGTATACTAACTGCTAAATATGTATATTATGATAGAAATATGTAGTGCATATTGTATAGAATTTATATTTATTATGAATTTGGGACACATTGCCTCTGCTGAGGACCAGGTGGTGCTCTATTAGTTTCCTTGTTTAATTCTTGTTACCTGATCTTAATTGAACTGTTCACTTGTTTGTCTTGCTGATGTTTAATTGGTTAGAATAAAGTAAAAAATGTAATTAATGAGATTCAAAGGGGCTCATAATAACTTCCTACACTAACTTTTGTATATTGTTTTATATTGTAGGAGGGAGAAATTGTTATTAAATACATTTTGTGACGAGCGACTTGATATCGTCTGGAAATTATAGAACTTATTAAACGTCCTGGTTTTTCAACTGTTCAATTGGCATGAAAGCTAGTCAACGTCTCACACTTTGTTCTATGAAGAGAGATTTTTAGCCATTAATGTAACAATTACCTAAATATGTATGTGACTTTCATCAGGTTCTCAATATGTTCAAGTGTGGCTCTTGAGAGCAACATTAGCCGAGCATAACTTTATATAAAAACAAAACATCCAGCTCTCTCTGGGTCATAAGCAGCCTTCTGTTGTGATTTCTGTTGGGAAGAGTAAAAAAACATTCCTGAGGTAATCTCACTCGTGACAAAGTCTGAATCACGACGATCCCGTGTGGCCATGGGATCATCTCCTCTCCGTCTGTAGGTGAGACGCATCATTGCACCACACAGGCACGGAGTGGATGTTGTCTTTGCACCTAATTACAGGTACAAGTGTCGAAGTCCCGTCGCCAACGCTCCGGTGCTTTCTCACAGTCACATGCACAGCTGTCGAGGTCTGAGTCAGAGGCTGAGGTCATGATATCGGTGCACTGGTTTAACTCCACACAGGTCAATACAGTCTACCTGTGGATGTTCCTCTCAAAGTACTTCTGATTTCTGATCATAAATTGTTGTCTATATGGTAATTCTAACATTATTCCATTGTATATTTGTTTGAATTGTTGTATGAATATGATTTTTTGGGACAAGTTTTTGTCCCATGTTTGGAAAAAAGATCTATTCAGTTATTAATTCCAAAGATCACTGGATTGGGAATGTATAACGTCAGAAACTCATAAATTGATTGCTCTCCCCGCCAACAAAAGAAATAGGGCTACAAAAGCCAAGAGAGGATGTTTAACCACGCTGAAGAAAAGGAGGAGGGAAATCCAAGACAAACACTGGGTTTTGTGTTCAGAAGAGGAGCCATGAGACAGTAAATCCACGGAGAATGTGCGGTAGGTTGCTATTAATAAATCTCCGGGTCCTGTGGGAAACAAGGGAAAACAGATCCGTGGTCGTCCGTCTCCTCACCGTTTAACCCTCGTAATTCACTGAGACTTGTTTTCATTAAAGTCAGAACCGACGCCTGGAAGAGAGAGTTCCCTCATGGGCCGAGGGGTTCGCGTTCGGCACATGGCCCTTACGTAAGTCTCATCCACTCCCTCGTCAAACAAAAACATCTGGGAGTGAAGACTCTAATTAGCATTGACCTGGGAGAGGCGGAAACCAGGCTGCTGCCTTGAGGCCTTTATACGCAGCGGACGTGACGAATAAACAACACGAAAATACCTAAAAACTCATCTGCAAATGGAAAATGGAATTCCACCGTTTGGGCACTATGTGCTTCAAAGCCCGGCGCTCTTCCTGGGTTCTTGGTTCGGACTACAGAGCCTCCGAAGTGTTGTCGATTCTCAAATACAAGCACAACTCAACGTGATTGTCAAATGTCAAACGTGAAGAACACTTTAGGACAAGTCGCTCCTCTGCAGAATAAAAAGGGAGCGTTTGAGAGAGTACAATAAATCCAGTCTGTCTTCACATCCAAACGGGTTTGCACCACCACGTGTGGATAGATGTTCAGCATGGTTTCCCTCATTGGGATGGGAACTCTTCAGCATGTTGAACACATATAGGATCGTGGATGGACGACAGAGAGAGATTTCCATCAGGATATTTTCCGCTCTGTTCCTCAAACCTTCACAGAGGAAGTGCTCAAGACGTTTTGAAACGGCCAGAAAGAGGAAGCCAAGACTTGACAGCAGGAAACGACTTCCTGAGTCGGTCCGGGGGAATCCAACCAATACAGAGGAAGCACAACGCTTCAAAAAGGAGCAGCATAAAGACAGGATCTCTTACGTAACTGGTCATTTATACGATCCACGTCAGACACAGGGGGCCCTCAGAAGGTAACCCACTTCTCCTGGGGAAGGGTTTGGAGTCTGAAACCCTACCGGTGCTGCTGGCCAAGCACAACAGATTGAAGAAGTACCACCTGAAGTGTTGAACTGAACTCCAAAAACAAAGCAGTTAAACCAGCGTTTTGTCCTTTTAGGCAGCATTGAACAGCACCAAATCCTATTTACACATTTGTTTTACTCAAAATGTGCTTTGACGAAAGTACAAGATGTTTTGAACAATGAAAGGTAGAATAACTATCGTTTGAACCTGACACACTACTTGCTTTTTCAAAAGGCTGAACGAGACCAAGGACGGTAGAATTGCAAGTTTTAATGGAGCAACATTTAATATTTCAAAGAACGTCCAGATTAAGACAACTTTTTCTCCGTTTTCAGCCGTTTGTCCACACTAAACTAGCATTTTCTCGCCGAAAAAACCCCAAATCAGAGCGGTCTGAGGAATAGAAAAGCCTTAAAACGCTAGCTGTGCAATTTAGTGTTTGAAGGGGAAAAGGGTGCTTTTGCAAAACAATGACATAAAGCTGCCCGGTGAGGGCCTGGAGCTGTGAGGCAGAACACTGTGAGACAACCTTTGGTCTCTGAAGTCGTTCTGCATGTGGTTCAAGTTGAGGATTCGGGACCCGTCTTGAAAATGCTCATCAAAATAAACTCAGCGAGCTGAAAAGCTCCATCAGGAGGCGGAGAGGTTTCAGCCTGCAGAGGCTCTGGCGTGTGACCGTGTCGAGCTGCAGGAAAAGCTGAACAAACAACAGTGTTTGTTCGTCGTGGAGCGGCGATAAAGAGACTCGATGAGAGAATTAATGACGCTTTGACGGACAACCACGCTTCTGTCTGAGCTCACGTCGACTTCTGGAGCACAAATCATGTTTGAACCGCAGGTAGAAAACTCAAAGGGAATACATCTTTAAAAAAAGGATGCGGGTCTCCTTCATGAAGACAAAACATGGAGCCACAACAAGGCCCACGAGCTCCTTTATCTGGCCCCCAGACTCAAATGTTTTCCCTCAGCAACTACAAAAAGACGCTCTCTCTCTATTTTGACTGCAGCCCCGCGACTATCTGACGTGCATCCGGTGCAACAACTCCCCATTGTCTGCTCGCAGGACCAACACAGACACCGCTTTACAGTAAAGGCCAAGAGGAGACTCCCACAGCGGATCGCCGGCAGATAACCTCGCAGAGCACGAGACGGAGCCGAGCACGAGTCCAAGCGTCTCGTTTGGATCTCAGAAAGGGAGAGAGGAAGAAGGGGGGGAGGTATCTGGTAACGGCTGTTTCAGATCAGAAATGTACATACTTATCTTCATACCTTATTAAGATAATTAAGGACTGAAACGCTTGAAACCAGTGGAACGCTAAGTGGAACATAAAAAAGAAGAAATATCTCGTCAGACGAAAAACAAGCATATTGCCTTGATTTAAGATATTTCATCTGACTTAGATTTTAATGTTTGCAGTGTGTTGGTTATTACTTTATTCCATGCAAATAAAGCACAGATGGAAATGATTTCCCTCCAACTCTTTTGTCCTGGTTGATGCATGATTTAGGGATTCCTGACACAGTTCAAGAAAGCTTTGATGTTTGCAACTATTCGTACACTTTGTTCAAGACATATTATTGTTGTGCCATATTCAGATAGTTCTTGACTCAAAGTGTCCAAAGTTCAGGAACCTGATCTGTGTTTTATGCTAGAATAGAAAGGTCATTCACACTTTTAATCACAGTTCTTGATGTGCTTCACATACAATGAAAACAGTCTGTCGGTGGCACATTAGTACCTTTGTTTTTATTCATTACCTTTTCCAAGGAGGTCATGTTTTCAGTTCGGTTTGTTTGTTTGTGAGCAGGATTACGAGACAACTACAAGTGAATAATGTAAAAGAGAATTTCCAACAATGTGGCTTTTACTCTTTCACTCTTTTTAGCTGCTCGTCATTTTGATCATTACGAACCGGATTCATAGCCGAGTGAAGTGCTTGAGGTAAAATATAATGTATACATGTAATATAATGGGGAAACTGTGACTTCATGATCGTTCATTTTATCAAAGAGGGTCTGTAGCAAGAAGGAAAGTTGGACCAGGAAGGGGAGCTAGAAGAGGTGGGTGAGGGGGGGGGGGGGTGAGGGTGTTTGGACACATTGGAAGTGGGTGTGTGAAGGGTTGGACCAGTCCCCACTGGAGTTTAAATATATCTGGCAGAGCGGCACCCACTTGTTGTTTGTTGTGTGAGAGCGAGAGGGAGTGCTGGTTCAACGTGTTGTTGACGGCTGACGGGTTTGAAAACCTGTGAGCTCGATTTGTTTCGGTCTGAGAGAGTGTGACGAACATCTGGCATCACAAGCCGGAGTATTTTTAGATTTGCAAATCATGAAAGGAATGTAAAACATTGCTGCTTTGAAGTGCTTGAGATGACTTTTCAAAAACGCCCTTTTCCAGCTGGATGCGACCTTTTTTTTTTTCTGCCATGTTTTTCTGTTTTTCAAAAAATGAAAAACTGAGAATGTGTAAACTTTTTTTTACACCGAAAGAACGACCGGATGAAATATTCAAAAGGCCAGGGTGCAGTTGTTCCCATGAGAACAGCAGTAGTCAGACCATGTGGGAGCCAGATCTGTTTGCAACTGGAGCAGAGAGCAGTGTGTGTGTGTTTACTGCAGCCGATTAGCTTCAGAGTATTTTACAGCTCCTTCTGAAGCAGCTCCACTCCGTTAAAGAAAACAAACTCCATGCTCAGACGGAGGTCCTCTGCAGGTCTGTGAAGTCTGAGAACTACTGGAGCTTTATTATTTCCTGCTGTAGAGGAGCTACAGAAAAACACAGAACAAGTGTGGAACAGCGCGGGAACGATTTTCCAATTAAGTTAATTAACCGTACGACAGTGTTTCTCAATGCATTCTTTAGTCTAATGGGTAGAACTGGTGTTTCAGATACGTTCCCACTCTGTCAAATATCAACTATCTGCAGCGTTAATCAAGAATATCCTTATCTGATAAATGTCTGCAGCGTAGAGCTCGAGTCTAAAATGTTTGCCGACTGAACAACAAGATGTACGGTTGTTCAGACTGCTGAAATATACAGAAAAGAGTGCCGTGTCTATACATGTATTGGAGCGATTGCAGCTCACTCAGTTTGGACCGAAGCTTTAGTGATTCTACTGTAGATGTACAAAGTCACGTGAAGGTTTTTCTCACGTGAGACACATTTCTTCAGGTTTTGCTTCTTCAACTGGTCGGACATGTAAACGAGAATCGTGACGCAAACCCTTCAAAGATAAAAAGGCAGAAAGCCACAGAAAGTGTGTTTGTGGATGGAAACTGTGGAAACACACACATATTCACGTATGTGAAATAAATCCTGGTTCTTTCTAATGTCACTGAAGGCAACACGACATGAAACAAGTTCTCTGTTTTTGTTTTTTATTTAATAAGCTGGTTCATAAATTATCGCACATAAAAGATTCTTTTTCAATAGTTACAAAGTGGATAGCAACTTCAGTTAGCTCCTGGAAAAAATAAAACAAGAATGGAAAGTAGAGCGCTTTTGACAGTACGGGGAGTTTGATCTGGACAACACAGCGGAGGAGAGCAGAGGGAGCCAATAGGAGGGTTTCAGACATCCAACCACTGTCCAATCATATTCCCGCTACGCAGACGGCCGTCGTCTGCGCTCAGACTAGCAGCGAACAAAACGGTGACATGCGTTTCGTATTTCATGCCGGAAAAACAACAGAAGGAACGCTCGTTCCTGTTCTCCAGTGTATCACAAAACAAATAGAACGGAGGGAGCGAGGAGGGGAATAAATTATAAAAGAATAACAATACAAATTAAAAAAAAAAAAAAAAAAGAAAAGACAGCACTAGCTACATGTGAGGCTCACGGAAACAAATGGAACTAAAGACGTGTTGAGGCGGCATCTTCTTGGCTCGACTTTCCCCTTTTTTTTTCTCAGGAGCGAAGCGTTTGACGAGAAGCTAAACGGGGGGGGGGGGGGGGGCAGCGATTTATTCATTTATTTATTCTTTTCTACAACTATCACCCTCCTCCCCTTTCCGACGGTCACATCCCGACTGACCGATGAGCGTGGGGGTGGGGGGGGGGGGGGGCGGATCTGTTAAATGAGACTGTTTGGAGGAACGGGAGCTAACCCGCCTCGCTAAAACTGGTCTGAAGGAGCGATGGGTGTCCATCATGTCTAACGCTAGTTTGCTCTCTACGAGGCCATGAATCCCAAATGGTTTGAAGGATTCGAGCGGCCACAGTTTCTCTGTGTGCGACGGGAGCCGACTAGGACATTTGCTGCTGAATGTGCTCCAGGAATTCACTGTAGGAGAACGCCGACTCGGACCGATCCTCGACCAGATACTGGAAGAAAGTAGCTTTAGCCGAAGCATCGTCCCTGAGGGAGACAAAAGAGAGACGAGAGGGTTAGAGGGATGTGTGGCAGCACTCTGTTTGTAGGTTTCTATATGTTGTAAGGCTGGGTATCGTTGAAAATGTGCTTTCTTGCTAGCGCAAAGACACTTTTTTTATTTTGATTTAAATCAGGAAGAAAAGCACAAACTAAGCAGAAATTTAAAGCCAATATTTGCTGCTTCATTCATTTTTCAAGCGACTATGCCAAATATTCACCGTTTCCAGCGCTGCTCATGTGAGGATTCGATGCTTTTCTTTGTGATTTGTGACGGTAAACTGGTTTTTAGACCGTTTGTCGGATAAAACAAGACATCTGAACACAGAACGTGGGCTGCAGGAAATAATTAAAGGGCACTTTGTCACTTTTTTCTGACATTTTATTGTCATGATAATAATGATAATAACTGTTATTGGAGGCAAACTTCTTGTTTCCGTTAGAATGTAACTGTAGCTCAAGAAATCTCATCCAAAATCACATGTGACGCAAACATCCTCCGTCTTCTTGCACTGACATCAGCCCTCACAACAACAACAACAACAACAACAACAACATGTGGTGTAAACATGCGGTGCCACAGAGGAGCAGAGAGAGGAAACTCCCTCTGGAAGACCTGACCACCGCTGTCGATCAATGACCTCACAGCTTACCATGTGCGTTTGTTTAACCTCAGAGCGATGGCTGCTGGGAGAATGACTGAACTGGTCACACAAAGTTTTCTGTCGAGAGCAAACTGATGGAAATGTTTCAGATCGCTGACAACAACGCTGTCAGCTGTTTCTCTCCGACAGATCAACTCAGGGACTCACTGAAGTCCGGCTGAAACTGCTTAATGGTTTCATACAGATTCATCTGTCGGGGATTGTTGTTGGCTAAAGCACACGAACTATAACTGCAACGTCTCCAGTTCGATTCCAGCAAAGAGCCTCAAGATAAAAACACAATAGTTGAACTGAAATAGAACAGAAACAGGGAAACATGTGAGAGTTCCCCAGAGCAAGAAAGGGCCTTCTTTAAAATAGCTCGTCTTGTTTCACAAATCGTAATAACTCAAATAGTCAATTTGCAATCATTTAAAAAGAGAAAAAAGATGAAATGACTTTAACCAATAATTGATTTTCTTGTATTTATTGACGAATCATTTCAGCACCAGTCTAACGAATGATTGATGCTGGACGCATCCGTGAGGGTCTCGTGTTCGTGCACATTTGAGATGTTCTAACTAGTTGGAAGCAGAAGAATATATATAAATATATATATATATATATATATATATATATATATATATATATATATTTATTTTGTGTAAAACACTTTGAGTGGAGTGAAGAACAACGTGAGGATTGTTTGGCTGCTTCAGAGCTCTAAAACCACCTGAAGCCGTTTCATATTTCCTCATCTCAGCCCTTCACTCAGAAGACTTTTAAAACGGTCGTCCTTCATTCTTCATATATTGCCACACTACTTTGGGAACTGAGGCTGGACACTCCTAATTTTTGGCAGCTGGTACCGTTGGTGGAAGAGGAAGTGAGACTCATTTTTTTGCTGTTACGGTAATTTAAAACGTAAACATAAAGCAACCAAAAAAAAAGAAGAAAAAGCCTCTCAGACCGTCTAAAGATCCAGCATCTGGACGTGAGAAGACGTGCGAGCAGACGCCAGATGTTGACCCAGATGTGCGGCGGGTGCTTACTTGAGGACGTGTATCGTGGAGCTGAACGCTCGGTTGTCCTGCAGCCAGTCGAGGAACGCTCGCACCCTCTCAGACAGAGTCGTCTCCAGCTCAGGAATGTGACTCTGGGGTTCGGAGAGAGAAAGAGAGGCGGAACCAAAAACATCAGCTGCATTGTTTTTCGCGGCTGCGCGTCCCAGATTAGAAACAGATAACTCACGCGGTCGTCTCGGCTACACAACAGGGGTGAACAGAAATATGCCTGTGGTTTAGAACGCGGGGCTCGTAGGTGGCAAACAAATACAATGAGCGGCATAAACAAGTGCTGAGGGTTGTTTGTTCTGGATGTCACCATCACGCCCACGGCGCGGTGATGGCAGAGCTTTCTAGTTAGCTGCACAGTTAAACAAAAAAAAGCTACGGCAGCAAATGTGTTCTGCTGCACGAGTTGTTTTCTTTTTAACAACACAGAGAAATGTTGTTATTGTGGAGCAAATCTGTGACTCATGTTCAGGGGGAAATGTGTGCAACGCTGCGTTGCAACACTCGTGCAGAAACTGGGCGGCGGTGTGCAAAACGATACCACCGTGATATATTAATCATAGTTATTCTTTGACATGTTTTGGAGGCGGGGGAAATCTCCTCCTCGCTATGAAATAAAAGCACGTTTTGAAATGACGGCTGCCTGCACACAGTTAAAGAGTCTCACTGACCATGTTGGCGGGTATTGAAGCGTAGCTGGGGCAGCCCAGAGCATCTCGGATGAATATGTCGTCGCAGCTTTTGCCGATCCACAAATAAAACACCTGCAGACAGAAACAGAGAATCGGTGAAGAGCGTCTCCTCGTCCTGACACACACACACACACAGATTAAAGTCTTTCTCTATAACATATTTAAATATTCGTGAGTAAATAAGCAACAATAAAAGTTGAAAGGCTCAGAAATTTACCGTTTAGCATTTAATAATACCTAACTGGTGGAAGGAACGTATCCAGAGGTTTATAATTATATAGACTTCTTAAAGGAAACAAGAGGAGAATAATAAAGGTGAGGAGAAATAAACATCTTGAACAGCCAGCGCCCTGCAGAGAGTGTTATGAATAAATACTGGAAGCGTACGTTGCCACAGTCCATGAGGAAAGCTCCGTCTCGGCTCACTCTGTCAGCAGACAGGTGGAGCAGATGAGGCTGAGGAACCACGGTGTCGTTCAGACGGAGCGCCCCCTGCAGGGCAGACGCACACAGTGCAATGGATTAGTCGGAGGACACTCAAAGTTCACACTCGCAGCTAACAAAGGCACGAAGATATGATCATTTAAGCACATGTGTAAGTACGTTTTAAATGTATTTAAATAATAATGAATCCCCACTAATTATTTCAGGGCTTCACTCCCACATTTCTAAAGTGACTCGTCAGCTCCGTCTGGTCCGAGTCCTACCTGGTCAGACATGTTGTCCAGCCGGTACAGGTCAGGATGAAACATCCGCATCAGCTGCTGCAGCGGCTGCGTCTTGAACTCGCACATGGCGAAGACCCGCTCGTCCAGCCGCGTGCTGGTGCCCGTCCGCAAGGCTTTCTGGAAAGGAATGCATATCTTTTGAGTTTGAGTGTTGATTTCATTTATTTGGATTTCTTTCCATTTCCCCGTTTTCATAGTCACTTCATAGTCCAAAGCTGCCCAGTTCTCCATCAGTTACTGATGCTGCAGGTTATAATCTGCTAAAGACAGAGCTTTGATTAAAGGGATAGTTCAGATGTTTAGAAGTAGGGTTGCATGAGGTACTTAGTCGGTGTATTACCTACATTAAGAGGACCTAAAAACTATATTAGTCCAACATCACTACTATCCTTTTAAGGACTTACAAATACTATCTGAATATCTTTACCTTGTAATGAAGGTGGATTAAACGGTGTTTATAATGTTCAGGGTGTACACTGCAGTCAGACCTTTAGGCGCATGAGTCTCAGATGATGCAGAGTGTGAGAATGAGTCTGAAAGTGGACACACCCTGGATGTATGAATGAACAAGTCCTGGGTGGATCAATACAGTCATTAGGAACATATAGGAAGACTGTATGACTGTAAACCCAGCTTTCATTGTGTGCGTGTGTCTCTAGAGGGAGGAGTAGTGATGATGTAACTTTAGGATGTGTAACCCTGACGTGGAGGTGGACGATTGGGTGTTAACGTGGAATGTGTGTCTACAGCCTGTAATGAACCAACGGTGACGAGTGTTCATTGTTGCAGACAGACGCACCTGTTTGAGCAGAGAGAGGATGTAAATGGGGAAGAGGCGCATGGAGGCCGGGAGGACGAAGCCGGTCTGCTGCAGGTTGGACACGTTGCTCTTGTAGGCGTTCACCAGATCCACCACCGCATTCGTCAGAGCGTCACGAGCATCCGACAGGCTGGACGTTATCGACCGGTCGATGGCTGAAACACGAGTGTGACACGTTAGTGCAGTTCTGAAAAAAAGCTGTGCAATGCACATTTTATGTTTCTTAAGCCATTCCTTTTCTACTTAGGTTAGGAGCTTTTGTCTTGGAGCTTTGGAGGAGTGGCTGCAGGAAATAAATGTAGTGTTTTCCATCTTCTCAGAACAGGTCAACTTAATTGTTCTAACTGGCTGTCTTCTTGGTAACATAACTTAAGCGCTGTTCCTCTGTGTACACCTCAGTGCTTTTAATTATGCTAACTAATGCATCCTTGCGTCCTCTCTCCTCGTCCTCAGTGGGAGGAGCTAAGAAGCGAGGAAGAGGCGCGAGTGAGGGCAGTGAAAAGACAAGTTAGCAGAAGGAAAAGCACCCGTCTCTTTCCTACATACACCCACTTCCCTTCCAGCTCCCTCACTAGCACGATCAGCAACCATCGTCCTTGACTGCCCTGCTGACTGTGGGCTTTGTAGTCTTTTACTGGATGATTTGTAGTCCTACGCGACAGACTCACCCATGTCGGCGAGCAGACAAGTGATGGCCTGAACGTCAGCTCCGGCGTACACGTCACTCAGCTGGTTGACCACCGGCAGACACAGAGTATGGACCCGGATTCTCCTTTTTCCTACAGCGACAGACGGATGAATCGTCAGATACAGTAATACTATTTGTATTTATCATCATCAACAGCACAACAAGCTGCTGCTGCTGGAGCAGAGAGAGAGAGAGTTTGTGCACCTTTACTGGAGGTGTAGAGCAGAGCAGCCTGGAAGCAGGCCAGAGACGAGTCTGCCAGAGAGTCTTCAATCGACATCTGGACAGCGAAGGCAGAGTCCGGGTTCACGTTGGCCAGGGACAGCAGGTCGGTGGAGCGCACAAAGAAGTTCCCGTGGAACGTGTGGATGGATAAACCTGAGGGCAGTGTGGAGAAGACACTTGTAGAGAAGACACTTGACAACAGAGCGTCCGTGTGCGTCTGACTCCGGGGAGCCGGTTTACCTTTAGTGCATCGTATTCTCATCACCGCCTCGAAGCCGATCTTCCTGCTGAGGTAGCGCTCCAGATCTTTCTGGAACTTCTCCAGTTGAGCCGGGTTGTGGATGTAATGGAAGGAGGGGTAGTAAAAGATGCTGCCTGCCGAATACTTGGACATGCATGCTGAAGAAGAGGAGGAGGATATTTTGAGACGACAGAAATACGGACAGACAAAACGGCCCTTTTGAGGCTAAAGAGAAGGCGACACTGGAGGTTGAAATGTTGACGAGTGTTCTTACATAGCGAAGCAAGGTCAGTGTACTGGGAGCTGAGCAGGAACAGATCCACCGCAATCTGTTGCCCCGAGCAGTCCAGTGCCAGTTTCTTATAGAAGTCTGTGGCTGGGCCGAGGTGCTGAACTCCCTGGAGAATAAAGACACAACCGATTACAAGAAGAAATCCTCTCGCTCGGTCGTCTGCTCTGTAGAGGAAGACATCACCACCAAAGCCTCCTGTTCTATTAGATGTACTTTTGTCCACTAAATGATTTATTATATGAAGATTATATTTTAGCAAACCAACATAAAATCCCCTTTTCCTGAGAAAGAGAGCACATCTGTTCTTCGCTCACTATTGCTGTAACTTCTTGGCAGTTTATTCAGATCAAACACAGATGATTACGATCAATAAATCACAGTCCCGGGGACGAACAGGAACACAGATTGTAGCTCAGCGTGATTCCTCAATGAGTGCTCCATCTCTAAACTGAGACGGTGACGTTGTGGCTGGTAATTAAAGTGAGTTGTGGCAGGAATATAAACTGAACACAGCAGCACTGAGAACGCCAGGAGGACGAGTATGAATCCACACAGTGGGGGGGGTGTCGTCTTCGTGCTATATTTCATCCGTCACATAGTTTGGTTTAGGCTTCATAAATCACAGGGAACGCAGCGCCACCACTATTCAGAGGGCTCGTTTCGTAATCGGAGAATGAAGTTGGTTAAAACAACAACCACAGAATCTCAAACTTTAAGATCGGTACATGAAAAAAAGACAGAGAAGTCCTCACAAACCCACAACCGGCCGTCTCTTTCGTACCTTAGTGCTGGAGCGCTGGTTGGGGTCTTCCCTCGACGTCAGCGAGCCGGCCCCCAGCGTCGGCAGCTGGGTCTGAAACACGGTGATGCGGCCCCCGGTGGGCGACATGAGCTTGAAGGCGGCTTGCAGCGCCGGGCCGAGCGCGCTGTGGGTCTCCTTGCTCTCGCTGAACATGCCCGGCAGAGACGTCAGCAGGTCGTTCACCAGCTGGAGGAAGGAGAACAATAGAGAGAGAGAGAGAGAGGAAATCATGAGAGTAATGAGACGATGGGAAGAGAAGAGCGTTGGTGGAGCTATTCATGTGCACAAAAGAAGTGAAGTCTGTACCTCTTTGCTTTCCTTCAGGTTCACCATCAGACTGTCATGAGACGGTATGAAGATGTCTGAAGAAACAAAACAGACAAGATTCATGGTGATTTTTTAATAAGACATTAAGCATTACATTAAAGCAAATCAGTTTCTTTTATTATTTAAAAGACTTGGAAAGTGTCTTAATCTTTTATTTAACTTAGTCAGCGATAAAATAATTAAAAATAAAACAATCATCCTCTCTGCATTCAAATGATCAGGCTGTATTAATAATAATAATAAAAATGTAATATATTTGGGCAAATGTAGGTAAAAAGGAGGAGAGGGGTAACATTTCAAGATAACAAATGTAAAGATTAAAGTCGTACATTTACGAGAAAAAAAACTCAAATTCTCGGAGACTCTGAACACTTCAGGTGCTCTAAAAACACACGGTACATCTCTAAACTGATACGTACCGTCTATGTCCGACACCACCAGCATCTGCGGCTGGGACAGTCCCTCCTGGAGGTTGTAGAAGTGGATGGTGCTGTCGAAGGTGAGGAAGCCCACCCTGGTGCGAGTATCTCCCGGCAGCCTGACGCACAGAACATGTGGTTAACAATTCAAATGTCTGTGTTTTACTGCGGTCATTAAACAAACGCACGAAGCAGCCGCATTGTACCATCGACAGCACTCACTTGTCCAGGTTGTCCATAAGTGATTCACAGAAGTACTTAAGGTAACCTGCTTCCACGGCATTGTGAGACACATCGAGAACAAACAGGTAGGCTGCTGGCTGAGGGGGCCGCAGCTGAACACACAAGAAGCACATGATTAGTGGGGATGAGACGGGTTTAAAGCTCATACAGCAGAAACACTTTTGCATCCAGATGTTGTCGCACAGAGGCAAGACTGCCCTCTAGTGGACAAACAATCACATTACATGAACATTCACAACTCTAAAGAGCTGCAGAAAGCATCGGTGATGCAAGTTTATTCATTACGTTGTGAATTTCTCTACATTTTGAGACACCTCACATCTCTCTGTTCATTTCTGTGCACAAGTTCAGAGTTTAGGCCTCAAGAGCTCTTCTGGTGCCGGCAGACACATCGATACCTCTCGGTTCAAAATATGTATTTGTTGGAAAAGAACCGTTGGCTCACCATGTAGTCTGAGGAGGCGATGAACTCCACGGTGGCGTTTTGGACCTCTGGTCTCTTATGGGGCTCGCCATACGACCGGCTGACCGGATTGTACATGAACTCATCTGGAACTGAAGAAGAAGAAAGAAAAAAGAGAGAGAGAGAGGTTTGACACGGAACAATTACACGACTGGGCACAGTGATGACTTCCTCACGACTGCACTCATACCGTCATTGACCCGATAGCAGAGGTTGCACTTCCACCTGCGCTGGTCGAGGAAGGTGACAAACGGGTTGATGTAGGTGCGACAGGAGCGACAGCGCACGATCGTGTTGGACGTGATCACCGGCAGCTGCTGCAGAGAGGAGAGAGGAGTAAATAAAATACTGGGAAAGTACACGCGTCTTGTGAGCTGAACATGTTACATTTTGTGCTTCTTTTCAAGTGAAGCCTCACTCGTGACCTTTCCTAAACATTCCGCTCTCTATTCGAGCCTCGGCAGACGCCTGAAGAGAAGCTTTGTTCCTGTGGAATCTTTAGAACTGTAGTCTTTGTTTGCCTCTTCTGTTTCCATGAATGTCTTCTCAAGGACTTTCCCTTCTCATGTAGCAGCGTTTCAGAACAGGCCACTTATTGCACACCGAGCAGAGTGAGGTCGTCTTGCACAGGTTAATGAAGTGCTAGTAAACAAAGAGCATTTTGTTTTGGAGCTAAAGCAAAAAAACAGCATATTCACAGACATTTCAGTTTTTAATGAATAATCAGCGGTCGCAGGATGTAGAGGAGAACCAATGTCTGTTTTTAGAATTCAAACACAAATGATCACAGCGTGGAGCGAGTGTGAAACCTGCATCGTCTACTACGAACGCAGCAGCAGCTGTTGCAGAGCGTGAGCGTGAACTTCAGCTGCTGCCAAAAGAGACGCAGACGTCCACGGGAGGCCGAGGACGCTCTCGGACAGCTTCAGGGCTGTTAATCTGCTTTAATGTGTGAATGTAAATCGAGGCTAAAACCATATTTTATTCAGTGAGTCTCTTGTAAATGGACTTAAAATACACTTTACCCACTCACAACACAAGCTGCTCGAGTGAACAACGTTTCCACTCACAACTTGTGTCTCACACGTCCCTGTTCTCCGTCACTTCATGCCCTCAGACAGCACATCGACTAACACCCCTATAAATACACTCACCTATCTTCCTGCACCACCTCCTCCTCCTCATCATTCTCCTCCTGCCTGTCCCGCTGTCACTGCAGCTGCTCGTCTCCATTTAAGTAATAATGGAGAGCGAGGAGGAGGAGGAGGAGGAGGAGGAGGAGGAGGAGGAGGAGGAGGAGGAGGAGTGCTGAGAATGAGATTCTTTTTTCCACAAAATAAAACCATGTACACCATGTGGTGATAACAAGCTCGCATGGGACATCATACACTGGATACTCCAGTGTTTATTGAGTTTTTTGGGGGGGGCTTAGACATCAGATCATACCTGTAAGTCTCTGAAGGGGTGCAGGAGGAGGCCCAGAGGGAGCCTGGCCTTGTTGAGTAGAGCCTGGGTCTGAGGGATGCTGGTCAGGGTGCACCTGAAGGACCTGAAGGGAAAACACGTCAGATAACAAACACACAGATTAGACAATGACAGAGTGAGAGTACCAATAGATAGAGCCCCCTTCACTTCACTTACTGAGGACAACAGTTGACCTTCTTGAGATCGGGGCTGAGGTTGGGTTCGGGGGCTGAGAGGGGCCTCGGGGGCAGCAGGTTCCTCTCCTGCACCAGGTTGACCGGCCTCAGGGCCTCCACCTCCAGCTCTGGCACTCCGCTCAGCCCCCCCAGGGCCGCAGACAGCTGGGACATGTTTGGGAATGGCTGCAGAGGAGGGAGGGAGGGAGGAAGGGAGGGAGACATAACTCATTTATGTGATTAATCAGGACTGGTGAGTCAATACAGCAAGGACACAACAGCTGGTGCAAGAAGCCTAAATTGGAGCCAAACTTTAATACGTGTTGAGGGAAGTGTACAAACTTTATCATCAGTAGCTAAAAGATAAAGCTGACTTTGAGGAAACAGATGTTCACAGAAGCAACGACAGACCTCTGAAACACTTAAACATCCAGGATGTGGTTTGAAATTCAGAGATCTGAAACCAGGCTGGTAAACAGAAAACACATCTATTCCACACGTGTACCTGGGAGTACTGCTGCTGGTAGCCGGACTGGCCGTACAGGTCGTGAGGCGGGGTCGGGTCGGGGAGGGCGGCCGGTCCCTGGTGGTAGGCCGGCTGCACGCCGGGGTAACCGTAGCTAGCGTAGGGCGCCGCCTGGTTGGTCATGTGGTCGGAGGGCGGCATGGAATCTGGACGAGAGAGAGTTCAGCTTTATAAGACATCTGATGCACGTTTGTGTGTCTATTATTCAGATGAACGGTATGTGTGTGTGATACCTGCATAGCTGCCCCCTTCCAGGTTATCGTAGCTGTTGGGCACCGGAGAGGCACTGCCAGTGCTGGAGGAGGAAGTGTCACCACCTGAGAGAGAAAGAGTGGAACACAAGAGGGAATCAAAACCTGAAGCGCTTGAGACGACTTGGAGGAGTAAAGAATTGAATTAATAGAAGATGAACAAGGAGCTTTGGGAATAACACGACAGAACAAAGAACAACTAAAGAAGCAAAACTAAGAAAAGAGTTGAAAGATAAAACGGTGGGACAACAACTTTAAGTCAACAACAACGAAGACTGGAGGGTCAAAAAGGAGAATAAGAATGAAACAGGAAGAGGGAGAGAGAAACAGAGACATTAAAGGGAATGAAAAGTAGTTATTTCTCAGTTTGGCCATGAAGCGTGCTGCGTTTGGACTCCCTCGGGCCTCCGACTGATGAGGCAGAGTGAACATGATGAAAAGATGCACTTCAGTCTGGAACAAGCGCCTCCGAGGACGGAAACACAAGCAGAGAGCGGAGGAGGAATATGGAGGATAGAAACATGAGAATAGATGACAAAGAATGATGTGATGGCGACAGAACGACGACCACCGTGTGACGATTCTCATCTGAAACGCGCGTCGCTGCCTACATTTAGAGTCAAACTGACGTTTAAAATTCATTCTTTCTTCGATTTAAGCTCGTTTTCAGGTTTGGTGCAAACGGATTTTAAAGTTCAAAATGTAATCCTTGTTGGTGCAACACAGCCTAAGTTGCCTTCAGTGGACTTTCCCCAAAAGCTTAAAAACTAAATGCAGGCAGAGTAACGTTATCAGACACATGCTCAGTGCTCCTCTCTGGACACATACCGGACCAGGAGAGACTTGTGTAATATAACTCACTAAACGAATACACGAGCGGTCACACTGACTGACTGATGGTTAGAAGCAGACATTACTGCAGCGCAGCAGCAAACACACCGTGTCCTCTCGTGTTCCTCGTGTTTACAGTAAAACAGAAAGAAGCTCCTTCCTTCCATACTTGGCTCTCCTTAAGGAACAAGCTGCTCCTGTATATTAAACAAACCCAAACAGAGGGAATCTATTCAAACAAAGGTCAGGACGGACACGAGCGCCGTGTTGATGGTTCACTTTAAGAGACGGGACTTTGAACCATGGACGTGCAGTAGCAAGAGGAACTGGTAGGTTTATGTTGGAATGTATCGCGTTAGTTTATTTCCAGAGGACCACGTTTGTTTGGCCTCAAGCAATGTTAGTGAGTGTTAAACATTAACAAGGAAACTCCACTCCGCTGTCCCTCCACTGGCTTCATAGCTTTTACTTTTAGTTATTGACTTCATACATTTCCCAGATTGCCGAACAAAACAGAGGAAAGAGGGAGCAGGAAACAGAAGAGCATCAGTGCATGTCTCTCTCTCTCTCTCTCTCTCTCTGTGTGTGGTTCTCTGCTGCACCCGATCACATGAAGACTAAAACAACAAGATGAGCCTCGTGGATGCGCTGCATTGTGGTCGGTTGCGGTTCTCCCTCTCATGTCCGAATAGGGTTTTCAAGAAGGATTACAAGAGTAGAATATTTGAATGAACCCATTAATCCATGTGGGCCTAAAGGAGACACGCCAGCCCTCTGGCACACGGCTCATTGGACGGGACGCGATCCAATTATCTCAGACTAAACCGGACCAGCAGACTGCTGGATTATCTGCTGTGGAGGAGGAGGAGAGCTTAGCCTTCCTCCTCCTCAAAGATTCTTCCGACACCTCTTCGCCCTCCTCTTCCTGCTGGAGCGAGCCAGGTGTTATAAGAGTAACTCGAGCTCCATTCATACCGTGTTCCCTTTATAATCGGTTCCTCACACGTCTCACTATTAAAACAAGCCATTTCAAGAGGATAGCTTTGGCTTTAGGACACTTTTCTTTTTAGGACAATATGGAAGAACGTCGTTATTAATATCACAATTCTGAGATATTATCGTGGCCTCCACAAATCAACAGCTGGCATTTGGTTGCAGCTGAGAACCGGAGAGAATTAGAGAGATCACCAGGAGGAAAAACAAGCTTCTCGTTTCATTAGGAGGCTGTGCAGCCGAGCTCTCTCAGGGGGAGAGGCTCCATTTAAACACGTGTTACACTCTGGATGATGACACAACTCCTGAGGGAGAGTCATCAGCAGAACACCGGAGTGGTTCACTACACACACACACACACACGTGTGCATGAGACTGTTTGAGCTCAGCACAATACGCTGTTCAAGTCAAAAATACTTATTTTACACAGAATGCATAAGAGATATTCAAGTTCAGCCTTATTGATTGTAAGCATACTCATGCAATTGTAATTTAATGTAATTTTAAAGTGATGCAAGTTATGCAACATCAACATATTGGTGTTACATGTAGATATTAACTTAATCTGGCTGCAGCTAATGTCTATTTTACCCTTAAATCTATTCAGGGGAGTTTATCTATTTAACTCTCTTTAAATTTGCCAAAATTTAAAGAGAAACTGTGAAAACTATTGTTGAGTTTTCAGATTTCCGACAGTCCTTGAACAAGTCACGGGTGCTAAACGCTTCCATCAGGACAAGAAACCAAATCTAAGCTTGAAATAGTGATATTTTATCAAAATCCTTTTAATACACATTTCACCCCAAATTAACAGTTTGCACGAACCAGATCCTGTAAAAAAACAAAAGCCATGAAGGTTTCGGGTCACGTGACCAAAACTCTGTTCGACTTCAGCTGAGCTGTGTTTACATGAAGCAGACAGGAGGTGGTACAAATGTAAATAGTTCAACGTGTACACAATGTGGAGTCTCCTTGTTTCCAATAATGGAAACACTTCAGAAGAAATGTTACGCAAATAGATTTCATTGTTTTTTCCATTTCATTACAAAAGAAATGATCAAAGAAATGTAACTTTAGCGTTTTCAGATAGATATATTTTTTTTTCTTCTAATTTTTATGATTTCTGGTATTATAACTGTGTAAGACTTTGAGTCGACTTATAGCCATGATTGTGTTGCTTCCATAGAGGTGCAGGACTTGTATATTGCAGTGAAACTGGTAATTGGAGGAGCGCTGCAGACAGACGATCACAAAGACTGCTGAGTGAGAGACGGCGAGACAATGAAGACGAGCAGAAACTACCAGAAGGCTTTTAAAGATCAACCGAAGAGCGAACACACTTACCTCTCACCTTTCTGAGAGACACAATTTAATTTCAGTTTCTCGGAGGTGGAGCGACAGAGAGCAGAGTACACACAGATTTTAAAAAGATGATTCGGTGTCAGTGCTGATGAGTGTGAGGAGGGGAGAGCACCGGGTGAACTGTGGGGAGGCAGCAGGAATGAGAGCGGGGAGAAATATCAGCTGCACACTGATGAAGCCTGTTGGTACGTAGAGCAGAAGTGACACAGAAGAGGAGAGAGCTAGCAGTCAAGCGGTGACCAGCGGTAAAGAACGATGGGAGTAGTTTCAAACAGTCCATGAGCATGGGAACGTTAAGAGAGAGATGCACCGATTGATCAGCTACTGATCATATATCCAATTTACACACATGTGCATGATGGGTTTACGTCGCTCACACACACACACACACACACACGCGCACACACACGCGCACACACACACACGCGCACATCTTTGAATCAAAAAAAGACTTGAAATAAGATTCTTCTTCACCTAAATTCAGTGCAAAATTGCAACCGGTGCATCTCTAGTTTAGGACACAGACGAGTGGGTTCATGGGGATGGAGAAAGTGGTGATGAATGGGTTTTGGGGAGATAAAAAGCTAAAGCAGACCTGCTTCCTCATCCTCCTCCTCCTCCTCCTCATCATCATCATCCTCAGAGCTGGATGACGAGGGGGCTGCGGCCGGGCCTGAGGTGGCGGCAGAGGCAGAGCTAGCTCCGCTATTAGCAACATATCCATACTGCATGCCTGTTGGAAGGGGGGGGGGGCACATGAGAAAACTGTCAAGACCTGTCATGACCAACGGCAGACACCTGATGTGTGTTAAAGTGTGTGTTGAAGCGACACACTACCTTCATCCGTTGACTGATTAAAGTAGCTGGTGGTTTCCCCATTTTGTCATACAAACTGACTTTAAAGAGACAGTTCACGCCAAAATTAAACACATTTTTCCTCTTTCTTGTGGTGGAATTCATCCAATGTGAGTTGCAGAATGATGGAGGTATCGGTCGTAGAGATGTCTCACTCTCACACGGAAGGAAGTGTGCATCCACGCATGGACGAGAGGCTCGTAGCTAAACGATACTGCTAGCTCACCTAGCGCCCCTCAGCTAGCTAACGTTACAGCTCCGCTTTGAGCACCACAAGCAGAGTGCCATGTAGTCCCATTATATTGGAGAGACGGCACCCAAAACAATCTAGATTGATACATAGAACTACAGGTAAGAGGACAATATGTAGCTTTGATTTTGGGGTGCACTGTCCCTTTAAGACCAGTTACAGATATTACAGCTAAAGATATTTAGGATTGTCTGGCGATGGGAGAAGGCAAACTAGTTCATCAACTCTTTCTCCAAGTCTACATGAAACCAACAACATTTTACAGGCCGCCTGAGAAGTCGATGCAAAAAAGTAAAAACTTACATGCACACAGAATTATGTGTGAAGCAGGCATTGATTATCTCTCGGTGTGTCAAACTGATGATTCAGATGTGGGACTTTAACAAATTAGACTACTAAAACAAATCACACCACTTGATTTAGCATTTATTAAGCCCTTGAAATACTAGTAACAACAACACATAAGAGAGGTGTGTCCTTCGTTTGTCTTGCTCTTGTATAACTTGTTGTCAGAGTTATACAGAGTAAACTGATTTAGACACACACAGAGAGAGAGTGTGAACATTCTGGAGTAATGTTGTGGGTTTTGGGCCTTAAACACCTCTTGGTGAGACTATGCAAAGCTTCAAAGACAATAGGTCCCAAATTATGATTAAATGCAGGTGCAGCTGCTGCAGGAGTCCTTTGGTCTTAACCTGCTTAGCCGACAGAGGAAAAGGTCTGAGTGACAAACAACATAAACCAACAGCTGCTGAGTTCCAACCTGAAACCCTCACATTTGTATAAACACTCGCACCTGCACATTTGAAAGTGTGTGTGTGTCTGGAAATGTACCGCACGTAATCTGCAGCACGCACAGCTGTGAATATGTAAACCATTTACACACTCACACACACACACACACACACACACACTGTAAAGAGCAGGATTTCAAACATATATATTTAAAGGCTCGTGGAAGAGTTTGCACCAGAAAAGACAAAATCCAGAGCGCAGCAAAACAGAGAGCTGTCATCTTTCCTCCAATGACTTTTTGTTCAAACACCAAAAGTAAAGCAGGTTAGAAACATTTTGGAAGTTTTCACTTCGACGCAAATTTCAACCAGAAATACCAGAAACGACAAGAACACCTTCTGAAAGTGAAGCACTGGGGAGGAGTTTCATCTGCAAGCAGTGAAACTAACAACAGGAAACAGTTTCATGTTGAGCTCAACTAGAAACGTTTTTGGCCCCAACATTTCAACAGATCTTACAAAAGACTTCAATCTCATTTAAAGTATTCTTTAAACATCTGAAACATATATTTTGTCAAGGTCCAATTGTATGTTTTGTTCATACAGAAACATACGTATATAAAGTACACAAAGAACATACAAGAGGAAACTTTCCTCGGGTCTAAAAATGTCTGCCGTTGTGTCAATAACAAAAGTTAAATGTAAATGCTCGTTACCTTGGTGGTGGCCCGGCGAGGAATGGACTGAAGTGGAGGGGGTTCCTGAGGCCGGCCGGTCTGCGGCACCACCGCCGTGAATGACCCCGCCGTAGGAGTCGTAGCTCAGAGCGGCCGGGTGGCTTTGGTCATAGTGTTGGTGGCCTGTGGTTTGAAGAAAGATGCACACAAAGATGAAACGGTTGGACATTTGAAACAGGAGAATGGCGGTCTGCGTAAACAAAGCGCTACCTCCTGAATAAAGAACTACAAACAGCAGTTAAAGTACTACCAGGCCTACTCTAATTAAGTGAGAAAACGTATAAGACTAAGTCACTTTAGTTCTGTAGCTAATTTATAAAGCTATATTAAGCGACACATACACCTGGATATACAGCTAGTATGCATGCTTCTGCAACACCAAATGCACAAAGTGCCTTAAACTCTTTCCAGCCACACACACACACACACACACCTGTGCTTCCTTGACCATTGACTGTCGGCGCCAGCTGACTGGGAGGAGCCACGCTGTACCCAGGCTGCACTGCTGCTGTGGAGGCTGGCCGGGTGGTGCTGTACTGATGTAGGGGTGCACCCATCTGGGTGGGCATGACTCCATGCGCCGAGGTGCTCTGGGAGGAACTCAGGGTGCCAAACTGGCTACTACCTGGCGCAGACGGGTACGAAACGATTGGGTAGACGGGAGCTCCGGGGGCGACAGCTGGTGCAGGCACCAAACTGGGCTGCTGGTGAGATTGCTGTGCTGGGGGAGCGTGGTATGACTGCGGTCCATAGTAGGATCCTGGAGGGGCATACGGTGGTGGATGCTGCTGCACTGGCTGTTGGTTGTAGTGGGCAGTTGATGGAGGTGGTGCTGAAGAGGGGAGGGTGGCATATGGCTGAGAAGGAGGAGCAGAGCTTGGAGAAGCACTGTATGGGGAGGCTGCTACATGATGCTGAGAGAGGTGGTGCTGCTGCTGATGCTGCTGCTGCTGATGGTGGTTGCTCCGGTAGTAGTTAGCACTGTGGGCACTGTTCGTGATGGGTGCTTTGTTGGGAACAGGACTGGGGTAGTTCTGTTGTTGCGGTGGGGCTCCATAGCAGCCTGTAGGTGGATGCATGGATTGGTATGTCTGTGCTGGACCTGAAGAGAGGGAGAGGGTTGTCATGTACACTTAGTTTAGTGTACATATACTACATGTACAGTAGTATATTCTCCTTCCACCAAAGCTCACAAATACAAGTACTGAACAGAGGTTATCATTAGCTGCAAACAGCTAGCTTCATTAGCAGCTGTTACTCCAGTGCACAGAGGGTTAATACCCGGTTATCCCTGACAGCCACCATCAATAAAAAACTAATTATATCAGTGTGCTTTTAATCGACTGGTTGTTCATCAGAGCCACAATATAAAGCGTAAATAATGTTATATGTATATATAACACTTATAATAGCTATCGTTGTACGTTAGCTTCACAAGCTAAAACGCTAGCTGTCTCTATGGGGGTTTCAGGTTAGCTCTTAAACTAGCTAACGTTAATATTAGCTGAAAGCCTCAGTTTCAGCCGACTTTACACGTCATCTTGATTTTACAATTAATGTGATTAATCTGATTAATACCAGAGAACAGTTGTACCAAAAATAATAATAATAACAGCAGCAGTGCCAGACAAAACTATCTGACATCCCAAGAGGGTTATTAGCATGCTAACGCTAAGCTAGCTGAATAATCGCCTTCAAACCGGCCTGCGGTACCATTCTGGTATGCGCGCGCATCTCCTCCGTTCGGTGTCGGTGAGTTCTGGCTGTAGCTGACGGAGCTGTGCAGGTTTGTGAAACCCGGCGCAGAAGAAGACATCGCTCGGTCCTCCCGTCCTCCTTTCTGCCCACAGATACACGGGTGTCCCAAAAGCCTGGCTGCTTCTTCACACACACACACACACACACCCCCCCTCCCCCTGGAATGATGCGGCAGAGAGGTTGCTGCTGGTCGGTGAAGACCCGGGCAGACTCTGGCCAGCTCCGCTCGGCTGAGAGCTGAAGCTTCCAGTCGGGATGTGGAGGATCTTCAGCGGACTCTATGGTCCGTGGTCCCTTCACTCCCTCTGGTGGACGTTCTGTGCAACTACGTATCATATATATATATATATATATATATATATATATATATATATATATATATATATTTCTATTTATCTTTCAGAATAATACAATATTTTTATATTATTTGTATTTTATTTATATTATATAAATAATATTATTATTTACATTTATATATATTATTTTATATTTAAATATTAATAAAATAATTTGTTTTTGATAAATCTATTGAATCTTATTTGTAATTTGCACAATGCACATATTATATACAGCCTCGTGTATTGTAAAATAGACATTGTATATAGTTACAAATAAGACATTTGTTTGCCTTATTTGTATTTAAACAGATACAATATTTGTATCCTTCCTACCTCTGGACCTTTTTCTACGTTTCTCTTATATGTGAATTTCCCTCTCTAGAAAATTTGAATATTAAAATGTAACTCTGAGCCTGACAGTTGGCCTGTCTTTGTGTGGTTTCATACTGACACTGGTTTATACTACTACACACAGAGGTGACATGTCTCAGAATAATGTGTCATCCTGAGTAAGACACACAGGTGTGTTTGCTGCTTGTGGTTCCAAAGACACCTGCAGTCTCAGTAACCTACTTTGGCCAGAGACTGTGTTTAGAGAGCACAAGAGACTTATGTGAGGAAGGGTTTTTGATACGTTAGTACGATAGTTCGATTACTTACTTATTTAAAATTGTCTGTGAAACCATTCGGGCTGCCCCCTCTTAGTCGGTTAATTGACTAATCGGTCGTCTTGGTCTAAGTCGACTAAGATTTCTTTTGAATGACTTATTTTCAAGAAACTTGTGAGCACATCTCTTGTGAACACAATATTTAAAGTGGTGCTTTTGTGAGATTCTTTGTAGAGAAACTCAGTTTTAAAGATCGGTCAATTGAGTGTAAGTCGACTAAGAATGTCTTTGGTTAAACCATGACCATTTCTTTCAAATAATGAAGCATGTAATGAACATAAATCATTTCCAAAGCAATGATAAAAAACAAAGATAAAATCCCATTTTTACACAAACAAGCACACACACACTTATAAGTTCATATTTCATTACTGATGAGGCATTCCAGTTTTAAAAAAATCACGTCATTAAATGATGAATAAAAGGTTTTATCATCTAATATCAGACTCACGGATCAGAATAAAACTCCTTAGAAACAGTAAATCTGACTTAAATCCCAACATTCATATAAAAATTCATAACTTTTAAAATACACAGGGCACCTTCCACTAATTCCAGTTTGACATTGGGATTAACTTTCCTTGAACAAGCAGCATTGACGTCCAATCGTAACGTCTCTGTCGCTACACGTCCTGAGGGATTCTGGGACGTCCGTCAGTGCACTCGCACTCCTCTCTGTGGCGCGGAGCCTGTCCTTTGGTTTGGCAGGTGTGGCAGCAGGCGGTGTGTCCGTCCCGTCTGCAGGCGGGACACGACAGAACCAGCTGGCAGCAGAACGCGGTGGAGCAGAGTTGGTACTGGTCCCAGGGACAGCCGCAGTACCGGCAGTCTGAACAGAGACAGTGAGGTATTCAATATTTCCTTCATATTATTCTACATGCTGATGAGGGCCTTTGTGCACAAACTAACCGGAGATGACGTCGTTGTTGGAGGAGATGGCGTAGCGTTCATCAAACACAAACAGTTTCCCTCGATAGAAACCCTCTGGGAATCGCTCCAGATACTTGTGGATCCCACCCTTCAGCTGGTAAACCTCTTTACACACATCCTAGTAGAGAAATAATAATCCCAATTTCAACTACAGTTGAGTTGCTGCATGACATGCCCGTCCCATGAGCTGCTTCCCATTTAAAACAAAGAGTTCCTGTCGTTCACATCCAGAACAAGCGGTCTTACTTTGGAGCGGAGGTACGCCGAGCCACGCTCACAGCGGATCCCTCCGGTGCAGTACATCAAGACCTTCTTGTCTCTGAACAGGTCCAGGTTCTGGTCCACGTAGTCCGGGAAGTAGCTGAACTTACGGATGCTCGGGGCCACACACTGAGTGAACCGCCCCTGGAGTAATACAATAACCACGGTTCAGAATATGACATTACAACCTGGCTTTAGTCCCGTTTGATTATGATAACCCAGCCCATTCTTAACCAAACATGTCTCATTTCTTTCTACTGTAACATGTTAAACATAGTATTAGTTTCACGTAGGCGGTAAAGATAAAGCACAAATAGTTTAAATTAAACAAAGAATCAGATTTTGACGACTTAGCCTCTAGAACCTGTCGAAGTTTTTGGAGAAAAACAGAGATTACTTACAATTTTACTCTCGTAAAAATTGCGGCAGTCCAGGAGGACGGTGTCACTGCACGAATCCCCTTCAGCCAGCAGAGCCTGCACCTCTTCATGAAACTCCTCTGGCTCCAAATGAGCTCCTGAGAGGAGACACCGACTCGTAACTCACATGATCAGCTGTTAACAAACTTCTTACAGAAAGTAACAACATAACACCACCTGTACAATTCTACCACTGTACACAAAGAATACAAGAAGGAACAGACTTATAGGCATTAGTGTCACAGGTAATAGTGAAAAGATTGTTTTTCTACTACACAAACTTTACCTGCCAGCTGGTAGGAAATAACATCAGGATCCATTCCCATCGGGACGATTTCCTTATAGACTCCAACCTTCATGTCTTTAAAACACTCTGCGCCGCCGTCACTTGTCTGAGAACACACACACACACAATGTAATGTATATATATATATATATATATATATATATATATATATATATATATAATAAACAAAAGGCATATTGGTATATTCTTATGGCAGAGCGATATGGCCACATCATGATATTGCTGTGTTGTCTCGTAATTCAAGAGATAAATAGTCTGTATAAAACAAACACCTGGTGAAGCCTATTACTGTATAATCCCGTGTGAATTAAATACGTATTCGTACCTTAAAATCCTCCTCCTCCATCCTGAAGAGCGGGTGTGAACGCATCGCGTGGATGTAAAGGTCAGTGGCCGTGTTGGTTCCACCGACTGTTCCATTGATGCCTTCAGTCGCCAGCCTCACCTGGAGGACATGGTCGTGACATAGTCTGAGTTAAATTTAGTGACATTAAATTCAATCTTTCCTGCAGTCTCCCCCCTTTGGATGCAGGATAAGAGAATGTATTCACCTTGCCAGTTAAGTGGAGCTTCTCACACAAAGCTTTCTGCCAAGCACTGATGAGATGTGGATCCTCCACCAGACAGTAGCGATAATAGAGGAGAACCTTGCCTGGACCCCTGAAGAGAAGAATTACATTGAGAGACATCAGTATCTACTTAAAAATGCAGATTTATACGATTTTAATATGGATTTTCCCTTTAAAACAACACAAGGACATGGATAGCGTGACGGGAGCATCAACATTAGACCAGTACTTCTGAAGTTGCTCCTCAGAGATGTGACCAGTTTCAGGAATCCAGGCGGAGAAGTCCACCGGCTCGGCCTCACGCTCGTCCGGCTGCTGCGTCTCAGCTTCTTCCTCCAGCTGGCTTAACAAACGCTCATATGCGGCCTGTGTGAGCTGCCGTATTTCAGCATCATGAGTCCTGGCCGTGTGTTTGTGGATGGCAGAGTGTTCCTTGAAGGTCTGGCCACAGCAGCACCAACATGGGCTTCCTTCCTCCTGACCGTCGTTCCTCTTGGACGCCACAAACGCAGCAAATGACTGTGGAGACGGGAAATAAATGTCCCAGATTGTTTACTTTAAATCATTTTAGTAGGATTAAGGACATAACATTATATATAGTAATCACAGGGGGAAATATCAAAGATTTGGGAAACATCTGAAAACAACTTTGAGTAGAAGAATTTATTTTCCTTACTTCCGCTATTTACGATAACCATTAGACCATAATTCAGAGACCAGTAGTTCTGATGTATTCCTCAAAACCGGCTTATGTTACTGTTCCTGAACACACACTGAAACACGACCATGTTCTCAGCTGTGTTCACTGATGTTGCAATGCGGTAAAGTTACAAAAGTAAAACTATAAAACATCAGCCAGATGTTGTATGTTTTCTGTTGTCACTCACCTTCCTCCTGCAGAAGCTGTAGCACCTTCTTTGAGAGGCAGACAGTTGTTTCTCCTGTTTAAGTCCGTTACATGTCGAAGTTTCTAGTTCCCAGTCCATGAACTCTGAGCAAGGTGCATCGTCTGCTGCCATGTTTTTAAAAATATTTTAAAAATACTATCAACTAAGTTAGCTAGGAAACAGTCTTCAGCTGTGAGAAGCTACTTCCGCTTTGCAGCATTAACTTGTAGAGGTAATGCATCACCAAAATATTAACCTAATCTTGAAAAATATTACATATTAAGTCATAAACATGACAATATCCTCATTATACACATCAAACTATCACCAAACGTGCAGCACAAAAAACAAGCAGTAAACATCGGACAGAAAAGAACGGTGCACTTTCCGGTTGCCCCGGATGTGCTTCACTTGAATGCGACCGCTATTATTTTTCGGCACAACTAGCAGCGGCCAACGCTGAATGATCTAGAAGCTCGTTTAGCCGACTTATTGTTTTGTTTCATATCGTTTTCTTCGTCTAATTTTCTTACGTCTATAGCGAAGCGAAGCGGGAAAAAAATGTCCAGAAGACGACACAGCGACAGCGACAATGAGGGTTAGTGGACGTTACATGTGTATAAGTAGCTAATTCAGACTAAGGCTAACGAGTGGTGGCTAGCTAACGTTAGCGTGTTTTTTGGTAGCGTTAATCTAAACGCTTGGTGCACTCACGCTAATGCTGATAGATTAATTAATTAATTAACGAGACTATGAGGTTTTAGTCTTGTTATCGTTATCTAAAATGTGGTAAACGCTTAATATAATTTGGTATTTAGTTTCGCAATCGCGGCTTGCGCGTTTACCGCTGCGCGTTTTACCGCTAGCTGCTGTTAAACAGTGTGGTTAACGTGGGGGCGGCAACCAAGCGGTGTGAATGATACAAGTACACGAGAGCAGTTTTTATACAACGTGCTGATTCTATGTCCTATCCTCCACACGGTTATATGTGATCCACGGACATAGGGTTGATTAAAAGTGTACTTATTGACGGTTAATGACTCTTACATGATGGCAAATCCCTTGAATTGCCATAAGGCATTCATGTATTACATATATTATATGAATGACAACCAAAAAATCCCAGTTAAATCAGTTTGACTGCTGCCATAGTGTCCTATGATATTGTGGTATGTATCTAGCTAAAGGGCATCATCATCAGACTGACTGTCTCGGCTATTCAATTTGAATGAATAGTCCAGAAATTGAGTGTTACACTTCAAGAAATCTGGAGGACTCAAGAGACAGACTTTAAAAACTAAACAATAGTCAAAATCAATGCAATAGAGACTTTTAGTCCCACAGGTTTAATGGTATCTTCTTGTTAATTGATACCCCTGATGATGACCCATTGTCTCAGCTCTTCATATGTAAATGTGGTGAAGAGCCCATTTTAAACATCTGTATATCATAGTACACATCTCATGTGTTACTTCTGTTTTAGGGTGGATATCCCCGTCGAGGGTACCTTGACTTACTCTCTCAGCTAATGTTTGTCATTCCACTCACTCTGTGATTATTTTGTTTCTTTTACCGTTACAGGAAGTCAGCCACATAAACGGAGGAGAACGTCGGAGCCCATTGAAATTGAAGACCGCCTGGAGTCACTGATATGTCGAGTGGGGGAGAAGGTAAAGAGTCAACTCTGGCAATGTAGTTCTTTTTCAATCATCGTCTGTGTTCTGCTCTGTAGTCCATCTAAAACAAAGTAAACTGCTTCATGTGTTCTCCTCAGAGTACATCGTCCCTGGAGAGCAACTTGGAGGGCCTGGCGGGCGTGTTGGAGGCCGACCTTCCAAACTACAAAAACAAAATCCTGAGGATTTTATGTTCTGTGTAAGTTCACAGCACTGCTCACTGTTGAAAGAATCTGTGTTTTCACGGGTTTATCTTCACTGAGTCGTCTTCTGTTGACAGCGCCCGCATCCTGCCTGAGAAGCTGACCGTGTACACAACGTTAGTGGGACTCCTGAACGCCCGGAACTACAACTTTGGGGGCGAGTTTGTGGAGGCGATGATCAGACAACTGAAGGAGACGCTGAAGAACAACTTGTACAATGAAGCGGTTTACTTGGTAACACTGACTGTTTAAGAAGCACCTGAACTGATTCTCACGTCTTATTTGTTTTTTTAACACCGTGTCTTCTTTTTCGTAGGTGCGTTTTCTGTCCGACTTGGTCAACTGCCATGTGATTGCTGCACCTTCAATGGTGGCCATGTTCGAAAACTTTGTCAGTGTTACTCAAGAGGAAGATGTTCCTCAGGTACGTGGGAGAGCTGGAGAGAACTACACTTCAGTAATCAGGGAATTCATGAACTTTAAATGTGGATGAACCTTCTCAACACATAATTATTAAGCGTGTGTGATTTTGTAAGCGGCCATGTTTTGCGTCCTCAGGTTCGGTCCGACTGGTTCGTGTACGTGGTGCTGTCCTGTCTGCCGTGGGTCGGTAAGGAGCTCTACGAGAAGAAGGACGTCGAGATGGACCGATTGCTCAGCCAGATCGAAGGCTACCTCAAGTAAGACGTTCCGGCTCTTGTCTCTTATTCGCCCTTTTTCATTTGGCGTGTCCGTCAGCTGTTTCTTAACGTCACACTCCTGTGTCATTTCTAGGGGGCGAGTAAAGACCCACCTCCCCATGCTGCAGGTGTGGACAGCAGAGAAGCCCCACCTACAAGAGGAGGTTGTTACTCATATTAATAATAATAAACATCGTGGTCGTTGTCTTCTGGTCTTTGCTTGCAGTGTGTGTGTCCGTCTCTTAGGACACTTGGTTAAATATTTGTCTCCGTGTCCCTCCTGCAGTACCTGGACTGCCTTTGGGCTCAGATCCAGAAGCTAAAGAAGGACCGCTGGCAGGAGCGCCACGTCCTCCGGCCGTACATCGCCTTCGACAGCGTGCTGTGTGAGGCGCTGCAGCACAACCTGCCCCCCTTCACCCCGCCGGGCCACATGCCCGACGCCCAGTACCCCATGCCCCGGGTCGTCTTCCGCATGTTCGACTACACCGACGCCCCCGAGGTACAGCACCGCCCGGCTTTGAAAAAGCTAAATGTCACTGATTTTCCCCTCTGTGTGAATAACGTTTCATCTAATATATCACTAACGTTTGTGCTCAGGGTCCCGTTATGCCCGGCAGCCATTCTGTGGAGAGATTTGTCATCGAAGAAAACCTGCACTGTATCATCAACACTCACTGGAAAGAGAGGAAAAGCTGGTGGGTAACGAGCTTCATCGTCGCCTGTCAAGTCCAATGTTTCAACGTTTCTGATTTTGACTTTTTGACTTTTCAGTGCTGCCCAGTTACTAAGCTATCCAGGGAAAAATAAGATCCCGCTCAACTATCACATCGTGGAGGTACGCAGTGTTGTTTTGTTCAAGCTACATGCTGAGAAATAAGATAGAACGGCTGATTTTATAATGTTTATCTGTTGGTGTTTTCTTTCAGGTGATCTTTGGAGAACTCCTCCAGCTGCCGACTCCGCCCCACATCGACGTCATGTACACCACGCTGCTCATTGAGCTGTGCAAACTGCAGCCGGGATCACTGCCACAAGTTGTATCCTTGAGTCTTTGTGTCACTGCGGTTTGTGTTCAAGGCGCTTTACAACCGTTAAACATGATATTATCATTGAGCCAAATGTGTTTCCTACTTGTTTCTACATAATGACATGTTTAAGCGTGTTAATCAAAAGAGGCGTTTCTTTAACACCCGCCTGTTAGTTGGCCCAAGCCACAGAGATGCTCTACATGAGACTGGACACCATGAACACCAGCTGCATAGACCGGTAACCAAACGGCACATTTACCTTCACTGGTAGAGAGAGGAACTGTTACTGGAGTAGAGCCGTCTGTGATTTAACTCTCTCCGTTTCCCTTTCTACGTTTCCAGACTAGTCAACTGGTTTTCTCATCATTTGAGCAACTTCCAGTTCCGGTGGAGCTGGGATGACTGGTGAGTGGTGCTGTGGTGGACAGAGAGAGCTTTCATAGCAGCTGGTTATTGATATTGATGTGATCACGTGTCTTCTATAAAGGTCTGACTGCTTGTCTGCGGATCTAGAGAAGCCCAAGCCCAAGTTTGTCAAAGAGGTTCTGGAGAAGAGTATGAGGTATGAACGCGTTGTTCACATGTTTATGTCCTTAAATATCACTCCTCCTTCTCTCTCATCAAGTTGAAGTCCATTTAGAAGTGTTTTCTGTATCTCGTGTTTTTCCGTCATTTGTCCGTGAACATGTTTCCCTTCGATCCTTTTAATCCGGAAAGCGTCTCGTTGATCTAAAGTCGTCTGTTCGCTCCGCCTCTCTGCAGACTTTCATACCACCAGCGGATAGTGGACATCGTCCCTGCAACCTTCTCAGCGCTCATCCCATCTGAACCCATCTTTACTTACAAATACGAAGAGGAGAGCGCCTGTAAGAACACTTTCACATTCTTTGAATGCCGGAGTTTTCATGTCGCGAGCACCATTTAGGATGTTAGTTTGTTCCCTCTGTAAGCCTCGACCGGTTCCACCGGTCTCTCTGTAACGAGCATGAAGAGCTGATCAAATGTCTCTCCTGCCTCACAGCTTCGTTACCCGGTTACCCAGCATCCATCACTGTCGGAAACGCCATAAAGAACCGAGCGTCCAACGAGGAGATCCTGACCATCCTCAAAGAAGTGCCCAACCCCAACCAAGAAGATGATGACGGTCAGCTTCCTATTTTCTGTTTTATTTTTGTGTGTTTTTGTGTGTTTCTTGGAGAGAGAATAAAACTCTGTCTCCTTTCAGATGAGGGCGAGAGCTTCAACCCTCTGAAGATCGACGTGTTCCTGCAGACTCTGCTCCACCTGGCAGCCAAATCCTTCAGCCACTCCTTCAGCGCCCTCGGCAAGTAAGTTTACCGCCGTGTGTGTGTACACGATCCACGTCTGCTTTGTCTTCATGACTCTTTGTTGTTTTAGTAGTTTTCACATTTGTTCGGAGAGATAACTTCTTTCTCTGTGTACTCGGCCGCTAAGTTCCTAAACGGGACTCGGATCGTTTTTAGTTTTGTACTGAATGAGTCGCGTCCGGCTCTCCTCACCGTCCTCTGACTCCTCCAGGTTCCACGAGATCTTGAAGGTGCTGACGGAGCGCGACGAGGGGAAGCTGCACATCCTGAAGGTGGTTTATGAAGTGTGGAGGAATCACCCGCAGGTACAGACGCAGAACTAACACGGCGACAGGGAGTCGCTACGTGGATACAAACGTTTTGATGGAGGGTGACGTTAACAGTTTGGTAAACGTAACGCGTGTCTTCGCTGCCTCACAGATGATCGCGGTGTTGGTGGACAAAATGATCCGGACGCAGATCGTGGACTGTGCTGCTGTGGCCAACTGGCTCTTCTCTCAGGATATGGCTCACGAGTTCACCAGGTGAGGAGAGAATGAAGGTTTCATCCTGAACATCTCCTCCACTCAGCCAGGACATTAACACCGACGCTCTGCTTTCTCTCTTCTCCTCCTCTAGACTTTTTGTTTGGGAGATTCTGCACTCGACCATCCGAAAGATGAACAAACACGTCCAGAAGATCCAGCAGGAGTTGGAGGAGGCCAAGGACAAACTGGAGAAACAGCAGAATAAGAAGGTAACTTCATCCATCATCGCGTCGTGTCCGTCGTGGTCACGTCGGTCCCACTTCAACATGAACCGTTTAAAGTTCGTTAAAGTAGGAGGGCTCAGTGTTTGTGTGTTTGTGGAGCAGCAGCGGGACAGCGGGGACGACGAGGACATGGACAAGAACAGCGACAAGAACAGTGACAAGAACAGCGAGGACGAGGAGGGTCAGCTGGAGGAGCAGATCGAGAGGCTGCAGGAGAAGGTGGAGTCGGCTCAGAGCGAACAGAAGAACCTCTTCCTCGTCATCTTCCAGGTACCCATGTCCCTCCACTACTGTCACCAAAGCTCCTCTCATCCAGTGAACGCTGCCGTGTTTCTGAGCCCACGTGTGAATATTTCCACCGTTACATGTATTATTTCCTCCCTCAGCGGTTCATCATGCTGCTGACGGAGCACCTGGTCCGCTGTGAGACGGGCAGCGTGGACATCACCACGCCCTGGTACAAGAACTGCATCGAGCGGCTGCAGCAGGTCTTCCTCATGGTAAGACACACACACACACACACACGCTGCAGTAACACAATGTGTGTCTCCCCTCGATGACGCTGATGCATCTCCTCGTTCCGCAGCACCATGTGACCATCCAGCAGTACATGGGAACTCTGGAGAACCTGCTGTTCACCGCAGAGCTCGACCACCACATCCTGGCCGTGTACCAGCAGTTCTGTGCCCTCCAGCTCTGAGACGCACACACACACACACACACACACACACACACACACACACACACACACACACACTGGCACATGTAATTGGATGAAATGTGTACTTGTGTTCACACAGTACCTGTGCTAACCCTACACATTAGAAACTACCAGCTCTTGCATCAAGAATATCCTCATTTGTTTGTTTTTTCTTTGTGCCATTCACAACAACTGAGGACTTTCAAAGTAGGAACTCAAACAAGCGTTTGACAAGAATCCTCGGCCATTAATTTGCTGTCGTGTTTCCCTTTTTATGTTTTTATGTTTTGCTCTGGTTTTCAATCCGGTTTAATTTTTACATCCTGATCGTATTCTTATGAATGGGTCTCTTTTTAAAGTGTCTGAGTCCAGACGTAGCTGGAGGAGCGAGGATGAGGATGATGATGGGAGGAGGAGGAGGAGGAGCTTCAGGTCGACTCCGGTTGATTCTGAATCTGGAGACAGCTCTACTTTTTTTATATTTGTTTTATGTGGAATTGGGAAATAATTAAAAACTCTCCAGAGTCTTTATCCGCCTGCTTGTTTGCGTCACGTCATTTTCTGCCACTCATACGCCGCCCCCCCCCCCCCCCCCCCCCCCCCCCCCCGGTTTATCTTATTCTGATGAAGATTATCTGAAAACAGGGAATCCAACAAGAAACGTGAGGTTGTTATGCAGTAAGATCATTTTAATATCACTTTAGGCATCATGGGGGGAAAGAGAATTGTCACATTTGAAACCCGATGAGCTGCATCGTTCAGGTCAAAATGATTATAAATCAAATTAAAATCTATCAACATTTTTAAATATAACATGAATCTCATATTCCCGTTATAATTTACCAGAGCGTTACGTTTTATCTTCACATGTTTTAGCATTTTTAAAGCTTGAGCCAGCAGGTGTTTTGGTACGTTTGGCTTCATATATATTGTATCGTGTAGTTTGGTAACTTCCTTTCAGACTAAAGTCTTTAATGAATTATCTCACAGGAGTGTATCCATGTCCCCCAGTTTAAAGTCCTCGTAATACGACACATTAACGAGTTATGATTATTAATGTTCCTCGAGGTCATTTAAGTTGTGCCATTGCTGTGACTTACACATGATGCTGCTTTTCTCTTCTCAATGAGAAGAATTAAACTAGACAGTGGATCCTTGAGGTAACGTTTTATTGGCATTTTAAGGTATTAAAACAGGAAACAGAGAAACTCATCTTTGCAGTCTTGAGACAGAACGAGTGCTCTGGTATTTACATGTGTGGAGTCTCTGAGATGATCCGATCTGAAAACACACATTCAAGTTCTCCTCGTCTCCTAAATCTGTGTGCAGAGTACCCGACAGTAACCTCTTTGGAAAACAAATGCTATTGTTGGTCTTCACTAGCAGAACGTTCAGTACAATGATGAACATCGACTACAGGAATCAGAACTATTCTCTTTATTGCACTATAATATAGTATTTATCTCTATAAAGTCTGTAAGGCTTCAACATCCTTAGAACCTGATTCTCGATGTCTGCAGTCCTTAAACTAGAAGCATGTTCTACTCATTTAAGTCATTAATAAGTAGTTCAATGCTTTTCTTCTGTTTTGGTTTATGTATTAAAACAGTCTGGTTTCATGTACAGTTACTACATTGTATTAAATGTACTCGTAGTATGTCAGTAAACAGTACCTTTCATAGTGGTTTCAGTACAAATGTGCCGATGATTTATGTGACAATACATCCAGTTGTTTCAGGAGTCTGATGAATCCAGAACATCCGCCGTTCTTCTCTGCCCCTGAACGCCTCACAGCTACAACGCCGGCTGTGTTTCAGTTCGTCTGTGTTCGGTGGCAGAAAGCTACACACCGGAGCAGACGTGGGCTCGATGTACTGAGGGAACCTTCTCAAGGATCCACGGTGACACACGTGGTCCATTTAGTCTGTTTTTGATCCTCTATCCTCTCCCTTTAAGGAGAACAGGGTGAGGGTTCTTGTGTTTATCCAGAGCAGTAGAGCTGCATCAGGTCTGGGTTTGTCTTCATTTTCCTACAATCAAAGCTCGGTTTTGTTTTAAAAAAAACAAACATCTCATCTGTAAATATTCCAGTTAGCCGGAAAATCGTTAACATTCATACACTGATCATGTCTATTTACAGAACAAAGTGGCTAAAAATCAATCGTTTCCACAGAAACTCTTCTTTTGTGTAAAAAGTATAAAATATTTCAATAAAATCTGCTGAGTGTATTGATGCACCTTTCTATAATAATCTGAGGATTTCATTTACATTAATAGCAACAGAATGAATCTGTTTCTATATCTCAATGTACATAAAGAGTTTGGCCCCGGTGTCGTACGAAATAGGAACGTCTTGATTAAAAAAGGAAAACTTCCTTTTCTACTTCGTACCACAGAAAAGAAACTGCAGGTGTGATAACACCCATAATTCCCTCTGTCTGTCTGTCTCTCTCTCTCGTCATGAGAGTCTCTCCACACTCGGAGCGTTGTCGGAGGTCGTCGACACCTTTCTCTGTTGGGTCCCGTACACCGCCTGCTCCTCGGCCTCCAGCCGCCTGTACCGTGTGTGGAAGAAGATCACGAAGCAGCAGCTGAAGACGGTGCACAGCCCGGCCATCACCATCATCGGCACTGAGGAGAGAGATGTCCAGAATAAGAATACAACTTCAGGTCAACATCTCCAATAAGTCGTCTGAGAGAGACGATAATGTCCAGGAGGACGTGATGAGGAAGCGTCGCATAACAGGAACACAGAGGAACTCCATTAGTGGGAACGTGGGTTTATTTAAATATATATTGTTCTTATTTTGTAGTATGCAAGCTACCTACCCTTCCAGCTGAGGACCGCGTCCCCACAGGTGGACAGAGGAGAGTCAGCGAGTCGCTTAGTTAAAGCCTGAAAGAGGACGATGTAGATAATAGACTGGACCTGTCTGGAGAAGATCACATCCAAACAGCCACGATTAATGCACGAAGAATTATTACAGATAATAGAGGAAGTCCAGGAGACAATCGGTGTGTGGAAACTGGATTTTAGAAATACCATCGAGGTTTGTACTGTGGTCCATGATCAACAGCTCATTAGCATTTTCTATCATATTTGTTATTTTACACCACTCGTAAACACATTAACGTCTGTGTAGAAATGTGTTTTAATGACACACTGTACACTGAGAGTAAACAGAGAGCAGTACCCCGACACAAAGACCAGTCCGGCTGACGTGGCTTCTCCGACGGGATACGAACACTCCACCGACAGCTCCATGGCCACCGGGTATATGGAGAACCCGAAAAAGCCAAAAAGAGAGCAGACGACGGCCACGGCGACTTTCTGCTCCTGCATCAGAGACACCTGAGAGGAGGAGGAAACAACAACCAGTCAGCGGCGCCCGCTCTCCTTTAAAATACAACTTGGACACACGAACAGGCGTGCAGCTTGAGACTCTTCCTGTCCCACGTTCTCACCACTGAGAAGGCGATGCACGAAAGAGCGGTGAAGCACATGTTGACCTTCGTGGCTTCGATGAACTTCTTGGTCTTGTCGACGTAGACGCCGAGAACAGCGGCGCCCACGATGCCAAACACGATGAAGAGGGCGCCACAAACGCCAGCGAAGGTCTGCAGCAACGACACGTTACAGGCGTATGATTAAAGTCTGCATCCAGCATGTCAAAGTGTTTCTTCTCAATTCTCTCATATAAATGCAATTTACTGACAATTTATCACCGTGTGATGCTTTTAGACTGTACATCCTCTAATGTGTATTATTAAATATGCAGCCTGTGTCTTTTACTGCTCATTTGATACCAATTGGTCCCCATGGAAATCACTGTGATGTCCCGTCCTCCCGGTGCTCTTACGTTGGTGTACCCCTGCACACACAGGATCTGCTCCAGCAGCGTGGAGAAGCAGGTGAAAACAGCGATGCCCGAACCGAAGCACAGCAGCAGCACGAGGTAGGCTTTGTTCGTCAGCAACTGAGGAGGAGACACATACAAGTGTTGTTCAGCAGTCCTCACCTCTATTACACAGATAACAGTATAGAGGCGGGAGGGAGGAAGGAGTATGACATGGAACAAAGGTCCCAAGGCCAGAATCAAACGTAACTATTATAGTTTAGTTTTAGTGTCGATGGAGGAGGAGGAGGAGGAGGAGGAGGAGGAGGAGGAGGAGGAGGAGGAGGAGGAGGAGGAGGAGGAGGAGCAGGAGCAGGAGCAGGAGGAGGAAACGCTGCTGCTGCCGTGAGCTGAGCTCTCCTCCTCCCTCCGGAGCTCCGGATCTGGGTCTGTCCACGGTGGACCGGTCTCTGCTGGAGGATCTGGGTCCGTCCACGGTGGACCGGTCTCTGCTGGAGGATCTGGGTCCGTCCACGGAGGACCGGTCTCTGCTGGAGGATCTGGGTCTGTCCACGGTGTGCTGAACCTGCATGATGTCATCTGGTTTCACCAGAATCCGACCCGCATTAAGAATAACTCTTTAGAAACAGACCATCTTCTCTCTGATGGTCTGGTTTTCTCATGCAGGTCATGAAGAGGATCAGGACTGAACTGGTAAAGTGGGTCTGTGAAGAGTGATGGATGTGCTTTGACTCCTCACCAGTTTGATCCCCTGTAGGAACGGCTCGGAGCCGGAGGACTCGGCGCTGGCTGACGGCGGCGTGGGGGGGGTGCTGCTCCGTATCCCCAGCGTTGCTAGGAAACAGATGATGCATGAGGGGACCGCGTAGACGAGCAGCTAGAGGAGGGATGAAACACACACACACACACACACAGAATGTGATGATAAATGGAGGTTAGCACCTGGAATCAAAGAGCATTCATCATCATTAGCAGGTGAGCTGCCACAGAGCCACACAGTCCAGCTGCTGCAGTTTTCTGTATTAGCAGCTGCAATCCCACAATGCACTCTGGGAATCCTCTGATTCTAGCTCTACTGATGTCTTCTTTCTTTTTTTTGGACAGTTTTGCCTCAAAGGCGTAAAGATTCAATCCAGGGACATTTCAATGGCCTAACATGGAGCAACATTAGCGTTCATGTGGAGCGGTGATCAAACCAGATCAGATTAAACCAAAACAATAAGTTAACACATATATATACTGTATATCAGCCAGCTACTGATCAGCATCAGTGCACTAAAACCTGGTTCAGCTCACCAGGTCTGGGATCCGTGCAGGTGTGTCAGTGATCACAGGAGAGAGGATGCTAGCGAGCAGGATGCCCAGAGGATTGGCTGAGGAGGGAGAAGAGAAGAGGAACGGAGTTATTCTGGTTTCTGTCTGTTAACGATCAATGCTGCTCTATATTTTAGAAGCACCGTCTCTGAAAAATGAATAATTGGTTGCAGTCTGGGGCCCTGCATGAATAGTAATAGAATATTTCAAGCCTGACGTCTTTGTGTCCTTGGCTGTACTTCTGAGATTCAGACCAATTTTACCCAAATTTGACAAGCCGCTGTCATAATTCCACCAGCCAAACGTATTGTTTCACAAAAGGAACGTCTGATCATAAACATGCTACAAAAAAAAGTATATATTTCACCATCTTCAGTCACTTTACCCTTTTAAACTAGATATTTAAGACAAACGACTTTAAGAAGGAAGGAACCGTTTATTTCCAGCTGAAAGAGATGCCAGACAATCAGACTTTGTCTCGGGGCCATAAGGAGTTCACGAGAAGCTAAAAGAAATAAAGCTCTCGATATGTAAAGTTAGTGTGGCTGACGTGTTTGCTTGCATTGATGACCCTGTGAAGCGGTTTCCCCCTCAGCAGCGATAAATCACTCACACATGGAGGCGATCATGTTGGCGGTGGCGCGCTGGTGGTCAGGGAACCAGAGAGCGGCCATCTTGGTGGGGGTGAAGATGATGAGGGGCTGAGCCACGGCCCCGAGCGTCTGACCCAACATCACCAGCAGGTACTTGACTGTAAAATCGTGGCCCGTGTATATGGAGGCCCCGATGAAGCGCAGCAGGGCCCCGAACATGTTCAGCCAGGCTCCCAGAATCAGCTGCAGGGGGTCCAGACGGAAACAAAGTCAAAGACACAACCTTTTAATGAGGTTATACTTCATAATAAAATGTTTGTGGGTAATATGTTGGAGCGCCACCATGAGACCAAGGTCAGTGTGTGTGGTTAGTTCACTTGTCTGTGACAGATAACACCGGGAGTGAGGTTCATACCGTGGTCCGCAGCCCGAGGGTGTCCAGCATCCACGTGGTCCCAAAGCTGAGCGGTATGGCCACCACCATGTAGACCAGAGACAACCAGTTCACTTCCTCCAGAGAGGCCTCCAGGAACTTGGCCGACTGGTCCGCTACTGGAGCAAAGGTCAGCCATAACTGGGGAGACACGTGGAGATATGTTCAAAAGTGAGGTCTGGAGGTTGATGACTGGGTCAGTTCTTAAAGCCTGAGATATGAATATAAGATACAGATTTTCCATGACACGTGATATTGATTATTAATACGGGAGGGCGGCTTTAGAGATGAAACACTTTTACATTCTGTCTGAATACACAGATGTTACATCATCAGTATCCTACAGAAAGCTTAATCTAGAAGCTCCTTATTTTAGGAATTCAAATAATATTTTCTTATTGGTGCTTCATATTTATATATTGTTAGGGTCAAAAATCAGACGAAATGACATCTACGGTCTTTTATTCTTTTTTTTTTTTCATTTTAAGATCGTAAATATGTGATGATGGATAAGAACTTACAATCATCAAAACATATGAACCCCAGTTCATCCAGTTGTATCTTCTCCGTGGTCATTGTTGTATTTCAGTGACCAGGCGTGTGTCGTCATGTGACCCGGACACAAAGAGGAAACGCTCCGACTCCCTCAGCTCATGTGAGACTCTCATGTGACTCCACTGAACACAGCGCTCGGCCTCTGGAGGAGGAACAGGAACGTTTTCATGCTGCTCCACTAACTGAAAACATTTAGGATATTAGATGCTTCCATGCCCTTAAGTAACAAGATCACTGTCTAGTGTCTAGTGGTAACCGTATCTCCTGAATGTCATGGAAACAACAAGTGTGTTTACTGGGAGAGGAGAAACCAGTTCACCAGCTACACGTGTGCAGGACAGACACTGCTCTGTACCATGCAGCCTGTAGGTTACAGTGTAGATATAATGACACACAGAGCGACAGAATGAATCCGAGAGGCAGCTCCAGTACGACTCTCCGTCTGGTGACAATGAAGACAAGCGAGAGCTGGTCAGCTGTGGTGAACACACAAAGCCCGTCCTGTGTCCCACAGAGGAGACGCTAGTTTCTAGGTTGTTGGTCTGCTTTTGGCAAAACCTGAATGCATCTCAGCTTGCAGCTTCACAGTATTGTTTCATTAACCGTCACGTTTCTAGTTTCCAACAGAGGAGTTTCATATCGTACTGAAACTACAACGCTTCGTGCAGATGCTGCAGACATCTATAAATAGTTCAAACGGTTCACAAGCACAGGAAGAAAACTCACGAGTTACTACAATTCAAACGAACAAAACACACAAATGTCGATTGAGAAAAGTACTTAAAAAGTACTTGAAATTACTCGTATAATTCTATATTAGAGCCAGGCTGATAAATCGGTTATTATTATGATCAGTATTTCCGTTACAGTGACGAATGTTAAAGCCATTTGATGCAAATAAGTTGATATAGACTTTCATGTTCAACAAAAATGGTTACAAAAAGTGATTTTGGAGTCGGGGGGTCACTTATTCCCAGACAACAACAGAAGGTCATTCATATGGGAGGTGTGGCGGAGTATCATCGGTACAAAACAATACTCAGGTTTCAGTATCGAGTGTAAAACACTTTCAATTCCTCACAATGAGTAATGTAAAACTACAAAAAACAAGACACATTGTCTCAACACAAAGCAACAATAACTTGAATAAAATACAGTGTAAAACAGACAATGTGACATTCAATGGCAGCTTTTAGTATTTGACAGAGTAATTCAAACTTGTTTCCCTAATCAGAGTGGCTTAATCAGCATTTCTCAACCTCAAGAGTTTTATCTTTATTCCTTTTAAATATAAACGTCTGGTGTTTCATGTTCTCCCACACGACCAAGACGCTGTCTGTGGGTGAACACAAACAGACATGCTTCTCAAAATTCCTCCTCCATCAGATTGAGGAGGGCCCACCCTGAACCCTCAGGCCGCTGACGTCGCACTGATTGATGTTCCGACTGGCTCATCAGCTGTTATTTGCCACCTCGTGAAGGAGTCTCCGCCAGCTGAGCATCCTTTGTGAGGGGGAACACCGGCCCCCCCCGTGGAAACAAAAGCTCCCACAGAGAGAGGACGAGTCCCACGGGAGCTGGAGAAAGGTGACGAAAAGGGCTCACTTTTCATGAGTGAGCCCTCCAGGCACACTCTGCTATTCAATGACTACACCCCCGGGGATTCATATCAGATCCACCAAACAGGAGGAGGCCCCACATGTCATCGACCCGCACCGATCACATTCAAACACATCTGCCACCGATTTCCTTATTTGTTCTGTGAGTGCAGGCCGAGGAAACGTGGAGGAAGTATCTTCATCTCTGAGAGAAGGTCATTTAAGTTGCAGCTACTGCTTCCTTGTGTGTGAAATGTGGTAAAACAGGTTTGTGCATGAAGAGTTCTTAAAGTGGAAGATTTATAATTCTTAACTTTAAAAAAGGTCATAAGGGTTTGAATTTGTAGTTTTTTAAATTCTGCATGAACCAGTCAAGTGTGACTCATTTATATAAATATTAATGAGAAATGTACTCAAAATACTGCACTTAAGTACAAATCTGAGCTACTTTACTCAAATATTTCCATTATATGCTTCGTTTAACTTAAACTCCACAACATTGTTTAAGCCAATATTGTACTTTTTACAGCACTACCTCTATTTTAAACCTGTTACTTTACAGATTCAGTTCATGAATACAAAAATATAAATTAAAAAATAAATCATGATGCTTTGTTATGGATTAAGCAATCCCTCAGCTGCAACATTAGTAATGCGTATACATGAATACATAACTAATTATAATCTAGTCGTAATAATAGTATATTATTCTGAAATGAGCCATTCTGCATAATAAGTACTTTTGGCACTTGAAATGTATTTTAATACAAATACTTATTCATTCATCAACAATTAATTTTTGTTTTGTTATTGAAGTTGTTTTATTGTTTCAAATGCAACAGTATTTGTACACTGTGGTATTACTATTTTATAGTATAGTTTCCAGAAACTGTCAATAAAGATTGTATGAAATGAAGTCAAGGGTCTTCTGATTCACGGTATTCTGTTTTTCTGAAGAACACAAGCTGCACTATAGCTCAGTAAATTTACCGTAATTACATTAGGTTATTTACCGTAAAACAACGTTATACCCACAACAACAACTCACCGTGGCGTTGGAGCAGTTCAGCAGACACAGGACGAGCAGAACGAACCACCTCCTCTTGTACACTTTAAAGAACAGAAGCTTCTTCAGCTCTGTGTTTGGTGTGTTTGGTGTCCTCGGACCATCAAAGGAGACCGAGGAGCAAACGGTCTGAATCTCGGCAACATCCTCCTCCATTAGTAGTTACAATGTTGCAAAGTAAATCCTTTAAAATACGAGCTGTACGTCCATTGTGTTGTGTTGTCTTGTGATGGGTTATAAATGTAATTTTATCTGATAAATGGACGCCGGGAAAGCAGTTTAACGGCCCGGAAGAAGTCGCTTTATGATTCAGGAAGACAGTCGAGAGTGTTGTACTGTACCAAAGATCAAAGATCTTCTATATACGAGATGAGCACCTCCGTCGTTAAAACAACGATTAACGTCTAGAGCTATAACCGTAGAAGCCCATGAATGTGGATTTTAGGGACATCACAACTACAACAAGTCAAGGATGACACTATAAAGTCAGACTTTGTGGTCCTTGGTGGAAGAAGTTATTTTAAAAAAAAAGGTAGTCAGCTACTTAAAGGGGACATATGCTTATTTTCAGGTTCATGTTTGTAATTTAGGTTTCTGCTAGAACATGATTACATGCGTAAAACAACATTAACTTTCTCATATTATCCGTCTGAATTTACCGTATCACACGTCTGTCTGAAACGCTCTGTTTTAGCACCTGTCTCTTTAAGTCCCCCTCCCGAAAGAGTCCGGTCCGCTCTGATTGGCTTGCTTGAAAAATATTGGTGCACTTTTGCACGAGGAGCGTTAAAAGAAGTTTTTGCCATTTGTGTTTTTATATCAAACATGTGTGATGACTCAGGGTTCATAATTCACTGCCAGTTACAATTATGCACTCCAAATGTGTCCTCCCACTGGGGATTGTTCTTTCTTGTCACTGGTAAAATGAAAGGAGTGAGAGATCTTCACCTCTTCAACTTCTCTGAGACTCTTCCCTCTCTTTAACCCTTTGTGATTCTTCAGTGTTAAGTTTTACAAGTTCACTTTAAAAGAAAGTGAAACTAAGTGAAAGCGGTACAATTGAATCACGAGTCCAGTTAAGGTGTTCCTATTAAACTGGTCGAATGTCTTATTTTGTCTTTTGTGTATTAAAAACCATAGACATGGCATATTGATGAAAAAAAGACACTGTCACGATAACTTTAATAATAATAATACATATTATTGTTGGAATAATACCTTCAAAATGTGAAATAATCTAATTCATAACCTGATGGATTCAGCATTAAAACAATAAAAAATGCTCACGTGTTTGTGTGAGCAGAAAAAGGTGAACCATTTATTTATATAAGCTGGGCAAGAAGTCCAAGAATTCTGGTAAGAAAAAACAAACTTGTTTTTATGGAAATGCTTGATTTATTATCTTTTTGGAAAATCAATTACAGTCAATACTGTTTATCATGTACTTCAAACTCAATTTAAAGGGAATCCCCAGGTTGTTGTCACCCAAGAGGGTTAATATAGTGCATTCATAAAGTTTTTACATTTTGTTATAATGCTGTAGCCTTATGCTTAAATAGTTTAATATTCCCTCTCATTGATCAAAACCTCAAAATAACAAAGCAGGAAAAATGTATTTGTAGTTTTTGCAAATGTATTAAAAAGATAAAAGTTAAATATCACATTAACGTTATTCAGGTTCTTAGTTGAAGCACCTTGCTTTGCAGTTTGCACACTTGGATTTGGGGATTTTTTAAAATTGTTATAAATGACTTGTAATTTGCTCCATTCACCTTCCCCCTCAACCGAGACTAGTCCCTCAGATGAACATCACTCCCACGTGACGCTTCATATTGAAAGCCAAACAGTCGGAAAGTCTTTTAGATGCTTTCATGCAAACTGAAAACAGGATTTCATGTGTGTTTAAGCTCCATGAAGAAGTACGGAGGCCACCATTGCAGCCGTCTCCAGCGCTGCGCCTCGACACCATCCTGTCTCTGAGTTCTCAGAACTGTGAGGCCTTTTATAGACAGGTGTGTGTGTGTGTGTGTGTGTGTGTGTGTGTGTGTGTGTGTGTGTGTGTGTGTGTGTGTGTGTGTGTGTGTGTGTGTGTGTGTGTGTGTGTGTGTGCCTCTCCAAATCATGTCCAATCAATTGCATTACCCACAGGTGGACTCCAATCAAGGAGTAGAAACAGCTCAAAGATGATCAAGAGAAACGGGACGCACCTGAGCTAAACTTGTGATATTTCAGCTTTTTCTTTTTAACAAATGTGCCCACAAAAGACAAAGACAAATCTATTCTATCTTTGTCATTGTGGGGTATTGAGTGTAGATTTATGAGGGGGGGGAAAAAATAACACCTTTCTAAACACGTGTTACAAAGTGCTTTACATCAACATCAGCACAGAAAAGAGAGAACACAAATACTAAGCGGAGACAATAGAGTTGTACAGTCCCAGTTTTACGTCGCTGTAATCTTAACTAAAGGTATAGCTCGTACTGTGGCCTCCTCGTACGAAGCTCGGCGGCTCTTGGAAATGACTCAGACTTGATTGAGTTAAAGTAACCACAGCCCCCCCGGAAGGTTTCAATTGAGTTACTCTACATCCTGCACCAGGAATAAGAAGAGATTCTGTGTTGTGGTGAAGAGCTACAGACACGGATGAAGAATAACAAAAACATGGCTGCAGCGTGAGGCTGAATCCTCCGTCAGTGTCAGCAGATGTTGGCCTGTGGTCGTGCTAAAAACATATTTTGGATAACTGTGGCTACTTTTTGTTTCGACATCATTATTTCCAGTCAGGAGCCATATTTCATGACAATAGTTTGACCGCATGCATCCCACTCACACTGTTACATAACTCTAACCACAGCGAATCTTTACCCAGCACCAAACCAGCCCTGATCTCACCCTCACCATAGCCATCTTCAACCTCAACGTAATCACCTCAAGGCTCGTGCTTTAACAATTCTGTCCTCACGAACACCAAGAAAGGTGGAGCACACTGAGCCCGTCCTTGAATCACTGCGTGTGTCAAAGGATCCTATTTCTTGTCTATAAAGCACGAAATGATCTCTGATTTACTGAAGGTGTACTGAGAGTTTTCAGGATCAAAACCAAGCAATTATAAAAATTTCTTTCCATAAAAACATTATTTGTTCATTTGTGTTTACAGCTTCCTCCACTGCTGAGTTTAGAAAGCTTCTGAAAGAATGAAAGGTACGTTTGTAATGTTTAGTTTTATGATTTTAAATCAACTATTTCAATGATTTTCACGGAGAAAGTGTTATTTTGATATTGAGTTGCACAATGGCAACTTATGTTAAGGTGCAAATCCATTTCTCACATCTACAAACTGTATATTTTGGATATACTTGCACCTTTCTTGATCATTTATAATTGCACTCTTTCCTACCGCTGCACAACAACTTCCCTCAGGATGAATAAAGTTCTATCTTCTATAGTCTTTATTTTCCACAATTTCATAAATGTGACAACAGCAAATTAAAAAAGGGTCAAAGGTATCGGCATAATGGACGAAACACACAATAAAATCACGGTGATATTACTGTGGAGATGCATCTGTTGCACTTTACAAAGAGTTTAAAGAATGTTATCGACAGTTGGGGGACAATATAACAGCAATATCTGACAAATCAATTCAATCCAACACATTATTTTTTAAGTTCATTTTGTCACAGTCTGTCTCTCACATTCCCTATTGCCATTTCCCCCCTCCCCCACACACCTGTCCCTCTGCAGTTACCTCACCTGCATCTCATTCCCTCATCAACCTCTCAGTTCATATAACGGCTCATTAGAGATTTGAACTGTTCCAGAACCTGACCCGGCTCTACTCCCGTCACCAGGACCTGGAAGCCACATTTAATATAGAGCAGGTCTGTAACGTGGATGCACCTGTATGTATGTTCTTTCTTATTATTTTAATTACATATCATTTATATAACTGGTACCTTTTTGCACTTTAATGTGTTTGCTGGGTTCTCCAGGAGGAGCAGGAAAACGTTTGAAGACGTGTGGAATACCTTTCAGCTGACCGGACCTGGATAACTGGACGAAGATGGCTGGATGGACCTGAACACTACTTGTTTTACTTGTAAACTTTATATTTAGTTTTCTATTTTCATTGTATTTCAGAGTTTGGTGGGTTACTTTACTATGTATACACATTTAGCACATGAATAAATATGGGTGAATAAAGTTCTTCTTATTGAGTTGACCGTCTCACCGCAAGGTCCTTCAGACATTTATGTTCTGGAGCTTTTGATCGTATCTTCCTCGTCAGATGGATGGAGTTTGTTTCGTTGACATGGAGTTGTAGTTCATAATTTTTTTGTTTTGAGCTCTTTTAAAGTTGAGGTTCAAGCTTCATTTTTGACATTGGAAACAAACTCTTATCTTGGTTCAGAATGAAATATCTCAGATTACGTTTAAAAAGCTTTTTTTTCATGTGTTCATTACCAGCATCTCATAGGCTGTGTGTTCATTAATGGGTCTCTTACATTTTTGTGAAATTCAATAAAACTTTTCTATTATCACATATTTTAAATAGATTTATTTGTGCAGAACGTTTCCGGGACATTAAAGCTCTATTTGTCTTCTCTCTCTCTCTCAATGAAAACAACCATCGACTCGGAGCTTATTTCCTTAAAATTAATAATGAATGACACACTCAGCGGATCAATTTAAAAAATGAGTTGCACTCATCCAACCCCAGCCCCCCCCCTCTCCCCCCTCCCTCCCTCCTCCCTCCTCCCCACACGCTGTCTGTGCCGTGCGCATGCGCATCACTGCTCCGGGATTGTGCTGTTTCGGCCTGTTCCGCGGCCGCTCGGTCATTTTCGCCTCTTTGTTGTACTGCTAGTGGATTTAACTCGGATTCAACCCCAATATCCAGCGGACCGTGCTGCTCCCAACCAGGTTAGTTCGTCTAACTCTGGACCTCCTCATGTTGCTCCTCGTGTTCCGTCTCCGGTGGGGTCTATCGCCGGTTTACGGTCCCGGTTCGTGCACCCCCCCCCTCCCTCCACCACCTCCTCCTCATTTTTCGCATGTCTCTTTCCGCTTGGTGCTACGGGGCATGCTATACGTGCTGTTTTGTGTGTGTGTGTGTGGTGGTGTATGGCGGCGCCGGGCCCTGCAGTTGCATGCATAACATGGAGTTTTTTTTTAAGGGGGTAAACGTGCATATTGAACGGTTTAATGTAAATGCTAACCACCGGGATGCATACACGGTTAGCCGGCCCCGGAGAGGACAGGAGGCTCCGGCTGCCTGTCTCGTCATGTTTTTAAAAGCTGTTGTTCCTCTCAGCTCAAACACCCAATTCTTCTTTATCATTGAGCCGGAGTGCTCTTAACAAACTAAAATCCTGGTCCACCATTAGGCTAACCTCCTCCTGCTGCCGTCCAAAGTTCAGTGTGTGTGTGTGTGTGTGTGTGCGCGTGGAGGATCTACATGAGGTTTAGATTAAATCAAGACAGAAAGTTGGTGCATTTTCTTCTTCTTCTTCTTCTGGGGTGGATGTCGCCCCTCCACACTGCTGCTGCAGCGAGGAGCCCTGTGTGACATTGTGTGTGTGTGTGTGTGTGTGTGTGTGTGAGGGGGGGGGGGGGGGGGACAGACAGAAAACAGCCAACAAGTCTGTGCCTTTTTGATTAGTTGTGTGCATCTTTAACAGGACAGGACCAGGCTTCACCTTCTGGGGTTTCCTTAACGTTGACTCCTGTGCAGACAGAGGGAGCTGTGCTGGGTGATCAGCAGGTCACAATAAGAGACGTAGGAGTCTAAACTGGGCTGGATGTGGTTGTCTGTGTATAGAAAGCTTAGTCTCAGCCACATCTGTACCGATATCTCTCTCGGCTAGTCCCTAACGCCTGGAGTCCTGTTTCACTTTGACACCTGACGGATGTTTCAAACTTTCTCTGTGCAACACGTGAGCGTGTGAGCACTGGATGTTTGGATCTAGTTATCACACGTGTGATGTTTGAGTATGAAAACATTTAGTTTCCAGCTGTTACACTTTTAAAATGAACATGTTTGCATGGTCAGTAAGATGTTGGACTTGGAGGGAGGAGGAGGAGATTTTAGGAGTTTTTAACGAGGTGATTTCACTGCTTTATGGACTAAAAACATCAGACATAAATAATAATTCAAAGCCTTTTATTCACAAGCATGTTTGGAGCTTTGTTAGGAATCATTAAAGTTTAATTCTCTTGGAGATTTGTTCTCATTCTGGTGCAGCGGCCGACTTTTCTTGTTTCATAGAACTTCTTGAAAATTCATGTTGAAATATTCTTCCAGCTCTTTCTCTCTTCTCCCCACTAGATTTAAGAAAACCAGGTTTGTAGAACGGAACAGATTTAAGTTGCAGAGTTCATTTCAATGTGAGCTTGAGTCTAAAATCTTTGACTTTTTCAACCAAACGTAGTTGAACTTGTAGCGTAGTCAAAAGACTTTTTCTCGGTGTGAGGGAAACGACCGTGTCGCCGTTGAGTTGAAGCTCGGCAGACTTTCTGTGTGTTGACATTAATTAAAGCTACGTCGTGTGTGTCGATCTGGTAACTGTTTCTCTCTTTCTCTGCTTTTGTGAGCTTCAGTAGCTTTAAATCCTTTAACACTCTCAGCCGAGCCGCTCTCTGATGCCTTCACACCGTCGCAGAGGAACGAGATCCAAGTCCGGGCCTCCCCCCGGATGGGGCTTCCACTCACTCTTTTGATTTCCCGTGGAGCGTCAATCAGAAGTTAAAGGATGCCCCTCTTCTGCCTCAGCCGTGCTTTTCTAATATAAACCGAAAAGAGCCGAACCTGGAGGCTGAAGGACCTCGCTGCCCTGTGCGACGGCTCTGAATGGGACCTGGCCCGTGCCCAAGAGATACCATATGATCTGGCTGTTGCATAAGACGGCACATGGGTCGTAACTTCCATGTCAGGTTTCTGCTGACTTTGCAGGAAGAACCCCAAATGACCTCTGACCTAAAGTTGAGTAACAGCTCATGAAAACGCGGTAGCAGGATTTCTACTGCATAATGACAATAAGGACATTGATTTTGACCCCAAACGTGCGTCCTCGCTCCGTTTAAACAATCCTAATGGTCCCACTGGGCAGTCAGATAAAGCTGCCTCCCCTCCAGGACTGTCGAGCAGAGTGTGACCTCTTAAGGGCTGCTTGATAATGAAAGAAAGTGATTTTAAACTACAGAACATGCAGGAAATGATCCCAGACAGCTTCCTAAATGAGCTTCTGAGTAACTGTGGAGGATCTCTCTCTCTCTCTCTGCTACAAACCGAGCTGCAGATTAAAGCTTTTCACAGCTGCACTCATCGTATCCTCCGGCAGTGTGACGTGTCCGTCATCGACACTACATTTTGTCGGATCAAAAGTTGAGCCAGGTTCAACTTGTGTGCCAACACACAGAGGTCTCATTGAAGTGAATGAGGAGGCTTCGTGTCGCGCAGCAGCGCTGTTGTTGGTCTGAACACACCGTCGATTTGAAATTGAGAGATCGCTTAGATTTGCGGAATTGGCACAAAGTAAATCCTTCTGAATTGAGAGGACGAGGCTGTAAGACATGAAACTAATGACTAGAAGGACACTCGGAGAGCGCACGTCTACCCTAAGGCTGTTTCCATCAGGGCCGCCCTCTCTGTCAGTTAGTCAGGTTTTTTATTACGATTACAACGAGCACAACTCGGGTAAAGATTTAAAGTGATGCTTTTTGTGTGATTCTGTGAGGAGAAACTCAGTTTTACTTGGCGATTAGTCGACAAAGATTTCTTCTAGTTTTCATAGTTAAAAACAACGTCTGTATCCACCTTGCGATGTGCATCCGGTCCAAAATGTTACGGGTTCTTCTGTGGCCCATGCTATACCCTTCCACCAAATTTGATGGAATTCGGGTGAGTAGTGTTCCCGTAATCCTGCTGACAAACGGACCTGGCGGAGGTAAAAAAAAATCAGATTTTAGAGAGTGAGTCTCGACATGTTTTCATTCTCTTTAAATTCTCTTGAGCACTATTTAGATCAGGGAACCACTCTTAACTGACCAACGAATAAACCCTGAAGCAGCTTCAAGAACTTAAGTCAGAAGTGATGAGTCACTATTTAAACTGGAGCACATAGAAATACCTCACTGAAGGAAATGATAACAAGGATTCTACTCTGTAGTCAGAGCACATAGAATCATAAGAAGCAGCAGTGAGACCAGAGCACACAAGAATACACATTAAAGCCGTGCAGAATGTAAAGAATACACGTTAAACCAGTGCAGAATGTAAATATTACACATTAAACCAGTGCAGAATGTAAATATTACACATTAAACCTGTGCAGAATGTAAATATTACACATTAAACCCGTGCAGAATGTAAAGAATACACGTTAAACCAGTGCAGAATGGTATAAATACACATTAAATCAGTGTAGAATATTAAGAATACACATAAAATCAGTGCAGAATGGTATAAATAGACATTGAATCAGTTTAGAATATTAAGAATACACATAAAATCAGTGCAGAATGGTATAAATACACATTGAATCAGTTTAGAATATTAAGAATAAACATAAAATCAGTGCAGAATGGTATAAATACACATTGAATCAGTTTAGAATATTAAGAATACACATAAAATCAGTGCAGAATGGTATAAATACACATTGAATCAGTTTAGAATATTAAGAATACACATAAAATCAGTGCAGAATGTTAAGAATACACATTAAACCAGTGCAGAATGGTATAAATACACATTGAATCGGTGCAGAATGGTATAAATACACATTGAATCGGTGCAGAATGGTATAAATACACATTGAATCGGTGCAGAATGGTATAAATACACATTGAATCGGTGCAGAATGTATCCTCGGGTCAGGTGCGGCCACGCTGACTCATCATCCGGATGAGATTCACGGCCTCCTGCTTCCACCGATCGGATCTGTTTTATGTCAACAATCTGGAGTAACTGCTCGTCAACAGGTTTGTGAGAATTTAAACGGTCCGACTGGCTTTTTATGTTGACATTAGAAACACCCGACAGACACAGACGACACTAAACAGTCACCGCTCCTCTCTTCTCTGACGTCCCGTCTGCTTTATTCCAGAGGTTCTTTATTAAGCGTCAGAGTCTCTCTGTGTGATCGGAGGTACTTTTTTTGGAGCCGGTTAGTTGTGCAGTGCAGCGGCGGGCTGCTACACAGGAGCCGGTGTACATGAAGTGTACGGAGGCTGAAAGCTGCTCTGGGAGGGTTTCTCTTTGGGCTTTTTTAGGTGATGTAACCTCCCCCCCCCCCCCGGCAGCCATACTGGAGGTTTTCTAAATTCCATCGTGTCTATCTCAACAGTACTAGTTCCACATGTCGATTATCTGCACTGGTCTTGACTGCTAATTGATCATTCCAGCTCTGCCTCACGATTGGTTTTGTTTCAAGTTTAAACCTGCACTTGATTCATTGGCTTGTTGTGTATACATCTAGTTTGTGGCTTGTTTTGTTTGCTAAAAACATTAAACTGCAGCTGCTTGTTCGTGTTCGTTTTGGAGTAGTTGGATACTTTCTTGCCTCTAAACCCAAAATCTAATAGGATGTTGTTGAATGCATTAAAGAGTGTTTTTCTGTCATTTTTTTAGTTTATTTTTTAGCATGTTTTCCACCAGCACCACCTCTGAGAGCCAGGAAGTTTGTGTTTTAACTCCCGAAATGTGGGAATATTTCACTCAGTATTGCCTCGACGTCTCTTTATGCCTCCAGGGGGGGGGGGGGGAAACAATCACTTGTTATTACACAAGTTGTTTTAACAAAGCTGCCTTCTTAGTGCAGATAGAAATATACGACTATTGTGCGTCAAATATATGCATTTTAACACCAATAACTAGAGTCCTGCTGCCCACTCACTCAGCTTTTATAGGAATGAGTCACAGGAAACTTAAATGATTGGTGTTGTGGACAGAGAGTGTCTTCTCACCGGAAGAGGCGTGTATATGATTCATAAAAATGGAATTTGAGATTTGCTAGGAGACGTTTTTATCACCACCACTATTGTTTGGAAACGATTTCACAATCTCAGCTGGTCTCCCGCCGTGTTCTGGGCGCGAGAGGCTCTCGTGAAAGAAGCAGACATTTTAACAGGTCAGCTTTTATTTAGCGGCCTGTCAGGTGTTTGATTAATAAAGAAAAGCCTGGTTAAAGGGTCAGCGAAAAGGTCTTTTGTTTCACACCAACGTCTCCGGAAAGTCTGCAACACGGAGACGCACAAGTGACAGCAATGTTCAGCGTCTCCGTCAGGTTTAACGAGCCCAGAAAGCCGCTTGTAAATGAACGTCGGTGGGCCAAATGAGGAATTAATTACCGGCTCGCCTCGTGCTCGGCTCGTACAGTGAATGAGTAATAACTGTCATCTCTGGGCTCGGAGCCCACAGTTTGTGGTTAAAACTGGAAAAGCAAGACGGTTCACCAACAAAACCCACGTGACGGCTCGTTGCTCGTGGCGTCCTCCGTGTTGCAGCAGGTTTCCTCCACCGCACGACTGAATGTGTTCAATGTGTTGAATGATCGTCATTTGTTTAAAAATGATGCAAACGGCTTTTTACACACTGTAGGTCTGCTGACATCGACAACAGATGAAGGTGTATTAGTACAGCAGTCATTCGGAGGAGGGGGGTTGTAATAGATTACTTGATCAGTCAGAAAATGAGCTGCCAATCGATCATCAATTCAGTCATCTATCAGGAAAGAATAGCAAACATTTGCTGGTTTATTTGTCATGTGGTTTCTATAGTTGTATAATTAGGTTTTATTGTGGATAAAAGAAGCAAATTGAAGAGATTGAATTGAAGGCTTGAATGAATAACAAGTTAATCATAAGAACCAGATAAATCAGTGGTGACATCGAGTGTTTTTCGTCTGCGTCGTCTCCCTCCTGCCTCCGTGACCATTTGAAGTGACCGCCACTGACCCCCAAATCCCCCCAAATCCTCTCTGGCCCCTCGGGGTCTCTGGTGTCATTATCATGGAGGTCAGCAGGCCAAGAGCCTCCGAAGAGGGCCACTTTCACCTGAGGACCTTTCTCTTAACGCTGTGTGTGTTTTGCCTCTTAGAAATGGATGAAACACGCCAATATGTGACTAAAGATCAATGTTACTGTATGAGGACTAGTTATGATCTGCAGTATTTTCATATTTCAGTTATTAAAGGAAAGCGTTTCTTGTTTGAACACCTGGTTTATTTTTCTCTGGTGCACAGGAAATACGTTTTATTTCTGTGTTGTTTTAAGTAGAAGAAGAAGAAGCAACACGAGGAGTGGAAGCCACCATGTAACCAAGAAGAGGTTACAGTACGATCACATGTTGTTTTTGTTCATATGTCTGATTTCACTGGAAATCTGTTGCATTGCTTTACGGCATTAACCTGGGAATGAATTAGTTTGATCAGTTCCAGTTGTAACGGTTCTGTGTTCTACGTCTAAAGCTGTTCGTCATTGTTGGCTGTATTTTGGATCCACTGGGTTGGATTTGGTGGGAAGTCGGAACTAATTGCTTTGCGGCACAAAACGGCAATAAATGTACTTCACAGCTGAAATGATCCATCAATTAGCCCAATAGTCTGTCAACAGCTAATTAAACGTCAGTTATTGTGATCGTCAATTGAGTGTCAGATAATTCTGGAGACAAAATTAGCTGCAGTCTGCAGCTTTCTGTAATCATATCTCAATGATCGTTGTTTAAATATCTTTGGGTTTTGGCCGGTCAGCAAGCCAAAAAAGATAAATCAAGTAAATAATCTCATTAATAGATAGTGAAAGTAATCGTCGCACTATTTAACGTTATTCCATTCATACTGTAGTGTTTGTTCTTCTGCATAGCTGTCACCAGTAAAGGAAATGAAGGGCAGCATCCTCCTTAAAAACAGGAAGTAAAGGCCGTAAGGGAAATGTGTTTTGAAAGACGTAAAATACAGCATGTGGAGGCCGTGGCTTAAAGTTTTAATAGGTGATACTGGAGAAACCAGCAACAGTGAGCCAGATTTAAAAACCCGGCCCATTGTTGCCAACTCTTTCCCAAGAACATCCAGGCCTCCCTCAAAGGCCACTCCCCCAAATGATCATTATTAACGTGAACAAATCATAATGAATTTAATGAGACGAGCTCCTTCCACCTCCCTGCTCTGCTGCTGCTCATGTGGCTTTAAGCTAAAGCACTGAACTCCCAGTCTCACCGGCGAGACGTAGGTGTCTGTGGTTTGACTGGGTGTAACTGTAGAGCAGAAGGATGCACGCTCGGCACACCTTCCCCGAGTAAATACAGGGTTTGAACGGCGCATCGCTGAGGCATTGACGGGGTAAGTGGCAGGTGGAGGACTCAACACTCAGGCTCACCAAAGAAGTGACGTTTCTGACGGATAGCTGAGGACGTTCAGTGAATTGTAACTTGTTGCTACAGTATAAAGGCTTAATGACAATTCATGACAATATTCAACATTAAAGCAGAAAGTCAGGACCTGTCAAACGCTTGTTTCAGCCCCAAAATCGTGCTGTTGTGAGCGCTGAGCCTCAGGACGCTGTCGCAGAGAGAGAGCACCATGTAGAAATCAGACTTTAATTTAAGTGTGTTTGTGAGGCTGTGATAGAAGCACCCAGCAGTGTAGAGGCAACGTGTTAACACCGTGTGGGTAAATGCAGCCGCTGTCACTGTAACTATATGTCTCGGTCGGTCGGTCCACAACAATGTCTCCACTCTTTGGCGGCCGGTCTTCGTGCAGCATTTATACGAAAAATAATGTGCCCTAATTCGTAGATATCCCAAGAAATCTTTTCGTTATGCACGTAATCATGAACGAGGAACTATAAAGACCCAATAAGACTTTGTGTTATTTTGAACCCAAACAACGATCTATTCCTAAACCTAAAGTTTTATTGCCTGAATCTATTTTTTTTTCCTTTGAAAACGGAAGTTTATTTTTGAAAAGACTGAGCATGTAACGAGCAGGAAAAACGCACGTAAAATGAAGAGTAACTCTTCGTAAGATATCAAACCCAACACGTGTCCATGGCAAATGGCAAAAACACACTGACAAATGAAGAGTGCCGAGTATTTTCTCATTTTATTAAGGACTGAAGTGCAAAATGAACAGTTTCAAGTGAAATTAATACAAAGAAAAAATTAATATTTCCAGCTATACACTGACTTTAACATGCACAGTTTTATGTAACTACACCGAGGTATTGAGTCAGTATATGCTTGTTGTTCTTACTTTAGATGAAAGTTGTGTTTCACGATATTTATTGACACTTTCCCAACATTGTCATGTGCTGCTCTGATAGTTTGCTAACAGCAGACGTTCGATGTGATCGATCCGTTGAATAACCTCCAGACTCATTTCATATTTCTCCTTTGATTTGTGATGTAGCGCCTCTGCTTGTTTCCCCCCCCCGAGCCTTGTCAAGCCTTAATACTGCTTTATGAAAATGTGATAACTCCTTTGATGTTGGCAATGAAGGCCCAGACTGCAAACATTACACAACCACGAGGTGTATCGCCGACTGCTGCACTGCCTCACTCCTTCTCATTGGATGCTGCTTCCACGTCGGGCTCCTCTCCTCGGTGCTACAACGACAAGAGCATCTTGTATATGTCTGATGAAATCAGAAATGGTCCTGATGACGAGGTCCTGAAGCTTCATGACACCAAAGGGGGTTTTGTCTTAGACGTCCAAAACGTGTCCTGGACGAGCAAAGTTGTGCAGTCTTTCCGACGCTTCAGTCAGAGCCACAACTATAAGTTTAATATCTTAATTTTCCCTCATTACAAGCAAAATCTAAGCTTTTAGATTTATAAATGCATTTTAACATGGTTAAATATGGTTATATCATATTTACACTGCAGCATTTCCTCTTTTTAATAACCGAAAAAAATTAAACAAACTGAATTCTGCAGATGTACAAAACATCTGTGGTCGTATTATTCATATTTTGCCTTCATACGTACATTATTTGATGTGTGAATCAACTATTTCCGTACATCCGTCAAGGGTGGAAATATTTGTTCACCTTTTTAAATTGTCCATATCTTTATCTGCCACCATATTTCTCTATATTAAGAGGGTCGAGCTGGGCGATCCGCAGAAAATCTATTTATTTTTGACCATGCTGAAATATGGGTTTGACGATATTGTTGGTGCTTTTAACAAATTAAAATCACGGGATCATGTAATGTGGATTTAAGTGAGTAAAAGCAGTAATAAGCCAGTCTGGTAACACCAGACTACGATATCCAAAATACAACAACACCTAGTCTTCATCATGACATCGATATAATATTGATTTATTGCCCGGATCTACAAGAACATAAAAAGAGACCAGTTGGGTCTGAAGAGGTCCCAGCCCCCGCCAAAATAAAGCACCATTTGGTGACTGCTGGTGGTCCCCAGGATGATTATCCGGGATAGAGAAGAGCTGCTTAGCATCTTGACAACATGTAGCAAAGATTACTCCGCTGCACCCGGAGCCTGGCTTACTGCCGGGAAAAAAAGAAAAGGAGTAGTTGACATTTGGGTGAGGAGACGACAGGCACATTCCCCCGACAGCCTTTTATTTAATCCACTCGTCTGAGTCGGCTGTCTAGAGGTCGACGTTGTAGTTGACTCGGGCTCATTCGTGTTTCTCAAACAGCTTTTTAGTTACTGCTATCAACCCATCTGCCTCGCCAAGATGAATACTGAACTGTAACACACAATAATTCTGCCTCGCTGCATCGTAATGCTTTAGAAGTGCAGTGTAATCCGGCTGCCTTAATACCTGTGGTGCTGGGTGTTCTGTAGATTACAGTTTCTTGACAGCTTCTTTACATTTTGTGACAGTTTGAAGAACATTTTCGGTCACGTTGCCAACAGAATTTCTATGAATACAATCATTTGACTTTCTTGTTATCTTGTTTTTCTTTCACTCTGGGAGCAGCAGTCAGCTGTGCTCATTACATTTATTTAATGACTTCAAAATGACTCTTTGTTGGTATCGGTACTGCCTGTCGGATTGCATTAAGTAGCCAAAATGAGTTGATGACATCGTACATCATAAGTCACAAACTTCTATATCATAGGGCGGTTATGTTCAGAAGAGCTTATCAGTGTTTGCGGTTAGAGAAGGCTGTCGCTGTTGTAGGTGTGGTTGATCACGGCCCTGCTGTTGAGCTGTGGACATGTTGAAAACCTAACATTAGGGACCAGGCCCTCACTTGTCGAAAAAGATCCATAATCTTCCAGATTCATATCTATCTTTCTATCTGAAAAGTGAAGCTAAAGTGTCTTAAACCTGCATTCTCTCTACTGACCATCAGGGGGCGACTCCTCTGGTTCTATAGAAGTCTATGAGAAAATGACTCTACTTCGCTCTTGATTTATTACCTCAGTAAACATTGTAAACATGAGTTTATGGTCTCAATCTCTAGTTTCAAGTCTTCTTCAATACAGCATGATGTTCATTTAGTACATTATGGTCCATTTAGAGTCAAATAGACCATAAAGCAGGGTATGCTTTAGGGCGGGGCTACTGTGTGATTGACAGGTTGCTACCACGGCATTGATTGGTCTGAGAGTTGTCGTTTGTCTTACAACTTCAACCTTTTCACAGTTTGTTTTCAGTTTATGAGAGTTAGTTCTAACTTTTTAGGTTGCCTATAAATGTCTTATTCAGCGTTCAGTTGTACTTAGCTCCACCCTCTCATCAAACCAAGATGGCGACAGCCAAAAAAACGTTGACTTCTTATACCCGCACTAAGAAAAAACGCATTTAACGCTAAACAAGTATTTAATTTGTTTTAAAACTGTCATCTTTGACATTTAAAAAGCAGCAAGGAAACTCCTTCACTGCGGCAGCCCTGAACCGTTAATGTAGAACGTGTTGATGTAGCCTCGCCTGTTAGCACATTCATAGGAGCGGTTTCATTTGCTGTGGAAACACTCGGCATCTTGCACAACTTTCCCAAGAAAATAATATCCCAACAATATTTTCATCACGATGCATCAAATGACGATATGGATGTGTTACAATGTGAAAGGCGTCACTGGTAGTGATGATTAGTGAGAATCATCATGTGAATCTGCAGCTCTCCTGCAGCTTTATAGTGAGTATCAGCTCTTTGTTTAGCCGACTTGACTGTTTTGGCTCAGTCTCAGTGTTTTTGTGTGTTTTCAGAGAAAAGCTGTAAAAAGTCAGTGTACACAACCTGCTCAGACAGAACTTAGTGGTGCATTTAGCAGCTAAAGACACAGATATTATCTGCTTTGCAGGAGAAATGTCTGTAGGATTGATTGAAAATGAATGAAAGTGAAATCTAGTCATTTGAATAAGTCGATATAAAGAAAACATAATTACCAGGACTCGATGTATGTCTTTTCTAGCAGATGGGGATAGAGAGAAGGGCACAACATGCTTCAACTGAATTCTTCAGAGCCTCATCTGAATCTTCCTGCTGTCGGTGTGTCGGACTGTTTACTCTTTGATATCTCCTCCTTATGTTGCGTCTTTGTCTGTCTGCACAGTAGGACCACCGCATGCTCCATAACAGCGCCTGTGTTGAGTAACGTGAAGGATAACAAAGCCCATTTGGCGATGCTAAAAGCATCGCCAAAGCATTTCCTTTAGTGGAAACCTACTGTATAGCTAATGTCTTTTTGCATTAGTGGCTCCGGTGGGAGTACCCGACCCTGTTAGTGTATGGAGCCGGTATCAGAAAGAAACCGGGTAATCTTCCCAACGTCCCCTCTAGGAATCAGTTTCCTTCATCCCATCTTGAGCTACACAGCTACACTAAAACACCGGTGTCCATGATGGAAACCAGTACTGGTCCACATCTTCTCCACACACACACCATAGACGGTACATAAGAAGTGGACGTAGTCGTCGCGTCGTCACCCGTTGGTTTGTGGACTGCGGTTTTGAAGCCTCGAGCTCGGTGTTATGTCCGTCGCCATCTTGACTTTTTGCAACCAGTGAATGCAAGTGACCATATTTGGACGATGGAGGAGTGACGCTGTGGTAGAGACGCCGTATACGGCTCTGGTAGCGACCTGTCAATCACTGTGTAGCCCCGCCCTAAAGCATCCTAAATGGACCATAATTTACTAAATGAACATCATGCTGTATTGAAGAAGACTTGAAACTAGAGATTGAGACCATAAACTCATGTTTACAATGTTTACTGAGGTAATAAATCAAGAGAGAAGTAGAGTCATTTTCTCATAGACTTCTATAGAACCAGAGGAGTCGCCCCCTGGTGGACATTAGAGAGAATGCAGCTTTAAGTCATTTCAGCACCAGCTTCACTTTTCAGACCTGGAGGATGCCGCCTGGTTTCATCCTCCTTCGAGCACCATACGCTGCTTTATCAGAGATAAGCACGCTGACTTTGTTTATTTGACCGTCTAATCTCTCGCTGTATTGAATTTATGGATAAAGATTTAAAAAGGTCCTGCATGTAAGTAAACAGGGTCTCTTCTGCATAGTGATTGTTTTGCTTGCTCCACTCTCAGCCGAGGCCATCGGGTCCTGAGATCAATAACAGGATCATCCCGGCCTTCACGGATAGTTACTCAAGCGGAGTTGTTGGAAACAGAAGTGGCGACCTCGGATAACTGACATGAACACACAGGTTGTGATGGTGATAACTAAGAGTCTTGAGTCATGAAACGGTAGTTTGAGCTTTTATAAAATGGTCAAAATGAGTCGGTGCACGTTATCCAACCGGGTTTCACAACTGTGGTCCTGACCCGAGGCTAATGGAGTTATTTCTGGCGGTGTAGCAAATTATGGCATGAAAATAAGTGAAACTTATGGAGTTTATAATGAAGTAAAAAATAAAAATGCTGTCTGCTACATGAATATAATTGGTAGGCTTAGTCTAGCTGCCCTTTTCAGATTAATTTGCCAATTTCCCAAATACAAATTGCACACAAAATAACTGGTATTTTGTGCGATTTGTTGAAAAATCACACAGTAATGATTGACACTACTTTGTCTCGGTGTGTTTATTGCTGTAGCGATATCTAGGTTTTTAGAGGAAATCAAACCGGCAGAATAAAGTCTGGAAGGTCTTAATGCAGATTAAACCGAGAGGACATGAGCTGGTTTATATGCTGAAGGACTAATCAGGGAAATGGGCAGCAGGTGAGTGTGTGGGAGGAGAAAGGAGGGAGTGTCTGGATCTGTAATGATAAACACAGAGCAGGTAAAGGATGAGGATCTGAAAGTTGACCGTAGAGCTCCATCGCTAGATAAACCTCTTTAAAGTAACCGGGTAAAGTAAAGAAGCTCCACTCGTTCAGCTCTGAGCTCCAGTCCACGTTCATATTGAACTACATTCACAGATCTTGTGTTTAGTGCTTTGCTCAGCTTTACCCGGTGTACGAATGTTCAAAAATGATCGTGCACATCATTTTGTCTCTAAAATGTCAGAAAGAATGTCCATCGTGACTTCCCAGAAGGTGGCGTATTGGAATCGCTTGTCTTGTTTAATACCCGAAGATATTTCTCCTTCACTAACATAGAACGAAGAAAAGCTGCAAAAATCCTCACATTTCAGAAGCTGTAACCAGAGAATATTTGACAGTTTGTCTTGAAAAATTGTGAAACGATCAGCCGATAATCCCAATTTTCTGCCAATCGAATTGTTTCAGCTCGAATGACTTTAGATAAATATATTCTCCAGAAAGAATCAAACCTGTTAAACTTTACTCGTTCTTCTGGAGAATCACCGGAGGTTAGAGATGCACCAGACTAACTTTTTTCAATCGTCCAAAAACTCATTTTTACTGAGCAGAGCTAGTAAATAGACTTTTTGTTTCCGTACATTGTCTGGCGAATTCAGAAAATATCCATGAATGATGGATTCCAACCACTTCCTCTCTTTTTTCCCCACTGATTTTGAATCATATAAATTGACCTCGGATCGCTCAGTGTTGACTGACTTTACACAAAATGAAAGTTCTAAATCTTGTCAGTGTGATCAAGACGTCTGGATGTTTACTTGTCTCGTCTCTGGGAGACCCAAAGAAGTACTCGATGAACCGTCTCTTCCTCCTCACCGCTCACTCTTATACACTCCTAAAGAAGGAGAGAAAATAGCTGTAGTATCATACAGTCCATGATTGTTAGGACCCGGCTCGTTGGAGAAAAAGGAAGTAACATAAAGCGTGATGTTTAAAGGTTGTAAGAACAATGGAGCTCTTTCATTTCACGAATTTGAGTTGAACAGAAGGCGCAACAGAGCTAAAAGAGTGCTGTTTTTAAATCAAAGAAACAAATATACCAAAAAGAGACGCTGTAAAAAGAATAGACTGTATATAAGAAGTGGACGTAATCATTGTGACGTCACCCATTGGTTTGTGGACTGACGCTTTGAAGCCTTGAGTTCGGCGATTTTGCCGTCGCCATCTTTGGCCGTCGCCATGTTCATTGCAGCCAATGAACGGAAGTGACCGTATTTGGACTGCAGAGGAGTGACGTAGAGATGCCGTATATACGACTCTGGTAGTGACCTGTCAATCACTGTAAGCCCCGCCCTAAAGCATCCCCTGCTTTATGGTCTGTTTGACTCTAAATGGACCATCATTTACTAAATGAACATCATGCTGTATTGAAGAAGACTTGAAACTAGAGATTGAGACCATAAACTCATGTTTACAATGTTTACTGAGGTAATAAATCAAGAGAGAAGTAGAGTCATTTTCTCATAGACTTCTATACAACCAGAGGAGTCGCCCCCTGATGGTCAGTAGAGAGACTGCAGGTTTAAGACACTTTGCATCGGCTTCACTCTGCAGAACCGGAGGTTGCCGCCTGTTTCTAACATCAACCTTCTAAAATGCATGTGTGGGATCAGTGTTATATAACTTGCCACTAACCCTGTTCCAGGATAAAGAAGAAACTTTATCAAAAAGTTGCCACCTGCATGTATATGTAGAGCAGAAAACAGCCAGGAGTTTCAGTTTGTGGGGTCTGCTCTCGGCATCAGCTTCACCGACTTCACTCCTGGCCTTCACGAGCTGAACTCAAAAGCTCAATTATTCAAGTGTTGCTGCTTCTTGGCAGCGCGTTGGGCCTCCTGGCCGGCTGCAGTCTGCTTCTCTTTGGAAGGCGTCTATTGTCTGCACGATTTCCCCCCCAGGCACCCGATCCCGGCTGGAGGACTGAGGGCCATCAAACAGAATTAAGAGGAGACAATAACTGTGTGTGTGTGTGACGGCACGGCGAATGTGTGAATGCTTATAGTTCAGGCAAACTCTTGTGTGTGTGTGTGTGTGTGTGTGTGTGGCCCAGGAGAGTGTGTGTGTGTGTGTGTGTGTGTGTGTTTTGAAGTGAAGCCAAAGCTCCCGCCACAAGTAGAGGCCTCTCCTCCTCCGTCCACTGATGCCGGCCTTCAGTGTCCGTCGCTCCAGCTGGCAGCCAATTTATACCGAGGCCAAACACTCCAATCCCCACAGGCGGCCAACAGGGGCTCTTTGTAATGCCAGAGAGAGAGAGTGTGTGTGTGTGTGTGTGTGTGTGTGTGTGTGTGTGTACTTATCAGCTACTGAGACAGTTGCTCAGGTCATGACTGACTGCAAATGTAGTTAATCTGCAGACGTAGCTGTATCCAGAGGACTTGTTTCTGCTTTGGCTCAGGCTGGCCCTACATTATATTAGCGGCTCACAGTCGGTGGCACCGCCACCCGGAAGCGGTCGAGCTTCGACAAACTGCAGACTCTGAACTCAGAACTTAAGTATGTAAACAACACAACAGCGTGAACTTGTTCAGCAAACAAATGTTGTGGCTGTATATCTATACCTCTCAGATGATTCATCAATGTGTATTTACCTACATGGTCCACAATCTGATGAGAAAATAAGGCAGACAAATTAGTTGTTCCTTTTTTATTGCGTACGAAATAAATGTTATTACTGGCAGTAATAATGCTTAAAAACCAATATCATGTTTTTCGGTTCCAAAAGTGAAGCAATCTGTGGTCGGCGACTTTTTCTTACTGTCGATCAGGTCTTTACACGCAGCTTCAAATCACACGGAGAAAGTTGACATTCACAACAACCGAAAGCCAGTGATGATAAATCTCTTGCTGAGTGTTTGGAGCTGCCTCTTCGTCCTAGAAGCTGATAGAGTACTCAACATGGGCTGTCAGTCCTGGCTACTAGAGTCTGTTTCCTGTTTCCTCATCTCCTTGTATTTGATGGCGTAGGTTGTTGCTTTGTGGCCTTGTGAATGAAACGGCTGTAAATACTCCGCCTGTCGTTGCTGCACTGAATTAGTTTCCTGTCCACAGTTTCACCGTTCATCTCGTACCTGTTTAGCGCTTCTGAAGTGAAAGTTATTAGTTATTATGAGGTGTGAAACCGGGCTTTGCAGACTGTTAATTAGGAGCTGTGAAATGTCATGTGATGTAATCGGTTTGCACTTCTCGGGGATCGAAGAGGGCAACTCGCTCTTCTGAGGGGCAGCTCCACTTTGTTACATGAGGGCACCAAAAAAAATGAAATCAACCCTCAAAACGTTTCACATTTACGGTATTTAGCTGATCCTCTTATCTTGAGTGACTGAACACTTTCCCATTCAGCAGCATTTTACAGCCAACCTTTATTATGGAGAGTAGATTGGAGCCACAGCTCGACCTCCCCATAATCATGAAGAAGGAAACCAATTTTAATTCAAGTGGATTTCAAAAAGTATATTTTGACGTAAGTTTGGTCAGGGCAAACTATTTGTAGTGGGTCACTCCAGTGTTTTAGTGCCACACATGATATCAGTTATCCGCTTCAGCATTCGTAGAAACATTTCTCAATATTGACCAAACGCTACACGAAAAACATGCACATGGCATCTGTGGTTACTTAAAGCTGAGGTAAGCAGTTTTCTGGAAACATGTTAAAGTACATCCCTCCCCCCAGACGAGCACAGTCTGCTCGCACCAAGCTGAAGTTCTCCCCGTCTCTAAAGGTCTTTGCAGATGTTGACATGTTTTATTGTCAGACTATCTTTTAGATTCTCTTTTTTAATAAGTCCGTCTTTCTATTTTGGGGTTGCTTTGTAGTGTAGGTTGTGTTGTTGTTAGGCAGTTGTTGCCAATGCTGGAATGGCAACTTTTTTCTGCAGGATTTCCCGCCATCGAAACGGGCATGCACATCTGGATTTACAGAGCAGCCAATAGGAACGCCCCTTCTCTAAAATGACCTGTGATTGGCCAAAGTCTCCTGTCAGTGGTTAGATTGTCTAAAGCCTGAAAACAGAGCAAAGAGGAGGCGCAGGAGTCTAGTTTTCTATTGGACCACTTAAATGACAATATGCAGAAAGGTTATTATGGATGTTTTTGACCAATGACGCCAATAATACACTGCAGACCACAGCTTTGAGGAACATTATGAAGCGTGGGGTGTTGAGTTTAGGTAGCGGTTCCAATCCACGTCCAAAGAGATGAAAGTATCCAGAATAAAAGCAAAAAATAGTTCCTTTAACAGATAGTTTTCTTTCCAATCTTGTGACTCTTTTGGGGGGGGGGGGGGGGGGGCAAAGCCAAAGCCAAAGCCCAGGTTGTGAACCAGTGAGATGGAGGATGAGGATGAGGACCTCTCTTTAAGCCTGAATAGATCCCATCAAGGCTCACAGTGCACGATGAAACGATAGCTGTCGAAATCATTGCTAAACATGAATTAAGTTAAGTTTTCAAGAGCAGATTTCTGGTGTTTAAAAGTGCTTTATTTTGTTTAACCAAAGATATGAACACATGAGGACTTTAGACAGGTGTGATGTTTGCGTTTGTCATAGAACATGATTGATAAGAGCAGAGCGACGGCTCAGTTCCTCAGTGGGATTGTGGGAAACAGTTGCTGCCTGACAGGCAGATGATGAATCAATACAGTTACTGTTCACCACACTATTACAGCATGGCAGCTGAATGCCAGAGACGTCTGGAGCTTTTAATAGTAATAAATACGCCTCTTAATGCAGACTAATTTCATTATATTTGGATATAATTGCTTTTAAAAGCTGCACGTAAGTTGTTTAATTGTTCACTTTACATAATTGGCAACAACTTTAATAATGAATTAATTGTTTTTGATGCCCCAAATTATCTCGTTCGTTTCTCAGATGTAGAATATTTGTTTATCTGGTGTTCTACTGCTCATAAATTGAATATTCTTTGGGTTTATGACCTAAATAGATTAATCTTTAATGATAATAATTGATCTATTTCTGTAAATGTTTAAATACAGTCACATTTCTTCTGCTTAAATCAATAACATTTGATTTATTTAATGATCTCTTGGTCTCTTTGTTGTGTTTCATAGAAAAGCAGATTTCAGTCTCTGTGAGATAAACACAGTAATGACTCCCAGCTCACAGATCTGATGATGTTTACAGATGTTAAACAGGATCAGGAGGATGGGTTAACCACCTGCCAAGCAGAGCAGATAAACCACCCAGATGTGCAGCTATAACCCGGCTCCTTACTGGTGTTTTTGACCGTAGTTACATGAAAATAATGTGCAGTTCGGCCCCAACATGATTCAAGCAAACACGGACTGTAAATAAGCTCCTGGTAGCTGAGCAATTACATCATTGGAACATATTCACACGTGGACGTGAGAGACAACAGAAGTTATTGCCTCTTCCTCCCTGAGACGACGAAGAAACAACTTCAGTTTCGCAGCAGTAATGTGTGCTTTAAATGTGCTGCCGTCCTAATATTTGGCATATTTTGCCCTCATTAGACTGCCGACAGGCAGGAAATAGGTCTCGGCTAACGGATACAGGTAAACGGTATTCAACGTAACCACCTGACTATCAGGACATCGCTGATATCTGACGGTGCACCGAGATAACAGTGTTTCCAACACGATGGTGGAAGCGAGTCTTGTGTTGCAGTGGAGGCTGTCTGTTTAATATATTGTCTGGCTTTCACATCACTGGTGTCCTCGCATGACCTGAATGCAGCAGCCTCGGTTCAGCTCTGAACTGCACTCAACTCACAGGTTGTTTTCATCTTTTATCCTTTATGTTTTATTATATATATAGCTGCAGCTGGGTTCCAACATCTGGAGGAAAGCGTGAAAATAGTGCAGTCATGTTAAATTCCATGACACGTTTAACAATCTAACGGGTGTCATGCTTGCGTGACGACATCTCGGCTGTATAGCGGAGCTCATTTAGAGAGTTTAGGTGTCGTCTTCTTTGTTCCTTTCACGAGGTATTTTACCTTCTGTCGATTTGGCATCTGTCCTTAAAACATGTTGTGCTTTTCAAGCATAACTGCAGATGTTAACATCTGTCTTCTCACGTGTTATGTTGTTGGCGCAGACCGTTTCTGTCCACGCAAAGCAAACAAAGAGGAAACCCACGACCTCGACTCAACCCTCACCAGGGCGCAAATAATAAAACATTACATCACAGAGGCGCCATGTGACCATAACATCTGTGTGAAGCTCGTTAATAGGCTGTGTGCGTCCTCAGCCGACCTCCCCCCCACACACACACACACACACACACATTTCAGCGCTGTGGACTAACTGGGCTGATTTCACGGTCTGATGAGCAGACGGAGGCAGACCTACTGCTGTAACCGGAGACTTGTGTGTTTTGGAGGAGGATGAAACAGTTGTGGGTGTCCGTCCTGCGTTCCCTCTCCGATCGTGACCGGAGCGGTCGGACTCCTACAAATTAAGCCATGAATCACACGAAGCGATGGCGGGGACGGGTCACTGCTGACAGAAGTCCGTTGCCCTCCGTGGAGGACAACCACACGTTTTAGGAACACTGTGTACAGCATTAAACGTGTGTGTTACGAGTGGTAATGCATGACTTTGATTAAAGGAATAGTCCGACAAGTTTGGAAATCCTTGCGAGGAAACAGCCGGCCCGGCTCTGTCCAAAGGTAACAAAGTCCGCTGTCTATACCTCCAAAGTGCGTACATTAACCCGACATATCTAGTACAAAGGTTCCTTGGCCGTGGTCAAAAACAGCCCAGCGCATAACCTTTGTAAACCAGCAGATTGTATTGTATTCTCTGTGTTTTTAACGTGTTCATTGGTGAGCTTTGGGTGTGCTGGCGGGAAGATTTTGCACAGAGCCAACTAGACCAGTCTCTATGCTATGCTAAGCTAAGCTAAGTGGCTGCTGGAGTACATATTGCACCCTGGGTAGTATTCTTTCAGAGAATACTATGTTTGGATATTGCCAAGCACCGATTCTTTCAGATTTTTCAACATCAATGAGGTTTCACAATGCATCTCCCTTAACGTCTTTGCTTTCTCTCTCTGTCTCAGGCTCCAATGAGAGGCTCTCCATGATGAGGAGCTAACACTGTCGGCCGCACAACCGCAGGAAGAGACGTGGCCGCTGCACCATCCACAGTCGACGCATGGCGGTATTAGGGGTAAGAACACAGCGCCTGGTTCACGCTCTCTCTTCTTCAGTGCTGAAAAACCAAACCCTTACCAACCCTTTTAGACATTTCACGAACATGTGTCAAGACCGGGTTTAGTCTCTCTCTGGTGCTTACGGTTTGGCTGTTAGTAGAAGTCAGTAGGACTTCAGTAAAGAATTTCCTGTTGTAGTGCATCCCACATGTTGATGCTGCAGCGCACCAACATGTTACTGAGGAATTATAATTGAGTTAACAAGTGACGAACAAAGGTTTAACAATTGCATACGGCTCGATAAATGCTGGTATTGGTATCACTCCAAAGAAAACTAGGAATTATGTTCATTTTTTTTTAGTAATCAGATGATTGTTCTCTTAAATTACTGATTTCTTTGATCTAATAAATATTCCGAAAATGCTGAAAAATTCCCATCGCAATGCAAGAACTGGGGAATATTTTGTATTTCTGCTTGCAACATATAATTGATTATTCAAGTAGTTTGTTTATTGATCAGCTAATCGATTGACTAATATCTTCAGCTCTAACTCCGACATCTTGGGTTTGTGAAATCCTTTTTAAAAAGTCACGAGATGACAAAAATGCCCCATCAACATAAACGTTTTGAGTTTATTTTTTGTTTTTTAAAAAGCTGACAACTGGACATTGGAGACATCTCAGTTCTTCTTGTGTCTTTATCTTCTTCACATCTGTCTCAGCGCTCAGAGCGTCCACATGTTTAGCAGTCAGAGAGGATTTCAGAGCCGGCTGGAGCCTCTAAATGATGGATGTCAGCTGTCTGAGCGTCTAACTCTCCTGCCACAACCAGCTATTATCTGTGTGTGAGCTGGCTGTAATTTCATATCTGATGATTTGGAGCTGCTGTGTGACGGGCTGACTAACATACAGAGCAGCAGCTGTACATTATAATGGCGTTAGATCCTATTGTTAAAGCGAGCCGGTGAGCTGAAAACAAACTGATTAGACGTATGGTGGAGACAGAAGCAGGAGGGAAAAACATCTAATAAAATGAACGTCTTTAATGCTTCAGGAGTCAGACCACGAGTGGAGCCAGACAGCCGAGCACTCTCTTCAGGTTGTCTCTGCTCTGTACTCAAACTCGTACCGGAGGGCTGTCTAGTTTCATCCAAAGAGAACTTCTTTTAAAACTGCAGTTCAGACCTTCTCTTTGAGTTATTTTAAAAGTTATTCCTGCTCGTTGATGAACAGAAATCCTCCAATTCCCCAATAAGCAGTTAGCTCGTTAACAGCAATTTGGTTTAGATTGTAAGAGTCACGATAAACTGACATATAGGCCGATCACTATATTACGTTATCGAATTATCGTACAATATATGGACATGACCTCGATAATTTTTACGCTATCGACTTATCGTACCATAAATATGGACATGACTTCGATAATTTTTGCATTATCGACTTATCGTACCATAAATATTGACATGACCTCGATCATTTTTGCGTTATCGACTTATCGTCCCATAAATATGGACATGACCTCGATAATTTTTACGCTATCGACTTATCGTACGATATATGGACATGACCTCGATCATTTTTGCGTTATCGACTTATCGTACGATAAATATTGACATGACCTCGATCATTTTTGCGTTTTCTGAGCTCTATATAGTAGGGCTGCACGATTATTTTGATCAATATTGAGATCACGATTATTCATCACGATTACGAAAAATCGATCACGAAAAATGTAATTCAAAAATGTAATTCACAAAAAAAAAAGATATAATTAATTCACAATTAAAAAAAAAATAAAAAAATTAATTCACAAAAAAATTTTTTTTTTTCAAAAAATATATATTTTTTTAACTTTTTCTCTGTCAACAAAAAAGAAAAAAAAAAAGATGTTTCCAGTTGCTGTTTATTGGTCGCCACCTCAGCCACATTGGTTTCATTCTTTATACTCCAGAGCTGCTTCTTGCTTAACATTCTATTCAAGGGTGCGTTTGCTCATTACAATCCATGTGAAACATCATCTGTATTTCATGTGTTGTAAAGCCACGTTTTAAAGAAGTCTTCAATGTACTCACAATCCATTCATATGTCATAGCTGCTTCTATGACTGTTGTGTTAAAGTATCTCATAATTTCGACTTTCTATAGCAACTGGAAAAATCTGGTCAGTTATGGTTACAGATGGATGCACCAAAAGTTTTTTTTTTTTTTTTGCTGGTGGAAAAAAAGTAAAATAAAAAAATATATATATTTTTGAATTATTATTATTTATTTTGTGGGTGGATTTTTTTTTTTTTTTTTTTTTTTTTTTGTGAATTACATTTTTTTTTTTTTTTTTTAGTTACAAATTTTTTTTTTAGGGATCTTATTTTTATTTGATTTTTTTTTTTAGTGATCTTTTTTTTTTTTTTTGCTTGCGGGAATGGGCTTCCATAAATACCGGAGTCGACTGCAGACAGAACTTTTTTTGAGGCTGCCACTGCAGGGTGCGTGCATGACACCTCCCATCTCGTTCTCCCCCTGTTGGTGGGCTGACTCTTATTTGAGGAAGCGCTTGATTTGATATGTAGCAGAGCACGTATTTTAAACGTCAATATCGCCGACGATCATGCTCATTTAATCGTGGCAGCCAAAATCGTGATCGCGATTAAAATTCGATTAATTGTGCAGCCCTACTATATAGTTATATTTCTGAGCTAACGGGCTAGTTGACCGTTGTACACATCAGCTCTGTGAGAACAGAGAGGACTCTTAGTGACCTGTTGATGAGGTTACTCCCACAGTGAAACCACAGTCAGTCATTCAGTTACTCAACACACTTCTGTAGAGACATTCTTAAGTGTTCTAGTGAACTCGTACCTAAGTGTGTCTCTGATGACTGAACCACAGTGTTATAATATCAACATAAAACAAGCCACTAGTGCTGCAACGGTCTCTTAAACTCAACCAAGAGATGAAAACACAGGAGATACGGTGACTCTGTTGCAGGAAAGCAGCTAACTGGCTCTGTGGGTACAATACTACCAGACATAGAAAACAGTGGAGCCCAGCCAGCTGACATAAAAGGCTGCAGTAATATCCAACATATTGTTATGTGATGGGATTATGGGTATTTTACTGGCGGCAGTTTCAATGGTTTTAGTGATGAAGCACCTTGTGAAACTGGCTTATCTTTCCCTACATAGAGGCATTATTCTATGCATTAGCTGGAATTGTTTTAATGCGGTGGTATGATTGATTAACCTCCATGTAATTAAGTATATATACAGATGTTATATTCTGTCCCGTCCCCGGTGTGCATGGATTTGTTTATATCTACCAAAATTGTGACACAGATGATTCGCCACGAAAAGATGTGACTCGCTTATCAACCACTGACGTACTCACTCAGATGTTAAGTGTAATACGTCAAACAGACACATGCACATTAAAGCGGCAGCTATAAGAACAAAAAACATGGAAGCAGAAGTTACTTTTCTCGGGTTGGACTGAAACCAAAGTTTTGAATTTTGCAGGTGTTAAAGATGTTTCGTTGGATATTGTCCGGACCATCTGTCACATTATGTGTGCTCGCTTCTTATACAGAACAAAGAACAGAACGTAACTTTAATGATTATCCTGGTTGTTGTTTTAAACCATCAATGATTCAAGATTTCTCTCATTTCCCTTCTGCCCACGAGCTGCAATCTGCTCTGTTTTTACGAATACAACTTCCTTTATTTGAGCATCTGTGATGTTATGCAACTTACACTTTAGCCATTTAGCTGTAATTGTAGAGCAGCACACAGACTAGTAGGACAGATTAACAGCTGCAGGGATTGAACCTAAAACCTTTTGGTGAAGGGACGGTCTGCAAATGAAACCGACTGAACCTGTGACCCTCGAGAGTTCCCCGAGGCGTGCATGTATGTATGTATGAGCATTAATATAACGGCAAACAGCTATTTTTTACATTTTAATTTCAGCCCTTAAACAAAACAGACGTATGACAAATAAATTAAAGAAACCCTCAACAGTTTTTCTTTCTTTCGAGTACTATTGTGTATTAATTCAGACCACTCAAAGCAAGAGAGAGATAGAAAAGATCAACTTGCAGACATTGTCCCAATAATCCTGAATACAATTCTGAATACATTTCTTAATTTTGCTTTGTTGTTCTTCCCCAGAACCCCGACATGCTGACGAGGAAGATAAAGCTGTGTCACATCAACGCCCACATCACATGTCGTCTGTGTGATGGCTACCTGATCGACGCCACCACCGTCACCGAGTGCTTACACACCTGTAGGTCTACACACACACTCGCACACTTCCTGTCTGCCTACACACCTGTAGGTCTACACACGCTCACACACTTCCTGTCTGCCTACACACCTGTAGGTCTACACACGCTCACACACTTCCTGTTTGCTTACACACCTGTAGGTCTACACTCACTCACACACTTCCTGTCTGCTTACACACCTGTAGGTCTACACTCACACACTTCCTGTCTGCTTACACACCTGTAGGTCTACACTCGCTCACACACTTCCTGTCTGCTTACACACCTGTAGGTCTACACACGCTCACACACTTCCTGTCTGCTTACACACCTGTAGGTCTACACTCGCTCACACACTTCCTGTCTGCCTACACACCTGTAGGTCTACACACACTCACACACTTCCTGTTTGCTTACACACCTGTAGGTCTACACTCACTCACACACTTCCCGTCTGCTTACACACCTGTAGGTCTACACTCACACACTTCCTGTCTGCTTATACACCTGTAGGTCTACACTCACTCTCACACTTCCTGTCTGCTTACACACCTGTAGGTCTACACTCACTCACACACTTCCTGTCTGCTTACACACCTGTAGGTCTACACTCACTCACACACTTCCTGTCTGCCTACACACCTGTAGGTCTACACTCGCTCACACACTTCCTGTCTGCTTACACACCTGTAGGTCTACACACGCTCACACACTTCCTGTCTGCTTACACACCTGTAGGTCTACACTCGCTCACACACTTCCTGTCTGCTTACACACCTGTAGGTCTACACACGCTCACACACTTCCTGTCTGCTTACACACCTGTAGGTCTACACTCACTCACACACTTCCTGTCTGCCTACACACCTGTAGGTCTACACGCACTCACACACTTCCTGTCTGCTTACACACCTGTAGGTCTACACTCACTCACACACTTCCTGTCTGCTTACACACCTGTAGGTCTACACACACTCACACACTTCCTTCCCTTCTTCCTTCCTCTCTAAACTGTTAAGTTGTAGAAAATGCATTTTTAAATGCAGCTGTTGTTGTTTTTTCATCTTCTCATCCCTCTTATGGAAGAAGTTTAAGGCCAGCGCTTCCTCTTGAGATTCCTCACTCATCTAGTCAGAAACTTCCTGTACAACCAGCGAGGCCTCGTGTATTTCTGGGTCAGGTTTTGTAAGACCTGGGGGGGGATCACATGGGATCTGAACCGAGCTGAAGTTCTCAGTAGTCAAACTACTGCGAATCAAACGGAGGTCTGTGGGTTGTGAGCTGGAAGGCCTGCTCACCGCCGCCGTGTCTGGAGCTGTTGAATCGAGCTCACGCACACATTCGTGTGCCTCTCTCCTGCTCGCTTCTCATTGAAGCGAAACATTTCTGTTTATTTTAAGGGAGAAAAACCTGATCGAGCAGATCAATCCCCTTCGCTCAGAGAGCTTATTCTGAAAACTTCATTACACGCTTTTAGATGCAGAAATCTCTCAGCTAATGTTTGCAGCATACAGCACCTCTAATAAGCTTCAAACAAGACACTGAACTAAGCGACTAAATGGTAAAAAGAGCCTGCAGCGTTATGAAAGAATGTAACAATAACAATACAGTGAGATTAACCCAGACGCTGTGATACCTCGTCTGTCCAGCAGAGAGAGCTCTTCCACCACAGACGGGAGCTCTTCTGCTCAGCGTAAACATCCGTGTAGACGCTTTGAATTCTCCCTCCTACTTTGAAAAAAAAGAAAAGGTTTCTCCACCATCAGACACCTGAGACAAAGAGATTCACATCACGTCACCGTTGCAGCTGCTCAGACGGACCGTCTGAGCAGCTGCAACAACGCCGAGACGATGAGATGAAGAACTGGTCAGGTGGAGATGGATTTGATGGAGGCACGTTTGTAGTGCTGGTTCTCAAAATATGCCCCGTATTATGCACATGAAGGTTTCCCGTAGGTGACGGGTTTAAAAATCATTTTAACAATTGGTTTATTCATCAAAAGTTAGAATCGTGTCACAGTTGTGAAGGCAGAGTGTCGTCTTGTTCACGCTCTAATTGCTTTGTTTCCAATTAATCAATTAGTTGGAGACAGGAAATGAATACATTTAGGTAGAATCCCAAACATTCCCTGGCTCCAGCCTCTCAAATGCTTTTCTCTGCTTTAAATCATTTTATAGTTTTATAGACTAAATATCAGTTAATTAATAAAAAAGCAGCACGTCGCTGCTCCTCCTCCAGGCTGCTTGGAGACCCAGGACGTATTGTTGGGCCCGCTGGAGGGAAGGGAGGCAACGGGAGAACCAGAACCAGGACTGAGAGGAGCAGACTGTCAGACCCTGCCGCTGTAAAATGAGAGCTTCTCTAAAGGGACTCTGGTGCTCAGAAACACTACCACTTTAGTCCACAGGGACCAACAAAATCAACACGCAATGAAAGTTCCTCGTGGTAGCTTTTAACACAATATGAAAACAACAAGTAGTCACAAACGATGACTGAAGAGGAAATACAACATCTACAGTTTAACGTAAGTCAGCTGATGCTCTTATCATCATAGATTAAGACTCAACCAATACAGGGTTTTGAGGCCGGTACAGATCCCTGTAAATTGCTTATCAAAGAAGTGTGACCAAAATAAACTCGTCGGTGCTCTCTGATGGACAAACTGGGACCCAGAGACGGGTTATGGTTTCACCCACAGTCGCACATTTAAACAGTGAAACATTTGTCATTTGAAACATCCACCTGAAAACAAACTAAATACACAGTGTCATTGTTGGCCAGTGGGTTTATTTATATCTAGGTATCTTGGAGAGTAACCATATCTCCCCTGTGTGTGTGTGTGTGTGTGTGTGTGTGTGTGTGTGTGTGTGTGCGTGCGTGTGTGCGCGTGTGTGTGTGTGTGTGTGTGTGTGTGTGTCTCTCCAGTCTGTAGAAGCTGTCTAGTGAAGTATCTGGAAGAAAACAACACGTGTCCCACGTGTAGGATCGTTATTCATCAGAGCCATCCACTGCAGTACATCGGGTGAGTGACGGAGCCACGGGCACACACACACACACACACACACACACTCACACACACACACACACACACACACACACACACACACACACACACACACACAGAGGTACAGTGAGTTGTTGTCCTTCACTTCCATCCTCTTCCATTCTCCTTCTCCACCTACAGTGCACTCCTCTCCTCTCCAGGTTTCTTTGTGCATTCCTCACTCACAAACATATAGCACACACACACACACACACACATGCGTGCACACACACACACACACACACACACACATGCGTACACACACACTGACAGCTTCGTCAGTGTGCAGGGAGCTGCTCTCGGCCTCTGGGGGTGTCAGCAGTGCACTGCCAGTAAACAATAAACTACCAAAGAACAAAGTGCTGCTCGGCCCTTTTTCATCTTATTTTCACTCTTTCTGCAGGAAAAACACACAATGGTCAATCAGCTGAGGGTGTTCTGTATCTGTATACGTAATATATATACATATATATAAGTATAGATACATGAACATAAGACAGTTTGATTAATAAATAACCGAAGTAACCGCTCCAATTGCTCAATTTTCTTTGAAATAATTGAGGCTGCAAACATGTGAGACTCTAAAGGATGAATCTGGTGAACAGACTGAAATGAAAAGGTGACATTTAGGAAGTGAAGTCAGCTTCTTCTTGTTGTGTTGGGTTCCCTCTGGCAGACTGCGTCCTCCTCTCTGAGGGATGTTGCTGTCGCTCTGAGCGCTCATGCGTTCATGTCTGAGTAATGCGTCGCACTAACTTCACGTGCAGCCGCGAATTCACTCATTACCGTCCAAACTGCGCCGTCTGCAGACTCATTGTTGTGCAGGAAATGCTTCATTTCGAGCACATTAGCTCTTTCGCACAGCTGTTTGTTTTTTGGGGTTGTTTTTTTTGGCCCTCGTTGTTTGTAGAAAATTGGATTTGATGAGAAACGTCACAAGTGATTTGAAGCCAAAGACGAATAAAAGCCATCTGCTCATCAAGAAGACTGATCAAAGATTGAGATTGAACTTGAAATCACACTCAGAGAATTAGCTCCGCACTAATCCAGCCTCTGGTTCTGTCAAGTGTGCATTTCCCTGATGCGTTTAATCCGTTTTATTATTTCACACGCGACAATAAAACCAGCAATAAAACCACAAACAGCCGGGTGTTCTTTAGTGGTGGGAAGGAAATAATGTACTCTAAAATATATATATATATAGTATAAAGTCACAGCTAAATGACAGAATATAAAACTTAAGATGTTACTTTAGATGAAACGTGAAGACGGCTACACTTTATGGAGAGGAACATGAGCCAGTTCTTTATTTCTTTATTATTTTTTTGCTGCAGAGAAGCACCGAGCCTGGATGAATAAATAAAGAAATGTGCAACATTCTTGTTTTATAAATCATAAAAAATGACTACAGTTTCCAGTGACCCACTTTGAAGTGCCTTCCTGTTAAAAGATGCAAGCTTATTAATCAGCTTATTAATGTTATTACAAGAAATAAAACATGTAGCATAGAGGCCAATCAAACCAAAGGATGCCGGTATACCTACAGGCAGAACCTACCAGAAGAATGGCGTTCATCCTTTTTAATGAGTTCCACTGACTTCTAAAGGTTTCTCTTACTTTAACAGCTGGTATCTGTGTCGCATGTGTACACGGCAGACCTCAGTGACACTGTTGAGAACACACTACCGGCTCTGTCCAGCGGGGGTCAGTGTTCCTCTGCCTTTTTGCAAAAGAGCCTCAGCGCCGGCAGATACAGGTGGACAGCGTGGGGAGACAAACGGGGAGGAGGTTTCTTTCTCTCCTCCATAACACTGAAACAAACCCGACGCGTCGTGTCCGTTAGCTGGTTGTCAAAACGCACCAGCACGGCGATGTCGAGCCCCACGCTGTGCACCTGCGACAGGGAAAAGGCTGTTTAACACTCCGACTGACAAAACACATGCTGCAGGTGTCATTTTGAATGTTTCGGTCCGACACATTTGACATTTCTTAGTAAATGTCAGGTTGAGATTTGGTGCTTCTCATCAGAAAACAGGGTTTTCAGTTAGTGGTGTGCAGAGCTGCACAACATTCACCATCTAGAGGGCCCCCCCCTTTAAAAGCACAGGGATGTAGTAACAATGGTACAACTTCTCATCATCAATTCTCATTAGTAACTAACCGATCTGTTGTTCTTTCCAGCCATGACAGAACAATGCAAGACATTGTCTACAAGTTGGTACCGGGACTTCAAGAGGGTAAGTGCACAAGAGACCCACTTAGTAACCTTAAAGCTTTCACCGAGTCCTGCTGACGTCAGCTTTATCAATGAATCCTTGTTAGTGAAACCGAGCCGTTTAGTGATAACTGTTTAAATCGAGGTTAAAGGTTAAGGTTTTAGCTTAAAGTCGAGCCATCACGAGTAACGTGAGGCTAAATAACTCTTTTTAAGCTAGCTAGCGAACAGTGCTGAGCTCTTTTATAGCCTACTTACTAGTTTCAGCAGCACTGAATGTATTCATTTATTCTGATTTGGGAAAGCAAGTATCTCCATATTGATGAAACTCTTCTTAATTTTGGTTTAAACTTTGATTTACTAAACACAGATCTGGATTTACTCATTTTAAACCTGGTTTGAATCCTTATTGGTGCAACCCAGCCAACATTATTAGCTTAGCATTCTTTTTCTATTAATATCTTCTTGTTGTCATTATTGTGCTTAGATGACCTCATGAAGCGTGTTTCAGGGCTCATTTTAAAGTGTCCCCCGTCCTCTCTGATCTCTCTCCCTCGTACAGCGGAGATAAAGAAGCAGCGGGAGTTCTATCAGAAGTTGGGGATGGAGGTGCCTGGAGACATTAAAGGAGAGCTTTGCAAGACTCATCTAGATCAACGTAATGGTACGGTCCCCCGTAGTCACCGTGCATTTGTTAGTTTTTCTGTAAGTGTGGGCTCATCAAAGCTTCTGTATGCCCCAGAAGGTTTTGATTTATTAATCGGACTTCACAGACTTAAACTTCTGTCGATCATTTTGTAAAGTCTTCAAGGAGCCAGTTTCCTCTAATCAGCTTATTCCTCTGGAGTCTTTACTCCACTCAGATCTTTTGGTTTGATTCGTACAAAGACTAAGAACCAGAGGCTGGTAACACAAACAACACGTCGTTACAGAGGGTAGGGATGAACGTACGAGCAGGCTGCAGAACGAACGTGTTCGTGACTCCACACAATTACAGCCGGCGGAAGAACGCAATATTGTGCAGATGCGCGGCCACCAAAAAACGCTCGTCGTCGCCTCGTTCTTCTCGTTGTACTATAAAAAGGACCGACGCCCCCAAATCATAACGAGCTACATTAAACCACGAGTAACAGCAGAAGCCATTAAGCTGTAGAAAAGAAGGCAATTAGGTGAGTGAGTCCCCGGCCTGCTTGTTGTGCACGACGGCTTTTCCGTACCAGGGCCCGGTGTAGATGTGTGCCCAGAGGGCCTTCACACCGGCAGGCCTAATCGCTCGCTTAATCCCCCTCTCAGATTTCCGTTAATTAAGGCTCAAATGGAAGTGGAACTGCTCTCGCTTGAAGACCGCTTTAGCTACAGCACACACGCACACGAACACACACACACACACACACAGACACACGCGTGTTCGTACACAAACACGTTTTAAGGATCGTTTGCCCAGACGCCGTCAGAAATAGAAACCCACGCACTCCTGGATTGCATTTCAGGAGGTTTTCTCTCCTGGATCAACGAAGAGTTTGGTGCATTTTTACACATTTGACTTTGTATTGATAACTGAGTTCTGTGAGTTTTCTGAATTCCGAGAAAATAAAGCTGGTCTCTGGGTTGGCATCCGCCTCCCAGCTCTGCACACGGGAAGCTAAATCAATACCTACACTATGAATACAGTGTATATTAATGAAGGAATAACATCATAAAACCAGAAATGATCGTGTTGATGATACAGTGTGAAGGGTTCGTCTGATGAAATCCCGCATTGCGAGGGACCTTTCTTCAAAATGAGACTCCGTGATTGATGGTGCTGCTGCGTTGTGACACGCCGCCCACTCACACATCACCGGATCTCTTTGCTTTCATCATGATAGATGGACCAAAGTAGCAGCAGTGTAAGCTGGCTCATATTAGTCCAGACAGTGACTCCAGTCCTTTTTTGGAGTCTGAAAAAGTCTGAAAACACCCCGAGAGGTTAAGATCGAGACCCTGAGGGCTCTTCACTTTAGAGAAATGTCCCTGAGGAGTTGCATTGGGTTCTTGGAGGCGCCATCAAGGCTGTGAGTTGTAGGTACAGAGAACCATTTTCAGTCCAACTCTATAAACAATTACACAATCCTGGTATCGGCAGCGTTCCATGTTTTCGTTTGTAGTCCGAGTCGTATCGACCAATCACGGCAAAAGAGGCGGAACACAGTGGCTGAAATATAAACATAAACTCAAATCCCACCGGCTGTCGTCTGACAATGATTGAGCTTTTTATTATCTTTTTAACATAACGTACCTGCATTTATATGCAGATCTGTTGACCGAGATTAGCTGTAGACGTTGTCTCTCAACTCTCAAGTCCATTCTGCGTCTCAAGTTGCCAATCTGCTCAAGGAAGAGGAGGTCTTAACCCGGATATCCGCTGGTTACATCGGAACCCCTGAAATATTGGGTTCAGAGTGTTCCCATCGCTGTAGTATAAAGGTTCTCATGTAGTGTGAACTAACGGGCTGTTATGTGAACATGTGTGCCAACGACGACATCAACAAGCACGAGTACGCTCTCAGATCTTGTAGTCGGACCAAAAGCATCCTTTTAATTACTCAATTTAATTCAATACCTACTTCAATGAGTTAGTATATCCAGCCTCCCCACGAGGGCTTTAAAGTCACTTTTTTGCTCTCCATTCTGAGAAGACGAGTGCTCCTCATTAGCTCTTATTTAAGAACGGCAAACTAAAGTTAACACGACGCTAACTACCGGCGACAGCAGGCGCTCTGTTGTGTTGCCCCTGCCAGCCGAGCTGAACCGCTTCACACTTAATTAAAGTCTCATTTATCCAGATTCCCCCCCAGAAGAAGAAACTTTCTCTCGGGTCCTCTCTTAACGAGCCGAGGTAAATAAATCTGCATCTGCCACGTTGCTAACCACTTCCTGGTTCCTCAGAGCTGAACGCAGGACCAGAGAAGTCAGTGAAGTCCGACATTCTTTGCTTTTATTCAACAGGAAATTGAAAAAGTTGAATTATTAAAATGATATCTAAACAGCAAAGACGCCACACACGAGTCCTAAAGCTTTATTCACGCTGCTTTTCATACACAGTGAGTTTTCTTCCGCCAGCACACAACAGACTCTGGTTTCCTGAGCATTAAATGCAATTTATTTGACTCCATCTCATCATGGTGCACGTCTTTATGATTTGATTGTACATCACAGATCCCAAATGAGCGAGCGAGGCAGAAACTCTTAGAGACGGAGCTCAGTTTCTTTTTGTAAATCCCCAGACCCGAGCAATCATCCCCCATTACCCTCGAACACAAACAGGGTCTCCGCCCGTGTTTGGAGTCGCTGAGAGACTCCGGGGTTGTCTGAAGGTGAGCCGCGACAATAAGAGCGAGCCCCTCTTGATAAGCAATCAGTGAGTCTGGAGTCAAGAGACATCCGAGCGGCCCGGACCTCTCCCCGGTAATACTCGGTGGAATTGGTGACAGTTAGCCCGAATGGAAGACGGTCACAGAGGGCTGAACGCAATCCCATCTGCAGCCTGAGCTGAAGTAAACTGTCCTCACACACACACACACACACACACACACACACACACACACACACACACACACACACACACACCATGTTATTACAGCCACTGAATCCAGGACGAACACACTGAACGTCTTGTTTTTAAGAGTTTACAGAAAAGCAATACCGATCTGTGCTGCAATTGTTGTCGCCGCGCCGCAATTTAGACTTTGATAACCGAGTTTCATATCTGAAAAGGTCAATGCTACTACAATGTTACAGCCAACAAGAAGAATCCATAAAAGATATATAAACACACACTTTGTAGCAGCTGCTTCACAGGGCTTTTAAACGCTGGTGTTCGGTGTGTTCTACGGTGGTTTATGTGCACACAAGAAACCAGATTACAGCAGGAGGTGAGAGGGCATGGTGCTGTGGAAACTCAAATATGAGACTTATTTGTTTTTAGTGTTTTGGTCACAAGGATGTGCCTCGAGACACATGCGCTGGTCAATTTAGAGATGTTGGTCTATTTTAATTCAGTGGAAAGAAAACACATCTGGGTGTTTATTGTACTACTTTGTCTATTTGCGTTTGTAGATTGTTTAACCCTATTCACCTGTAGTGTCTTCAAAATGAATGTAATTTTACAAAACATCTCTTTTGAAAGATGTTTTCTTAGTCGACTCGTGGCGTACCGCATCCTTCAGGTTTCTTCCGAACCCGAAGCTCCGTGTGGTGCGTTATTAATACGTCACGTTAAGAGAGAGAGAGCAGCAACCTCTGGTGAACATGTGTTATGTTCACCAGAGGTTGCTGCTCTCTCTCTCTTAACGTCCTCCCACGTCTGCCTCCATTTTCTTGGAAAAGAAAAAAAGAGGCAAAAAAAATGCAAAACCAGACTAATTGAATGAAGGCAGAGCTGCAGCCCTCATGAAGGATCATCAGTATTTATCTTTTCTTGGTTAGCAGTCGCCCTGTGTTAAAGACGTGCCCAGACAGCAGATAAGTCGTATGAAGGATGTAAATGTAATTACCTTCTAAATGGAGCTCTACAGGAGGCGCTTTTTACGCTCCAACAGGCGCAGGCTGTTTAGATACTGCAGAGAGACAAACATGTACCCGACGTGTCTCGTATTCAACAGCACCACAGACGTCTATTAAGCTCGAGCCTCTTGAGTTCAGTTAAGGAACATAATGAGCGATCGAGCAGCTGCATGGAGCGTCCTTGAACTACACGCTACAGACGTTTAGCTTTTACCGTCTACATGTGTGTAGGTCTGTTACTGTGCTCCAGTCCAGGGGAGCAAATATGAAAGTGTATCAAAGATTTACAACATGGCGGCTCAACGCTCTTCATCACTTTGGTTTTCTGCGCAGGCGACGCAAAATCGGAGGAGACGGCCAATAAGGAGGCAGGAATGGAGAAACCAGAGGAGGAAAACGACTATCATCGTAGCGACGAGCAGGTAAGCCCCCCCCCCCCCCCCCCCACACACACACTTATTTATTTATTTTTTACTGATGGACAACACACTTGTGCTCTGCGTTTCCTCTCTCCAGGAGCTTGGTTTGCCTAAATGAGAATAAAGAAAATCACTGTCCCTTAGGAACAGCTCAAAATGAAATATGTCCCTTTTGAATATTACACTGTTCTCTGACCGACATGAGTCAACAGAGATCTGACAGAGCAGCGATCCCTGATGCAGAGGACTTGAACCTGGCTTATGGCAGAATACGTAGGATTTTCCTAAAAAAAAAAAACAATGTATAAAATGTCCATTTAGAGTCAAATAGACCATGAAGCTGTTTAAGCACAGATCTCTGTCGCTATCACAGCGTCTCTACGTCACTTCTCCGCATTCCAAATATGGTAACTTCTGTTCATTGGTTGCAAAAACAACAACATGGCGACGGCCGTATTCCAATAAGGCGACGGCAAAAATCGCCGAACTCGAGGCTTCAAACCGGCGGTCCACAAACCGATGGGTGACGTCGCGATGACTACGCCCACTTCTTATATACAGTCTGTGGGGAAAAACGCAAATCTAGCGAGGTGAAACGCCAGAGGAGGGGCCAACTTTGAACAAATCCTACTCGTTGTGTCTTTAAAGTTTCCCAAAATTAGAATGAAAAAACAAAACTGCTGACAGCGAGGTCTGAGGATTGAGAGTACATACAAGTGCATGAATAGACACCACTAGAGGTAAGAGAGAGAGTGTTAATTTAATGTATTTAAGGAAATTGGTTTATTCTTAAAGGGCTGGTTCGCCTAAATTACAAGGACATTTGGGAGGCCGTACTCATTGGTTTGCGTTTTAGCAGAGATTAGAAGAAGCAAATTGGATAAAATAATTGTGGGTTCCAAAGCAGTCTGTCAGGAACAAAAGCACAGAGGAACAAAAATACTGTTGATGATAATTGTGGGTGCAGTTGCCTTAAAAGCCTGCACATCAATTATTGCCATTATAAAAGTGGCCCCCATGGGAGTTACCAGTTTTAAAATTACTGGAGTCTTCTGTCTGTGTTGTTGCGTCTCTTTGTATGGATCCATTTAGAGACGGACAACACGGAACGCGTTTTAAAAAATGGAAAACAGGCTTTTCCTGGTTTCATTTGTATTCTGGCTCATTACCAAGATCTGCAGACGGATATTAATAATGCAGAGACCGGAGGTATTGTTGTGTTGGACAGAAGCTATCAGAAACACAAAGCGTCATGTTGCACAGGCTGCTGAAGGAAATAGTTTTTTACATAATTTGAGTCATCGTTTTGAAGAGAACAAAAACCCAGCAGGGCAGATTTCTTTTAAAAAACAAGCCATTCGTCTCCGATCAACCGGCTCTTCACTGACATGTGGGGAAGGCAGGCCGCCCCGGCGAGGGCAGAGATCTCGCCCTCTGGAAATTCAGCAGCGGTGCAGAATGCGTTCAGAATAGCTAATACGGCTGTCTGTGTGAGCTGAATGCAGTCATGTCAAATGTCACCGAGACGGAGGAGGAAGAGGAGGAGGAGGAGGAGGAGGAAAGAGCCGAGGAATACAAGATGAAGGGAGAGAAAGACACCATGCACTGCAGGGTGATATGGCGGGATTCAAAAAACAAGATAGGGATGAATGTTGGAGGGATCGAGTGAGTTTGTGGTGAACATTAAGAAGGTGAGGTTCGTCAGAGAGGCGGATGAAGAGAACTGTGACGGGAGATGATACAGTATGCCGGCGATGGAACAGAACGTGTTGCTGTATCGTAACACCAACATGTAACTACATGCATCCTGATAGAGGGGTTCATCCTGATCACCCTCTCCTAGAAACAAGTTACCACTTTTGTGTTGACTTTTAACAACTTTCATTCAGCTGGTAATGGTAAACAGACAATTGAGGACCGATAACTTAAGGCTGTAAAAGGTCCTTCGAAGCCCTTTTTATTTTTTCAGAATGCAGCAACCAGCACAGATAGTCGAGAGCCGAGAACGTTATAATAAACTTTATTAGCAAAGCAGAGTTGTGAGAAGATTGGAAAATACAAAACAAGATGGTCCAGAGGAATGAAAGCATCGGCTGCAATCAGGAAGAATGAAGAGGATCATGATTTCACTGCAGATGTAAGAACCAGCAGGTGAACCTGCAGCACATGGCCGACTTCCAGAACGCTTCCCCGCTGTCTTCTGGGCGACCTTTAGGAGTGTAACCTTGGGGCGCGAGGCAGTGCCAGAGAAAACTAATGAAAGCAGTAACACACCAAAAAGAAAAAAATACACTGAAATGGATCATAACAAAGTCCCAATTAATCAATTAATCAGAGAACCCTACTTTGTCCTCGCAGCATGGGGTAGTGGAGTTTCAGTGATCAGGCAGCAACCTCCAGTTCTGCAGAGTGAAGCCAATGCTTCATGTCTTAAAGCTGCATTCTCTCTAATGTCCACCAGGGGGCGACTCCTCTGGTTGTATAGAAGTCTATGAGAAAATGACTCTACTTCTCTCTTGATTTATTACCTCAGTAAACATTGTAAACATGAGTTTATGGTCTCAATCTCTAGTTTCAAGTCTTCTTCAATACAGCATGATGTTCATTTAGTAAACTATAGTCCAGTTAGAGTCAAACAGACCATAAAGCAGGGTATGATTTTAGGGCGGGGCTTACTGTGATTGACAGGTCACTACCAGAGACGTATACGGCGTCTTTACGTCACTATTACGCGTCCAAATTTGGTCACTGACCTTCAGGCTTGTAAAATATTCTGATCTCCATGTGGAGAGAAGAGATTGTGTCAATTTAATAAAACTACAGCTATTTGGGGCTTAAAGAGTCTGCTTTGGGGAAATATTCTAAATTATTAATCAAGCCTTGAATTCAAAAAAATGTTCTCAGCGGCCCGAACTCGACAGTCTGAGGCAACGCTTTCTCTGTGTAACGCCAAAGAAGGCACATATGAAGCTTTGTTGATAAGCCTCACTGTTGCATCAGTCTCATGTGTGAGTGTGCATCCAGCTGCAGCAGCAGGACTCTTTGGCTCCATTACATTGCCACTAATGCACGGTAATGTAATGAAAACCCGCCGCGGAGTCCAGATCACCGCCGAGGCTTTTATTTCACATTACCAGCCTCCCTCGTTGGCGGCTGTATGTCACGGTGCTGCTCTTTGCTTATAGAACGGCGGCCCGGTGTTCAATAGAGAGCAGAGGGGGTTTCAGAGTTGGAGCAGAAACCAGAATGTTGGTTTTTCATGTCTCAATAGAGAGAGAGAGACAGAGAGCTTCTGTCTCTTTGATGTGTGGGGGCTGCAGATCACCGGCTGTAATGCATTCTGACTCCTGCAACCATCTCCTGCCAAAACCACCTACTGTGTCTCCTCAGGGGAAAGACAACAACAAGAGAACGGGCCAATGGTCGTGGCGCTCGGTCGCATTGGAAAGAGAAACGCAAAACAGACAATGCCGGTTCAGTGGGAACGTGCGGTACAATCGGCACCAGTGCCAGGCCGAATAAACCAGCTATCACGACACCTTTATAACCACAGATTAGAGCTCATCAGGAACAGCAGACTGTGTTTTAAGGATATGCTTAAGTTGCTTATGTTTAGTTCTGGTCTGGGTCCTGTTTTACAAACCAACCAAGAACATGAAGTTAAACAGACTAACTAGTAACTCGTTGATTGGACAGCATCATCAGGATTGATCGTCTTAAACTACAATGAAGACCGTCTCCATCTTGTATTTGGTGCAGACCGCCGCGAGGGCTTTTGTTTCCCACAGAAGGATGTTCAGCGTCGGCTCTCTCTGCTTTGTGTTTCCTCCCAACAGGTCAGCATCTGCTTGGAGTGCAACAGCAGCAAGCTCCGAGGCCTGAAGCGCAAGTGGATCCGCTGTTCAGCACAAGCCACGGTCCTCCACCTCAAGAAGTTCATCGCCAAAAAGCTTAACCTGACATCATTTAATGAGGTACGGAGAACAATTGGGGAAACTGGAAAACCACTGCCAGATGTGTGACATGACGGATGTAGTTTTAGGTTTAAACCCACAAAGATTCACAGGATTAAGAAACTTAATTCAAGAGAAAATGTTTGTATTTTTGGCCCCCGTCGTCGTAGAATTATACTCCAACTAAATTACAGTTCAGTGCATGTTAACAACCTTTATGTTAACATTTGGCACCAAGTAGTTCCATTGCTTGGGTGGTGGCACAAGATGAGAGTGAGTTTAACATTTATTTTACAGCATTTTGTGACAAAGGTGGGTTTGAGTGTAGACTCCTCAGTTCATCCGTCATTCACGTGCTGAACAGATGAAGTAGATACAATCGTCTGAGCTGAGCTTTTTGTCCAAAGATGGGTTTGTAGCAAACCGGAACAAATCTCTGCGTTTGTTTTTAACTTGTTTGGAAGCACCAAGTTTAGCTCATCACAAGAAATGACATTAATTAATTATACTTTCCCGCACTGAGTCACACGAGGCCCTTTGTGTTTGTTATATTTAGCAGGAAACGAGCTCTGATGATATCTAGATGTGGTGATTTTTCTATTTATTGTCTCTACCACAGTGGCGGGGGGGGGGGGGGGGGGGGGGGGGGGGGCGTGGAGTGGGCGGTAATTTTGACGGATGGATTTTTAGAACGCCGTGAATAATCATCTCAGACGCCTCCGTGTCTTCTGCTTTATTATGTGTTTTGCTGGCTGTCACAGAGATGAGTGGGTGGGCTCCATCATATCGTCGGCCTCCATAGCACAGCCATTGTTGTCTTATCTATTGACTTATCGGAAAAAGACTTGTTCGCACAGATCCGGTGTTCAGCGCGGAGCGTTACGACACAGAGAACAGAGCGCCATTTACTCACTCCACCCGCTGTCGGCCTGTCACGCATCTAAATGTTCCGACAGGAAGTGAAAGCATCATGCTCGTGTACTTGACGCGAGAGAAACGCCGTGATGTAGAACTTTCTGGTTCATTAGAGGGAATTAAAAAGGATCAGGGTCGTTCTTTGTCGTAGTTTTACCCCTCAGGTGTCTTTGACGTTGACACAAAAGCCCTCGTTGACTTTCAGAGTGGAATCTGCAGCGCTTCCTCTGGGTTATTGTTAGTATCCTCCTAATCCGAGATGGACAGTTTCCACCGTTCTGTCTGTGCAGAACAAGGCAGGCTGGTGTAGATCCAGTCACAGCCAGCAGGTGGCACTGCTCTCTCTCTCTCTCTCTCTCCCTCCCTCTCCCTCTCTGTCTGTCTCTCAAGTATTGATTGGCAGATGCCGATGTGAGGCTCCCCTCAGCAGAATATCAATGCTGACCTCGCAGGGGGAGCGGTAGATTTGAGGAGCCGCTTTGTGTTCAGTATTGAACTCGTGTGTTCTCTCAGAGAGCCCCGCCGCTGCACAGGAGCCACACTCCATGTCCCCATGAGCCTCCTGTCCAACAAACAGCCCCGTTATCACTCCGACTGAGAAATACGAGCGTACAGGTGGCGGAAGTTCTTTTCATTTCTGCCTCACAGCCTGAATAGTGAGAGGTGTCCAGCCAGTGATTGTCTTAGTGTAGTCGTGTTGTTCAGTTCAAACACTCACCTGTTCAATTATTCGCTTTTTTTTTGTTTGTTTTTTTTCACAGCTGGACATTTTATGCAACGAGGAAATCTTGGGAAAGGACCACACGTTGAAATTTGTTGTTGTGACAAGATGGAGATTTAAGGTAAGACAATCAAAGACATGAATATTTTTGGTTTATTTAACGTGGCGATAGTTCTGTGTTGACAGTGAAACATGTGTTGCTGCATGAAGGCATCTCAGCTGTGTTGATAGGCATGTCTGAGTTTATCAAACTAGGAAAACCTCTCTGAGGCTCACTGGGAGCATCTCTCTTACTGCAGCTTGACAGGCAGTGTGGTCTCACATAAACAGCTCATGCTGAGGTTGTGCTTTTGTCTCCCCCTCCAGAAATCCCCCCTCCTGCTCCATTACAGACCTAAGATGGATCTGCTGTAGCTAAAACGGACACAACGGTTGTTGTTTTTTTGTTGTTGTTTTTTGGGCCCAGTGGCCGCGGACTGATGCCGAAAACCTTTTTATTTATGCAAAGACGATCAACCACAACACCAAGCAAACGCCCGACGGTAAAAGTCAACACAAGCCAGCAACATCGGGATCTAAAAAGAGGGATGGGTGGGGGACAACTACGAGAGAAACTGGCAACCTCCAGCACAGATACCGCAACACTGGTGTGTTTTTTTTTTAAGGAACTAAAACAACCTCTTTTTTTTTTTTTTTTTTGTCCGCTACATCCTCGATATGTGAACAAAACGAAAATGACAAAAAAAAAAAAAAGAAGACTAATGGAGAGAAAGCATATATTTATACTTTTGTACAGAAGAGACACATGGAACCAAGACACTACTGGTGCTCTGTTTACACCCAAACAAGATGTCGGGAATCGCGTGACCGTCTTTTTTTTTTTTTTTTTGAGCTTCATGCAGATTTCATCCTCCTGAGACAATGACTGCGAGCGGAGGAGGAAACCCTTTTTCTTTTTATATATACTTTTTTTTTTTTCTTCCTTTTTCTCCAACAATACACTCGACACGTCTCGGGAGCACAGAAAGTATATGGAAAAAGTTATATAACAGGCATCACTTTTAAGCTGTTTATCAAGTAAATTGTCATTTTTTTTTTTCTAATTTGTCATTTTGTTGGCTTTGTCTAATTTGCTATTTGGGTTCTTTGATGATTGTCAATTGTGAATAGGCTGAAAATTTTTGTGTAGTAATTTATGTTCTATATACCAATATTGTACATAAAATGTCATTACAGACAGAGAGAGAGAGAGAGAGACTGAAGAGAGACTTTAGACTGTTAAAAGAAGAAAAGAGTGGATCCCAGAAGTACTATCTATATGTTGGGCGATAAATTAGGATTTTTAAAGACAGACTCAAAGTATATAGAAGCATCTTTATGTTGTCTGAGAAAGACACAAAACAAATATATCAAATCCTCAGCCACCTTGTGTGTCTGTGGGGTCTGAGTCCGTCACTTTGCTCTCACAGCATCACAAGACTTTAAAACGCCCCCCCCCCCCCTCTCCATGCTCATCATCTCACCTGTCTTTTTGTGTTTTTTGGGACACCATTATCAACCAACTCTGTCCTAACACAAAACGCTCATGTTCAAAAAAAATGCCTGCAACACCTAAAAATGCAATATTTGGTTCATTGTGATAGATCTTCACCCCGTGAAGAGCTTATTAATAATATCCATCCTCAAACACCGATGCGCCCTGCTCCCCTTCACACCATGCATTTCACTCTGCTACGCTCTCACTTCTCAAAAGCTGCAATAGAAATGATTTCTTTTTGTTGTTTTTTTGCACACAACAGTCTCAAAAGACAACGTGGAGATGCAACAGAGTTACAACATCTACGCCTGTTTGCCCCCCCAAAAATGTTTATTCTGGTGTAAAGTGTGAACGTGTCTCCTCGCCCACTGGAAGTGAATCAACATATTTAAGTTGAGAGCAGAGAGCTGGACCGTCTGATACAGACGCTGACGTCTCATCGTTGTGTTTTTTTGGGTATTCTTCAGTTCCTTCTCACTGCCAGTCGGAGTCAGACGTGCAAAGTGTTTAAGAGAACTTCTGAAAGTCAAGTGGATTTTTTTTTTTTTTGTCACAAAATCTGTACAAAACTTGGATTGTTTTTCTTATTTCGCAGGATAGCCAGTGTTCAACATTATCGACTTCACAAGACACAAATTTCCGAGTATTTTTGAGAACTCGCAAATTCAGGTTTTCGCACAGGGAGTGTTTTTTTGAGCATTTTGATAATGAAATTCTGAATTAAATGACTACTGTTTTGGTCATTTGGTGCTTATAAATGTACGTTTCTAAAAATGTTCTGTCAAACGACAACAATGTCTTTAACTCACCACATTCAAAGCGAGACTGCTGAACTGTCTTTTAACGTCGACCACAACTGGATCCCTGAACGCCGCGTCAGACCTCAAGTATTACCTCACTGACTGTCAACTCACCCTCTGCATTGTATCTGCCACTACAAGCTGTCTCATGTGTGTTCACCTGCAGGGTTCCTGTGCATCACTCGGCCCCCCCCAAAAAAAGTCTGGGAAAATACATTAATTTGACAACTTTCTTTAAATTTGGAACACAAGTCTGAAATGTATGACACACAGACGTCTATGAAAACCTTCTTTTCATTCACAGAATTGTGATATTTGCAGTTTTATATCGTGAGCTTCCGGCAAAATCGGTTATATTTGGGAAATTGGGATGTGTAGATGTATCGGAGCCCTGCCTCATCAGGACCTACGTTTTTATAGCCGACAGGTCTGTACCGAACCAGCTCAACCAAAACTCCTCCTCCTGCTGTCTCTCAGTTCTCTTCTCACGGTAACCTTTGTGTTTCACCCTTAATCCAGCGACCTCTGTGAAGCGTTCATTGTTTTTGGTTTTTCATTTTTGGTCCCTAAAAAAAAAAGAGGAAAGCGTGGGTTTAAGATGATGCTACACCTGCTTGCAGGGTTCGGTGACAAAGTGATTTGAAAGCGATAATTTTCAGCAGAAACATTCTGCATTTTTAATCGCGTTACCGGTTTTCTCTTCTCATTTATTTCTGAAAACATTCTGTGATTGCAGCAGCTCACGACGTCTTCATGAGAAGACATTTATGTCATTTTAAAATGTAGCTTTTCTGGGGATCCATTAGTAAGAATGGAGTAAAATAGTCTTTTGTTCTACAAAAAGTGATCCCGGTGTTGCACTCAGGAAGGAGACGTCACTAAACCCTAAACACTGTCCCTTTAAAAACCAAAAACAATGAGCCTCATCAGCTTGTCACTTCATGGAAGAGTATTGTGTTGGAACTTGTTGAAAATGACTTTGTGTTTTAAAGGCTGAGACGCAGCTTATCTCACAGAAATGAGACCGACGTTAAGTTGAACACACTCTCAGTGATCTGGTTTTGTGTGACCCTGGTGTCATTCAGCCCAAGTCTTAATGTTATTTTGCCATTCAAACATCTGGAACTTTTTCCTCAGGTGGTTTAAGCTGCAAAGCGCCCGACACAAAGGTGCTGCTGTAACGACGACTACGAACACAAACGGATGTCATCAACACACACACACACACACACACTCGTCTGTATTATACAGGACGCGTCGTTGCCATTTAAACAAAGGTTACATCCGTCCTTTTTCTTTTTTCACCCATTTTGCTTAAGTGGTGGCGTTCACACTGCTGCACCTCTGTCTGTGTGTGAAACGTTTTCTGGTCCTTTTCCTGAATCACAGATGAATAAACATGTTACCTACATGGTGAAAGTGACTAATCAGTTGCAAAAGAAGAAAATGTCCAAAAATATTTCAGTCAAATTCTGCAGAACTCATCTGCAAGTCGTCCTTCAACCACCAGAACAAAAGTAAAACATAATTCTCTTTTTTTTCGCAGCAGTCTGCAGATTCTGTTTCTTGTACTTTACTACATTTCAACATGTAACGCTGCAGTGTGAACAAAGCCTTTCACTGGTGTGATTCGGTTCTTTTGGGAAGGTCTTTGCCACGGTGACGGTTAGAAGTAGTCTGTCTCTGGCGCCGGTGCTTCCTTTGGTGCTAACAACTCCTCGTTCAAACGTCAGACTTCTTCAACAAAGATTCAGTCGGAGACAGAAAAGCACTGTGTTGCAAAGTTCTCCGTCACCTTTTCTTTTTTCTGTTTGCACTGAACGTGTTGGTGCTCGAGTCGTTGGTGTCTTTTCTCGCTGTGCAGATACAGAAGGTGCTGGCTTCTTTCATGTGTTGGGTTTGGTTTACACACTTGTTCTGGAAAGCAAACTGGGGGGGAGGGGGGGGGGGATTTTAATAAGTCTGATGCTGTGAAAAAATAAAAAAGAGAGACCTGGTGAGGAATCTGGTGTGTGTGAGCTGCAATTTCCTGCCTGTAAGAGAAGCTCACTGTTATTAAAGGCGGCTCTGGTGAGACGTTGATTTAGGTTTAAGGGGAGACACATAAGAGTTCATGCGCCGGTCAATTTAGAGATTTTGGTATATTTTACTTCCATAACATGTCTTTTTCCAGACTAGTGGAAATAAAACATAAAAAAATACACATTATGGTGTTTATTTTACTACTTTGTCTTTTTGTGTCCTTAGATTGCTTCTAAATTCACCAAAAGTTACCATTACATAATGCCTCATTTGCATATTTAAACAGGACATTTCAGAAAACTTGTAATACAAAAAATTATCCTCTTAATGTAATTAATCCAGTGGTGAAGTTTCATGGTGATATCTATGAGTTCATGATTTGACCCTATTCACCTGTAGAGTCTTCTAAATGTCAGTAATTGAACTAAACGTCTCTTTAAAGGACGTTTTCTCTAAATGAGTTTGTTCTCAGACTCTGATCCATAAATCTCCACTTCAGTAGCTCTTACACACACCAAACGTTACACTTTCATTCCTCTCTGTGTTCTGAAGGTTAACACGGGTTCACACAGCATTCATAACCTCATTTATACAACATTTTAATACTAAAAACATGGAAGAAATGGATTTTTAACAGCTACATTATTTTCTGATAAAAGAGAACACTTTGACTAATATGTCAACAAAATGAAATATGAATTTTGAACCTGGCTTCACCCAATGTTCAAATTAGCACATATTTAATATGGTAATGCCTCATATGCGTATATAAGCATAAAGTCTCAGAAAACTTGCAATACAAAAAAAACAATTGTCTTAATGTAAGTGATCAACTGGGGAAGTTTCATGTTTTTGTTTGAACCTGTAGTGTAGTAGTGTCTCCCCTTAATGTTCCCAAAGTTCTCTAGACCTTCTCACCAGAGTGAGCGTATCAATACAAACAGCCGAGCTAAGAGGCTCACAGGAGGCCTATCGATAGGGGGCCGGTATCGTGGGTCGGTATCGTGGGAGGGAGGCCGTGATCCATCAGAGCGGCAACACTTTGACCGTGAACACCTCCTGCTCGGGTTCCGCGTGAGGCCGTCATAGTTCAGACTGAGCACGCGATGCGTGTATGTGTGTGTGTGTGTGTGTGTGTGGAGCAGAGAAGGAGACCTCGAGGGTCACTCAGACTAAACGTGGACTAAAACACACTCCACACAAATGGTCTGTCCGCTGCAGCCGACGCCTGCTCGCCTCTGAACAGCGCCACGCTCACGTGCACTGAGTCACGCGCCGGTTTGAAGAGCAGACGGTTGAATGACGGACCGTTCACTTCAGGGTCGTGACCGCTGCGTTTAGAGGTCGTGGGATTCGGTAAAGTCCTCTTTCAAAGACGCACTGGTTCTAAAAACGTCCCATTTGACTTTCGTGGACTAGATTTGAGATTTTCAGTAAATTTGTTGGGAAACCGGTCAACACCAAACCTCGCCCGCATGAGCCATATAGCAGATGTCATCAATAAATCTCTTTTCTTTTATTATTATTATTTATTTATGCGGAAAAGTGACTTTTGCAGTCGGTTTGAGTTTTGCTCTCATTTGTAATTTTTTTGGAACTTGTACCGAACTCATGAAATAACTTAGATGATGAACTGAATTCCCTTTTTGTATTATTCCAGATGTGCTTGTCTACAAACACAGAGGTGTCTTCTTTTTGTTTTAGGGTCAAAGCGCAACAAAAAAACCAGTTAAAAAAAACAAGATTTAAAAAATGAAATGATGTGAATCTGGTAATGTGGTTCTTGTATTTGCACGGAAGATTGTGCAATATACGGTTCTCCGACGGTTCCAGGTTCCAGCGTAGAACATTTGGTGTTTCACTGTTGTTCCAGTCAGTTCCTCAGGTCACTAAATGCCTTCTGGTCCTGAGGGTGACCAGGAAATCTCAGAACATACACGAATGCACCCGAAATACAAAACGACTGGATTTTAATTTAGTCTCTCTCTCTTTTCTTTCCTCCCCCCTTTTTTATGTTATTTTCTCCCAATGACAATTTTCTCAGACTTTTTGTTGTTTTCAGGTTAACACAGGCACTTATTCAGGTGTCCTTTTGTATTGTTGTTATTTATTGCACATGTAATGAACTGGTTTCCATTGCCACGTTGAATTCAAGGAGTTTTGGGGGTCGATAGAACTGGAATTTCTTACGTACAAAACTACAGGAGCTTTTGTCAAAACCCTAAGTGTGTATTTCATCAATAAATGCCTTTAAAAGTGTTCCTGGCGCTGCGGTGACTCATTTATTTGAACGTGTACAGCAACACATATTTAAGAGTAAAAGTCCTGTTATCATATAGTTTGATAGAGCCGTTCATAAAGCTGTTGGTGTGACCTGCTGTAGTTCTTCTTCACATTTAAACAGTTTAACAGTGTAATGGATTATTTTTCAAACACAATTTCACATTTTCCCCGGCATTGCCGTTAGTTGGGAGCAAACGATGTACTGGGAACGGACACAGTAATCATGCAATACTTGATAATTCATTTGAAATGATAAATACACGACTTCATTTGTGCCTCAATGGGCCCTCCCGCGGTGCAGGAACGGAGGTTTCGTTCGCTGTTTGAGGAGAAACGACTCTCAGAAGACGACGTGTTGTTTGTTTTCTCTGGACCATTAAAGATGGCAGCTCGTTCAGTCGGTATCTGTTATTATTGACTCATTAATGGTGTCCATGGTGTGGAGTCTGTGGCCGGGTCTTATTTTATTTCCACTGGCGTTTTACCACATGGTGTTATGACACCAGCAGGGGCAGCGAGAGGCACTTAATCCGGACGAGAACGTGTAACGCTGTGGTTTCCAATCTTTTTATCTCTTATGACATCATCAAAACAATGCAACATCTGCTTCTGACCCTCCACGATGGGTTTCTCATATTGTTTTGAATACGTTTTAAAAGCTTGAAGATGCAAAGTCATCATTATTTTACCATGCGGCAACTTCCGGTTCTGAGAAGTGAAGTCAATACAGAAGTGTGTTAAAGCTGCATTCTCTCTAGTGTCCACCAGGGGGCGACTCCTCTGGTTGTATAGAAGTCTATGAGAAAATTACTTCTCTCTTGATTTATTACCTCAGTAAACATTGTAAACATGAGTCTATGGTCTCAATCTCTAGTTTCAAGTCTTCTTCAATACAGCATGATGTTCATTTAGTAAGTTATGGTCCATTTAGAGTCAAACAGACCATAAAGCAGGGGATGCTTTAGGGCGGGGCTACACGGTGATTGACAGGTCGTTACTATGGTGTCACTCCTTAAATATGGTAACTTCCATTCACTGGTTGCAAAAATTCAAAACGGCGGTCTGCAAACTACCACGACGACTACGTCCACTTCTTATATACAGTCTGTGGAATTTACAAATCAAATGTCTTTGACCACGCGATGCATTGTTGTAGTTTAATCCCGGAAATAATGATTTGTCTCGAGCTGCACAAGGACCTGGTACAAATGTTATAATACTAGCTACACATCAAACACATGAAAAAGTCTCCAAAGTAAGTGCTTTTACTATTTTTATACCTAAATACATTTGTATTCAAATACCTATATTTAATTCATAAAATGCAGGACTTTTACTCGTGATGTTAAGGATTCCACAAACTTCTTCCACCACTGCACTAGTTATAGTTTTCTCTCGGGGCCACCGGGTGCTGACGTTGCCTGTGCAAACCCATATATTTAGTGTGATCCTAATTGGTACCGCTGTCCTTAAACTTCCCCTTTTCCACGCCACCTGAACACGCTGACAGCTGTGGGTTTACAGCAGATCCGGGGGACGTGTGAGCCGACACCGCGGATGAACAAGATCTCCCTCGTACCGGGCGGCCCCCCCGGTGGATGCGGTTCGATGCCAGCAAGGAGGTAAGTGGAAGGATCAGCGATCCAGACAGCCCTGAGCGGAGTGACAGCGAGAGCAGCCCTTTTGCTTTGCATGAGCTCCTCGGTGCTGCCTGGTTTTTGACAGCGGGCCTCCCCGTCCGTCTCTCCTCTCTCGCCTCGACTGGAAAAATCAAAGCCTGCCATCTGCAGTTAGCACGGCCACTGTGAACCAGTCTGGTATCGAAACCCTCGTCAGTGTGTCAGCGCCTTGAAACACAGGATGTCAAACCATTAAATCACAGTTAGTTTGAGCACGACAGAGAGCAGAATATGACGATAACCTTTAGAGTTTGAAGAGATTACACCTCAAAAGGTAATAATAAAAACAAACTTACAGGAGTTTTACCTTCCTGTCTTTTATGAATTCAATTGTTTTTTCTTATTTATTTCTTTCATTTTCTTTCAATTCTTTCCCTTCATGGATTTGGCAATATTGTTGCTTTTTGGTTATTGCTGCTCTGTGTGACGCCGGGCCGAGAGAGACCGGCCGAGAGAGGAAAAGTCAATACTTCATCAACCACGACACAGAGGCAACGCAAAAAAAACATATTCCAGCTCAAGAAGGAAGACACAAAACTAAAATGTTATCTTACATCATGCGTTTATTCTAATTATCTCTATTTATTAGCTTCCTGAAAGGCCGAGGATGAAGCTGCATGCAGGCAAAAACAGTCAGCATCAGTTGTGGCGGGGCAGCTTGTTTCTAATGTAAAGCATGAAAACACGTTGTTCTACGGCTATTTTCTAGAGATTACTTCACAGTTGAAAGCGTTTGAAGATGAGGACGAACAAACAGCTACCTCGGTTAAGTTTGGCTAAAGTTTTGCAAAGCATCAGGGACGTCTTAATAACGAGAACATGTCTTTTTTACAACGTACTGTTGCATTCTTCTTGAATTCCTAACTCCACGTTATGCATTTGATATTTCTGAAAAGTAACAGCTCACTAGAGCTCAACAGCACCGCAGCTGTTAGTGTGTCTGTTGTACACACAATCTCACAGGGTGTTTTATTGCTGCTTGAATCTGCACTCACTTTTCTCAGTTATGATGTAATTTAGATGCAATACAAATGCATCATCTACTGAATGTTGCAGTGTATAATCAGAACCAAACAACAGCAACAGACTGGCTTCCCTTGGTTGTACTTGGACACCCAGTAATGTGGAGAAGTCTTCTGTAGACGCTGGGACTCCATCCTGTGATTCATAAGTGAGTCATGAATGTGTTTCAAAGGACGAGGAGCCGAGAGTCAAAACTTACCAACAGACACTCTCAGAAGTGTGAAGAAACGTTGTGAAATGATTGTTTTGTTGCTCAACCTAACCAGCTTAAGGTTAGAGAAAAGATCATGGTAGGTGTTCAAATAGGAATGTAATTAGTATTAATAAATAAAACATGACATATCGTCACATAACACCGCTACGAAACAAATGTAAACCGATCGTTTACTTTGTGGTTACAGGTAACGGTGTTTATTTGAATCATAACTTGCTACATTACACCACTTACCTTTCAATAACTATAGTTCCATATACTCCCTCAACGCTCTGACCCAATGCAAAAAACACCGACACCCAACGAAGTGTGTGTGTGTGTGTGTGTGTGTGTGTGTGTGAGATGGTGATTTAAGAACTTTGCAGACTGTGATCCATGTTAGCCGGATTTAAGACCACAGATGGTGTCAACAGTCATGAACTGGGAGTAATGACACTCAGAGGAGCATCTCCCAAAGCCCTGTGATTAACTGTCCCCATGGCAACGGCTGTCAACCTCCGCCCCACCCACACACACACACACACACACACACACACACACATACATATATGGCATGGATGGCACATTCACGGCTGTTGCAATTAGCAGCTTCACAGAGTCACTCACCAGAGGTAAACTGCAGTGTGACCTGTGTAAACATCACAACCTCCCCAGACACTGATGCAGGGTGTAGTCACAGCACACGTGGGCGCTGGCGGAGAGGCTGCAGAGGGCGTGGAGCTAAAAAGTAGAACAATAAGGCCAAGCAGAGCAAAAAGAGGTTGCAGAGTCAGCAAAGGGCCGTCACACTCTTCAACGCTGACCCGGTTACCTGTGAAAAATGCATCGCTGCAGTGAGGCTTTAGACCAACCGCAGGACGTCTGTGGTTCAGGAAGTTTGACCTTTTAAACATAAACCTGCAGCTTCTTCTCTTCTCAACTTGGGAGTTTTAGTTGCCTCAGATCGGCTCCTGGTGGACAGATGATGATGATGATGATGATGTAAATATTTCAAAGTTCTTGACCTTAGAAATAGATCACAATAAAATGGTGAGTTGCCTTTTGACTTGTGATTTTCTTGTCACGGCTTTCAACCACATCTGATGGTCTTCATCAGTGGATGACGTGAGATCTGGTTAAAAGCTCGCACACACAGAAATGGATATTCTTATTTCACTGTTGGTTTACAGCAAACAAATGTATTATCCCACATTTCAACTTGTTCCTTTAAAGCTTTCTGTATCTCGTAGATCGCCTCTCTTTCCCCACAAATCCTTCATGAAAGCAGCAGGTTACCCTGGTTGCTAAGTCTTACAGTACTGTAGCTTTATCTGGGACAGACGTGCTTTCTCAGCTCAGAGGTTTGTACAAGAAGCCTTCCTTCCAATATGACGGATAACATTTTTCTTAAGCTTGTTGTCACTGGTCTTGTTGTCCGCTCTCCTTTCAATGTGCACAGTTCAAGATATCCGGCATCATTCCTCCCTCCCTCCTCCTCCCTCCTCCCTCCTCCTCCCTCCTCAGAGGAAGCAATTTTCTGTAGTTCTTCAACAACGTGATAATCCTGCAACTGAAGAAACGTTTTGAACTGTAGCTGTGGAGGGGAGGCCTGAACGGGACGGACTGTCAGTGTTGGAGACTTTCTTGTTCCAGATTAAGCAACTTGTTATGCTAATGCTGCTAGCTGCTCTCATTGGGAAAGAGTTGGCAACACGGAGCTGTCTTTGTTGGTGCTATACTCTCATAATGTAGCGCACTGTTGCGGGTTTCTCCAGTGTTACGGACCCAAGCTTTAATAGATACTATTAGTAAATACAGGAGTAACTCAGGCCTGTTTTACAACTATTATTTGAGAATCACACAAAATGTTATCAACACGTCAAACCTTATGATTAAGGAATGCAAATGTACCTCCATCTTTTAAATATCCTCCAGTCTGTGCAAGATGACTGAAGGATATATAAAACCAGACATGTACACACTCAACACCAGTGTCTTCCTGGTAAGTACAGACGTCTTCACATTCTTCCAGTATTTTCTTGGGAGGAGAGAGATTCTCCGTTTCCCACCGTAGAACACAGTTCCTCCCTTTCGACTCCGTAATCCTCCCTCAGGCGGCTTCTTCCTCGGGTTATTTGTGTGAAGTGGAAGACATCAATGCGAAGCATCAGCTTCTCTCCTTCCTCTATTGACTGTGTGATCTCATCGACTCTCAATAATCAATCCGCTCCTCACTGAGCTCACCTGAAACCAATTAGACTCCGGCTTCTAGAAGTCTCCTGCTCAGGAGGTTCACCAAACATCGGGACGAAGATTATTTATTTGACAGACAGGGACTGATTGACCAACATGCTTGGGTTGTTTCTCCAACCACAGTAAGAGTTTACAAAGTATCACAACTAAGTTGTTGTTCCCATTTAAAAAAAACAACGAAACTTACGCTTCTTTCTCCTGATTTTTGAGGAGCAGCAATACATCAACATCTCAGAAAATGACTGTGCCCTGTCAGCTGTGACTTTTTTTGACAGCTTTCAATCATTTTATATTCCTGCAGACTGTTGTAAAGTCAGCCTGAGGAGGAATTATGACAGACATGGAGATGTGCAGGTATTTAAAACAGTAGGCTACACCTGAAACTGATGACATTCAAACCAACTCGACATGACCCTGAGGTTACCTTCAATTTCCCACATTGTGTATCTGCTTGCTTCACTTCAGCCATAATGCAATTTATAGTGAATGAAGACACTTTTTTTATGTTTGTATCGTCCCATTGCATGGACAGATAGGAAATAATAAAAAAGAGCGAGAGACATTTGGTATTTTTTTTGCCATTTATTGTCATAATTGGGCTTAAAAACATTCAGGATGAATTTGAATGACTTTTGACTTTTCATTTAGCGCCATCATTACGTCAAAGTTGTGTTTTCTGATCAAAAAAAAGTCACTCACATTTCTTGCAGTTTCTATACAAAAGCCAGAAACACGTGTCAATTTCTGCTCATTACATTATGGTCTTTTTAAAATAAACTCCCGTCTTCATCAGGAAACTACTCAGTTAGGTTGAGGAAAAGTTCAAACTACTTAGTACAAATATATACAAAAAAAGTAATCATTGTAAACTTCTTCTTCTTCTTCTTCGGGTCTATTTTCTCTCTCTGCTCTGGCCGCTGTGGCACAACCGAGTCAAGATTTTGATCAAATGGTTTCTTATGAAAACAGTGGAAGCAATTTTCTCTGGAGCTGTGCAGTTCAGAGAGCGAGACGCTCAAACAGTGTTGAAAGTTGAAGTGGAGCAGAAAAGGAGGGAAACGTCGCTCTCGCTGTGATTCCCTCCTCTTCAGTGGCGAGTAGAACAAGAGCCCGTAACAGGCAGGAGCATTTATCTACTTCCTCAAGGGCCCCCGCTCAGCTCGACTCGTCCTATTCACCCGAGGCTCCACGTTAAGCTGCTTGTTAATCACTCAGGTGCAGACAAAAGTCAGGCAGCAAAACAGTAAAATAAGTCAGAGCCCCAACGTGCTCAACGTTTATTAGTGAACTTAACGTATCCGTTTGCAACTGATGCTGTTTTATAGCACCGAGCATGCTAGCATGGCTAGTGCAACTGCTAGCATACAAATTATAAGCAAAATAGAGACGATTGGTACAATTAACTGATTGCTTTTGTGATAATAATATTCAGGCAACGTGCTCAACGTTTATAAGTGAACTTAACGTATCCGTTTGCAACTAATGCTGTTTTATAGCACCGAGCATGCTAGCATGGCTAGTGCAACTCAGACCACGCAGCTAACCGGTACCGCTGAAGCCAGGAGGTCGTATGAATATCTGAAGGAGTTTCGTGAAAGAAGTCTGAATGTCGGCCACGTCGTCAACAGATTTGAAACGAGTTGAAGCATCCGAACAGTCTTAGGAAACTGCGAGTGAATGATAATCACAATGAGCAGCAGCAAAGTTCCTCCACTTAAATCAAACTCACTAGTTCACTTCGTGCGAACTGAGCTAGTTCGAGCGCTTCTGAAGGGTGAACTTGCACAACACTGTGTTGACGATACAATCTGGGGGCCAGAAAACCAAAACAATGAACTGAAACATAAGAAGATGCTCCATCGAACTGAAGCACATAATTCACTGTGGGTCCGTCACAACTGCCTTCTGAAAACAACACTTAAGATCACCGTTGTATAATCACAAGGGCAGCCATAGTTCAGCTGCTGGTTTCAAGTTCTGAGCTTGATGCCCAAAACCAAGTTTCTGGAAATAACTTCCTGATCCAATGTCTCAGAACAAAGTCCTTATTTAAGGTGGAACTTGATCAGAGCGTGTTGCAAATGAGGCCTCAGGTTTGAATGTTTCAATATGAATGTGTAAAACAGGAGCTTCTGACTGTTTCTGGTGTAACAGTTTCATCAGAGTGAGAAACCCAGAGAGAGATGGATGTTCCACAGCTTTATTCTCACGTGGAGGCGTTGAAACGCAACTCTGGAGACAAACTCTGAAACCCTCCGTGCAATGTGACCGACTGAACGAGAACAGAGAGAGACGGAGAGAATCTGGCGCCGCCCTCTACTCCTGAGTGTAAAAATGAAAAAAGGGTGAACGAATCAATCTGAGGAACTATGAGAGCAATCAACACAGGTGAAACCACCTGTACTGACTCACACAGCGAGTCAAAACCAGAGAGAACTACGTTAATCTGCTGTTTTTAAAGGACACAATGTGTTCAGATAGAATTCAAAGCATTTCAACTGACAGATGTTTATTATGACAGCTCAGACTGATTCATCAACTTACAGGAAGCTTCAGTGCTTTCTTTTATTTCCCCCAGACGTTCTCGTTTTTGCTCCATGAAATATAAAAACTGCAATGTTTTGCTCAAGTTTCAGACATTTCACACATCCTTGCCTCAATTTGCGGTGCAGTACACTGTAAACAGTGTCTGTTTGCCACCGTTCAACAGTGTTGTCTGCATCCTTGATTTCACTTTGTGTCTTTAATAAAGAACATTTTCAAAACTAAGGCAACAATTACACAAATACGGTCTGTGGCACAACTGTGTATTTCAACACATCATTTCAATGATTCCGCAATACTTTCATGTCATTTCCTAAATTAATTTGGTACAAATTATAAGCAAAATAGAGACGATTGGTACAATTAACTGATTGCTTTTGTGATAATAATATTCAGGCAAGCATCAAATTCATCATGAAGAACAAAGTTGTTGATAATAAATGTATGATGAATACATATTTATTTGGGTTTAAAGATGCAAGGAAAGCAGGCGGCAGCTCTGGCAGCAAAACCCAGCATAAATAACTGAAAACCCTGAAAACACCAACAGTGCAGGGCAGAAAGTTCTCAGCTCCTCCAGCAGCATCCTCTCGAGGAGACGAGGGATTGGAAGATCCTCTTTGATGGTGGATGGGGAATGATTTCTGGGTCCAGGAGGACAGAGGACACGAGGAAGCATGAGTTTGAGTATTGAAAAGCATCCATTGTTTCTCCCCTACATACACTGGGTCTTCCTCATTTACAGATTTTGTGCCTCCCAAGATTTCTTGATCCTCCGGCTTGTGACCCAGAAATCCATCTCGGTGCTCTCCTCTTGAAGGAGACCCCGACTCCTAAAATGCATCTCGAGGAGCAAGAAAATGAAAAGCCAAATGCACGAGAAGGACATGAAAAAAAGAAAGCAGACGAGGAGAAGGTGAAAAAAGGAAAGGACGAGAAGACGGGTTTTTGTAGCAGAATGCACAAGAAAAAGAAGAGCGACAGCGACAGAAAGGTGGAGGAGGCCACCAGTAGCTCCTCCTCCTCCTCCCCCCTTCACCTTTTCTGATTAAGGGATAGCTGTTAAAGAAGACTGACCTTTGAACAATTAGCTGACGTGTCCCTGAAGTCCGGATTGTTTCCTCAGGCCTCGATGGGCTTTCAGTGCATCGTGCGTTGGAGGTGTTGTCTTTGGCGTTTACATGCTAATGTTATCACAACCCTCACAAACAGAGTTCACGGCAGAGTGCTTGGCTCCATTTCCACAGCGAGTGCTATCTTTGCCTCATCGCCCTGCGGGTGCTCCAGCCTCTGGGGAGCTTTTTTTTACATTTTCTCTCTGTGCAGGAATGCAGCTCCTCTTTTCATAAATAGACTCGAGATGAATGCAGGAAGCTGGAGCGGAGTATGGAGTGCCAGCACGAGGGAAGGAAATGGATTGTAATTGGCACATACTCAGCGGAGAGAAAGGCGCTCTTGTTGGGCGTCAATTGAGAGCCATTCATTTGCACCTGTGGCCTTTCATAGGCGAGATTACGTTTGTTAGGTTTTATTCAGGGGAAGACGGTGAATTTACATCCATTCTTGGATAGAATTAGACATTGCAGATCACGTCTTTAGACCAGGGTACAGAGGTAGTCGTCATGTCACATCAGCCCACGGTTGCTTTTTATTGCACCTGTGCTTTTCCTGCGTTGACATGTCAAAATGTCTGCAGTGATATACTTATCTATACCATTGGCTGTTGCTAGCTCCATTTGTGGCATAAACGAGGAGATAAGATCTATCGTGTTGCTTCTCCTCCAGCAGAGTAAGGTGATATAAAAGGGGGTAGTATGAAAAGGTCAGAACTGTAACGACAGTCCTCGTGATATTGGTGGTGCTAACTTGGTGAGAGTGATCATTCGCAGCGTTTCGTTAGTAAACTACTTGAGCTAACGGGCTACCCGCTAACACAACACGTTCTCTTTCCACCTCGTCCACCTTTTAAATGTTTTCGTCCATCATAACTCTAAATTTTAATGATGAGTGTGCTCCGTTATCACACATGCAGATGAATGTTTTGCGGCCTCAAAGCACACACGGTGACTCATTGGACCTCTGCATCGAAGCGACACGAGACAGGAAATGGGTTGTGAGTAGAGAAAGCTCTCGTTCTGGATGCTTCAAAGGAACAGCGTCCCTGTTGTTATCAATGGAATGCCATTCATTAGCACCGGTGGGTATTCACACCCGCTTCAAACGCAGACTCATCACTGCATAATCATTCATTTCACGAGCTGTACTGCATGTTTGCACATATACAGTCATAAACAAAGCCTTTCTCAAAGTACTTACAAACCAAAAATGGTTATGTTTTCTTCGCTCTGGTCATGAATGAATGAGAAATAAAGACACGTCTTGAGTTGTTACACCCACCCACACACTGTAAATAGAGAGCAGGTGGTGGTTTATCATCAACTTGTCACTTGGATTTAAAGAAAAGTCAAAAGAAGGATGAAAGTCAAAGGGAAATTCCATTAAAACGTCCACTCTGATTTATTTGAATAATAGAAAGGCGCCTCCACCGAGACTCGTGATGTAATCGTATGCAGATACGTTTTCAGATTTGTGGCCTGCTGATGTGTGAATGTCATTCATTGTGTGAATATCCCTCTGAAGCTGAGCCACTCAAACTCCTACGTTTGAATTGAAAGAATCATCGACTAATGACGGACTTGGAGCTTTTAGCTGAGAACCGACTCCCTTGACATCCTGAGATGTTTACCGCACGCCCTCCAGCAAACAAACTGCAGATGACACAGCGGTGGAAGCACCCGGCGTACTGAAGCTTTCAGAGTTATCACTGCAAAGACAGAATAAAGCTTGTTTACTCCGGCTCCTCGGGCGCCCGATCGTGTAGTTGCATAGCAACCACTCGGAATAGAAAATGAGTTGACCTGTGCATCGACACCGACTCCCACCAGTCCATCGGTAATGTACGTCGTTGTTGTTGTTGTTGTTGGGAAAACACTGAAAGCCACTTGGTGGGATGATGCACATTATGTAATGAGTTTGTAGAGAATGCAGACCTGTCACACACAGGACACAACCTGTTTCAGCTTCAGCGCTACTTCCGTCCAAGGAAGTCACACCATCCGGTTGAAAGATCAGCCAAAAGTGACACGGACAAATGGAAGCAGTAAAGCTACTGTGAGGGATCTACGGTGCTGGAAAATCCATTTGTGTTTACTTTTTGGCTTAGTTTAGTTTAGTCAGTGAAGCTTTCTGCTGAATTACGGCGACTTCATCATCGCCATCGCAGCGCTTAGGTTTTTGTTGCTTAGTAACAGCAGGCGCGTCAGGAGCCCAACCTCCCAACAACCTTGGATAAAAGGATCAAAAGTGCTTTTTTAGATGCAACATGTGAACTGCGTAATGCTGAAGTGCTGAAAAACCACTGGGATTTAACCACTGGTTAAATTAACCCTAAAAACTCAAGATCACAGGGTCCACTTTCCAGTTTTTTCCCCGAGCTTTCAATCCCATCTTCCCGTCTCCATCAGCGGACAGAGTTTCAGCCGCCGTTGATCGTCATTGTTGACGTGAGGTTTAGTGAACTTGGCCAGAGCTGCTCATCTGGCTGAAGGATCCAGAAAAAAGCTTGTGAGCAGCCCTGAAGTAAACACTATTACATCCGAGGTAAATAACGAAAAAGGTCTGTAGAAATGTGCCTCTGGTTGTTGCTATAGCAACAAAATGTTCAACTGGAACCAAAATGCTGGTAATGTAGTAGCTAAGTAACAACATTTCAGCTGGGACACTCAAAAGTATTTATAAATACTTCATTTCCAAAGATAGATGGAGGATACAGAAGAAGAGAGTCAAAGCACCAGCCTCGTTCTCTTCAACCACGGCTATAATCTTAAACTTTTACCACAGATTAGTACATAGAGACAGAATAGGAGCAGAACGGATAGACGGATAGACGGATAGCTGTCTAGTTAGCAAGCTAGCTTGTACTCCGGATTTGCTAGACTAGACTTCTTGAATATATATATATGGCACTAAGTGGCGCGAGTTAGATATTATTGTAATGTTCCGGACCTTTGCCCGAGGAGATTTTCTCAATCTGGACCTTTTGGAATTTTAATTGAAGACCCCTGGTATAGCATGTCGAAATATGTCAGAAAAAGGTCATAGAACAGCATGTCGAAAAAAAGGCATGAAATAGTCATTGTATATTGTGTCGAAGAAATTCATTAAAAAGTCATAGTATGTCGAAAAAAGTAATAAAAATGTCATAGTATAATGTGTCGAAAAAGTCATAGTATAGTGTTGAGTTTGCTTTTTAATTTGTACAGTTGTGATGGACCTAAAGTCATCAGGCAGTTTGTTTTAGAGAGCAGGACGACAGTAAAAGAAGACACCTGGATCTAATTTTGGGTACAGCTAGAAGACCTCTGTCGGATGACCAGAGAAGCCTGATCTATTTATAATTAGTCAGCAAGTCAGAAATGTACTGAGGATCCAAACAATTGCACGTTTCATTGACTATTAGCATGATTCTGTATTGTACTGGGAGCCAATGAAGCGATTTCAGTACTGGAGTAATGTGTTTTTTGTGCATGTGTAAAGACTAGGCTGCTGCATTTTTAATGAGCTGGAGGTGATTTATTGTATTTCTAGGATATTTTGCCTTTGTTAGAGATGCAGTATGAAGCAGACAGGATGATGGGAAAGAGATGGAAATGATGCAACAAAAGTCATTTGCCGAACTTGAATCGGAGGCATTGAGATTATGCTGTCAATACACGGAGGCCCCAAGTTAAAACATTTTTTTGCCAACATATTTACTTAGTGCAGTATTAGTTAAGTACTCAGACTTTGTTTGAACTGAGTTTTGTGGATTTGTAGACTCTGGAGTAACCTAGTGTTTGTGTCGCATGAAACACGGATGAAGTACACAGAATCATCAATGTTCATGCTGTTGTTAACTAATATCAAGTCTCACTTTGACAGCCTTTGTGATATTCTGATTCTTCTGCAAGGCGGAAATGTTTTCTTTCACCAATTAATAGTGAGGTCGCACAAAGCTGTCACACAAACTTAAAAACTGTTATTACTGAAGTTACAGCAGCACTGCCGTGATTTCATACATTTATTTACAGAACAATACAGCTCATAGTCAGGTGGATTATTCGATTTCATCCTCCTCTACATCGGTACGACGAGGGGCAGAGTACTCGGCCAAGTTAGGGAGTCCGTATATCACGCAACAGCTCAGGGCGCTGCGGGAGTTCTCCATCCTCCTGACACCAGACCACTCGGAAGTTTCGGCATCAAAACACTCGACCTCAGAGATGATGTTGAAGCCGCCGTAGCCCCCCGAAACAAAGAGACGGTCATCGACCACTGCGATGCCGAAGTTACTGCGGGGGTTCAGCATGGAGGGCACAGCGTGCCAAGTGTTGGTGTGGGGGCTGTAGGCCTCGGCAGTGTCCAGACGGCTGGTTCCATCGAAACCGCCAACCTTTAAGAGTAAAGGTGATTAAGAAGTCGGCACTGCTTCCACTATGTTTCTGTTTTTGTTTCTCAGTTTATAGCAGCACTCTTGTAAGGAAGGGAAGCTGACCTGAAGTTACATAGTATTTATCATAAAAAAGTAGAAGGTACTTCACACAAAAGTTTTAGCAAAACTGTTGATTGTTGATATTTCCCAATATACAAGTTGACAAATTCAAATGTTCGTTTGAATTGACGAAAACGTTAAAATCCAAAACAAAATATTCAGTTTACTATCGTGGAAAACAAAGAAGAGCAAACCTTCACACTTGAGAACACTTGAAAAATGACTAAGTATCAGAATTGTTGGCCGTTTTTTGTCTGTCGATCAATTTAACAACCTATAGTAATCGGCTTCAGCTCTAACTTGCATTACATCAGTACATCACTGCCTTCAATATGAACGTTTTTAGGGACGAACCTCCCAATATATCAGCGGTACAACGCTTTACATTTGCAATGAAAAGTCAATGTTGCCAAACAAATATGTCAGTTTTCGCTCTATTTGAAACGTCTCCCAGCAACATATTGTTCATTCTTCAGAGTGCTTCTGTGTTATGTGAGTATGAGCAGTGTTCAATGTACTTACTGCAAAGACACAGTCTGCATAGGCAATGACTCCAAGTCCACTGCGCCTGTTGCTCATGGAGGCAATCAGTGTCCACTGGTTGGCCTCTGGGTTGTAACATTCCGCCGTTGACAGGCAGTCTCTCCCATTGAAGCCACCGCAAATGTATACCTGGAGAGAATTTAAGAGGTAATAAGTCATCTTTTGAAGGAGTCCACTGAGGACAACGATTCAAAAATATTGAGCTAATAATGACTCGCGCTCATTTGCTTTTAGGCAAATGTTATCTTTTTACTTCTGACGTTTGCATTCAGCATCATAAACTTGTGTTTGCCCACAGAGCATTTTTTCTGCAATAGTCCAAAATCTCATCAGCCTTTTGTGGAAGGAACCACTGAGATGCTAACTTTCAGGGTTGGCCTACAAAGACATGTCATCCCAGCAACACTCTCTTCAGAGCTGCTCTTTATAGCTCCACCCACCTTGCCATTGATGGTTGTGCAGCTGGCGTCACTCCTCCGCTCATGCATTGGAGCAATTACAGTCCACTGGTTGATTCTGGGCTGATAGCGCTCAGCACTTCTGAGTCGATCATATCCATCATAACCTCCCATGGCATATATCCACCCGTCCATCACAGTTGTGCTGACATAGCAGCGTCTCGAATGCATTTGTGACACCTCCTGCCAGGTGTGCGTGCCCAGGTCAAACCGGTGCACAGAGCTCAAATGCTCAACACTGTCAAAGCCACCGACACAGTAAACTGATCCATCGAGGAAAACTGCGCCATGGTAGGCCCGGGGAGTGTTCGCCTCGTTGTTTGGTACAGTGACCCAGCGATCAGCACGGATATCGTACGCCTCGATGACATTTGTGGGACCGTCAGCGCTCCAGCCTCCAACAGCCAACAGGATGGCAGGGGGCAGTCGTGGGCGGGTCAAAGGGGTATACAAAATGGAGTCGGAGAAGATATTTGTTTGGAGGTCAAGCAGGGCCCTGATGAGAATCGGTCGACACTCTTTTCTTGCCCGCACCAGTTCGTTGTTTCTCACGCTGTCTGCGATGTCTTCTAGACTAGTAACAGCCAGTCTGACCTACAAGTAAAAAATAATTTAAGGAACAATACCTGACCATAACATTTCTCATAGATTCCGCAGAATCCTACAATTGTTAGTAATAGTAATAGATGTTAAAAGGGTTTCATACAGCGCTCACGCAAATATACCATCTCTCTTCATTTTTACTAACTCGTTAAACATTTTGCATATGTAAAGACAAGAACGCCTTTCATCGACTGGTGTAAAATAGGACTCAGTGTGTCCTGGTCTCAGTCTTGACCTCTTTACATCTGGTCTTGACTGTTGCAGACTGTACTGAAGTGGTTTTGACTATAGCCCTGATCATAATGTTGTATTCGTGATAACACTATTAGCAAGATGTAAAAGATGCAACTCAAAAGTTAGTGTAGTGCCGGCTGAGTAATTGTCTATCTGTCACTTACGTTGGACAAAAGCAGAGAGATGTATTCTCTGCGTTCCTCAATTGCAGAGGCAGCCCAGCGCAGGACGGCCCCAAACACCGCCTTCTCGTGCTTGACATCGAGTTGGTCATTCTCAATGATTTTAACCAGTTCCTGCACGGAGAGCAGCAGGAACTCTTCTGACGTGAAAGCCATCTCCTCAAAGTGATTCATCATGTAAAGGAAGGCCTTGTGGTTCAGTTCGGGGCAGACGTCTGTCAACCTCCAAATGCCGATGCAGTTCTCTGGGTCCAGGTGCTCCTCCAGGAGGTGGCAGGTGGCTTGAATTAAGCCCTTTACAATGAACTGGTCTGCTGCCATAAAAAGCTCTTGTACATTTTCTTGTGTCACCGGAACAAATTCAGTGTAGGCAAACTGAACGATGAGCTTCATGATGTCAGGTGACACATTGGGAATGTCAAAGACCCGTCTGTCTGGAGTGGACCAGCGGGTGAAGAGAGCCCTGTTAGGCAGGAAGGAAAATAAAGGGGGTTCACATTTTACATTCATAATCACACTTCATACAATAATAATAATAATAATATATATAATATATATATGTGACAAACAGAAAACGGATGCAATTGCATTAACCCTTAGGGACCCTCTTTTTTAGGGGGGCATTACCATGATTAATTAACTCTCATAAGTTGTTGCAGCAATTTTTGTGTTGATACCATTTGTTACACAGATTTGGTGCTGAATTGATCTTATTTATTTGTTATAATGTCTTATATATGTATATATGTCTTGTCTTAATGTTTTTTATACACCTTTTAACTGTTGCTGCTGTACTGACTGAGGCGCCAACTTAATTTGTAAATCACCTTCAGCAAGCTGAATGTGTACAGACAGTGAACTTTAACTTAACAACAAAAATACATGAGTATATCCTTTTAAAATGTCTTATTTCACATGGGTATGTATATCTTCTCCATGAATCAGCATCCCCCTATTAACACCCAAGAACCAACTCACATGAAGTACGGGCTGCAGTTGCAGAGGACGATCTTGTGCACAGGAAACTCAACGTTGTCCACTCTGATCACCGCGTCACAAAGCTGTTGTTCCAGACGGAGCTCATTAAACGCCGACATCTTTGCTTTCAGTATGAGGACTTGTGCAGGTTTCTCTACTGACTTTCAACAACTTGCTCTAGTTATAAGTGACCCTTCCTAACCCTAACCCTACTCAGTTCATGACAGGATTCTAGAAGGGACTAGTATGACATCACAGAATGATGAGCCACCATTCCAATGACAAGTTCTGAAAAAAAGGGTTCTATGATGACAGCTTTTGCTGTGATGCACATTCATCTCATCAAATGTTACTGTAGTGGGTTGTGTTAAGGCAATCCTCTAAACACAAGCCAGGTGTGGCAATGTTTTGTATAGCTGCTAATTCACAGACATACAATGTTGCTGTGAAACACTTAAGAACCCTAACAACCTATGCATAAAATGAATGTTATGAGTTTGCCAGAAGCTGTTTCACAGGAAGGGTGTAAATTGCTGCCCTCTTCACCCCTTTATTTACTGCTCCACATTTGACCACGGTACTTTTCTATTCAAATGAAAATTGAGGAAAGGAAGTCGAGAGCTGTAAACAGAGACAGCTCGCCTTCAAAGTAAAAGTTGCGTGTTTTCAAACGTGCTTGCTCCAGCGATCAATTTAAGAGCTAAATTAAATAAATAAACAAATATTCTAAATAATGAACATAATATATTACTGTTATAAAGTAATATTTCTGCCACTTTCCCACAACTGATCGTGAGGAAACTGCCAATGGGCGCAAACACTGTATGTGATGATTCATTATATCATCAATATATTTATTTAAATAAAGGCTTCTTAAACTATTTGGGTGAATAGTTCAAGCTAGAGTGTTGAGACTTGTGATGAGAAAGAGTAGATTTATCTTGAACTTTGAATTTATTGCTGGCATTGTTGTCAAGACAATGACACCACGAAGCTATCCCAAGTAAAATCCTTCAAGTTTATTCACTGTTTGCACTTTTAACTATTCTACATACAATAAAATAAATGAATAATAAAAATCCTTTTGCAGGATTATTCTCTGGGCTGTGTATAGAGTGCTTCTACATCATGACTTTCCACAGCATACAAATCACTTTTAAGCATAAGATCATTTTAATTTCAAACCCATACTTAATGAAACCCAGAACCTGTTTATTAACTACAGTGTATTGACCATTTTAAATGAACTATATAGCATGAAACTTGTTGTGCTTTGACATATGCATTTGAAGACAAATACTGAGGTCATAGATCTTATCTCATAAAGTTATTGCACAACTTAATTTGGCTTTTCATGTGTGCATGCTTCGACAGCACAGAACCCTAACCCCAGACATTAATGAACTGGCAGCCAAGAAAAGATGCCAAACATCTGGCTCTGGACCATATGCATAAAAGAATGTAGCCTATTTCCTTTTGTCCAATATCCTTTCTATCCTGTTTATTAAATGTTGACCCTATTTGGCCCTCAACGTTGTCCCAATTTTTAATTTTGGCATTTTCTGTGATTGAGTTTGACACCCCTGTGCTACAGTGTGTGAATGGAGCATTAAGTCGTTGAGTTTTACCGTAATCTTGCCGTAAGTTGATTAAGTTTAAACGGTCACAGCGGTACACTTAACAAATGACCGTCCTGCTACGTTGATTTAAATGAGATCCGTTCGACTGCTTCGTTTCATCTCAATGAGCTGCAGTCGCAATGTTGAGGGCAGCGATGACAGCAGTGATGAAAACAACAAGGAGAGCAGCAAAGACATATCATACGGAGAAGCGGATACAGAAATGAAGAGGAGGAGAAGAAACCTTGAATAAGAACAGGACAACAAGAGCTTCGGTTTGTTCATGTGAACTCTTTCTTTTCGACCGAATGAGTTTGACCTGTGAGGTGGTAATACATTAGCAAGACTAATGTATTCCTGTAATCATCTGATCCGTGTCTCCTCTCAGAACGGATCACTGCTCAGCTTCACCTCATGCAACGCTTAGGTCCGGCTGAGACTGAGGTATACTTTAATACTCTTTAATAAGAGTCTGTTTGAGCACACACGTTATCAGTATAGAGTTCTGCAGTCCTATCAATACTAGACAAACAATGCACAAAGCTTTGCGACAAACACTCGGGGCCCCACCAACCCACGGGCCCCAGTGCAACCTGCCCGCCTGCACTAGTGAGACATTTGACGGTTTATAGCCTTTCCTTAAATACCTGTGGGTAAATTAGGCTTTTCATGCAGTGATGATGGATTTTGATATGATTTTTTTCGTCAACACGTCTTAATTTCAATCAATACAGCCGTCAACATGATCACACTTTACTCACCTTTATGCACGTAGATGCCACCTGAAGGTTTTCCTTCCAACGACCAGTCCGTGCGTATTCACTTTAACGTTGTGTTGAGGTGTGAGCTCTGCAGCTCTCAGGTGTAGACACTTGACGGAGGACTGAAGCTGCTGCTGTCACTCTGTGGCTTCACCGACATATAGACACATTACATAACTGCACATAAACACTCCTGTGCAGGAGAAGTGGGAAGCTTAAGGCTCTAAAGCAAGATAAACTAATTTAATTAATTACAAATAATAAAGGAAAGAAACGCAATTAGAGCGTAAACTGCTTCTCCACGTCTGATCCCTGAGGATAAAGGATCTGTAGGGATTTCTAAACTTTATACTTGATCCGCGATGAAGTAGGCTGTTTAGCAATATTTAGAGCTTAACAACGATTCCTGTCGCTCTTTCATGACTCCTTCATAACTTAGTTGTGTGTCAAATCTTCCCGACAACGTGAGGCAAAAAGGCCATTCCTCTTCCTAAATGATATCGTGCACGGCTTTCTAGAACATGAAATGAAAGATGCACCGGTGGATGACGATTAACGACCGCTCGAAGGCTCGTAAAATAACCTTCAAAGCAAGAGCTCAAAACCAAAAATCAAGCTCTTTTGAACATCACTGAACAATCTTCAGCAGGATTACACGACACACAGTGCATGCTGACATCATTTCCTGGTTATTAGCCGGCAGCAGTTCCATTAAATCACTTTGGCGTGTGCCTCGTATCAATGCAATGTGAGTAGACGATGAATAAGAGAGCCAGAAAGGTCATTTAATATAATATTTAAATTTATTTTTAAATAATTCTCCTTGAGTGCCATTCAGCTCAGTTTAGCCATGATTCAACCACAATCTGACTTTCAGTTGTATTCTTATTTTACAGGAATTGTAGTATAATAAGTATAAGTATTCAGCGAGTGTCACTATGGTAAAATAAATAGCTTGAGAGAAAACTAACAGAATACGAATACGAGAGGGAAATGTCACTTTATGACTCACATGGCACACTTTGTATGAGTTGCCAGCCAGAGTAGAGCATATATATTTAATATAAAATCCCTTTCAGATCCTTCCTGTTTATCCATAACAGATCGCACAATATATCCCAATGAGTAGCAAATGACAGGAGCCTCGGGGAGCAATTATTTCATGGGAGGTTCTTCAGAAAGTCGATAGCACATGTGGCGCTGCTCCAATAAGTCAATATATTTGCGTCACCTCCCTTAAGTGCCTGTATGGCCTGAAAACGTCTCTGCAAGTGTCATTTTTTGATCAAAGCAGCTACCTAGATTTTAAATAAACCAGGTCACTCCTCACTTTATCTGTAATCTTCAGTTGTTTTTTGTATGAAACAAGTTTTTTGCCATTCCCCCCCCCCCTCCCTCCCTCTCTCCCAGACACATGGTTGCATGTTCCAAACACTTACATCACATTGCTCACGTCTCCTGTGCATTCTCAGAGTTTCTCTGTGTGCGTCTTGTGTTGGAAATGTAAAACCCTGCATGATGATTTGCATAATCACGCATGTTAAGCCTTTGAAGTCCTGCTTGTCCCCCTCCCACAGTAAATCTCTGCCTCCATGATAGTTATGTGTGCGCACATGTGATGTGATAGCAGCAAAGCTTCAAAAGAAGATGTATTTTTTAACACAGATTTTATAACATTAACATTTACGGCTGATACGGGGTAACATTTTTCACTGCTTACATCCACATCAGAGAGCAATAAAGTAGACTTTCTTGAGACACATAAAATACAGATTGTTGCAAAATTGGTGTTTCTTTGTCTCGTACTAAACACTGAGTAAATGCAATACAGTGCTTTACTTTGCAGTCTTGAGATTAAGTTGCAGCTGTGCCAGTGTAGGTGGAAATTAGGCCTTGACGCATAAACAGGAATGTTTTATCACTTTGTGCAAAAGTGGCCACCTGATCACTTCTTAAAGGTGCAACATGTAAGATCAGTTTAAAACATTCAAAAAACATTATCACCAGAATGTGAAGAGGTTACAGTGTTGACGTTATGTCAAAGACGTCCATGTGTTGTGTTGCAGATATCTTCTGAGTTTAGCATGCTAACCAGCTAGCCCCGACCCGTCCTGTCTTGTAATACCGCCTGTTCCTCTAGAGGTGATAGTGAGTCACTATAGCGTCCAGTCTGTCCTCAGTCCAACACGAGAGGACGCAGAAGTAGAGCTGTCCCGAGGGCTCGTCGTGTTAGAGGTACAGGGACTGTGTACATGTTAATAGTTTATTTATTGGATTAAATCTAAAGTGGTAGAAACGAGAAAACGTATCTTATAAAAATATATATATATATTTGTATAAAACATGCACCACAAGAATGCACTGGTGTTACTACTATTGTTCTTGTGTAGCATCAATGGGCTACAACCACACTTCATAAATTATCCTTATATCCTTGAATTATTAGGTTATTAAAATCAAAATGTATTTAATTTATAATGTAATAATTTGCTTCAAATGTTGGCAAAGCTGGAACAAGTGAAATGTAACTTTCTAAAGTATAGAGGCGTATTCATGATGTCTAATAAATATGACACATTGTATTTGACATGCGGGCTATATCGTCTTTATCTTTCAGTCCAAATCACATTTTCCCCTCAGGACAGTCAATTTATCATCAATATAACAAAGCACATCCCACTCAATGTGTGCATGCTGATGTGGATTCACGGTTCAGCGAGAGCTAAAGTAGGATGTTACTGGTAGAGCATACAGCTCTCTGCAGGGTCTCTCAGGATGGAGGAATGTGCCGTGCATGCATCAAGGATGATTTGTCATGAGCTGAGCAGGGTGTGTAGGCGGATTATGTCTTTGAGGATCCGTATGCAAGAGATGTGAGAGGAGAATATAGAGTGGGTTTGTTCTGGAGGGAAAAACTTGTGAAATGAAATTGTTGTGCAAAATCTTTTTTGCACGTTTAAGGAAATCTGTGAAGCTGAATAAAATACACATTTAATGGAAGGAACCCATTGTGTGGAATGAAAGAAGCGTCTCTCAGTGGATGCCACTTTGATTGAGTGGCAGAGAATATGCCTTCATCACCTGTCAGACGGATACTTCGGGGCAGAATTCTGAACTATATTTAGCTAAAAGGTGGCAGACCAGAATGAAAGAGCTGTGGAAATGAACCGTCACCGTCACAAAGAAACGAGCACCTTGACCAGTCTGACAGGTGGTAGATTTAAAATGGTAATTTCACACACAGCCCTATGAGAAGAGAAGGTTATGTACTATAAATAACCGTGACTATCTGATGTATTAATGTATTTTATATGTCTGGGGGACTGATCGGCCTCGAGCTGAGCGATCGTATCTTTATTCAGAAACCATGGTTATAAATGTAACCGTGGCTTAAACCTAAATAATGCAAACAAGGAAGGAGGATGAGGGATGGAGGGATGTGGGTAGAGGGATGGAGGAATAAAAGGAGAGAGAGAGAGAGAGAGAGAGAGAGAGAGAGAGAGAGAGAGAGAGAGAGAGAGAGAGAGAGAGAGAGAGAGAGAGAGAGAGAGAGAGATACACACACTTCCCTCTAAATTAGTACTAAAGATAAATCAGTTCTTGAAATAAGATATAAGCAAGTAAATCAAATAATGAAACAGTTTATTAAGTTTTTAATAACGACACTGTATCATTTTATATGATATCGGACAAAATGAGTGAAGGAGAAGCATATTACTGAAGTCACTGAGGCATATTTTGACCCATATTCAGTATCTTTCAATGTTTCTGCCAACATTCCATCCCTGTTATGTAAACCCACCTTTCACCTGTGATTTCTCTCACAGTGTCCCAAAAACAAAGAGAAAGCCCAGAACGGTCCGTCGCAGATAGACAACTAAGTCAGAATGAGGAGAAGCAACTCTACGCTCATTGGTGGTGGCGTCCAATTGATCTGGAATAAGGCTGGGTAATTGCACTTTCCTTTCATGTTGGGTCTGTTTGGATTCCGAGACCAAGGAGGATTACTCCGCCTCCAGCAGACACCCACGCTCGAAAGGCTCCCTCGCTGTGATAACTTGGACCATACTCGCTTCAGAGGAGAATATAAGGGGAGGTGGGAGGATTTAGGACTCTGGTTTATTACTAGTGCCAGATCTAATTAAAAGTCCACGTCTTTATTGTATCTGTATCTCGTCCAACAGAGTTTCAATACCTGGACATTTGGTGGTGACTCATTTTGGTTCTGTGGGTGTACAAGAAAATGTAATATAAAGATAATAAGCCACGGCCATTTTTGGAGATTCTGTTCTGAAAGGATTGAGAATGAAACATGGGAGTTTACAAATGACCACATGCTTCTGTGACTTCTCTTGGAGGTCTACAGGTGTCCACACAGACTTGACACATCATTTTAAATGGTCAATAAAGGGAATACTGAACTACAATAACCCCGCCAGTGCCCGAGACACTCTACAGAATAAATATATTACTGTATGCATAAGTCGACTGCCTGCAGGTCTGAAGGGAGAGGGTCAGCTGCTTCAGGAACTAGAAGATAACAAGGGAAGGTTAAAGAGCTGCTTTGCCTTCAGATAGTGCAACACTGTCCTTTTAATACAACACAAGCAGCAATGGTGCCGAGGCAAATCACAATAATCGAAACAAAACTGTCTGAGAAAAGATCTAAGAGGGCAAAACAGCAGCAGGTATCCTGCAGGGCTTCAGTAGATAAATCAATCCCCAGCTAACTGCAGGAGCCCCGGCCACAACACGAGCTCCCTCACAATAAAACCTGTAGTTTGTGCTCCTCTCAGAATGAGTTTGACCTGATGGAAGTCTGCCGTTGCGGAGGAAAATCCATACCACACAAATATTGCTGCCGCAACAGGAAATTGGCTGACAAAAATAGTGTAAACAAAAAAGTCATAACTGTAGTGTCAAGAGCCTTTAGCCTGAACTCCTGGGCCTACAAATCTCTGCTGGCAATCCTCGAAGAGCTTCATGGTAGCTTTGTGAGAATATCAAAACAATAACAAAACATTTGTTACATTTTTGTCAAATTACTAGAATTCTGGTGATTGAGATCCCAGTGCTTTCTGGGTAATCTGGCCCCATTTCACAGGAATAATACCTGCGAGATCCTAGTATGTTTCCCCATGTGTGGTTGTGTGTCTACCGGTGCATTCACATACTGAACAATTAACACAGACTGCCAAAGATGCTGCATGTCCCACTTTAAAAATGCCATTATTAGAACTTGCAGCATTATTCAAGTTTCATAACAAATTGTGCTTCAAGTTACAAATAACTTTCATTTGTGTTGATTTTGGCGGGCCCTGAAGTGAGTCCTTTTAGAAAACCTCTCATGTAACTGCAGCAAGGTCTGATAGTCTGCCCAGCTTAATCCTGGTTCTGTTTCTCCCGTACCTCCCTTCCCTCCAGTGGGTCCTGCAAGCGAAGCCGGATCTGGGTCTGTCCACGGTGGACCGGTCTCTGCTGGAGGATCTGGGTCTGTCCACGGTGGACCGGTCTCTGCCGGAGGATCTGGGTCTGTCCACGGTGGACCGGTCATATAGAGGATCAGGACTAAACTGAGACTGTTTCATAACCAGTTAAAAAGTTCCTCACAGTAACTTTAATCAATTTTTCCGACTTTTCCAGCTGAATCAATCCTTGAAACTTGTGGGTTCACCGCGATGCTGCAGGTTTCTGCCGTCCCTCCACATCTGACCACCAGCGTCATGCGGCAAAGTCTCTCCTCCTCGAGTCCTCGCCGATCAGTCGAGTGTCTCTTCAAGGAGCTCAATCCTGCTCGGGAAGGCCAGATGGCGCGATCAGCTGGCAGCTCGGCACGCAGGGGGGCTTGTCCTTGCTCGGATCCCTTTGTCGTCTCATGCCTGCTTGGATCTCCATCAACCTGTGCCAGGCCGGCCGGATCAAAGAGAATATTTAAAAGACGCTTTTTCTGTGTTGGTCTGGTTTTAAAAAAAGGAATCAGGAGGTTTCTCCTTCTGTTGCGCTTCTCGATTGAACAGTGGGAGGGCTGGAGACGAACCTCCCACTGCTGGTTAACTTTCTAAGTGGAAGAGGATGTGACAGAGCTGCTGACGTACGGAGACTTGATCTTGGCGTTGTATCTCGCTTTGCATCGAGGCCCCTGTTGAGAGACGACAGCGAGTTTTTTCACTCGGCCTCCTCGCACGATAAATAGGTTATTGAGCTACTTAGTGACGTTTCTTGATGCATGGGCCCCTGTGGCTTCTCTCAGTTAATATTCAGTCTGTCAGTGCGTAGAACCCACTCTGTCATTTGTTTATTTAACCTTTACCTCGCCAGGATAATCCCATTGGGATTTTAAAGGTGTGTCTGCAGCGACCACTGCTGTTTTGTGTGATGGAATGAACACATTAACCCACTTCCTGTTTTCCCAGCAACACGTCTTCCTCCGTCGCTCTCGGCAGCCTCACAGGTACACGAACCACGGACATGACGGCATCAACATCGCGGCCGTGAAAGATATTCAGTGATTAGAACATTCCACGTTTAAATATCCAGGCTTAAATATGCAAAGATATGTGTTGGCGTGATTCTCACCTGCAGTGTGTTGAGTGCTGAGCTCTGAGTAATCGCCGGAACGGAGTCTAATCTTCCCGTCTGAGCCCCAGAAAAGAGATGTTGAACACGGTGGAGCAGCTGCTTAACATCTCCAGAGTCTGACTGGTGATCACAAAATCATGTAGAACAATGTGCATATGCTTTCATTTGTTGTTGTTTTTCACTCATTCAAACAGTTTATAAGAAGACACGAAATATAAACGACACAGTGGACTTAATTCTGTGTACTATATATGGAAATGTGTTTCCAGCAGCTGGTTACAGCCAAAATGTATTAAAATTCAATCACAATCATTGATTGTACAGCAATAACACAAGCTATAAAGGGAATTCTATATAGTACTATATGTGGTTGTATTGTGAGTGTAGGAAACACAAACATGTAACATCACCTACAAGTGATGGAAATGATTTATTAGACTCATGGCACTCTATTTGAGGGAGAGGTTTGATCTTTCTTCGCTGCTACGGAGTCAAAGATGTTTAGATGTTGGCAGTAGTGATGTTCAGTTTTATACAATGCAAAGATTATTTCCACTTAAAATGACGGCGTGTGCGTTCCTGACAACCTAGTGTTGCCATTGTACATTGAAGCCATCGCTCTCTGTGCTATCGAAGACTTTTTCGGAGAGGATTAAAATGTCAAAAGGCAGATGTCTGAATGAACTCTTCACACCCTGAGTGAATCACCTTTTATTTGATCAAGAACACGCCCTCAGTCGTCTCTCAGACTTCAGACTGGAGCTGCGGCCGGCTGTGCGAGGCCGAGATAATGACTTTTGTGCTCTGAATAGATGACGGTGGGCTCTTTCTTCCTCCTCACCTCTGGAGAACATTAGTCCTGTCACAGCGCTTGTCCTGAAGCTGAAGGCCAGGCTGTAATGAGCGCCGGCCACTGGTGACGATGTCATCACCCGGCTCCAGGGGGAGGTGGCCGAGGAGTAAAAAACGTCCAGGTCTGTGCCCCTCCTGCCCTCCTTCGTCCTCACTGATGACTAATTAGGCCCCACAGGTAAAGGAATTAGGAGGCGTCTTAGGAGAAAGCAGGCAGTGGTGGGAAAAACCTGAGGATATCCATCTAGCTGTGTGTCCTGTCTGACCTTTACCAGTTGTTTTGAGTTACCCATGGCAGCTCATTTGTCGGTAAATGGGAGAGTCGTGTATTTTTCACATGTGGCGTGCTTCCCTCTCATTATCTATGCTCTTGCGATCCCTAATTAGCTTGCAGAAGGTCAGCTCACCTCTGTGGTGTGAAACAATGCAGGGATACACTTCATTGGTTCTGCCTTCACACACCCACGCACACTTACATAAGCATGTGTAAATATATACATGAACACACACACGCTGAATGACACCGAATGCAAAATACATACTCCCCACTGTGCTCTTTAGGAGGTACAAAGTGAAGAAAAATGCATGAAAATGCGTGAATGTAAATCGGGATTTGATGATTTCAACACAATAATCAGAAACACTTGGTTTCCAGGTGGATTTGGTCACATTGGTTGTTAAAAAGAAATGCTGGGATGAATCGGCTTGGCGCAGTAACACTGTGTCCTGGAGAAACTCCTTAATGGCAGACCAGAGCAACATCCTCGCTGCTGTCTTCCCCACAGGTGTATTTCCTGTCAAAACCCAAAAGTGGTTCACTGGAGAGGATAAGACACAAGTCCTCGTCCCTCTGGGCCTTCTTCACAACTGACAACCTCTTAATTTGCATCAGGATTTCTGCATTTCAGGGAGACATTTTGAACAGAAAACACTGGAACGCTTTGGTTTCACAACCACTTCGGCCAGTAACATAACAAATCCTCGTGATAGTTTAATGAATGTTTAGGAAATGGAGGAGCAGGAGTCTCATACCTCATGGGACACAGGGTTATTGTTGCTATACTTTATGTCCTGGACATATGGGGCAGATGTATATGGCAGCAGTTGAACCACAGTTATTGTTAAACCTTCCCACCGACTAGCAGGAAGAAAGGCGAATTAAATTAAAGCGCTTAATCTCCTCTCCCCCATTTGTAAGGACTAGAAATATATGCGGCTTCTTTTACTTTAATGAGTAATACTTGGATGGAGCGCAGAGAGCAGGGTGATGAATGGTGCTATATATCAGAGGCACCACCTTATCGTGTGCGTGGGTTTGTGTAGAAAACATTATGGGCCCGTTTATGACTTTGGTCTGTGAGTGCATTACCGTATGATGGTGATGATGTAATCTGTCATGTTAGCTGCAGAAATGAACAAAGGAATAATCACCACAACAGAGATTTAATAGTCTTTATCCTGAGGATGTGTGTATGTATATAAACAATATGTTGTGTATTTATATATGCATGAACAACATATATGCTAGGCATGTACCCGAATCCAAATATGTAATTAGGGAAAGCGCAAATAATGTGATGGAAACATCTTTCATCAACCCGTATCTATTGAGATGGATTTTAGATCTACCAGTGTGGGTCAAATCAAGGAAAATAGTGGTTTTAGGGAATCTTGAAAACTGTGAAACTGTACAGGCCATGTTTGTGTGAAAGGGGTGACAGAGTTCAAGGGGGACCTTGAAACTGTCACGAGAACTGTCTGTGTTCCCACGACATTTGCCCAGGTTCCTGCAGAGACAGACACCTGCTGGTCTTTGAAGTGGCATGGGGGAGCCTCGAAACAGTGAAATCGTAAAACAGCACAGGAGTGATCATGGTGCACAAAGGGAACAGAGGTCATCCACAGGTCAGAGGGTGCCTTGTCACAGACACAAGATCTGCACCTGCAAGCACAAGCACCTGCACCTGCAATATTATCAAATAATCTACAAAGTAACACATTTGAATCAATTTGGGTTGGGAGGGTGGTGGTGGGGGGGGGTCATAACATTATAAAAGGTACCTGAGCTGCCATTTCAGTGACGGGCATCATGGCAGCAAGAGGTTGAGAGTGATTTGGAGGATGTGACTGATTATTGACTAGTTTATAATAAGCATTTTATTATGTAATGTTTTGTGTTCTTAGTGGTAAATGTTGAATTAATATTGATAATTATGATTTCTTATGATATAGCAGTGGGGACCAGCATTTAATGGTTGCAATGATTAAACATGGTTGTATTATAAATTCCAACAGTTCCAGAATGTTCATGCCATTTTCAAATTCAATAAAATATATTTAAGTCATTATGGCTTTTATGTTTTTATGTCTTATGTAAAACAGGACATGATAATGTGTAATAGTAGAGGTTTTTCTCCAAAAACGAATGTTGTAAAACTTAAAAAATACACTCTCCCTGCTCTCTGAAACATTCATTAAGGAATGATCATACATTTATTAATGAGACATAGGCTATTTAGACATTCTAAATAGATCTGTAGTTTAAAATATGGTATAGACACTTACTATGAGGGAATTCTTGGTCTGGGTCAAAATTGACCCGAACCATACTGTGAAGGCATTAAATATAAACAGTATGTAAGTACTTACATACGTAATGTACTTATTTTGTTATGGAGCCTTTTGAGCTGCCCTGAGGCCAACAGCAGTAGAATAGATTAACCGAGAAGCTTCCACATGTGAATATGTGGGTCTGAGGGAAAATATAGTGCAAGATAGAACATAATAAAACGATAGAAATGAACCTGCATGTCACAGAAACCTTTATAAATCCCACGTTCGAAACAAAGAACATGTACGAGACCATGCTGCTTTCGGCGAAGTGTGATCAGCGACTCATTTGTCGTCAGTGATCTTCCCACAAAGAAATCCTCGGGGAGTGAGCGGAGCACGATAATGGTGTTTTTCTAAGATAGGGACTCGCATGTGGCATCCACTTTCTAGGCAATTATGACAAAACGTGATGTATTTCCCCCAACTTTAATAACATGTAAAGGACTGATGTCACCACATGTACCCAGTATAATCCCCAAATCCTCTTAATGGTTTCCCTTTGACAGGAAGAATAACAAGAAGGCCTTTACTGGGAGTATTGCAATACAAATTCATATGAAACCATTAGGTACTGCTGGAGACTGTAAGACATTGTAAATTAACATTTACAGTACTAATTAAATCCATGCTTGTTTTAAATGATCTGCTGCTACCAGAATCTAATCTTTTATTCAGTCTGGATTTTAGGTCGGACCAGAAAAAATTCCCATTTTGAGTGACAATAATTAACAGAATATGAATTACATCTTTCAATACACTAATTCAAGCTAGGTATAGTCCTTAAAAGTCATTACATTTTTTTTATTTTGATGCGAAACATGATTTTGATATTCATGTTTCGCAATAACTTTCGTCAAAATATAAATTTGTACAATACTTTGGTTTATGGCCAAAATACCAGCAAAACCGACATTCCCATCAGCCTCAGCTGCATCTTGTGTTTGGTGCTAATTGGCCTAGCTAACATGCTAAACTAAGATGGTGAACACGGTAAACATTAGCATGTTAGCAAGCTGTCATTAGCATTTAACTCTACTGAGTCGCTGGCATGGCCGTAGGTTGATATTATTATGCCAAAGTGATCTTAACTGAACTTTATTCTAATCGCCACATACATGTACATAAGTAGGAGCCGGAGATCAAACAGCCGACCGTTTAAAGGACAACCCGCTCTAACGTCATCCGTACTCGTCATATTTTTGGCGCTTTGGCAGGAAACCCCGCCGTCAGCCTTTTGCACAGTACCTTGACCCTTAAGGTTCGTGGGTGGTTAACGCTGTGAAACGGCCACAGTTAACGTTGTAACGCGTGTTTTAAGTTTTGAAACGTTCGCGGTCAACCTAACAAGAAGTTAGCGTTGTAACACGTGGTCAACGTCGTGAAACAGTCACGGTTTGGTTTTGGCAATCGTCATTAGATTTCAAATATGTTGGATTAACAAGCCAGAGGAAATGCCAGAATGCTTAATAGGTCAGACTTCCACATAAGCTTCTCAGAAACTTGGTGTGAGAGAAGGTTGTTTTTTGTTATTAGCACTCCTGCTGTTTGTTAAAGTTTGCTCGGTCTCTAAAAAGCAAAGTTTGTTTTGCATATTATATGCTGTGTATGCGTTCCGATTGGTCCCGCACACCTACAGACAGCAGTTATTGTACCCTGGCAACCTATCTTCATGCCAAGGCAGCAATTACGGCGTAGCATGATGGCAAGCAACAAAGGGTGGACAAAGTGCATGTGCAATTATGCTTCTTCGCGCGACACACGCTGATCCGTCAGGTCACCAAGCTCAGCAATCACACATGACACCGATTCTCACACTCACAGCCGGCGAAGCAGAACAGACGCTGGTGTTATGTTGCCACGAGAAGCACGGAGATGATTATGTGACAAGAAAAACACAGGCTTCTGGAGTTTGTGTGAAGCAGCTGTGAACTTAAGCTCCGTCGTGTAATGCACCTGAAAGAATCTGTAATTAACAAGTGGCCTGTTCAGATCTGAATGTGGGGATTATGAACAAGAGGCTATGATGGAGGCTTTTGTTCCACTGTTCTGAGTTAACTTTTCAGAACTCCTTTTAAAACTCCCATCTGTGCAATTACACCTGTAAACAACTCGAATGAAAACAAGAACGTTTAGATTGTCAAGAAAGGTCAAAAATATTAGTGCACACACTGAAGTCTTCAATCTTTCTAGTATTTAAGCAGCTTCGAGTAAACTTTCTCTCAGCCTTCCTGCAGGTTTTCTTGGCTGCAAAGTGTGAGATCCACACGGCACATTGAGCAGGTGTCGTATGGGAAACGTGAATACACATTTACAGATCCGGTTTGACAGCTTTCCTACACGTGTTAGCTGCGATATTGCTTAAAAAGCTGAACTGTTGATTGGTTCGCATGTAAATATCCTGCATGAGTCAAATCGGCTGATCGCTTCTGAAGATTATTGGCTAAAAAAGAAAAGTTTGCTTTTCTAACAGATGAATTAAGGCATTCTTAGAGTAAAGAGAAGGATGAGCAGGCAATAATCCAGCACATTTAGAAGGAACTAATTGAAAGTTCAGCATTCACAGAAAACGACTTGGTTAGAGTCAAAAAGCAGATTGTCACAAATGACCCATATTAGAATAATAAGAGTATCAAGTTATGCTTGGCAACAGTACATAGTTAGCAAGATGTTAAGTACGGTCTATCTAATTATTTTAGCAGATACTCTTTCACATTTTATTTAAAAAAGTAAAAGAATAGATAAATTAGAGGTTACCTGGGAAATGAAAATGATAATTTCATCCCAATTTTGTCAAGAAGCTGACCAGTCGGACCACATTTGACCTATTTCTGCATGTAAAAGTTAGATAATTATTTTCAAAAATGTAATACTGTTTACTGTGCAGCTGTGGAGAAATACATTATGCATCATCAGCAACTACTGCGGCTGCATGAAAACAGATCTTTCAAACCAGCAGCGGATAATATTGACGAGTGAGACCGACAAAGTGTCCTGCAATAAAGGCGTAAATCAAGTTCAGAGTAACTTATGCAGTGGATTTGGCATGTTGTCCCGACGCTGGGGAGGAAACAAGGGCGCCCGGGTCCGATCCATCTGTCTCTAGGATTGGGTCATCCAAAAAAAAATCTGAGGGAAAGAAAGATGGTGGATGAGCTGACAGGAAAGCAGGCATGGGGGCCTTTTGCTGGCTGCCAACTTGGCTTCACACGGCAGCACTGGAGCGACACACATCTGTGTATCCATGTGGTCATTGTTGCTCACTTTACTGACATGGAGAGAGGAGGATAAACAGCCTTCAGGGTTTACTTCTCGCACTGCATAAGAAATGAGCGAGGCATTTTCAATATTAAATATAGATGAGATGATTAATGCATATGCTCACTGTTTCTGAGCAAGGGCTCCAATAATTAACCCCAGCAGCCCACGTTAGCGAGCGTACTGGCGGCTGGTGGGTGTTGAGGTGCAGATGGCAGGGGAGTGCCCGGGAATCCGACGCAAGCTATTTGGAGCTGCTGCGTCGGCGAGGTTACGCTCCCTCTGTGTTCCCAAATCTTCATGAGAGCTGCAAGTTTTCACAGGAAACCAATAAACGGCTGCTAAATATAGGAGAGCGAGGCTCCAAAAACAAAGTTTCTCCAGAAACTGAAGTTTGGTGCAGAGGAAGGATCCTCGTCGCTGTCGTGGAGGACCTTTTTTCTTTTTCTAATGAAGCGGAGACTGCCCAAAGGTCCAGATGGCTGTGAACCACAGGGTTCTCTTGTGAACCACAGGGTTCTCCAGAGAATCTTTCCGTTGAGACCCCTCTGTGATATTTCGAGGGCCAGTTTTGGAGTTGGAGTAAATGCTCCAAATGGTCTTTATACACAAACTAAATGAAGTCATCATTGAGATAAAGCATGTTTTGTCGTCCTCAATTGATCCATTTAGCCGTTAGATGTTTTGTATAGTTTGTATGAACAGTAATAAGCTACAATTTTCACCTTTTCAAGGCTTTTTATTCATTTTCTTCCAACTGCTTGTCCAATTAGCAGTTTAGGTCTCAGCCTGTGGCTCCAATGGCTTCTCACTTTTAGTTTTTCCACCTGAAGAAATCCCCACGACACAAAGGCTCTGTGTTCCTTTCAGGATCTTAAAGCACAGAAATCAGAAGGCTTGAATATTTTATTTTATTCTCCAAATTGCATGAAAATTTCACCTGGAAGCATTCAATGATGTTGAATTAGTTTGTTTTTCATAGATGTATACAAACCTTTTTTGTAGTGCTTTGTCTATGCTGATTAGGATGTGTGGCTCTACCCGCTCAGCCGTTGCTCCTCTCTGAACTGGAACTGATTGGAGCAACACCCGGTCCGGTCCTCCAACCCCGAGGAGGCAATTTGGCCAACGAAGCTACAATGTTTGGCTGATTTTAATTGAACAGCTCGTCACTGTACCTCTTGGTGTTGTGTTTGTTCTGAATTAGTGAACACTAACTGTGGTGGTTAACTCTTTGAATAGAGATACTCGATGGAAACTGGGCCAGGTTAAGCCTCAAAAACTGATTTAATTACACTCCAGGAAAGTCTTTTGTTTAGTGTTGGTAGGTTCAGGGGTTATTTTTTGGTAAGTTGTATTTATTTATTTGGTTTTGTTATTATTACTCTTTTTGTTATACCTCTTTTGACCTCTTTTCTTGTACATATTTCTTTGATTTGAACAGAACCCACCAGTCTTATATTATAGTCGCTGCTCCTTCGTGTCAAACGGGGCCAGCTGAGGTGGTCCGGGGATCTGATCAGGTTGCCTCCCTTTAGAGGTTTTCCGGGGGCCTCAAACTGGTAAGAGACCCCAGGGTTAGCCCCAGAACACGCTGGAGGAATCTGATATCTTGTCTGGTCTAGAGCGCCTCGGGGTTCCCCAGGAAAAGCTGCAAAACATTGCTGAGGAGCGAGACGCCTGGAATACCCTGCTGCCCCAGATGAGAGGAAGAGAACAGACGGATGGGTGGATTATTTATATGCTAATAGATTGTGTGACACCTGCATTTCCCCAGGGGGATGAATAAAGTATCTTCTATCTAGAAAATGAAGTCTTTCTGATGCTTCAAGTCACTCACTCAGTTTCAATATTTAACCAAGACCACAGGCTTTCCCCAACAATTAACCAAATGCTTTGAGTGCCTAAACAAAACCGGCAAAAAGATTAAGTGATGCTTTATAACCCAGGCAACAGCTTTCTGGATGCTCTATATCTATAAATGGCTGCTTTTAATAGGCAAGTATACAAGGCTTTATAGTAGTCAAGACGACTAGAAACACAAGCAAGCTTTTCTGAATCGTGCGTGCTCAGCTCATCTTCGCTTTATTGCACAAATGATAAGAGGCAGTTTTGGTCAATGAGTGAAAAGGAGTTTTTGTCAGATTCTTAAATGACACAAAGGTGTCTCTAAACCCTAAAGCATGTCAAATATACTTTAAAGTAGTAGTGTGTAAGTGTTAGTGGCACATCCCTCAGCTCAGCCCCTCCCTTTCCAAGCGATCGTTCATGCTGTGTTTGATCAAACATATCGGCGACGGCCAACTGAATTAGGTTTCACTTTTGTTTACATGTTCACAAATGCATTGATAAAGTATTGTCTTTTTACTCTCAAATATTTGATTGCACGTACAGTCACGAATCGTCAACTCGAGTATCCTTCACTTCACCTGGTTCACTTCACCACAGCGGCCAATCTGCTCGCGCGGGGGTATCAATACTACGATATTTAATTATTCAGCACTGGGGCCCGTTTAATACCGGGTTTAATACCTTCGGCTTACGTAAAACGCAAAAGGCTCTCGCTAGAGCCAGTGTCCGTTCTGGGCTTCTGTAGAAACATGGCGGTGCAGGATGGCGGCCTCAGTGGAGACGACCCAGTCCCTATGTAGATATAAATGGCCTTTTATAAGCTAAGGAACACATGAAGATTCTTAGTTTCGGGGGATTATACACTGATTAAGACATAGTTATTAATATTATATTCAATATCTGCTAATAAACCCCCCTTAATGTTACACTGTCCCTTTTAAAGTTTAGTGTTTTAAGATGCAGCTTTTTCTCAAACATTATATCTAGTGTGTCTCCTCACTGAGACCTTTAAAGTGTAAAGATCAAGTCTCTTCTGTTCTGTATTCTTCTCCCCGAAGCCAAATCTTTAGTGCAACTGGTGCAAAAGAGCCGTGACTCACAAGCTGGGTGGTCTGAATAAATGAAGGGAAACATCTCCCGGCATCGTGTTGCCGGGCAGAATGCAATTAGAGACGAGGATGCTGAACATAATTGGGTGTGACACATGTTAATAGCCTTTCATTAAGACAAATCTGGAGCCGCAATCTGAAGCCTGGACGAGAGGGCAGGAATCGGAGTGGGTGCTCTTGGAAAACAACAAGTCATTATGCTGCGGATCGAGCGCCGGCTGCCAAACGTGTGTGAAGTCAACGCCAAAAGGAGCGCGCAGGCCCGATTGCTCCCTCACAAAGATAAACTATGAAGCAGACTGTTATCAGTGCGCTTGCATCTCTGGCACCGCTTGGAAATTGCATTTGTTTATAATTTGAAGGGAGCACTCGCTGTGAATTACTGCCATTCTGCGTCGCAATAAAAGCAGCACAGGTTTGATGAATGAGGATTGCTTTTAGAGGATGAACCGCAGAGTCGACCCTGAGAGGGAATCATCTCGGTGTGGAAAAGCTTTTCAATTGAGCGGTGCGCAGCTAACAGGAAGAGGGCACGTATCGTTTCAGAGGGGATGTGAGCCAAATATGTCCTACATCCTGCTTCTTTTTAAAAACACGGTTGAGGCTGGAAAACACTTATACGAATAAATAACGTATAGCTGAAAGAGTGCAGCCTTCTTTAAGATGCATGCTGCAGCAGCGAGTCGTCTTCATTCACGCTGACCCACAGAGCTCCCTGCATGGGCAGCAACGACAAAGGCAGTCGTGTCTCTCTGCCGGCTCTGTCCACGCAGGGGGGGCATTGATCTTCATACAGAGATCTCTCTGTGCTCTTATCTCCCGGATTTCATAGATATCACGTTTGTTAGCTCCAACAGAGACGATGTCATTGAAGCCACAGGACTAAAGCCGATTTCATGAAATAAAGTAAGACCTCAACTCAAACCCAAAGTCAAAGTGGACAAGAAGCGAGATGTAAGAAGAGAGAAGGCGTGTCTCATATGTGTTACCAACATGATGGTCCTCTTTGGGAAGGGCAACATCATAAGCTTCCAGGTCAGTGTGTGAGAAAAAGTAACAACAACAACATTTAAACAGACATTATTTAAGGAATTGCTGAAGAAGACAATTAATTAAAAAGAAAAAACCTTTATTGGCCAAGTTTGTTGCCCTCTCTATTACACAGAAATATTAATAACAGCTAGGAACAAGCACAAGAGAAAAAGGGAAACATATCGGTGTATCTATAAATATTATATAAATGTATTTAAAAAACAGAAAATAAGACCTAAATGTTAAGTCAGGTTTTTAGAGCATAGGAATAACTGAATAGATTTACATGGACTGGATGATTATGTGCAGGATGGAGCGTGGAGGGTTCATGACGGTGACATTAATACTAATCTAAAACAACAGCGGTGGATATTTTGGTGTTATACGACTGATGTTAAGTGTTGAGTGACGGCTGTTTGTGTTTTATGGAGCCATTAAATGTAAACTGGAATAAGAAACCACTTGTTGTGCAACTATGTTAATCTTTGATCAGACCAAAATAGTCGGATAAATAAACAGAAGCTGTATTATTCATGTAGGTGAGTCGTGACCAATTATGTCTGTTTACTTGCTCGTAAAAGTTTCGTGGTGTTTTTGGAGGATAATTAGAAGAATTCCAAAGTTAGAAAGTTACACGAGCTTTGGGCTGTAGCTGTAAGTTGCTCATGTTCATAATCATCTTCTCACCACTAGTCCCCTGTTTAGGTTTCGGGGACGGAGGCCAAATGTTTCTTTTCTCAGCACGTGAATAACTGAGCCAAATTAGTTCGCCCACATATCACAGAAGACAACACGATGTAACAGCTGCCGTCTCCGGCCTGTGACAAAGTTCTGTTGGGAGGTTTGTTCCACCGATTCAAGATCAAATAAAGGAACAACATTAAAGTTAAAGTCACTTTAGAGACACTTTCTGCTTTGGTTTGAGCACAAATGTCCCTTTTATTAATAATATTTCTGCCAGTAATATGTATTTACTATATAAACACAGTTCAAAAACAGTTTTTTCGGAGACCTTTAGAGAAGTCAGTCAAAGCAATGTAATGTTATAATAGACAGCAGCTCTGAATGAAGAAATGGGACAACAATTCAAACAAGACATAAACCATGAAGGGCTTAACAACAAAGGACAACGGTAAGAAAACAATTCATGCAAAAAAAAAAGCCTTGTTCACAAACCGATAAAAAACAATAGAACACGTTTTGCTCTTCCATTGTTCAAGAGAAACATTTCCGCCTCACTAAATGTTTCTGTTGCGTCTCTGCTCCAATTAGCCGTCTGGTTTGTGTGACTACTCTGTACTCTAATGGTGCTGTGGTTATTCCTGCTGGTCCACCGGAGGTCACAGATCACTTACAGCCCCTCTAAGATGGGATTCGTACTGTATTTACAGCGGCAGCCCGGGGGAGAACGATGTTTGCCGCTGAGCAGCTCCAACAAACCGATGGGGAATAAACACATTTGTTTCTTTCATGCTGGTTGCTCTGCGTTAAAAATGCTTACAAACTGAATATTATTATTTTTTCAAGCCTTTATTCAAAGGCAAGGTTTGCTGAGCAGGCACACTGCCTCAGCTTCATGCACATACGTTTAATTAATTCACAGGGAGCTGCCCAGTGCAACACCAGTCCTGCATTGATTTAAAGTCAGTGGTAACAACTTATCCTGTTTAAATGTGATATCAGATTGTTCAGTTATGCTTCCCTCCCTTCCTTATTGAAAAAAATATATCTGTACTTCATCACTTTAACACAAATCTTTTCCTTATTGAGCTTCCTCTATTGAACAGCTCCTTAAAGCACCTCCAATCAATGTTTTGACTTTGGTAATGGATCAAATGACACTCGCAGTGAAAACCCCACAGAGAATTATCACCAGACTTTAAATGGGATATATCGCGCTCATTTTAGTTTTAGTTTTAGTGCCTGTCTCTTTAAGCACCGCTGCCGTAAAGAACCCAGTCTGCTCCGATTGGCTTGCAAGAAAAAAAAAAATTGGATGAACCAATCAAACTCTTGCCGAAACGAGTCAGGAGAAAACTTTAAGAACTATAACTTTAAAACATCTTTCAGCTCATTGTTTTGGTTATTCTGCCGCTCTCATTAGTGTCATGAGTAATTGCAGGTTTAATAATTTCAAAAAGTTAAATAAAAACCACCTCCAATGCCACAAATTGCCAAATATTGCGCTTTTTTTATGATGTATTTCCAAACCAAAAAGAGAGAAAACCTTCCCTGACATTTGTGTTGGGTTGCACAATTGAAACAATGAGCAGCGTTGAGAGAACAGATGGACCCGATCTTGTAGTCTTTGTATCAAATTGTCATTAAAAACATCCATGAAAACAATTTCAGTTTCAGATTTTAGGAAACATTCACTCCAAGTGAAAGCAGATGTTCAAAAAAGGAAGGTGTGTGTGCATTACAGCGGTTTCAAAATCAAGAGTCGAACACAAGACTCATGATGTTAAAAAGATGTTCAACTGGTCAAAAACCAAAGCAGAGGTTAGCAACCTAAAGTCCTTCAGAGAGGGCAAATAAAACCAAACAGCAGGCAAAAACAAGTGACAGGAAGGAGTCACGGACAGATAGAAGCTACGAGTCACATCAGACAAACCGGTAAAGAGACTGTTGAAAAGAAGACGGTAAATATACGGAGTGACTAAGGTGTTAAAGGGGATCAGGTGACCGGATACACACTGAAGGAAGCTGCAGGACAGACGGAGGACAGACAAGAGAGGTTAGTAACAGACAAAGCTTGAGAAAATAACAGAATGTGCGAGATGAGTTCATCTTCAGCAGCCGAGCATCCGTGTCTGTCTCCTTTTGTGTTTTCATATTCTCTCCCGTTTTTAAAGCACGTTGGAGCAGCGCTGTATGAATGTGAGGCTCCAATCAAAGCATCTGTAGGTCTACTACCGGTCTTTTCTACAAATATTCAAACACTATTGTGCCTTTTCTTGGGTTAGTTTGCTTCACTTCAGACACTTATTCAAGGTGGCGAGTGTAACATGAAGCTCAGAAACGGAAACTTTATCAAAAGAAAAGTATCGCCCACACTGTTTGAATGACAAGAGACCTTTATGTAGTGCACAAACACCACAGATATGACCCCAGAAATACAGAGCAGTATCTCTCTCTCTCATATAAAAGATGGATGGAAAAGATACTGTAAGATGAGATGAAGGTCTGAGGGAGGAAGTGAAGCACACAAAGTGAAAAACAAGCTGGACCTCCTTCTCGCGTGTCCAATCTTTTTGATTCCAGAGAGCTCGCTTTATGCGAAAAATGGATCCTCTAATTACCAGCGAACACAGTGGGTCGGCTCTCTTCACGCTGGTTGACATTTTGATTTGAGGCCGAATAATGAAAGCAATCAGAGGCTCACCCCGGCTCTCCCACTGGGCTCACAACCCGTTTGTGACATGTTTACACTCGGCTTTGAGGACCTCCAAGTTTTTCTGTTTGGCTTTTTTTGTCCGTCTCTCAGACTCTGTCGCCATCATTACGACACAAAAGCCTGTAAACTATGTGTGAAAAGATCAGATCAGCCGTGACTCATCATGTGTCTGTTGTTAACAATGTTAAACAAAGTCTCAGTTAAATATCATATATCAAACGTCATATAGCTTGATTGCACTGCACGTGTCTGTCCTCTGGATTTAGTAGTAATGTACACCTGCAAACCCTTGATAACCTGCAGAGGGCCGAACACACAGCCGACCTGGCAGCTGGGCGACGACTGCAGATGATGCATGCTTGCTTTCAGTAGCAGCACAGTGGCCGATCAATCACATGCACGAGCAGCTAAATGTGGCGTTTACTGCACTGGCACGAATATACAGGAGAAAAAAAAAAATCTATCTATATATTTATTTATATATAAAAAAATGTAACAGTAATGGGAATTTGCTTGTGTGCTCAGAGTGACATGGAGATAGCTGCGGGGCTGTCCAGATGAAAAAGAAACCAATCACTCTGAGCCAGATGACACGTCGGATAGGACGTGGCTGTGATTATCTTCACTGGAGATGCGGCTGCTCAGCGTTTGCGTCAGCTGATCTGGAATACGGTTTGAGGAGAGCTTGATGGTGTTGACAGATGGAGGTTCCTCTGTTTGGCATCAGCGTGAAGATATAAAATATGGAAAATCCAGGTCTTCCCGTTGCATCGTAATGCAGACGACAGTGTGGAACAAGGTAATACTGGATTCTGATTGGTTCGGGGCGCCCCTTGTATAAAAGCACACTTGCTGCAGAACTGTCGAACCACTTCTCTGAAATGTAATCCCTGTCAAGTAGAGGATCATTTGCAATCCCTCTGATGCCGTCACCAATACTTACAGGATTAAATGTTCAAATTAATGCGTGCTGGTCTAGTCGCTGCTGTAATTACACCATATTTTTGTGTGTGTTCGGGCACAGAAAGACTTGGAATGCGGCCCGCACATCAGACAATGTGGTTCTTCACCGAATCTCTGATTTACAAACGGGGGCCAACGGGGAGGACATGAAAGGGCTCTCAAGAGCTGAGCGACGGGGAAACGGGAGAGAATGAACCTGTCGAGTGGAACTAAGCTCCCAAAACATGATACATTGCCACGTCGGGAATCTTGTGAATTCGCGCCAATTCAATTATGATCGAGAAGCCAACGTCATTAGTTTACATCAGAGCGGGAGCAGATGATTAATGTGCAGCCATATTTGAGTTTGTTTTTGTTTATCCTGGGTTGAACATTCAGTGGGAGTGCCTACAGTCACAGCACACTTATTAATATGAGGATATTATTGGCATAGTCTACTTGAAGCCTAATTTCACAATAGAGCGTTGGCATTTAATGTGGTTTCTAGTGGTTACAAAAGCCTTGTTGGACAAACAAAGTGTTACAGAGAAATAACAGACAGCCTGCAGTGTTATTATCTGTGATATATTTGGTTGTTTTTAAATTTTTTAAATGTATTGCTCTATTGTTTCTGTACCTGCCACTGTTTTTTTCTGCTCGGTCATGTTGGCTGTTGCTTATGCAATCTTTTTTGGGGCTTTGAAGCTTAAGCGAGGAAAAATTCAATGATACTCTAAGCTTCAACGCTTTAACCCTGCTACCATATGTCTGTTGGTACAAAGCATCCCTTTCATAGCTCGGTGGATTTTCCTTTTTATTTAATGAAAACGTGTAAATACCACATCAAAGGAATTAGGCAAATAAACAAACCAAATACCTGGCTTTGTCTGTGACCTTTCAGACTATCGACCTCCTCCGCTGCATTTCGGCAGCCTGGACCGCACCACGCCGACACACACACACACACAATCTCTCCACAATAACTAATAATAATCAATGTTGATGCACAATAACTAATGTGAGATTACTATTCCTTACTCCGTGGGCTATTTGGGATTTTTGGGGTAATGCATAAAATAAACTAGAATGACCGCCTCACAGTTTTATGTGTCCGACAAACAGTCAAGTTTCACTTTACATCCATGTCCGTCCAAAACGGCATCCCTTCATCATTTTATCCAACTGGACATAATTGTCCTAATTAGCATATATATTCTAGACTTCTGGCTGCAAATTGTAGTTAGGTTTGTTTGGTTCGGTCACAGTGACCTTTACATTACATTACAGTCATTTAGCAGACGCTTTTATCCAAAGCGACTTACAATTCAGATTCTATCACATTCATACCGTAGGCACAGCTACGGGAATGTTTGGGGTTAAGTGTCTTGCTCAAGGACACATCGACATGTGACTAGCCGATCCTCTGATTGACAGTCGCCCAACCTGCGCCCGACCTTTGACCACCAAAATAGATCTAACCAGTTCATCCATTTCTGAAGAAATTCCCTGCAGGGTTTCCTGAGATATCACGTTCACAAGAATGGATCTGACAGACTGACAACCCAAAAAACACAATGTCTCCAGCCATGGCTGTCACTTGTGCGGAGGCATAACAACAACAAAGCAACAAGCATTTTAATATCGATACAGACGTTGATTACCATGGCTTAATGCCTTCATTTTGTTTGGAAACAGGAGGAAACAGTTTGACGAACAGTCTTCGTGCTAAGCTAGGCTAACTAGCTGCTGGCCCCATGCTTACCAGACTGTGAAAGCATTTCTTTCAAACATAGAATCTGTCTTAAATAATGATTTTGGGAGCATTAGTTCAGTGTGCCGCACACCTCGAACCACCAGGAGGCACATATTGGATGAGTCCTTTAGGTCTGAGAGTTAATGAGTGAAAGAGAGCTACTCCACAGGACACAGGCAAAAAATGAACTGAGCAACTTCTGTTTTGATGTTTCAGCTACAAAACAACAGCAGCTCAGGTGCAGCTGCACAGCGGCCAACTGCAGCAGACTGGTGTTGTGTACTGGGCAGCTCCCTGTGAACGACGGACGGATGAACAGCAGGGCTATAAAAGAGCTGTAAAGAGCACGCTCGGCAAACATTCACTTGTAAATGAATAAGGGTTCGTAATAATGTTTAATGCAGAGAATCCAGCATGAAATAAACACATGTGGTTAATGTGCTCTTCTTCTCTTTATTCCCCTTTGTTTTAAAGTACAAACGTTTTTTTATGTACAGTATCATATATATTTTATATACTTTTAGTATGCACTGGAGGCACACCTGAAAATATCACAGTACACAGATGATCGGAAATGTGCTCACAAATATACACACATGTGACCTCCACTGTGCATGGTCTCCACCGAGGAGCTCGAATAAATTGAGGCCATTTGTTAGCATCCCCATCAGGCGGAGGAGCTGGATAATTAGCAGCTATGATTCAGAAACAACGTCCTGGGCTCGGATAATTAGCAGCTATAATTCAGAAACAACGACCTGGGCTCCATCTGCCCCTGACGTCCTCCAGTTACCGGGCGGGACAAGATTGAACGGCCCCTCCTCTCACTGGCTCCACACGCTCAACAGCACCCGTGGGCGAAGTCCAAAAACCCCTCGTGACAGATTCCGTTTGTTATGAAGAAGGCAGCGAGATACAGGCTCCCAGACCCACGAACCGGCACGTCGTTACTCATCAGGTAAGGGGTGGTAATTAATGAATATGCTGGAACATTAACCATTGTGTAATTAAGTGCAGTTTTTGTTGACTGAACGGTGCAATCATTGGCCACAGAGGAGGTTTTAACCACACCGAAGCCAATGATGCCCATTAAATTCAGCATTATACAGTACAGTAAGCTGTTATACAGTAAGTCATGGACTGTATATAAGAAGCTGAAGTAGTCACTGCGGCAGCCTTGAGGCCCCGAGTTCTGAATCGCCTGATTAACCTGAAAAAGAAAAGGAAAACAAAAAGAAAACAATCTTTTTCATATCTGCAAATCTCTCTTGGAAGGATCTGGGAGCGTGAGGGCTCTGAAGTTGGTGAATAAAATATTAGATAATCATGAATGACAACCCTGAAAGACGAGATACAGATTTAAAAAGAATATATAAATAAAAACACCTGAATAACTTCCACAAGGTTGTCGAGTCTCCTAGCAACAATAGTTTGGATACAACTCTTCACACACACACACACACACACACACACACACACACACGCAATGATTGGAGCAGCTTGCCGTTTCTTGCTCAAACGGACTGAAGTGTCATCTCAGTGATGTGCTGAAGTTGAAGCGGCCTCACACTGTCACACGTCAGTACTCCCTCTGTGGCAAGTAAATAAAAATAGGCCACTGCGGAATTTTCCTCCTCCAGATAAACAAAAAGACTCGAAGGACTGCCCGAGTGATCGACGACACCCGTGAGTGAGCAAAGACGCAGACCGAGGTGGTCAAACGGATCCCTGCAATCTGCCTCAGCCTAGAATAAAGGTTACATCATTACTTTTGTGCAGCAATCCATCTTTTGCAACCAGCAACCTGCACTGTGGGATTGGAACCATTTCGTGCTTTGAATACGGAAACAGATGAATAAATTATAAATGACAGCAGCTCACAGATTTATTTTTCATATTTTTTCATTGGATGTAAGGAGAGTTGAGGATGTTTGAAAACCACTGCAGCGAACAAGTGTGCTGCAGAGCTGCATAAAACCCTAAAACACAAAAACATTTTCTTCAGTGTGTAATCACCGAAATAAGAATCTTAAATTAGCTAACTTAGAATGAGACGTTTACATTTACATACAGAGCAGGTCCTCTTCACCGTGTCCGCCATGCCGCACCGCCATGTTTCTACAGTATCCCAGACTGAACAAACCAAACGCCGGCTCGTGTTGTAGTGTCAGCCGGCGTCTACGTGCTCCTGCAAGTTGCAATCTGCAACGAGGAGAGGATGCCGAGGATGCCGAGGAGAGGATGCCAGCCAAGCAAGGGAAACTTAGCAACTCCCCTTTGGCTTACTCACCTTTTTTTTTTTTCCCGCGCTGGCTCAGGTATCTTATCGCCAAATCGTGGAAAATTAGCTGAGAAAAAGTAGTTGTTTTCTTGTTTATGCTTATATAACCTCTGAAAATCTGATTATATACAATAAATCATGGAAACTGGTATATTTACCTTTGGACTTTTAGTATTATTTGAAAATGCTTTGTGAGCTGGTGTGAACTGTGTCAATGACACAATGATCATCATCATCATCATCATCATCATCATCATCATCATCATCATCATCATCCTCATCACAAAGCAGATTGTTTTCAGAAAGTGACTTGAGGGGAGAAATATTTGACATTGACTTCATTTATCTTGTTGACTGAAGAGGAGGTGTTTGAACAGCAACGTCAGTGTTGAGGTGCCTAATTCAATTAAGATGCTATCACTTATTCATAGTCAATTAAACCGACACAGAGCTGTCAACCAGGCAGCAGGCTGCTACACTGGCTGCCTGCCAGCTAACCCTTAAAGCCACCTTCACTGTTAAACAGCCAGCACGGGACGATGTTCACCGCAGCACGACAGCAGAGGCTGGAGGTGACTGACGAGCCCGAGGTGGGTTTGACAGAGACTGACCTGTGCAGGAGGGTTGGGTTCGGGTCAGACCACATGAGTTCAGCACGAATTCTAATCCTAGTTCCCTTTCTTGTTTTCATCAATCAAGTAACACAACAAACCAAAGTGCTTTGAAAGCTTGAGCACACTTGCAAGCGCTCAGTCTGTTTGCTATATTCATGATTAGTGTGTTGTTGCATGCATGAAGGTCAATGTAGACAGAAGCTCAGCTGGTATAAACTTCTCTTTCTGGAATTAATTTGCGTAGTTGAAATACACAAACAAACAAAACAAACGCAGGACTTTCACCCAGGAGACCGCTGTTTGTGTCCCAAGTGAATGTTGACTTCACACTTGTAACGTTTTGAGTTATGTTTGATATGTAACTTTACGTATTAAACTCTGCTCATGGCGGTTTCTGTTTATTCACAGTTACTGCACGACGTTGTTTGGCTACGTTGTTGCGCTACGTTGTTGCGCTACGTTGTTGCGCTACGTTGTTGCGCTACGTTGTTGCGCTACGTTGTTGCGCTACGTTGTTGCGCTACGTTGTTGCGCTACGTTGTTGCGCTACGTTGTTGCGCTACGTTGTTGCGCGACGTTGTTGCGCGTCGTTGTTTCGCGACGTTGTTTCGCGACGTTGTTTCGCGACGTTGTTTCGCGACGTTGTTTCGCGACGTTGTTTCGCGACGTTGTTGCGCGACGCTGTTGCGCGACGCTGTTGCGCGACGCTGTTGCGCGACGCTGTTGCGCGACGCTGTTGCGCGACGCTGTTGCGCGACGTTGTTGCGCGACGTTGTTGCGCTACGTTGTTGCGCTACGTTGTTGCGCTACGTTGTTGCGCTACGTTGTTGCGCTACGTTGTTGCGCTACGTTGTTGCGCTACGTTGTTGGGCTACGTTGTTGGGCTACGTTGTTTGGCTACGTTGTTTGGCTACGTTGTTTGGCTACGTTGTTGCGCTACGTTGTTGCGCTACGTTGTTGCGCTACGTTGTTGCGCTACGTTGTTGCGCTACGTTGTTGCGCTACGTTGTTGCGCTACGTTGTTTGGCTACGTTGTTGCGCTACGTTGTTGCGCTACGTTGTTGCCACAAAATGCCACAATTTTCAGTAAAACAAATTTAATTCTCACAAACTTAAAGGGGAGGTTTACAAAAGCAAGAAAAAGTGGTTCATAACATGGACACTGAAAACCACGTTTTCTCCATTCCTCCTCTTCATACAAGAGTTGGTCTGTGCAGTGATGCACAGTTGCAGTACGTGATGACACGATAATGTCTTTGACAGTCTTAGCAATAAAAATGTATCTTTGCTCATCCTATTCATAAAAAAGGTTCAAGAGTAACACAACTGTCACACTGTTGCTCCTTTGTTAAGTTGCTGCGTAGCCGACGAGTGACCCGATTCAAGCGACTGTTTGTATTTGTTCAGCGGCTGCTCAGTATGGCAGGCGTTCCGAGTGCCAAAGTCTTAAGACAGCATACCATCCTCTGCAAGTTATCTGCTTGACACTGTAAATTTAAAAACCTAAGCGGCAGTTTTCTTATATTTCTTACACACGTAAAAAGTTCACATCAGAACAAAGAAGGTCTACTCAGATCGAAGTGGTGCGCCGCAGAGCCGTGGGGATGAGTGCTCGGTTTGAACATGGCTGCTTTGGAATGGCACACAGCCCCGTTGTGCCGAGAGCAGGAACAAACAGACAGCATTGTTAGTGGAGGCTTCTCCTCACCTCGCAGAATGAGCTCATTGACAGTCTACTTTATTTGGAAACAAACACAGACGTCTGCCCTACTGGAGGCCTTAGTTTCCCACAGAAAGCCCCAGAGTAATATATGCTAATGTGATCATGCACTTTCTCTGACTCTCAGAAAGTACTGCTGCGCCCTCACGACTTACTAGAACCATTTTAACTTCTCATTTGTAAAAATCCCCCGACTACCACTTTCACATCTCTAATTTCTGATTTGCCACTATGAATGTACTGATTACATGCAGATGTGTCGGCTTTAACACTAAATATTACAAAGCCGTTTTTTCAGCAGCAGAGATGTGGAACACGCAGGAGGTGCAGCACCCATAACAACTATGAATCATTAAAAAGGAGGTTTTGCTTTGATGCTCATCTGCGACAGTCTGCCGACTCCCCATGCACGTTCCCCACAGGGACGGAGAACCTCTGCTCATCCAGATGTGGCGGTAACCCGGCACGACCCGCCGCTTTCATGTGCTTGTAGCCAACAGATCGGGACAGCGGCACAGTTCGGGTCTCGGCCACTAAAGCGGTGTCTGTCTGGCCCCCGAGAGGATGCAAATGAAGAGATGAAGCACACAGTGCATTGTGCAGAACAAAGTTACAGAGATGAATCCCAATTCATCAATAGTTTATGAAGATTTACGGCAACAGACTGGATCCTTTTAATGCAGGAACGCTTTATTAATGACTTGGAATACTCGCAAGTACAAGCGGGGAAGATGTTTTTAAATTAATTAAGAGAACAGATGAAATAATAAAACTTTTTGGAGTAAGTGAGTGAACAACCCGCTCTCATTCCCAACTCGTCACAATTAGACGAGGAATGGGTCGCGTTTTTTGTGTTTTTGAATAGTCATTCAATTATTAAATAGTTTTAGTCTTGTCTTAAAAACACTGTCGTCAATTTCTCATTGCATGTGTAATGTTACGCCCGCTGAGCTCGGCTGTTTTCCGTCTGCGCAGCGCCCCTCGTAGATTCAGCTTCCGACCTCCTTTACGTCGGTGTTTGGCGCCCAGGGAACAAGCCCGGGCTGGAATAAACGTTTGACATTCAAGACGGAAATTTACCTCTTTCTCAGTGTGGAGTAATTTGGTTTCAATGCAATTATAATTATTATCTGGCTCTACTAGAAAACAAGACAAAACGCTGCATTGATGAGCTCTATTTCTCTCCTGTTGGCTGAAATTCGTCAGTAAGGTTTTTTTAAAATTATACAGTCTGGCTGAAAAAGCGACCCAAATAAGGAAGTTAAATGCCATTTTGGAGGACTATTCATTCGATGACACTTGGCGGAGGCGAGCATTCGACAATAGGCTCGGCACACACAAACGCACAGGTTTGCCTGTGCAGATGAAATGTCACATGGGATGTAGTTTCAAGTGGATTATCTGCTGGTATCTGCTTCATTGCTAAAACTGGGGCATTGACCTTTTTCATATTTATTCTTGCTTCACATTTTTCACCTTCCCTCAGGACGAGCTGTCAGCCAAAGCTCAAATCCTGGAAATCACAGTGGTGGACTTCCCCTGCATATGGAGTTGTGATTTAAATCAATATTTTTCATCCAAAGAAGAAATGTCAATATTCACAAGGGAATAACAGGCCTAAGAGTAAAGCCAGAGGTTCCTATTTACTGTTTACTCCAAATAAACAGCTTTGCAGAGCCTTGACCCCCAATTATTTGGATTTTATTAAAAAGTAGTTCATGAACAAATTTGTTTTTTTTACTGTATTGTAAAAAGCAGGAAAGTACACTGAAAAAACAAACATTTTTTCTTTTAATCTGCCTGGTCTGCAGCACAATAACTGCAGTAATTGCTATAGGTCAGAGATTACTTAATGCTCCTTTCAATCATTTCACACCACACTATGCAAATTTAATCATGGTGCATGTTGGACCGATTTTCTGTCACAGCTTACTTGAAAGATTGAAACTTGGCTTGCCGTCAGACCACACTGACTTTGAAGCAATCTCAATGGTTCTAATGGAGGATAGAAATATGTCGAGGCTGAAACAGTAATAAAAATGTTAGCAGCATACATGCCCGCTGTGACAACTAGAGGTAATGAAGCCGTAAACTATCTGCTGTTTATGAATTGGCCTGTGTGGAGATGAAGGTGACCAACACTCCAGATGAGGATGTGTCCAGACAGGACCTCTATAATACCTGCATACAGTCGGGCAAATATGATCATTCATTTTTTGTCAGAGGAAAATCTCATCACATGTCAGAGTGATTGGTTGTATGGCTTAAAAATGAATGCCAGCAGCCATTTTATAGAGGGAGATTTTTTCATGTATGACTCATGCTGATGACACCTCTGGGTCTTCATCCTGAAATTCATCCAGTGATGAGAGACACAGGTGCATCCCGGCTGTTGTACCCCCCCTCCTCCTCCTCCTCTTCTTCCTCCTCATTCATTGGCTCTGCATCTCCCTGTCCGTCCACGAGCTGGCCGCCAGAAAACAGAGCGAGACGGCAGAAATTAAACAGAAATAATAAAATGGGGTTTAACGTGGCACCGTGCCCCGTCGTGACACTTCAATTGGAACCAGCCTCCGATGGTTTACACAGCCTCTGTGTTTATCTGTCTCTTTGTAAATGTCATAGACGAGGCACAAATGCCAAGCTTTTGTGTTTTTCTGGCTGTCTCGTGTCAAGCAGCATAATAAAAGGCGATATTTCCATAAACACGGTGCCGATGTCCGTCACGCATGTGCCTTGGCAGCATGGAGCCTCGTGCAGGACGGACCATGTGTCACATTATGGATTTGTTATGGTTTTAAAGGCAGTGTGTGCCACTTAACAGAAAGGGGAAATCTCTCTCATCACGTGTTACTCAATATGTGTTTCCCTCTACGCCATTGTGTATACTCATAGGTAGAAGTGGAATCAACATACGGCTTTGTATGGAAATATATTTGAAGGGGTCTTAGGGCGGGTTCAGAACGGTTTAGAAATTGTAACCAAAAGTCATGTGGTGAAAATGTCGTTCCATTATTAGTCACTATTGGCTGTTAAACCAGCAGTGTGTAGGATTTAGTGACATCTAGCAGTGAGGTTGCAGATTGCAACCAACTGAATACCCCTCCATGTTTTCATGCTACACTGGTTACAGAAATTGAGCCGACCAGCGGGCTGGTGGCCACTGGCAGCACTGGGTCAGTACGTCCGTCTCCACTAGCAGACTACATAGCTGCCAACAGCTCTCCTATCTGCAAACTAGTCTAGAGACCGCGGCTAATTATTGTCTTATTTGTAGTCTGATAAACCGTAAATGAATCCATGAGTTCACCGGTCACCCAAATAGGAAAAGAAAACCAATGAACTGACACATGAACTCCAGAGTTTACTTGACGGTGATCTGTGACTGAAATGACTGGTTTAAATTAAAAGTACTTGTCTAAATGTTTCAGAAACCCTGACTTAGTTTTGGGAAATGCTCTCAAATTAATTAATCTTGGACGGCAGATGTCTGCAAATTACACAATTGCTTTTGTTTCTGGAAGTTTAAATCACACAGACTGCTCAAACACGGAAATGAATGACATATAGTTTCCCCTCCCTCTTTCCATATTCAGAATATGTATTTTTCCATAACAGTATCCTGGTTTGTTATTGGAGCACTCCATGAAAATTCTCTACTGGAATAAGTTCTTATTCAGGTATGTAAAACCAGATCATTACCATGATACCAGTGCAAATATAAAACACACTGACTGTGTGTCACTACTAGAAATATTCATGGTTAAACAGCAAGTACACACACACACACTCACACACACTTCTTGGTGATATGAATTACACTGCATGTTAATTTGAACTGCTGAAATATTTATTACAGAACACTATTTAAAAACTGAATAACAACATTTCTTGTTTGAAGAATCTTTTTAAAGACAACCACAGTGAGTCAAGATGAATTAGAAAGAAGGGGATGTAATGGGGACATATTATGGTCATTCTCATCATTATTTTCTTCATACTGTGTCTGAACTCACCCGTCTCTTTAAAAGCCCACTGTGCTCGGATTGGATTGCGAAGAAAACATGGTGCACCGCTGCAAAGGTAGTTCTCCAGCCATGTTGGGAGATACTCAGAATGGAGGGGTTTGGTACTTTCTAATGAGCCTGCATGCGACATAGAAAGGGGAGACACATCTGAATGGCATGTTTTCTGATCAAGACAGACCACAAAAAACTGTCTGGGGTGTCTTATTTCACAGTGTTTGGGTTTGGTAGGCACTCCAGATACCTAACTGCATTAGCACAAGCACTGACATTTCTTTTTTTTTTAATGATGTGTCCTCTTTAAATAATGGTTAATCTCTTTTGGAGGAAGATTCAGAATATAAAATGCTAAGCGCACAGCTGTGAAACCAATCTCTATTGAAGTGTGAATTGTTGTGTTGGCAAACAGAATAACAAAAGGGACAGTCCATCTGTTATGTTTCCTGCTGTTACTCTTTTAATGGATGTGCACTCTTGTGCAACGGCACGTGTAAAATCTTATTGCAGATTCACCCTCAATGGGTAGAAAATGATAGGTATTGGCTACCATACCCCACCTCATCAAGCCACTCGCACACATAATTGTGTTGTACTATTGAGGACCCTCATTGATAACAATTCCCTAATTGATAACACATTCAATAGACCCCAGAGGCCACCTGGAGTGCTTGTTGGAATGGATCTGAAAGTAGGTTCCAGAAGGTTCCACTTCCATTTCCTGCAGCAACTAGCCAGGTGAACGAAGATGAGAACGTAATGTCCGTTCTCCCTCTAAACCTTTTCCTCCTTTCATACTTCACTACTTCTTTCACTCTTTGTGTGTAAATCCAAGTGCAACACCATGAATGCCTTTAAGGACAGAATGTTGAAAATGTGCATCATCAAGCTCATTTGTATGATTCCTCCTCATGACGACAGGTTTTCTGCTCGCCTTTCAGTGTGACCATTTGGAACTGGTATAATCATGACTAGTCTGTTCGAAGCACACTGGTCCAAACCCAATGGACCCCCCCCTAAGGTCGTAAGACCCCTTAACATAAGCTCACAAACAAATAGCATGTTTGGTAACTGTTAAAGGTTTAGCAAATATAGCAACTTATTCTATGAGTTTCAGTCAACTCAGGTTAATTGATGGCTCAGGTTAAATGTTCCGTTGGTGTGAATGAGGTGAATGGTTGTCTGTCTCTATCTGACAGCCTTAAGATAGTCTGGCGAACTGTCCTTCGCCCGATGTCAGATAGGATCGCCTCCAGCCCCCCCGCGACCCTGAAAAAGATAAGTGCATACCTATAATGGATGGATGTAGCACAAAGGATCGGCAGCACCAACCAAAAAACGGTCTCCATGGAAGCTGTACAATCTAAGTGTCATATTTAAGGTAAATACTTCTCTGTACCCCTGATCCTCCCTTCTTTGTCCTCCCGTGTCAGTATGAGTTCATAGAGGGCAGAAGCATGAAAAAAACGTACCCGATCTTCAATAATTAACATTGAAAACTAAATCAATCAATAAGTAAACAGTTATATAAAGATGTAGGAGCACTGTCACATTAGAGTGAAATAGGATGATTTGACAGGGTGAAGACATGATCAGTGTCCATTTTCCAGTCTGCAGGTGTAGTCCACATTGTACATTTGTGTGAACGCAGCTGCACTGAGAAGTCAACTTGTTGACAGTGATGTATTCAGTCTACGCAGGTTACCACTCTACTATGCAGCTCCACTATATATTTACATGCTGAGCCTCAGGGGTCAACACGTATGAAGAGAACATGTGTTGGTGTTGAGTAAATGGACCGGTAATTTATGTTTTAGGGTGTTGGACTGGCAGCAGTGGATTGATTGCTGCTGTGTAATAGTAAATAGAAGACCCTTAGAGCTACATCAATGTGCTGCTTGTAAAACAAACACGTATGCACAGACTGCCAAAGGCACATGGTTTATTTAGACTCAATTTATACATACAATATTAATAACTTTTGAAAAGGTAGGGTGCTGTCATGTTGGCATTACATTCAATTATGTAGTCAAAAGTAGGCTCCTTCAAGCCAATTTGCGACTTCATAGAACAGCCTAAGCTTTACTGAGCCATACATTTCATCAAAGCCAAAAATATCTTTGCTGGAAGGAAATTTTACCGCATTATTATTGAGAAGTTACTATAATTTCCAATATCTCTCAAGAATATGACAAAGTATATCAGTAGAGTCAAATTAGAATTTTTCAAACTTGAAACTTCTCCCCAGTTTCATTATATATTATAAAGTATGTCATGTTGAGATATAACTACTACTATGTTTGTAACATTATTTGCATAGTGTTCTTTGTCAAATGTCCCTGTTCATTTTTTGGAACATATTTCGTCATATTAATTTTTTTTTTGGTCAAGTTTTAGTTGACTAAAAGTCTGGTATTTTAGTCTTATCTTAGTCAAAGAAAAGTTTAACTTTTAGTTTAGTTTTAATCAATGAAAACAATTTTTAGTCATCAGATAATATTGAACATTTCAGTCAATCCAGCCCTGTTGTTTTCATTGTTAACTTTATTTAAGATTTATTGTCTCAATGTCTCGTCTTAGTGATGGAAAAATAAGTCGATGACGCACATATTTATTAGTCTTTGTTTTCGTTAAAGAAATTAATTAAGGTTCTTATCCTGTATTCTTCTGTCGACATTGACAGTGAAATAAGAAGTATGATGCTCTGAATGACAATGTTTCTTTAAAGCCTTTATTTAAAGCTGTTTAAAAGCCTAACATGTCCAATGTTTTCCTCAGTTCATATCCCACCTCCTACCAACCTTTAACGTTGGTTTCTTTTAACTATGAACACAATCTGTCCCTTACAAATTCATATGAATATTTGTTGTAATGCTCATGTGTATATGACCACCTTGGGTCTGTGTGGAAGTCAATAAGAAATGTCCTGTTTAGGTATACAAACATGCATTCTAACCATCAGCATACCAAAGAATTACTGAAATGTGAGTGAACACTCACAAGTACTGTAATCTTGCTATTTTTACCCACCACTACCGGCAGTCAAACTTGACATGAATATTTCATAATCAGCTCCTTTGTTTCCTGCTGATGAGCATCACATTTCACACCAATCTCTGTTTCAATATTGACTCAAAGTAAGCAGATACATTTTCCCATGGACACTGGAGCTTAGACTGCTTGATAGCCAATGATACTTTACAAAGTTAAATCAAACTTTGTATTGTGTAGCTATGATAATTGTATCACTGTTTCTTTCAGCTGAGCCTCGCGTTTAAACAGGTGAACAAACCTCCAGTCAGTGGGGTACTCTCTTTAGTGGTTTCCCTGATTTGCCTGCACAGACGTGTGCTTTGTGAGGTAAAAACCTAAATGTTACATCAGTTCCTCTGGCCAACATCCCGCAATGGCGACATAGCGGAAAGTTCAAATGCTTCGGTAAAACCCAGCGTTTCTTTCATCTCCCTCCTCTTGCTCCGTCCTTGAAGTGAAGATGGTGGACTCTGTCTTTTGGAAAGCCGAGAAGGCAGCCGGGCTTTTGTCTTTGATGTTATTCTCTCTGTCTCACATCTGAGGGACCTCAAGCTCAAAGAAAATGGCTGGAGAGTTGACAGATGAGATACATGAAAAGAAAAGTCAAGAGTCCTGTCACCAGTACTGCAACAAGACTACATTAAATATATTTAAATTTAAATGACTGCAAGTAAAGTCTCGACTGGAGAAATAGTGATCTTAATTTATTCCAAAAGATTCAAGAGAATAACAGTTTTACTACCAAATGTACTAATCATAAAATGTTACTCTGTGATTCAGTCATGGTCTTCCCTGTGCAAAAATGTGGAAACATTGAAACATTGCTTGTTTAGGGAACACTATGTGACCCAATTAAGAGGAAATGTACAGAGTGCTGAGATCAGAAACGGCGATAACTTCAACTATGCTCTTACAAACGAGTACTCACTTTACGCTGTGAATTCATTCAGGCATTGTCTTTGTACTGCTATACCCTCTGTGGACTTAGTTTACATTACATTAATTGCATTAAAAGGTCAAAGTTGTATAAGTGCTCCGCAAGTAAACAAGCCTGCCGTCAAAGCCTCCTCCTGACCGCATCTCTAGGGTATCTCTAATCTCACTTCACGAAGGTCTCTGTATTTTGTGTCTTCTCTGTTTCTATCAAATTAATCGTACTAAGGAGGTGAAGAGTTCCTCGCCAAGAAGGAATGGAGGCATGGGAGAAACAGAAACAGGACTGCGTGGTGTGGACTGTCAGACCGTTCTGTAGTAAAATGAGAGGTTTTCATAAGGGATTGTGGTGCTCAGGACACACCAGGCATAAAACAGTGTACTTGAAATGGCAGCATACTATTATATTTCCAGGTATCATCATCCAACTCATCAGCGGTTCACATGACGTCACCATTTCCACCCTCAGTTGTAGGCGAGTCCCCACAATGTAGGGAAAATATGTTGGTCCCCACAATGACATGAATCAAAAGTACATCCACAGACCTACGCTTTCTATTCATCACCTTTGTTTTCGGTTCCTCAATGAATCGATAACTACATACAGCTGATCCATCATGTCTTCCATTCAGCTGAAATCTCCTGAGAAACCAGCAGCCTTACAGTTGATCCCTCATCCTCATCTTAGCACTGACTTCTCTTCTCAGTGTGTGTGTGTGTGTGTGTGTGTGTGTGTGTGTGTGTGTGTGTGTGTGTGTGTGTGTGTGTGTGTGTGTGTCTGCAATGGCTAAGAAGTGCAGCAACATGTGCAAAATGAATGCGATCCACTGCTGTCCGAAGTGAATATGAATTAATTTAAGCAGTGTTTGTGTGTGAATCCTTATTGTCCACAGTCTTTTGTCTGTGATAATGAGCCGCTTTGTTCTCAGTGTTGTGTCAGCCGTGTCTCTGCTCGTCTCCCAGCAATTCATCATCATGAAGAAATCCTATCTAATAATTCATATTGGCTGTTGTTTCCATCAAAACACAGACAGTGGTGCGTATTGATTTGTCAGCATTTACACTACAAACATCACACACTCTTTGAGGTAGTTTCTTGAGACCTAATCCCAAATTTGCAATTCATTAATTAGTTAGCGAGGTTCTCGTCTATTACTTCTTGATTTAACTAGATTAGTGGCAGTGACTCATCTCTTACCTAATCCATTTCTGTAATTAAGACTAACATCAAAATATTTGTACTGTCAGTGGTTGAGGATCAAGTAAAAACGACCTTTTCAAACCTCATTTTCCACACACTTAATTATTTTCATAAATCATACTGTGGCAGAAACAGAGCGAAATTGAACCGTTTATTTTCCCCACAACGCCACAGATTTGGTCCTGCTTCTTAACCACACAAGTGTTACTGATGAAATTCAAAAGCAACACCTTGAACATATCACCAGTCGACCTTCTCGGAGCCTGCTGATCGTGCAGACAACTCAGACGCATCTACATGTTGGGGGCAGAAGCAGGCAGCTCTGCGGAGGAGAACACTCTCAGCACGGAGGTGGCAGGAAAGACGGGGCACTATTTGGCAAGAACAGAACGTCTCTGGGAACGCTTAATGTTTTTCCCTGCAGCCATTAGCACATTAGGGAAGGCAAGTTTATTTTTGAGGCATCTTTCAACAAGGCAATTAAAAGTGCTTTACATAAGACATGCATGATAGATAGACACGATATCAAAGAAACAAAAGACAAAACAAAGAAACACCTTCATACAAATATCCTCTTTTTTTCAGAGCTCCAATGACGTAGCTAGCGACCACCAATCATATGTTTTTGTTTCCCCCTCCCCCGTTCCACCTAAAAGATGGCGTTAGTCACTTCCCAGCACTATTTAACGACATAACTACGTCAACGAGCATTCGATGCAACACTTCAACGCCGACTAGCCGACAATGTAGCTGACCACTCTTGGCTGTTTTGTTGCTCGTAGTGTGAACATAGCATAATGATTACACGGATGGGTTTACGTTGGAGTTACTTGAAAGCCTTATGCAGACGCTAAAGGGTGCCTTCTGCGTTGGTATCAGATGCAGATGGCCGTGACAAAACGTCAGTATTTGACTCACTGAAAATAAAACTGGGCTGCGAGCTACTTGTGGTAGCTGTAAAACCAAAGATCAATGCCATCATTTTAAATACAAATACATATTCTGATGATGCAACACAGATTTAACACAGAATATTCAGACCTTAAGGTACATTTACAACATAATCGCTTTGTGAATAACGTGGTCTGCATGTGTAAATACATGGCACCACACTTGCTGCTCCTCTGAAGCTCCCTCTCTGCTCTGTTATCTCTTTGTAGGGGTAGACTGTTTTTCATTCAGGATTTCAATGTATAATTAATGTATTTCCCCGAACAATCGCTTTTATCTGTATATACACAGTGCAGACATCAAACCCCAGTCACTGTTCTTCTCACGCTGCTTTTTGTTGCTCCTACATTTACTCTCTCTCCTCCCACTTTGACTCGTTTCTTTCCCTCTGCAGAGGGGCAGCTGTCGAAGCAGCTAAGGCTTCAAACGCTTACATGCAGTCTCGGGGGGGAAAAGAGGAGGGCGGTTAAAGGAAAATAAATAATTAAAAGAACACAGTGATCTTTAGTCAGAGGAAAATAAATTGAGAATATACCTGTGTCAACCAAAGCTGATAAAGCCTATCAGCAATCTCAAAATGTTTTGAGTTATCACTGTTATCACAGTTAAATCAGGTTCAAACAGAGGATCTTGAAAGTAAGTAAGGTAAAAAATGCATCACACACACAAAAAAAAGACCTTTGAAATAACCTTTTATCAGTTGTGCGCTAAGATCTCTATGCAATGGGTGAACCACTGTCAGCTCTTTGGGCCCCAAAAACTGCAACAAAGCGGTAAAACACTAAAAATAGAGACGTATGGCAGCTCTGTCTTTGGGCAAGACACAATAAATATAGATGCATGCTCAAACACAAAACACCACACTGCAAGTGGTGCTGAATGCCTAGAGCGTTGTGCAATAACAGCATTCGACATGCTGTAGGGTTCGGGTGCTCGACTAAGGGTAATGGCTTTCGAGGCGTCGCTGGTAATCCCGTCGGGAATTGGAGCCATTATGGAGATATAGACGGCAGCGCCCTTTCCCAGCTCTGCAGTGTGGCGAGTGACCTCTAAGCGATGGCCAGGCAATTAGAAGCAAATGAAATCCATAGAAAAGACCTGATTGGATTATTTTGGTCATTCATGAGTTTTTTTGAGAGAGCTGAATGGCGCAGAGTGGGGAACTTGTTTTTGCCCGAATAAATGGTCCTTTTTCTGCCTAAATCTGTGTGACAGGAGGGAGTGCACCATGCAGCCTGGTTTCCCAAAAATTACATTCCCATACAACGAAACAGCGTTGTGAATTATGCTTCAAGGGAAATGTATTTTATCATAGATTACGTTTGCATTTGACATTTCACAAATAAGAGAGATCGGGGTTGTGGATAGGTCAAAAAACAAAGGGCATTCACTCCGGATGTAGCTGTTTGTGTCCCGTGTTTCCCGTCCTTAAGTACTTTTGTTGCATTTTTTTGTTATAATTGTAGCGTTTTTTATTTTGTTTCAATTTCAGAAAATACATTTCTTTCAAAACGTCGTTGAGAGTGCAGTGTTGTTGAATGGGAAGGTTATTTTATAGGAGACAGGGTTGCACCGTGGTATAGCCCTCAGGGGAAAGCACAGACTCGTCATGGCTCAGTAAGCTACTGGACCACTGCGACATCGAACCATCAACAGACTTCAAAGCTCTCTGTCGTCATCAGAGAGATTTCCCTCCCATGCTCCGTCGTAGTAAACAGTCTCGTTCTCATCAGTGTTTCTCTCTTATGCCTTCAAACAAAGCATCCCCTTTGACATAAATCCTTCCTCAGCTGTGGCAAAGAAAATTAATTAATTGATCATATTCCACTGTTTGGGTCGAGACAAAAGGCATCTCTGCATGCAAACACAACTCTATAACAGCAGCTCCTGTGACATTAGCAGAATAATCGGGGGTCTACACTCGTTGCCCCCCTGCTGTTCTCCATCTGTACCCTTTGGCACGCAATTTGCCCTTACTTAGTTTCAAGAGTTCATCTATCAAATATGCATGGTCTCTTCTGTTAGAGGTGTGCCTTCAGGGCATTTATTCAAAGCCGCTGTACTTCAAAAGCATGCATGTATAGTATGTGCTATACTTAACAAAACCTATTTGCATAGATTTGTATGTATTTATAAATCATCGTACTCCTTTACGTGCATCCTTTGCATTTCATCGGACTGGTAGATTTCAATAAGCAGGAAGGTTGGGGCGTGCAGGCTGTGAATAATTTATCATTTGAATGCTGATGAAAATTGGTCTGTTTGTCTTCTTTGCTATGAAATTATGCAGCGGTTCAGACCCTCACACGTCTGCTCAAAATTGCAGAAGCCGTGCAGATCTTAATGCTGTGCACCTTGAATGTCACCAGAGATGTATGCTAGATGATGACCACCATATTTAGCATAGGCGCTGGCATCTCTGTATGGCTCATTTGCATAATGCCAGTTGAGAATGTCAATGCTGACGGAGAATGGGATCCTAATGAAGTGGTGATTGCATGATGCATGATGCATGATGCAAAGTCTAAAAGAAAGTCATAAATTTGAATTTATGAATGACACTTTTTTGGTTGGTTGGTGCGTTCTACTACCAAACCGGTCCAGGGATTCAAACTGGTGTCGGTCCTTTTCGCAAATGATATTCTGTTACCTTCAGGCTGCAGCTGACCTTTGAGTCAGTCAGGAGCAGAGTGATTATTCCTGTAGAGACCCCTAAAGAGCTTTCCTCAGAGACAGTAGCCATTAAGACTGGGGGGGGGGAAATAGAGTTAGAGAAACACCGCAGCCTGAAGAAGAAAAAACGGTAACATGAGCCGCCGAGTGGAAAGCCGTGGTAACACTGTTCGCCTCACAAGGCCATCCGTACCATATCACCAGAAGTCAGACGCAGGATTCGCTGTCTGCGCCTCATTGCATTTTCACAAGCGTGTCAGAGAACTACTATGGCGATGAAATGCAAAAGGCTCTCTCTAGAGCCAGTGTTTGGTTTGTCCGCTCTGGGCTACTGTAGAAACATGGTGGACCCCGTGAAGATCACTGTCTGTTTCTAAATTGCCATGTCTCTGAGAAATAAAAAGGCAACCAGCCTAACCCTACCCTATTATTAACGCAACAGGCAGCATTTTATTTTCGGTGTATAAAGTGAGACTTTAGAAATACTAAAACCTGTGTTAAGTGTTAATTTGTACAAAGGTTTACATGAATACATGTTACCTTTTGTTGTAGGTTTAAGTTTGTGTGTTTACATTTGTGCAATCAATTAATACAGTTTCCTCTGCTTTCATGCCATTATTTGCTCCACCACCTTTATTAGAGCACAGCAGACTGAAGTAGATCGGAACTAGCTCTGGGCCCTCCAAGTGAAGCTCCTCGCTGGCTATCGATGTACATCCCCGGACCAACAGCAAGAGTTGGCAGGAACAATATTCAATTGCATGAGAGAATTGGGCATTTCTGTTCCAACATAGTCGCCAGGAAATATAAATGTTGGCTTCGTACGTCTCTGCAAACCACGGACATTTTGCAGCAAGTGAACAGTTGGCGTTTTATATCAAGCGATCGTTGGAGAAAGTTACACGTGTAATTACGTGGATAAGAGGAAAGCAAACAAAGAGAACTTTCACCCACGGAGTTGTGTGTGAAGCAAAAGTAAACATTGACTTTATGAAAAGTGGAAACGTATTGTGCCAACATTTATTCTGCCGACTGGGTTGACTATTTGGGTCGACAAAGGGGCAAACACGAGGGGCAGAGAGTAAAAGCTAAGATGAAAGATTCACAACGCAGAGAAACATTTCATAATCTGCACAGAAAAGTTGCCGTATGTAAATCGTCCCTTCAGAAACAGTTGGCGCCTTGAGAAACTGAACTTGTTAAGTCGAAGGAGGGGAGTTTAAGCGTATGCATCAGGGCTGTAATTATGTTTCTACAACCCATCAGAGCTCTGCATATTGCCCGGGGAAGTAGATGTGAGGAACTGATGAAGGACGGTCCCTCCCCAGTCACTTGTTCGCTGCATAAATTTGAATATGGAACCTCTCTTACTCATTGCGACACTCAAATATAAAAGCCTCAGAATTTGTTTTCATCGTTGATATTCATTACAATAAGTGCTGCAGAAGAGAGAAAAGGTAAAAGAACGCGTTGAGGATCACCTCGGGATGGAATTTCTTCAATGAAATAAAAACAAACCACCGACACGGAATAAGAATCGCAGACTCCGGAAACAGGCAATGTGATGCAAACTGTGTTTAAAATAATCCAATCATTTAGATCTTTGCTAAAACATATGTGGAAGAAGTCATTTGTGGCAGAAGTTGAGTCTCGAACCATCAAAGTAAACCGATGCGAGAGCTTAAATGTGGAAACAGAGCACGATACTATATTCTACTGGGATTCTTCTTCTGCTAAGAAGAGTGTAGTAATAATGTGTTTCATCGTTGGGCTGGGACTCTGGGGACAATAAACATTTCCATTTATATAAGAACACAGAAATACATTGCACATTGGGTTTCAGGCCTAATCATTCAGAGTCCTATTAAAACACGCTTGCAATATTGGTTGCAATCAAATATGAAATGAAATGCGGTATGGTTCAAATGAAGCTATTACTGCAGTAAATTAGAATTTTCATCTCACCATTGAATGATTTTAATTTTGTTCACGAACACCACATTGCAACAACAACATTGGAAGTTAGTCGGAGAGATAAAGGGAGATGGAGGTAAAGAAACATTAAAACATTCAATCACTCCATTTCAGTTTATTTGTAGATATTTATGATGCAAAATGAAGTCATGTGCTGCCGCTGCTCGCTCTCCATCATTATGATTGATTGAAGTTTTACCTGCCAAGTGCCAGGCTGGTTTATTGATGACAAAAGATTTAAAATGATGGGATTAATCCACCCTCTAATGCACTTCAGTCATTAGGGAAATTCCAACAGGAAGTTAGTTTCAAACTATAGTCCATCACGCTGTAGGTGTTAGTTTCAAACTATAGTCCATCACGCTGTAGGTGTATCGCAGGAAAATAACTTCAATCAGCCAACTCCTGTGAAAAGGATTCATATGTATCTTCGTCTTGTGTGTACACACCATGTTCACCACAGAAATGATTGACACCTTATGTTACATCTCTGCCAATAGATCCCCAACAAATGCGTCACGACGTCACAGTCTAGCTCTCTTTCACATCCTTTTCCCATGAATTGAGTCTGATATATGTGGTATCTGATGAAAACTTGGGCATCCTGTCTTGCATTTGCAATAAAGCTCGGTGGGTTCTACCGAGTCTCAGCTTCTTATTGTTAGCCTGAAGGAAGGCTGGAGTGTCAGGGGTGTCTGGCACAGCTGAAGAGGTTAAAATAGATGGGGCGCTCTCTGATGTAGGCAAGTGATTGAAGCTAATAAGCCTGTCAAGTGTACTTTTCCATATAAAACCTGTCCGGTGCTTCTGTAAATTCTAGTTATAAATAAGTCAAGACTTCCACATTGAAGCCTCTGGCTCTGCTCCCATCTCCTCGTTCTTGTTACTCCTCAGCTTTTGCCCTCGCCGGGGTTTTCCTCCCTCCAGGCCTGGCGATGACAGTCGACAGGCACCGTGACCACTGATATGGTGTAGCTGACTGCCTCGCTCCTTTTTTTAATGTACCATGTGAAGAAGTGGGGGTTGACTAGCCTTCCAGAACAGCTAAGGATGTTGTTGCTGCCTTCTGAAAGCCCACGAGTCCGTGCAGTACTTTGTGAAAGTTCACGGCAGGCTGCTCAATCAGATCCCAGCGTTCCTAGCTGGAACCCACAAGAGCTAATTCTGATTCATCTCTTGTCAAACCTCATCACTTTTTTATACTTCTATGCTCTGAGGATGAAACACTTATTTTCTCTATTGTATTTTGATGGAAAGACAAAAGAGATGCGAAAAATAGTCCCATCTCATGCTGGAGGCTATGCCAATTAGGAATTCAGGAAACCATGGAGGCAAAAAGAGGAGTTCTGAGACGTCTCGGGGTGTGAGGACCACCTGACTCAGCATTTTCAGACGCCTCCTGGAGGCACGAGCTCATATTAGCCATGAAGCTTGCAGTTCCGGTTGACAGCAACACATATCTTGTCAGGCGCAATTACACAGGTTGTGGTGAAATAAATGAAACGTAAAGGACCTATTTTAGAATCGTTAAAAGTTGTGGCTGTCAGATGCAAACTCATTGTTAACCAAAAATGATTTTGGTCTTGTAGAAGCCATTTTCATCTTCATTGTTATTTGATAACTGAGCCCAGTCGTGCATCTTTACTGGCTGATACATCTACATTACATTGCTTCAGTAGATTGTCTCATTTTTGCTGACTGCTCCATTACAGCTGTCCAACACTTGACAACCACAGAGAAAACAATATCAAAAAGTAGCCTGAAAGTTAACAATAGCTAACAGGGAAATGTTGCCATGGTCCAGACCTCAGGGACCTCACCGTGTCCAAGATCCTCCTCTCGAAAAAAACCTCTTTCAAAGCACCCTCCTCTCTAACTACCTCCTCCACAAATGCAATTAACTGAGGTCGTCATCCATGGCCATCAGTGTCAGTCAACAGTGCAGGTCTGCCACAAATAAATTAGTCCTCGGGGTACCTCCATGCTCCCCACTTCAAAACGTCACACAACTAATTGGGCACTTGAAAGGCAATGAAAAGACAATGTAAGTTGAATGTTGTCCCTCAGACAGAGAGAGAGCATAATTAGAATGCAAAACAGATGCCCGAGGAGAGCCATCTCCACCTGAGTGGCCTCCTGGTATATTTATTAACCTTTATCACATCAATGGATGATGAGCGTGACCTTCTCGGAGGACCTTTCAGCGTTATCTGTTAACTATGCAGGAGGAGGTCGAGGGCAAGTTCACCTACAGCTTTGAGAGCGGCAGTGAGAAGGTCACGAGTTGACTGAAAGGAAGTCTGGAAGTTTTCAGCCGTCCAGGTGTCAGGTGAGAATAATGGCACGTCTGATATCCTGTCGCAACTTCCTCGTTGCCTTTCGGTACCCGGCTCAAATTAATGAGCCTCTGTGAGAATAAAAAGGGAAAAGATTGATGTGCCGCCGTCCTTCATGTGTCACTGCCTCCCATGCCTGAAGGATAATCCTGCCCATCAAAGGGCTGAGGTGGACAACAGAGCGGCTGCCCACAGGTCTTTAAACGAGAGCTCTTCCTCGAGTCTTTGATGCCTGAACGACTTCTCAGTCTAGTCTGTCAAAAAAGGAGTCTGACATACTTCAGTGAATTGAGGCTCTGCTGTTGTACTAATAGCATGCATGCTTTTAGGCCAGACATGAGCTATTTCAACCGGTATTGACTTTGATGCGGTACGTGTTCAAAATATCTCTGCAATACTTTATTACTGACGGTGAAACATCGCGCTGGCCATCAATGATTCAAAGATGGCTGCGTTTTTGTAGTTTTATTTGGAGGAAAAACAAACAAACACTTGTGCTGGATGCCACGCATTGAAAACATCCTAAAGACATTCACAACAGCTACAAAGGAGATCAACAGCGTTAAATAGCCTCAATGACAAATGTATTTCTGTCCAACGTAACTAAAACTACTTAAAGAAAGACCATCCACCCTAACCTACTCCGCCCACTACAACCTTTACAACTTGATTTAAAGCATGACTTCATCCCATCTCTGCCATTTAGTTGGCAGTGGGCGACTCTTCCTATAAGAAGACGAAGACTAAATATTATACAGGCGCCTGAGGACCCCTTCCACAATGAGACAACATGTATTTTAAGAACCTTGGTACATTAATTTCCCATTTTCCTCTCAATCATATCACCCCGCCCGTGTGTGGAGTGAGCATGCTCCATAGGGAATCAATTAAATTATGCATGGGGACAAATTGATACTTCGAGCTGAAGGTGGTCCTTATCATTCATTTCCCTCCTCTTTATTAGCCTGTTATGATTCAAATTAATAATTGAAAATGTAATATTGTCACTGTCGCCAAAAAATGTCTCCGAGCGCAACGTCAGCCCTTCATTTTTCGGCATTATGAGATGTCATGGGTGAAGCAGGCTGGAAAAAAAAACAGGGTTTGGAGGATGAATCCACAGTTCTGCTCATGACTAATTCTTTCTTGTTTTTTAATTGCCGTCGTCGCCGTCGTTGTGGAGACGCTGATCAAATGATCGACTCTTGATTAAAAGATTCCACCCTGATGTTTTCAAGGCTTTTTCTCTGTTTGCCTCGTCAGTCAGCCACATGAAACCGTTTCATGATCAGTTATTTCATCTTACTTTACTTCAAATATTCATTTGGATGGTTAGGAATACACTGTGAAAACTTGAGGGAAATATATTCAATCAGAAATGGATATGTTGTTTCTGTCTGTATACGTTTTCTTCTAATAAAAACAGTTGCCAGACTGACTGGGAAACACAAAAACACTTAGAACATTTGATAATTCACACCAGCACACTCCCAAAACTTCATATTATCTATTTGTTTAACTCTGAGATCTGGTTTACGCCCATCATATACTTCTATAATAATGTATGAAGTCCTATTACATTGTCACAATTTGAATAGGGGCCTAAACAAAACATGTTTATTACTAATTCATGACTAGGATAACTTGATACACTGCTGAGCTACATTTCAAATTAATCTTCAGGTTCCCAGCTTTCAGATGATGTGTGTACCAACTCTATGACGCACATACTGTTGACCTACTATCTCTCCCTAAAGATCCACTGTTTCCCATAAAAAGGACAACACATGTGGGTCTCTAAGGGTTAATAAATGGCTGGAATTTCGTTTCATGTATTTAATTTAAATGCCGAAAATATGCCACAATTTTCTTCCCATATTGATCAAAGCCACACATTGTACAGCAGACCCTTTGATACTAAAAGGCTCCACAAAGGCTGCTGGAGGGAATGATGCGAGAGAGGAGCAGTTGGGCGTTGGCCATCGAGGGCATCAGGAGCCGCACTGAAGCGATCCATCATTTTGGATTTCCAAACCTTTCCCACACCCACTGCATATTGACCTACTGGGTGATACATGGTCACAGGGTACTCAGGATGTTTGATTTCAGAGCGAATCGTATGGATTTTTTTTCCTTCAGAGACAGCAACACACGTGGCCTTTCAACCACTCCAGTGGTCTGGTAAATAATTGATCTACCATCTTTCCTGCGGGGGGGGGGTCAAGTAGAAGTAGGCCAACATGTCTGACAGCGCAGTGAAAGACCTCATTCTGCCTGCACGTGGTAATTCTGTGCATTAAGAGTTCATAGCATTAGATATTAACTAGCTCTCTTTATGCTCTCTGCAGTCGCGCCTTTGATGCCAGGTCTGCTCAGCGTTTTGATCTCAGAACAGAGAACCCTGCAAAAAAACAGCCACATGGTTGAATTCAGATGGCGTATCAGGGAAAAGAAATATCCCCGACGTGAAGACCTAGAAAAAAACAACACTGATCACGAGCTGGAAGGTAATCTGACACTCCCAGTCCAGGAAACTCCCCTCAGTCTGTCTGCTTGTTGTTGTGTTCTGAGGACAGAAATATCATTTCACTTTCTTTACTGAAACATGTTTAATCTCCCGAAGACATGAAAATATAGTATATATGAATAGATCTTTGTCTTTTCTTGGTATTCATTAATGCCAAAAACATAAAATGTCTAATTGTTTCATTTAATTTCCAAACGTGAACACAAAAATGGAAAAAAAACTACTTTCCCTTAAGTCCTGAAATATAATGTATAGCCTGTTCTTTCCCAATACGTGGGTTTCATTCAATAAGAGTAATACAGGGATTATTGTAATGCTGTTAACAGCGTTCAGTGCCCACTAATGCCACTATGGTTGCTATGCGCTTGTGATTTTAGTCAGAAATGATCCATCAACTAATAAACACAAGAATCTTTCTAACGTGGCTTTCATAATGTGCAAGCTTTATCTGCTGAACTGTAGATATCTACTAGGCTACTAAAATGATGTTTGATCTTCCAGAGGTTTCACAGTAACTGTTTGAACAGAAGGTGACCTGAGTGATCATTTTCAACACACAGCAAATGTATCGATTTATTTCTCTGTGTAATCAAGGCCTATAATTGAAGCTTCATATCATGTTAAATACATAATTTGGATTGGAAACAGGTTTAGATGGTCTCACTGCGTTTTTCTTGGTTTGAATGAAATAGAATTTTCCGGACTCAGTTACAGACAAAAAGGATTAGATGTAAAAAAAAGAGAATAAGAGGATTATATTCCTTTCAGTGCAATAACAGCCCAGTTGCCAGGAGAAAATGTTGGCATAGTATGTTTCTACAAACGGATATGTTGAAAGTGGACAATTTAGCATTCTGTTAGAGGTGATGTAGTATGAGGAGCGAAGTTATGTGATATACTAACGAGGACTTTCACCCTGGAGACCACTGTTCGTGTTCTGTCAAAACAAAATATTAACTTTGATGTTGTTACGATCGCTGTTATTTCAGAATGTCCAAGGGCATTTCTATTTTACTGTAGCTACGCTGTTGCATTACGTTGTTGCGTTACGTTGTTGCGTTACGTTGTTGCGTTACGTTGTTGCGTTACGTTGTTGCGTTACGTTGTTGCGTTACGTTGTTGCGTTACGTTGTTGCGTTACGTTGTTGCGTTACGTTGTTGCGTTACGTTGTTGCGTTACGTTGTTGCGTTACGTTGTTGCGTTACGTTGTTGCGTTACGTTGTTGCGTTACGTTGTTGCGTTACGTTGTTGCGTTGTTGCCTTACGCTGTTGTGTTACATTGTTGCGTTACGCTGTTACGTTACGCTGTTGCGTTACGCTGTTGCGTTACGCTGTTGCGTTACGCTGTTGCGTTACGCTGTTGCGTTACGTTGTTGCGTTACGTTGTTGCGTTACGTTGTTGCGTTACGTTGTTGCGTTACGTTGTTGCGTTACGTTGTTGCGTTACGTTGTTGCGTTACGTTGTTGCGTTACGTTGTTGCGTTACGTTGTTGCGTTACGTTGTTACGTTACGCTGTTACGTTATGTTATTACATTACTATTTTAACACAAACCACGATCTTTTTTCTAACCTTAACCAAGTAGTTTTGTTGCCTAAACTTAACCAATTCTTTTTCACAATTCAAACAATGTGTCATTGTGCGTTTCTTCAAGATTAATAAGAGGCTAATATGAAAGGTATTTTTTTTAAATGTATTTCTGGTTCACAAACGTCGTCATTCAATGTACCCGGTGGTTTGCGGAAGTGTACAAAGTATGAAAGTAGACAAATATTTACCTCAATAAAATACATTTAAAAAGTGAAACTAGACATGTGAAATCAACTCACACACATATAAAATGATACAATTCTAGAATAAACCTTGATCACTTATGTAGGACTGTTTTGGAAGCTGACATTTAATAAAACCCCAACTTCAACAATCAAATGTATCACTAATTATTTGGCATTTTTATGTTTGTAAAATATGTCACCACTAAAGCAGGGGGAATCAAAACGATGCCTTGTTGGAGATCTGGCCAAGTTCCCTGTTTGGAGCCAAACAGTACAGTCACTTTCCCACTTGGATCAATGTGTCAGCCTCCTCCATCTCTTGCACAGAGATAATTCTTCAATCAGTGTGTGACAAGATTTAAAAAAAAACCACTTGGCAGCTGTCACACATCATCATGGAGGGGGAACCAGACATCATAAAGGTCCATGATAGAAAAATAATGAGATCGTCCCTGAGCGTCGTCACAGTTTTGTCACAGCTGGACTCTGAGTGGTTCAGTGCCCTCGTTGGGGATTTTTCACTATAAATCTTATCAATGTGCATTTATAGATAACTATGGCGCATCACATGACTACAGTTAGCCATATGCTTTGGTTAGCTTCAGGGAATTCAAGCAAATCCACAGTAAAAACAGTGTAGAGGAGCTGCTACTATAATTTTATTCCATAACAGCCAGCTATACCCTTCTTATTATAACAGGATAAACAGTAAATACAGAGCTATGACTTATTCAGCATCACCGCGTCTCGCTCTGGCAGATTCTACTATTTGCTGGAGGTGACTGAGAAACCGTGCCGCACCAGGGGACAAGTACACGTGTGCCAACCACATCAATGTTTCAGGATCTGTTCACTCCACTGGTCCCCACAGAGGCCACGGCATCGCTCTCTGCTGCCTTCAGGCCGCCAGCAGACTCACTGCACTGTCTATACTGTAGTAGAGCTGGTGTGAAGCTGAGACCACGTTTAATGCCGCACACACAGAATATGCAAATACTGACTTTGTCGACGATATCAAGAATAATTTAACAAGAACTTGCACACTAATAGTATAGAAAAGTGTATTTGCATGAAGAACCAAAGCTGGCATACGTGTAATTTTTTGTTGAATTGTTATTTTTGAATGTATGCAAATGAGACAGATGTCCTCCCATTGAACCACAAACAGGTTGGTTTGTTTTCTCAGTTTGCACAAATCTGCTGCTTAGGTGAAAAAAGTAAATCTTCATATTTCATGTTAACCATTTTAAATATTAGAAAATACAGCAGAGGAAGAATCTCTAGAACAGCCAACAAATGGTCCTTGTGGCGAGATTGTTTTGTCAATAAAATGCTTTCAATGTCATATGAACTTTCATCTCTGCAGCCTTTTAGACAATGTGGACAAGAAGCCCTGAAAATGCTGTCAACATCTGCAATTCCCTGACAGCTGGGAAAACTCCATCTCCAATCGAAAGCTCCAGAACAGCTAAACCGACCTTGTTGTGGGATTGTTTTGTCAACTATTGCACTCGTCATTTCATCCGTTGTTGAATTCATTGATTTACTCTCTGACTTTTGAGAAGTCTGATACTGTAAAAAGAAGGATGGGTTTCGTGACCCCTGCAGCATTTAATTACACATGATTGTTCAGCACTTGATTATAATCAAGATGATCATGGATGAGATGAATATTTATAAGGCCTAAGAATACGCCACCGTGGAGAGATACAGTACCAAATGAGATTTAAATGAGCCGGCTAATTAAATGTCTAAGAGGACTGTCTTCATGAAGGCACAGGGTGCCACACTTGAATTATTTTAGTTTTAAATTAAAGTGTTCATTGGACGAAGGTCTAGTGCACCGATATTAAAGGTGACACGTTTTATACTGAACAGTACAGTTAAAGTTACAAAACAAACCAAACCAGGTTACAAACACACTACGACCTATCTCTGCCCAGACCAGAACCCTCTGAGGTGGCCCTCGTCCAATGCGGCACCAGTAAACTGGTTTGAACCAAATCTCACACACAGGTGAGATTTTAACGCCTTATGGGGGATTGGCGTGGGTTCAACCAGTTCAGGCTTTTCTTCTTCCTTTGTTTCAGCCACATGGTGAAGTCCCAACAGATCCCTTGTGACCATGCAACACTTCCTGTTTGCGAAACACGAATCAATCAAAAGCAAGTCTGGACGTGATGAATAGCGGCCTCAAGAATCACGGAGCGATTTAATCAGCCTCACGGAGAGGCAAGCTTGAAAGTGGGTGTCAGGCCACAACCAGAGACAGAGGCACCCTCGAGGTTAATCTGAACTTTCAAAGAAATCCAATTAAAATGGCCGCGGCAAAGAGACAAACACTTGCGCGGCATCTTTTGTGTAACACTGCACCTGTACAAGAAAGAATTAGGTATTTTCTCACCATGACACCTGGGGGAAATAGGGCCCATTTGCGGCGGCTATTATGAAAAGTCAGCGTTTGCTTTTGTGCAGTGGAAATGTGGCGTCTGCACCGACACAAAGACTCTTTGTTTATCTGCTCAGTTTGTTTCTATCAGGTCACATTGCCTTTTTTCTCTCGAGGTGACAGAAAGGAAAAGATAAGACCACGGTAGTATCCACAATTGAACTGCAACCAATTATATCTCAGATACCAAACCTTTTGTCACGGCCTCCCATTGTGAAAAGTAGAAAATTGTAAACCTTCCCTTCTTTTATGACCTGTGAAACTTTTGATGCGAACATCTTGTGCTTGTTGAACAGTATGTGGAAAGAGCTTTGTTCCAAAATTACACCTCTGTGTTTCGACAAAAATAACACACGAGTTGTTGAAATGTGCTCCCAAGGTGTATGAATTCATTATCACCTGTACTGTGTTTCAGATGCATCCCTGAAACAGTGAAGTACAAATGTGTTAATGATTGTTCTTTCTTTTGAAACTTTATGAAGGGTACAACGTAGCCAACTACATGACCACGCAATACAGAAAGTCTATTTCGGAGACGACTTGCTAACTAGCAGGCAAATTTAGCAAATCAACTGGTGTTAATAAAGGCTCTGCACGCCCACACCGGTGTGTTCATTTGTCAAGACCAGGCGGCAACCTCTGGTTCTGAAGAGTGAAGAATGTCTTAAAGCTGCATTCTCTCTAGTGTCCACCAGGGGGCGACTCCTCTGGTTCTATAGAAGTCTATGAGAAAATGACTCTACTTCTCTCTTGATTTATTACCTCAGTAAACATCGTAAACATGAGTTTATGGTCTCAATCTCTAGTTTCAAGTCTTCTTCAATACAGCATGATGTTCATTTAGTAAATGATGGTCCATTTAGAGTCAAACAGACCATAAAGCAGGGTATGCTTTAGGGCGGGGCTACTGTGATTGACAGGTCTGAAAAATGGCACTGAAAAATTCAAAAGCATTTGTCGTTATCAACACTTTTTGTCTGAATATTGCAGAAATTTGGCAAAAGTTTAAGGGATAGGTTGAATTTGTGTTTTTTTCCTCGAGTCCAAGTGTGACACGACTTCTTTCTCGATACTCCCTGTGCTTTTATGAGGACTATAAGTGCTAAAGTGCCATGTCTTCCCCTTTTCCCTTATCCCAATTATAACCCCTCTCACCACTCCTTCTCACCACGTTGTGGACAGTTCAGCCAGTGGACCATGGCTGTTCTGAGCTCTCCCTACCCCACGCATGCTCAGCTCACATGTTGCATGGCAGTTCAGTGCTCACCCGGTCTACTTCAACCTCTCCGTTTCTATTTTTAGGTCCAATTTGAACTGTGAGAATTCCCATTGTTGCACTATCTGGTGAGAATATTGCACGTGTTTCAGGTGCAGTCACCGCAATTTAATGCTTTCAAGCAATCTCATGCAGTTTCTGACTCGCTGGCTTAATGAGCAGACTTATCTGCATCTCATATTAACATGTTTAATGAAAGTTCATGTCGACACTATGCCACCGCTCTCTGTTTGTTTTAAATTAAAAGAGAAGTTGTTCTTTATTGGGTCCTAATACGGCACCAACCTAAGGATAGATGTGAGGTTCACTGGTACTACCAGCATGTTGTTGCTCTGTGAACAGTGACTGTTGAGACTTAACGCCCATATTATCTCCATTTCATCTGCTCTATCATTTCTGGGTCAGGAAATCCAACCCAATCCCCAGAAAATCCATTTCCCCACCTTTGTCAGTTGAGTCTTGCCAGAGCTAAACATCCATATGGTGTCACAGATAAGGAGTGTGCCAAACAACAACAACTGCTGCCCTATTTTCATCTCCAATGGAAAAGTGTTTGCTAATTGTAAGCAGACTGTCCCAGTTTATAACGGGATATCTGTCTTTTCAGACTTTCAAAAGTAGCACATTATTTTTTAATGATTCAGGATATTACTTTTTTTAATGGATGTGGATCTTTCTGGTGATGTACTGTGCATCGGAAAGAAGACTGTGGACTTTGAAAATGTTCATTAATAGCCCGCAGCATACCAATGAACTACATTATTTGAATGTTGACATTCAGTATTAACCATTTAAGGGCAGAGCTATGGCACATTACGCTTAAGGGTAATGGGGACATTTTAGGCACATACATATCTTTGAATATCATGCATTGACAAGGATCTCAAATGAAATGACCTTCTCTTTAAGCCAGTGACTCCTGATTAAACAGCTCGAGTTGCCTCGTGCTTCATACACAAAAGCCAGCATTTCAATTTCAAAAGCTGCTCATTTGCTTGAAGCAGCACAGGGACCCTCTGCATAAATGTTGGCCCCATCTCTTGACTGTGGAACAAATGAGTGTCTTAAATTAAATTTGAGACAATTAGGCTGTCTGCTACATGTAATTGGTTTTCTGGATGGATCAAACGGCCACAACTCGGGCATGGATGAGAGGAAATGTGGGCGGATTACGAGATGCAACAAGGGAACTTGGGCTGAGGAGTCCCAGATGTTTCATCAAACAGTTTGGTAATAAGATATCACAGTGTTTCCATTGGGACCCAGCACAGTGCACATCGTCCTTTTCTCTTTTCCCCAGTTAACTACATGGCCAAGGCCTTGACAGCCACAGAGGGGCCGTGGTATTACATCACAGGTAAGGCATGTTGTTCAGCCCAAAGCATATTGGAGGTCATCAAGTGTGGCAATATTAAAGTTATACACATTCCAAATGAAATCGTTTTTTATTAATAAATGCTAATCTTCAACCGTTAGGTTGGATGTTGCTCCATTTTCTCCGGTCCCCGAGTTCCAGTTGCCAACAGCTGTGGAGAGCAGTTTCACACTTGTGGCCTATTACTGGGGTTTAAATAGTGGCTAGAACAGGTGAGGGGAGTTGAGCTGACGAGGAGGGTGTGACTGACGGCACTGAATAAACTGATTAGGTGAGTGAGGAGCTACACAAAGACACAGAACACAGGAGGCAAAGCCTAATCGTGACAGAACCTCCCTCTTAGTTAGCGCTGCATGCCCTTTAGCAGATGTTTTTCTTTGGGGGGGGGGCACTGATCAATCCGCTCCTCTTTACGTTTCTAAATGTTAAAGCACATTTTAGCAGCTATTCTAAGCAACCAGGCAAAACACAAGTCTTTTTGTTAACTTTTGTTTCCTCAGACGTGGAGTGAGTCATAGCAGTATTATGTGAGTATTATGTCGCGGCAAAGAACTAATTAGATCGCTAAACTGTTCCTTTCTCGGCTGTCGTCGGCTGTCGTTTCAGTGTCCCATCAATGTCCCCCTCCTCCAAAAGAAGAGAAAATACCACATTTAACAATCGCACCTGGATACACAAAGACGGAAACCACCAAAAATAGCATTAAGCGAATAATATTCCAAAAATATTGCATTTAGCAAACATGACTGCATCCCTACTCGTCATATTTTGCTGCTCGGGCAGAAGCCCCCGGCATCATTCTTTTAGATAGTATCATGACGCTGAAGGTTATACATTACATTACAGTCATTTAGCCCGGTGCGTTTACAGGCGGTAAAGGATGCCTTGTGCAACGGTGCGAAGACGCCGCGGGCAACTGCCCAAAGCCTTGGTATTCGACGTCCTGGGAGTGAGACCAGGCTGCATTTATCTGTTGGTGCTCAGAATCGGATCATCTCAAACGACTGGTATTTCTGAGCCACGTTCGTTGATTCTGCACCACACCTGTTTTGTGAAGGAGAAGCAGCAAAGCGGAACAGTCTGGGAGTGACAGCTTCCCTGAAGGAAACGTTATTGAAGCTCAGCGGTATTTATAGACAGAGCAAAACATCCTGTTTGCTCCCTTCAAATCCTTACGGAGGAACATGCAGTATTCTCATATTCCCAGTCTACAGTGCATCATCTATTTGCGGAGAATGCATGCCTCGACACAGGATTAGACGGTTTAGAGGTTGTGTGACAAAGTATTACCATCATCATATGCCAGCTAGCACTTTGCACCCAGAGGAGAAATGCTCACTAATTGAGGTCAGGCGAGCTCTTTAACCAAATTCTTTTTGAATCCTTTTCAGCCCATTTGTCTGCTCCTTTTAACGCGGTGAAATGGAGGAATGTCCCTTTGGAGACCTGCTCTGAAATTAAAAGCCTTATAAAAGTCAGACCTCTTGTCCCTGAGGTGGAGGGAGAAACTGCTCCCACGTCTGTCACTGATACGGGCGGGCAACTTCTCTGGGCTACTTTTTTTTTCCATTAAACGGACCCATTATAGCTTCATCTGAGGCGCCGCTGCTGCTGCGATTCCAACGTCAATGGACTTGTCAATCAGAGACTCCCCAGGATGCTGCGATACTTATCGGGGTCCCTTTGGACTTACTACTGAATGGTGGAGAAGGAGACTTTCTCAGCATTCGGATAGCAGTCCCATGGATTTAAAACAAGTCGCGTATCTCTATTGTATATTTAGCATATAATCTAAAAATTAAAACAGGAGAATCTGTGTGCATATGTGTTCGGAGCGCACGGTGTGTCCATTGGACGAGAAAATAAACAAAGCTCTCTCAGGTTGGTTGCCTGTCTTTGAGTATTAGTCTTGCAATATGGAAATTCAGCACTGCTGGTTCATGCACTGTTGGTCACACTTTACATTTCACATCTTCAGCTGAGACCCTATTGTGTTTCACACTCGCACACAAAGCAATGTCATAAACATACAGTACTGCATGTGGGATGCTGCTTTTTGTTGTCTCTATATGCAGTCTGTTGCCAGAGACTCAACACTTTGCTTTTCGTTATACAAAGGTATACGTGATCTAGATAACAGGTTGAACTTACCCAGTACGAGGTCATAATGCTATGATTTATAACATTTGCTTATTTCTTTGCATTGCTTGGCAAGACCCGCTCCGCATAGCTGGTTGAGGCCAGTGTCATTGGTTGAGGTTTGGCATTGGGATATAGTGGTTAGGGTCAGGATCAGGCGGCAGTTGCATTCTCTCTAATGTCCACCAGGGGGCGACTCCTCTGGTTGTATAGAAGTCTATGAGAAAATGACTCTACTTCTCTCTTGATTTATTACCTCAGTAAACATTGTAAACATGAGTTTATGGTCTCAATCTCTAGTTTCAAGTCTTCTTCAATACAGCATGATGTTCATTTAGTAAGTTATGGTCCAGTTTAGAGTAAAATAGACCATAAATGCTTTAGGGCGGGGCTACTGGTGATTGACAGAGACGTATACGGCGTCTCTACGTCACTCCTCCGCAATCCAAATATGGTAACTTCTGTTCACTGGATGCAGAAAAATAACATATTATTACAAGATGGCGACAGCGACATCGCCGAACTCGAGGCTTCAAAGCGGCAGTCCACAAATCAATGGGGGACGTCACGATGACTTGGTCCACTTCTTATATACAGTAAGGATACCACCGTTGATCAGGGGATAGGACCTGAATACACTGTATTGGGTTATGGTACCTCACGCGAGCATAGACACCTGGAGGATCATAGCGCTTGAATGCTACACATGCTGGTCTTGCCAGGAATAGTATTGGGATCCATAATAATGCGCCAAGACCCGAATTTAATGAAATTTGGTGAAAGGGTGTAGCATGGGCCAACCCATTAAATCTTGGAGCAAATCCAAATCACTGGGGGGATCCACACATTGTTTTTCACTTATAGAAATGGCTTTGGCAGAGGTCTGCTCTCTCTGAATGCCTTTTAGCTAGCTGTGTTTGTCTCAGGGTTCAGGTTAATGTAGCTAATGTAAGAGAACTAACTTCACACAGGCTGGGTAACGATCATTTGCTTCCCACTCTGTAGCTTTGTGCTGGAAGGCACAGCAATGTCTGATCAATGATTGGTGCATTCTGAAATGCTACATGATGTTTTAAGGTACTCGTTTCACTGTGCGGGTACACCCACTGACTCTTAGTTCAGCCAATGGGGTTATTTCTGCCTCCAGGGCAAATATTTTAACCAGACTTCAGATCAGCACTGCAGTCAATATGCCATCGATAATCTTTTCTGTGCCACTATTGTCTGAGAGTCTGACACAGTAGGCCTTTAGCAAATCACCGTATAGTATCAGCAGTCAGAACAGCCAAATTGTCACTGATCACAGTATTTCTGTCCATGTTTTCTCGTGAGGAAAAATATCTCCATCCACCCACCAGAAGAAAAGAGCAGTTAATTGACATTGACTGTTGCATGTCTACAGGGGCACCAATAGAGCCAAGGCTCCCCTGCAGCCTGAGTGCTGCTCTGAGAGCACAAAAGGCAGCTCGATCTGAAAAGTCTTTCCTCAGAGCATGAATACTAATGGCATTGATTTATACCTCAATTTCCTGCAGGGAGAATTGTGGACTTTCATTGCAAAGGAGGAGCCAGGACCCTTGTGTGTGCTCAACAGCCTGAAGTGGTGAAAAAGCAGCTGCATAGTGAAACCTACAGAGGCTCTGCAGATCTGTGGCAAACTGAACAACTACATTTGGTGCCATTATTGCGCTCCACTGGAGAAGAAGACTGCAAAAAGAGCAGATGTTGGTGGTGAGGGTAAATCTCAATTTGGTGAATGGGCTGGTAAGGTAGATCAGTTTTTAAATGTAGGTTTCTGTGGCAAAGAGAACTGTCTTGTGTGTAGTTGTAGTCCTATAGCATAGCATGTTACTAAATGATAAAGCTTGAGAATTGTCAGCACAGTTATTCTGATTAGAGCTTAACGAAATAGCTCAGTAGCTGGCTGGAGTAATATCCACTACCAAAACGTTCTCACCCCCAACTCGTACCGAGGCTTGGTCAGTGGCCTCATGCTTCAAACTGTGACGCTTTAGGTACCTTTCTAGCATCAGTTGCGGACTTTCAGGGATGGCGTATCACGTTCAGCTCGTTACATGCGTATGGTCTCTTTGACCCGTCCTCCTGTCCTTCCTCCCTTACACGGACGTCGTTCGTTATACTACATCAGTTGCTCTGCCTGTCTGATAATAAGTTGGGTGGACATTGGAGTAAGTTGAAAGCCCGGTGCGTTGTATCAGACGCCGAGGGGCACGGACCAAGTGTTGGTATTTGATGACACAGGACTCTCACCCAGGACCCCGCTTGAGGCCACCTACCAAATGTATTATATAATCAATTATTTTGAAAAGTGTTGGCACTCGACAAACGATAAATGGGCTCTTTGAGTCGATTATCATACTTGAAACAGAGGGGGATTAGACAATGCACTAAAGCAGGGGTTCTTGAAGTCAGTCTAACGTCTTTTACTTCTGAGGAAATTGTCTTTGGATCTTGTTTATAGCTTAATTTGCCGTTGTGGACTCCCCCATGTGGGTTCAATACCCAGAAGTAGCCTTGAAGTAACAACACGAGATGTATGGCTTTTCATTTAGAGAAAACTAGGCGGTTGTACTTAATAGTTAATCTTACTGCCATTGCCGCCGGTACCATGCTAATAATATCACGCTGTTTCTTGGATGGGGGTGTCTCTGTCGAGGTACTGGAAGAGCATAAATCACTCAACATCTGTTGCAACAGACAGTGAGAGAGATTGTGTTCCCCCCCCCCCCCTGCTCCGCAAAACCACATGTGCTTATTGAAGCACGACGGCAAAACCCACCAAGTTGTCTGATGAAAATACCAACTGAACCACTAAATAAATTGTGCGTTGTTGTAAAAACACAGCTGTCCTAATAAGATTGGCATGGCAGCTAACCTTTAACAGGGAATTTCACTGATGTATGAGTGGAAGGGTAAATAAATGAGTTTTGCACTGTGTGCTGAAGGGCGATGCCAGCAACCTTTTGAAAGAACCTCATTTAAAATACAAACCAAAACTCTGACAAGCAACAAACCTGAAAATGTCAAAGCATCATAATAAATTAATTTCCTTTTAATGTGAGCCTCCTTTTTGTGCTGGAATTAAACCCAACTCTGAAGTCTTTGCCATCCCTAATCCTTTCTTGGCATTCCTCCATTATCTTTCCAGTGGATTTGTTTGATATAAAAAAGGTTCGCCAATACCCATATCACAGATCCACTTTGGACAAACAAACTGCTATGAGAGTGATGCCATATTTGCATCCCTTTGATGTTTCCGTCACTGCGACACGATCGCAAAGTTTCCGGGAAAACCCTCCAATCACGATTTGAACCACACAGTGCATTCTGTTTACAGCCCTTTTTCGCTTTTATTGAAATGATGTTGAAATTCAACAGCCATGTTGAGATGAAAACAGGATTGACTGACAGACACAGTAACATGTGATATACATTGAAGGTCTTTGCAACATATACTTCCTTAGGGAATGCCATGCACTGGGATCTGATCCATGACTCGCGTCTCTAGTCGGAGACGATGTTGCCTCCCAAACCACAAATACACGGTACGTCACCACCACTGCTTCAATACGCTTTGATTTCTTCTATCATTTGCTGCAGTACCGTTTGAATGCAGAAACACAAGACGATGAAAAAAAATTATATGAAATCACTTTTATTCTCAGAGTGTGCGGTGATTCCATTTTTGCAGGAAAGTTACAGACTGAAATATCTGTCTAAAATGGCATGCAGTGAGGCTAACAGGTGGAGCTTCGAAACACAGAGAAGACACAAAACGATTATCAACAACCTTGCCTACATCGCACACCATAAGCATGCATACACTTTTGTCAACAAATAGGGGAAAGAGAGAGAGAGAGAGAAGGGGTGAGAAGATTCCGCAGTACAAAAGAATGCACCAAATATATATATATATATATATATATATATATATATAATTTTTTTTTTCAAAATACCAACCACCAGAGGACAGAAACAGGACCGGCTACAGACGAGAAAGTAAGCATCTTCTCAACGCGTACAGAACAGAGAGAGACAGACGCAAAGGAGAGAGAAACATCAGACAGTTTACATTCAGGTCACATCAAACGAGTATGCTTTTCTTTTTTTAAGAGTCATATTTTTCAGGCAGTTTTTTAATCATTTTAATGGCTGCATGAGCGACACAGATAAGTGCTGAAGTGGATTTCTGACATGGAGCCTAAATATTGATTACGCATGACTTGGGCAGTTGTTTTGGGCAGTGGGTCTAACAAGCCATTTAGAGCGCAGTCAACAAGGTCACAAGGTGACGATAGATGGCTTTATGATGGCTTCATGGTGGATGAGATGCAAAAGGGTGGTCTGATTTCAGGGCTTGGTAGCCTGAAGAACAGCACACACCGGTGACGTTTGCTAGGATTTGTCGCTGTGAAAAGTCCTCCACTTGGGTTCACTTGGGCAGTAATTGTAGCTTTCTGGAATTTTCTCGGGCCAAACAAGAGATATGTTGTTCGTAAAAAAAGGGTGGACGTACAGGCTTGCTAGGCCCCTTGGCAATGAAATTGTTCAATTTGAGTTCAAGGCTAATTATGCTAAGAGAAAAGGCTAGTTATGGTTTGAACTTCTATTTGCAGCTAAAATACCTGAGAATTTCAAAATAAACAAGATGCAGTAAATAAAGAGAGTGAAACCTACTACTACTACTACCAGCACTATTCTTTGGTTTGATCGGATAACTGCTCTGATTATGGGTTTGAGTGTTGTTGATGCTTGGTTCCATAACTGAACACACTGAAAGAGGACAATCAAATCACAAGAAGTTCGATAAATGTGCTCTACAGGTTGACCTTTTTTTATATATTCAACATGATAACAAAGCTCACAAAGCGTTGATAAAAGCTAAATTTCCCTCGTCTATGCCACAGGAACGCACACGGTCAGAATTTGTGTTATTTCATGTTCAGCTATAGCTTATTAAAAACAGTGGCAATGTGGTTTAGAAAACCTTAATTTACGCCTACAGCTACTGTGCTCACGTGAATCACAAAAACAGTTCCTAACAAAATTGTATCACAATTGATCTCTGCTAAATAGCACATTTATGCTTTCCCGTAAACTTCATGTGGGATTTTCTTTTTTCTTTTTTGTTTCCTGTACACGGCAGCTAAAATAACTCTCCGTTTACTCGGTCAAGTCACGAATCTTCATATTCGATTCATTCTAGAGTCTATTTTCAGGTTATAAGAACATCGAATTTTAAGTTTTCTTCATGAAGTACTTGGAAGGCTAAGGCATATACTCTAAACTGTAAAGATCCACGTTTGTATGTTTTACCAGCACAAGTCTGGTGGAATGTCTGAAATATCTGGAATGTTTAAACAAGACACTGGAATGAAGGAGACATATATGAATAGAAAACAAGGCATATGGAGAAACGTTTCATTTCATCCTCATATGACCCCCTTTTAGATTAGTGTCGTTACATTTATGGACAAAGAACGGTCAAGAAGCTCTCATGCAAGGGCTCGTTAAGAAGCCCCTCGTTGATTCATCTATTGTTAACGTCTGCAGTTGGAAACAGTTTGGTTGGACTTTTGGGTTGGACTGTGCTCATCATTCTGTAACAAGTGACTGAACATTGGGTTTTTTTTACGCCACGAAACAACACACTTCCTCCCGTTCTACTTCTTAATCAAGTGATGTGTGACCTACGAAGGCCTCGCCGTCACTCTGCAGACACGTCTGTGCCGACTAACACGTTAAGGAGTTTAAAACACGCAACAATGAAGATTGTCTGTTATTGCCGATTTGGGATCACTCCCATCAGTTTAAGCAACGGACACAGGGCAACTTCACTTCAACAATGTATTGCACTATTGTCACTGTCTGTTCACACAACATTGTTGTGTTTGTGAAGTTTTTTTTTTTTTTTTACAAAAAAAAATTGATGAAATGTCAACAAAATTAGATTAACGAGTCTGATCTGAAGTCAATTATCGCCTACGTTACATGGTGGACAAGATGTCAATTAAATAACAATGTCAAAACCAGTTATTGCCTCAAATATTAATGAATTTCGCTTCATCGTAACAAATGAAATGTTATCCAAATGTGTACTTCACTTCACAAAGGTTTACTGCATGCTGAAAGAAACAACAAAACAAAATGAATTCCTTCACTTTCTGGTTTCTACAGGTTGTTGTTTCGACTGCACCAGTGCTCACAGTACACATTCACGATAAACCAATTAGAGCGTGAGACACAGTTTATGGGGTGAATCCTCACAACGGAGAACCAATAAAAATGTATCTATATACACCGTATGTATCAAATATTAGCAAGAACAGAACAGGACAATTCAATCAGATTCTAAAATGATTTGGATCATTTCTTAAAAGTTAAAAATATGGCTTATACTCTTAGTCATCTTGTTATATGTCATATTTCACTTATATATAGTTTTTTTTTTTTTTTATAACCCGAGGCTATTTACAAACAAAAAGGGTGACTGATGGGTGATGTCTGAGTGCCCGACATGTTTAAAACATGGCATAAGATTTCCCTTTGAATTAAAGATCCGTGTCGGTGTTGCATACTAAAAATGCTCTGTTTGAGAGATCAAGTATGTATCACCATCACAGACCAGCTATTCTAAATCAAGGGTCAAATCATGCCACGTCGCTCCATTCCAGGACACTTAGACGTTGGGTTGAAGAGGTTGGAGGGTGGAGAGAGAAAGTGTGACTGCAGGTTTGGGGCGGAGGGGACGGGGTGGTTACGGCAGTGGTCTTGGTTAAGATGAACGCTTTTCTGGGAGTTAATCGTATTCCACCCAAAACACTTTTTTTTTTACTTTTTATTGAACATATCCATGAGCGGGGTCGGGATGAATTTCATGACCGTATCCACGATGCTCTCCTCTTCCTCCTCGTCGCCGCAGCCGGTGGGCACGGCCTTCTTGGCACGAGTGAGGCTGCCCTCGGAGGCCTGCTCCATAGCGGCCGCCGCCTCGGCTTCCTTCTCCTCCTTCTTCTTGATGCCATACTACACGGGAGAAACAGGAAATGATTTGACGTTTGTGCAGGCTTACCATTGTGAAACATCGTGAAATGGTTTTACTTGGTTAGGGCTAAAAAAAAAGATCAAGGTTTGAGTTGAAATAAGTGTCTGTTTTGTAACTTAAGCTACAGACGTAACGTCTGCAAAAATAATTCAAATTTGTGGTTTTTACAAGGGACACAAACGAGTAAATGTGATGTGTTTGTACGACCTATCAACCACCCCTCCCCCCCCCCCCCCCCCCCTTAGAGGACTTCTCGCTCTTTATACTAAGAGACGACTCTCATTTCTTTCCTCGAGGGAGCGCTAGCTTTTGACTGCAGGAAGTCACTGTGCCTGGATAGCAATAATTACAGCACATTACTTCCCCTAAAAACACAGTTAATCGGGGACAAAACCAGGCTAGCTGGTTCCCCTACTTGCCTCCTTCTGCATACTTGGCGTACACACACAAGAGCATAAGCCATCGTACCATTTAACCCTCAGCAAGATGGTATTCCCAAAACGTTTCTTTCAGAACTGTTGCACAGACCCTTCCTATAGTATATTGTACCCAATAACTGTGAAAGTGACCCCTTCATTTGAAAACACTTTCAAGCTACATTCACTAAAACCATATCCTCGTAAGTGTTCCTCTGGCCAGGCCCCTAAGTCTGACCCTCCTAGCTAAATGTCTGCATTCTGGAGAGTGTGTGCACGTCACTCTTTATGTTACACTTACATTTCCCACTTCAATGAGAAACTTTGTAACTTGCAGAAGTGAGGCACCATGACCTTTATCTGAACACTTTTGACTGACTTCACGGTGTGGCAGCTTCCTCATTAGATTTAAGTGCACTGTAGCATTGTGGGTCCTGCATGAACAGCGGCTACAATCAGTTCCTGCAGTTAGACGCAGGGTTGGAGCTGCTGGAGACAAATTTGGGGGTTTTTCGTGCTTGTGCGTATTTGCAGGAGTGCACATGAGAGTTGCTTTGGTTTAATTTGACCTTCCCGGATATTTTTTGTCCCAATTACAGGCAGAGGCACACAGCCGGTGTAATGGACAATGCTTCGTGATTAGCTTACACATCCCAGAGCACCAACAGACAATTAAACCAAGAGCGCGTTTCGAGGAGAAAGAGGACAAGATTGTAATTTAATGAATAGAAAGAAAAACTGGGAAATCTTCTACATCTTTCAATTTCTTTCTGTAATGGTCAGTAACGGTATGAATGGCTAGTGGATGATATTAGTCCGAACTCCCAAGATCATTTTAACACGTATCTTGTTAGCTTTTTGTTTTGATGTTATGGTTGTGGATCTGTTACCTCGAGTATAGTTTCAGCATGTACGGTTCTAGTCTAGACTGCAGAGCACAGGAAGGTCAGCAGGCTGAGTGATGGTTGATCTTTAGGCAGAGATGTGGAAAATGAGCCCGACTCCTCCGTGACTTTTTCGCTGCTCCACCAGGCGCACGTTAAGGTGTTTCTGCAGCAATGAATATCTTAAAGAAGGGCTACTAGTGTCCATTTCCGCTGTGAGGATGTGCACGGGAGACAGTGCGAGCATCTGTGTTTGTGTGTTTTTCAGAAGAAGAAGAAATCAATGAAGCCACAAAGGATGCAAACACTTTTCAACCTTTTGTTTGCCTTTGTTGCAATTATTTTGACATTCATTTAAGTCTGCATCCAGCTCAAAATATCTTTTGTCGAGACAAAAGCATCTTTTAGTCGAGAAGAAACGCCTGAGAGGAAAACACGAGTCATTCTTTAATGTTTGAGTGATGAGGCTAAAGTCTAGAACATCGTTTGTAAAAGAATACACAGTAAACAGATGAATGTGTTGAAGGGAAGACTTTAAAGGCCAAAACACACTCATGAATTATAGCAACTGGAGACAATTTTCATTCATCCACCTTTAGAATAACTATGTTTGAAACTTTGCATGTCATTTGAGAAGTGGAATCATACGTCAGTTCAACACCTGAGTAATGTCCCTTCCTGACTTTGACAGACATTGGTGCGATTGGTTGACGGGTATCTCCTCCGTATCTCCCTCTGCTCCCTTGTTTGCGCTCCGCTTTCCCTTTCATGCCGCCCTGTTTTGTTCTCTCGCAATCTGTCTTAGCCGGTCTCGCTCTCGCTCTCAGACTTGAAGTAACAAAAGGCTTCGTCGGCTGAAGGGAAGACAGTCACGCTTAGTCAGCCCCTCCGCACTCGCTACAATCAAACACTTTCCAAAGATGTGCTGTCATATCGCCCCGTCTCCCTCCTCTCGTTCTTCCTCAGTTGTTCTGAAACTAAACTAAAGAACCACTGGGCATCAGTTTGAGGATCAGCTCTGCATTCCAACGATAGCTGTACAAGAGCTACACATGGAAGAGTTTTAAAGTTCCTCAAAGCCCTCGAAGAGTGTTCAAGTCACATGTTCAATGAATTATTAGCATGTCAAGAGGAATATTTGACCTCAAGCTGCAGACGCTTTTGATACCATCAATTAACATTTTATTGCAGATGAATTAAATAGTAAGCATGAATATCTTGGACGAGATCATCTTGGCGGAACAAAAAACGGATCAGTGAGGCAAAAAATCTTTTAGAAAAAGTTTTGAAATGAATTTCATCAGTTAACTGAACGGCATAGAGCACTCTTGTGTTTATGAACCCGACCAGTATGCGAGGCTTTAAAGCACACTAATTAAGAGGAGAATGATGGGAAGGGCTGGTCCAATTTGTTCTTAATCATCCTCCAGTAGAATCAACCCAGACTCCTCCACATTAAGTTCATAACGCAGCTACTTTACGGTGCTGATTAGAAGCCCAGTCGCCAGGATTTCTGTTTTGAGCCCCGTTAGTTGCTGCAAACAAGGGATACGTTGATTGTGGACGTTTTTTGCATTCAGTCAAAAGCAGTGACGAAGTGCAACGAGAAACTATGCAGTGATTTTATCAAAGAACGGGCTTTAGACCAACAAAACAGCAGGCAGGGACACGGACAAACTGTGACAGAACTCGTGTTATAGTGAGTAACAAGCTACATTATGTTCTAATTTTAACACAAACCATGATCTTTTTTCTAACTTTAACCGTTGCCTAAACCTAAGTAATCAATTCACAGCGTTAAACATTTCTTCAAGCGTGATACGAGGCTGATATCAAACGTATTTATGAAACCTATTTTTGGTTCAGAAACGTTGACGTGCAACGTGTCCCGTGGTTTGCAGAATCAGAATCGAACATTTTATCTACCGACTCTCTGGAGATACATTTTGGTGTTGAGTTTTGAAAATGAAACTGAAATGTAATTGTATTGGGGGGTGCCGGCAGAAATCTCAGAGGTAAAAACTCCCATCCTTGAATCATGCTTTAGTTGGATATTGTAGCTAAAATGTAATACTTTGCAGAAATGCAAAAGGTTGCTCCATAAAGGTTTCAGTATATGCATCAAACTAATATAGTAGTTTGTACAAAATGTTGTTCCACGAAGAGACATGACCGTGCACATTCTTAAAAATCTCATCAAAAGCATTCATAGTTAAATAACCAGTTGTTTCACAGTGGACAGTGACGGACACAGTGGTGCAAAGAATTAAAATAAAGAGTTCTGGTCCTGCATTTCTTCACGTCTCTGCACATCTGGCCAATCCCTCATTTATAGTCGGCACGGCTTGTCGGATTGTCCGTTTCGGATAGAGGGTATCAATGAGGGTAACAAGCAAACAAGGATGCTACCTTTGTTACCTTGTGTCCTCGGTCAGCTGTATTGAGGTATTTTGTATTTACCTTATCTCTGATGCCCTGTCGGATGTTTTCTCTCTCTCCCTCCATTTTTGCATATTTGGCCTTCCTCTCATCCTCCTGTTGCCTCAGCGCCTCTTGCCTTTCTTCCTCTTTCTTCGCAGCATCAGGATCCTTCTCCTCCCCCTCCCCACCGAGCATCTTGCCCATGTCTTTGGTGGCCCCTGTTGTTGGTGGAGACAGAGAGAGAGAGAGAAAAGTGAGAAATGACGGGCGAAAACCACCGACACCGGCAATTCACAGTGATTGCACATAATAGATCTCAGCTATCTGTTGCTTAGCATTGGGTGGGCACAGTGGCACATCTAAGATGTGGATAATTCAATAGACATTGCTTTGTACTTCAATCGTCTTTCAGGCCAGTGAAAGAGCAGCACAATCATGCCCCCCCCCCCCCCCCCCCCAAAGTGTCTTTGTGTGACAATAGATAAAAAGAGGTGCGAGCTCGAGATAAGACACTGCGATAAATTATTAACAATTCTCTTGATTGCCTTTGTGCTGCTCACGTTGACCTTTTTTTCTATCTCCAACAGGAATTTACACCCTCGTGCAAAGCGTCCACTCGGACTACGGGTCAAGACCTGCGAACAAAACGCTTCAAGTGCCGTTGAAAGGACCGTAATTAACAGACACTGGGTTCACTCATCTCCTGCCTGCACTGGTTAGATATGCTGAAAAACACATCAAGCTTTGACTTTTGTGTTCCTCACTTCATCACTTCTAATGCTAATGACTTGAGCAAACATTGTTTCACATTTTAAATGTAAATGTTGTGGGTTTTTATTCGATGATGAAGAGGCACGAGTAAAGCTGTCTCAGGCGCTGACATCATACTATAACTTGACTTGACATCAAATGACATGCCTCATATGTCACCACATATTCACATGTTTTGTCCTCAGTCCAGTGCCAATCATGTCCTTTATGTGTTGGTGTGGAGAGTAAAGCCTCAGTTCTACTCTCCGTGAGGACGGTCGCACGGACACGAGCTGACGAGGACACACTTGCATGCTGGGTGTGTGCACACTGTCAACACTGTCGGAGCTGTCAGGACTTCCATGAAGCCATTTGCTGTCATTCACTCCGGAGCAACATGAAAACAACCTCACAGAGAGAGAGAGAGAGAGAGAGAGAGATGGTCCCGCTCAGCTAACATTTTGTCAGCTCCTGTCACACACAATATGCAAAAATAGGCAAGTCTCCTCAGGGTTCGAAACACAGATTCTCTTATTACCTTTATTGTGATGCTTGTCGAAAGTCATTCTTTTGTAAATGATAATGAGAAAGGAGACAAACAAACACCCACGACTGTGTGCTTGATATACAATCGCTCCACCTATCCTTTAGAGTATCAGGAAGTTGCTCAGACTAATCTTGAGTGTCGTAGCCGCTCAACATTACCTTTACACGGCGCTCCAGCTGTGTGCTCACTGCCCAGAGGCTTCAGCTCTTCTTTTCCAGCTCAGTGGCTGGAAATGAGCCAGTGCTCTAACAGTGGCCCCGACCAAGCCCCGAAAACCCGCGACTCTCTGCTCACTTTCCCCCCCGCAGGAGAGAAAATGATTTGAATGATAACTGGACATCCTGTACACCACACCGGGGGCACGTTTGAAACATGCCTTGCTCTCTCCAGCACTCCTCCTCGACTGTCTGCACTCCGTTCTGCCTGGCGGGGCTCTCCGGGGGGGAACAACTCAAAGACAGACATCTGCTTCAAGCCGTGAAAATGGATGAGACAGCGGCGACCTTGGGGGTTCTTGGCTGCGGTCCGAACTTGCCATTTTGACGGACTGGGACGAGCCCCGGTCCTTAGTCATACGGAGCAGGGTGACCGCCAATTAATACACAGACATGTTGATGTTTAGTCTGTCGTCATTTACTCCTTAGTGTGCAGAAAACATGACACGTTGGCATGTTAGGTCAGTGTAAGGCGTGTCTAATATACAGTAACACGATACATAAAGTGTTCCATCAGTCTGGACTTAGCATTTCATCCAGTCAGCGACTTTACTGTATAATAAATCACAAGAAAACGTTTCTTTTAACAAATAATCTCAACCACTTTGTGTATGAAGTCATTGGATATATTTAGCATTAAAGTTTATTATTGCAGTTGGATCGTGACCTCGCTGTTCTGAGGACACGCAGAGAGACACTGCGGTTTCATTATTAATAACGTGTTTGTGTATATTAATAAAGCAGAAGCTTGTAGAGTGACTTTCTTGCAGTAACACTAAGACTAAAATAATCTTTCTGTCTCTTTGTGCTTCGCCCCCCCGAGGGGGAAACCGAACTGCTGACTGGGCCTGTAAAGCTTCCTCCTTGACCTGTTGCTGGTATAGCTTCAGGAGATTTCCCCAATCTTACATGCAGAGCAATATTTACAGAAGACGAGTAGACTCTGATGGAGAATATCTCTCATCACCTCGGGGATAATTCATTGTTCTCTGGCCAGGCTGAACAGCAAAACTTTTTAAGTTAAAAGTTGCCTACTTAAAATGAAAATAGCCCGACATGATGACTGGAGAGGGAATAATATATATTCTCACCTTCTCATTAGAACTATTACTGATACTGAAATGCTAATTTGTGCTAATTAAGGTAATAATATGGATAAAATGTAGCATTTTAAACGGAGTAACTATCTGTTTAATCTTGTTTTGTTACAATAAAAAGGTATTTTTCAGTATGAATCAGCTGCGGTATCAGATCCGCCTCGTATCGCGGGTCTACTGCTGCTTGTTTTTACCTCTTTGCAACTGATGCCACTTAATCTCTTGTGTTTCCCATGCAGAGCCTCTCCCAGGCCTCCGTATGACCAATCTCGATGCTCGGGGCTAATTAGCTCATCTGATTGTGACAAAGTTTCTGTGTAGAAAGCAGTCAGACAGTCGTCGTTCCCAAAAGCCCCGGTGTCATCAAACGCTGCCAGCTGTGGAGTCTGGAAACGGTAAGCGAAGCGATGGAAGCTCCAGAGGAAAAGCTGGAGAGCTAGAAAAACACTGAGACACGGTCTAAAGTACTTAATTAGAGAGCACGATTAATAACTCAACTCACACCGCAATGAGCAAGACAACAAGACAACTTGTTGATTCCTTCAAATGTTACTAAAATCTGATTAATCTGAACCCAGCAAGCTCACGTACCTGATACGATCTGTGACGTTTAAGACCAAAGAGACCTTTCTGAACATTTGACAAGTCTGCAAAGCTCAAGAACCCACCACACCGACCAGAAACCATTCCACGCTTTAACATCTGTGCTGGTACGCCCAACATTTAGGACCCCGTAGGACGACAGCTGTGCTGAAGGACATCTTGAGCCAATAAATGGAAAGGACTGACCACCAGATAAAAACTAGTCACAGCAGGAACTGGAAGAAGGTCAATAAACGACCAGGAAGCCAGTTATCCTGGAAAAGAGCAGGTTCTTGATTACAATCTCCCCCGTCAGTGGCCAGGTGTCATCATGTGACCCCTGGGTCTGAAGACAGAAGACTGAAAGGACAGAGGATCACTGAAGTCATTAGGATTCATCCTCTGGGCACCATGCATATCTGTGCCACAGTTCATGGTAATTCATACAACAGTTGTTGATGTTGATCTGTTCTAGGGACGCTAAAGCCGTGTTCCAAGTCATTCCATAACTACACAGTACAAACCTAACATGTTTAGTGACTGCATCACCATGCTAACTCATTACAGCTCTAAAAAGGGACTTTTTTAGGTCAACTGAGGCCCACGGGCTAATTTTAAAAGTAGGAGAAGGCTTTTTCTACGCTTAGTTAGAGACTCAAAAGGGTTCGGGGAGAAGTTTGGAAGTTATGGGTGGTCGGGTCATGCGGTGGATTAGACCGGGCAGAGTTACATAAAAGGCTGGCTTTAGACTTGGAGAGCGTGTGAAAACATGAGGAGAGAGCGTCTGGGAGTGTGTGTGTGTGTGTGTGTGTGTGAAAGAAGGAGAACAACATGTACAGCTCTTAATTCCCACTACGCATCTGTGCAAGTGTGATGTGTGTGTGTCACAGTGAAGCGTGCACGGACGCTGTCCGCTGTCAGAGCTGAGAGTATAATCGAGTGCGTGTCCCCCAGGTGCATTTGGGCTGCGACAGCGTTTCCTCTTGTGTGTGTGTGTGTGTGTGTGTGTGTGTGCATGAGTTGCATGTTTTCTACTGAAGGACCGGTGAGACCACATGAGAAGAGTCCCGCGTGGAGCCCAAAGGCACACGACCAAGGACGGAGGAAGAGAAAATAGGAGAGAGAAGGTTGAAATTGAAGACAGAGAAAAAGAGGAATCAGGTTAACTAGAATGAGAGCGAGTACGATTACTTCTAGTACAAGACAGCAAATTAGACAGATGGATAGAAGGAGAAGGAGAGCGTGCAGGAAAAGAAACTGACTAAAAGTACAAAATCTGTAACAAGGACAGAATTTACAAAGATGGAAAAGAGCACCAGAGGAAAAAAAAGGGAACATTTAGGAAAAAGAGAAGAGCAATAAATAAAGTTAAAGGGGAACAGAGTAATGAGTGAAAAGGATGATCGAATGAGAATAATGGAAAAGTTAAGAGGAAGAGAGGGAAGACTTAGGGAATCTGACAGATAAAGAAAGATGAGACTGGAGGTCGAGAAAGAGAAGAACTGATTTGGTTTTGGTCCAGAGGGGAAACGAGAGTAGAAAGAAGAAAGAGGAAACAGCAGGACCAGCTCAAGGACCGACGGGTTCCTGCTCCCCCCCCCATCTGTCATCGGTCCTCAGCAGTCCCACGGACTCCGACCGGCCGGGTCCCCACGGCCCCACACCAAGCCGTCAGGACCATCATCATCAGCCTCCTGCCCCGGGCTAGGAGGAAGGGGGTCCAAAACCACCAGTGGAAAGACCACCAAGGGAGCGTTACCGTAAAGCAGAGGACAACATGACGGAGTACGGAGCAAACTGGAAACATGAGCCGTGCTCTTTTGTCTCTCAGGGAAAAGAGCACAAAGAACGGATTGCGGCCGTTGATGGCGCCGTGACTTGTGTATCATTTGCAACCGCCATCTGCCCCGTCCCGAGGTCCGACAAACAAAATATTGATATAATGATATTACAGCTCAAATGTGCCCAGAGAGTTTTGCAGCGGAGTGCAATACAGACAGGGCTCGGGTCTGACTCATTGAGCTCCTCTCCCTTCATTGTGCCCATATATACGCCTCTGTGCAGCACAGCACAAATATGCGTGTGGGTGAAATAATACATAATTAATGAGGGAAATTCGTTTTGAGACCTTTTTTTGAGTTTATTTATTGGCTGCAGCGATCCCCTCTTAAGAGAGACGCTGTGCTCACTCACACAAGAGGCACAGCAGCGCAAATTAACTCATTATTTAAATCTTGTTGTTTTCTCTCGTATTTTTTTTAAAATGGCATGTAGGGCAGTTTTATTCATGTATTTTTCACGACGCAACAGTCGTTGCATTCTGTCGTTGCGTCCCAGAAGGCTGTGCTTCGGTTACCACCATCTCTCCGAAGCTAATACCTTCACTGTGTCCGTGGGGCTATTGACGCTGATCTTTTGCAGGCTCATTTGCATAGACAGCAGCCAATTATGTGCCAAATGCGTGCGTATTACCTAATTTAAAGACGTGCAAATAGCACAGGAGCAACGAGACGCTATTTGCTCGGCATCACGGTTGGACATGTCACCCTTTGTGCCTTTGTGGGCGCTTTGAGATTTCAACTGTTGCATTTTTTCTCTTCTGCAAACGAGCTCTGATAAACCGACTGTACGCTACACCTGCGTAGCCCCAAACAGCTAGTTAACGACGAGCTGGTGAAGAAAATCCAACAACTAGCAGCTATAGATATTATATATTATGTTCACAAAGTGACAAAAACACGTTCACATCCACATCTCACCAATTGTTTTAAAGACCACGCAGATGTCATGGTTGCACCGTGGTGCTTTAAAAGACCTGTTGCTCTGTTTCAACTCCTACACAAAGTGATTTATCTATGTCAGACCTTAAATACATCTCTTGTCAAAGCAGCAGTGAGTCACTCTTCACACTGAGCCGTCTGAGCTGGTCCTTGACAACTATTGACTCAATCAGTGAGACTGGTTCAGCTTTTGGAACACAGATGTCCTCCGAGAGCTCCAACAACACGTTGGGTGAGAGAAGAAGAGAAAGCCCTGCTCAGAAAATTACTTCAATATCGCCAAGAGTGACAGGCTGACCAGGGAACGTTCAATCTCCTCTTAAGCGACCTTTTTTTTTAAGCGAAAAAAAACCACAGCACTGAATTAAAGTCACCAATAGTCCAGTGGACATGCCGGTGCACATCTGAGTGAGGACCTCAGCAGCATGTCAGTAGTTTAAATATTTTGCACAGCGGATAGAAACGCAGGAGGATTTTTCATGTGCTGGAAGGAAAATGGAAAGAGTACATGTCCCGCCCACACACACACACACACACACACACACACCCCAGTAAAGCTCTGGGGTGCATGGGAAATGGAGGCTTGAGGTTGTGCATCATTCCTGTGCTTTATCACCCGTTCGCAACCACTATCATTGGAAGACAGCCTCACAGAGTCTGGCCTTGGTGATGAGCGAGCAGGGACGGGACACATTATTTATCACCTCTGAGGTTGGCACCAAGGACGAGGCGAACCATCCATCCACACACACACACACACACACACACACACAATGCAGGTCACCACCATAAAACCCGAGTAAGCTGTGTAAAAAGTATCCTTTCATAAATCATTAATGAAATCTTTCTTCAAAGAAACTACAATACATCAAGCTAATACACCAAAAGGGAATAATTTCCTCTTTGTTTGATTTCCAGGATGATACCACTGTAGCAGTCACTTTCATCATGATGCTCATTGGCTCATTATATGACAACTGGCTTTGTATTGAATGTCTGTCTTCTGGCCGTCCTGCTAAGCGCTGCTGCTGTATCGGCGTTGCGCTCTAACAACCCGTGACAGCTCTGCGGTGGCACGTTTTGGTTTGCGTGCCAGAGATCCTGGAGAGCAATCGCAGAACTTCATAAGCAATTACTCTGGAGTCATTGCAGTCATGAGTCATGGAGGCGACGCTGTGGCAGGCTAACCGTCCACCGGCGACTCGACCCACCACATGAGGTAACACTCAGGAAACAGAGAGGGAAGTTTACCGTGAACGAGTATATTTTATACACTACTTAAACAACCACTTTTTTTATTTAGTAAAAATTCCAGCATGTATACATTGAACCAAGCTCATACAACACGTGGAACTGTGTGGCTGTGTTCAGCCTCGGTCATGAACATCCGACTGCTTCAAGGGCTCTGATCTATTGAATGTAGACCCGTTGTGGGTCACCCTGACCCACCATGTCCACCAAGGAATAAGGTATCAGACGGTACTTTGAAGGCATGATCTTACAACGGGTTCCTTTTTACAGCTATGTCTGGTTTTCTGATCCCTGTGTGGTGCTTACATGAAAGGAAATACCCAAGAATAGCCTCGTAGACGGCTCATTAAATGTATCTGTGAGAGGATTTAACGCAGACTGTCTCCACATAACGGAGAGTTGTGCAAAGTCTTCGTATGTTCAAGGGGAAACGTTTGTGTTTAATACGTACTAATGAGAGATTTAGTTGTTTGTTTTTATCTCAATGAGCTCCGGGCTGGGGCCCACCTCAGTCTCATTGTGCTAACGTTAGTCTGCTAACAACATTCTAGCATTAGGTAAGTTAAGCAAGCTATTGTTATTTGCTGTTAATGTTATTTTTTAAATATTACGGTTGTATTGTTTACCTTGGGGGAGGTCATGTGACATGGACATGATACAATGTATTCAATATACGCTCAGTTACTTCTTTAGTTATGAACAATTATATAATGTAAACTTCATTTGATAATAAGGAAGTGCAATAAATACATGTGATTTTCCACCTTGACATATGTGACATTACACAAGATTTAACAACATGGGTCCTGGCGATGGAGATGGGTCCGTGTGGAATCAACAGCTGTTTTCCTGTTCAGAATTGAAATACATTTTAGTTTGTCTGCTTCCTTTCAACTGTCCTTTCCCCTCAGAGTTTAAACTGTGCGCATCCGTCTCGACAGTTCAATGAGCTGCGTCCGGCTAGTGATCTCCGATGGTGTGTAACCTCGGAAGTAGTTCGCACGACATCAGTTCTCAGTGGAAGAAACAAACCGCCCAACGAAGCTGAGCAGAGATGGTGTCTTTCAGCGGTCTATTCTTGGACTAACACAACATTTTCTTCTAGTTCTTAGAGTAATACGCCAGATGACTTCAAGAAACACTTAGCTATCTTCACATGTTTGTGTGAATATTGTATTTGTTCATTGTCAGTTCTCAACCTTTAGTATTTTCTGTGTTTGATCATTCACTGTGCCATTTGAGTCAATACTTGGTAGTGAAGTGTACCCAAAAATAGCATCTGTTTCATCTGCTCCATATGTAAATCAAAAGAGCAGCTGTCGACAACCACAGAAGACTGAAATATTAAAAATGACATTCTTGTGGTTTATTACTAACATTTTAACATAAATAAATCTATTACGGGATTTGCTATTGGAATTCTAATCCTTTATCATTTTCATGTTAATTACAACAGTTCCTTCCGGCTTTTTAGCTGCAGTCTTTTCATGCAACCTGGAAGTTACAGTTTCAATTCAGCCTCGACTCCTTCAAATGACATCACCATACAACGAAACTGCATTCTCAATTAGGTTTCGAGTTTCGAACATGTTTTCTCCCCGATTGCGGTTGTTTTTGACGTATCACAAATATGTTTCTAATCAAAGTCTGCGTAGGGAGGAGGTGGTAAGGAGGAGGAGGAGGTGGTAGGGAGGAGGTGGTAGGGAGGAGGTTGTTAGGGAGGAGGTTGTAGGGAGGAGGTTGTAGGGAGGAGGTGGTAGGGAGGAGGTGGTAGGGAGGAGGTTGTAAGGGAGGAGGTTGTAAGGAGGAGGTTGTAGGGAGGAGGTTGTAGGGAGGAGGTTGTAGGGAGGAGGTGGTAGGGAGGAGGTTGTTAGGGAGGAGGTTGTAGGGAGGAGGTTGTAAGGAGGAGGTTGTAGGGAGGAGGTGGTAGGGAGGAGGTTGTAAGGGAGGAGGTTGTAAGGAGGAGGTTGTAGGGAGGAGGTGGTAGGGAGGAGGTGGTAGGGAGGAGGTTGTAAGGGAGGAGGTTGTAAGGAGGAGGTTGTAGGGAGGAGGTTGTAGGGAGGAGGTTGTAAGGGAGGAGGTTGTAAGGAGGAGGTTGTAGGGAGGAGGTGGTAGGGAGGAGGTTGTAAGGGAGGAGGTTGTAAGGAGGAGGTTGTAGGGAGGAGGTTGTAAGGAGGAGGTTGTAGGGAGGAGGTTGTAAGGAGGAGGTTGTAGGGAGGAGGTTGTAAGGAGGAGGTTCTAGGGAGGAGGTTGTAAGGAGGAGGTTGTAAGGAGGTTGTAGGGAGGAGGTTGTAGGGAGGAGGTTGTAAGGAGGAGGTTGTAGGGAGGAGGTTGTAGGGAGGAGGTGGTAGGGAGGAGGTTGTAAGGGAGGAGGTTGTAAGGAGGAGGTTGTAGGGAGGAGGTTGTAAGGAGGAGGTTGTAGGGAGGAGGTTGTAAGGAGGAGGTTGTAGGGAGGAGGTTGTAAGGAGGAGGTTCTAGGGAGGAGGTTGTAAGGAGGAGGTTGTAAGGAGGTTGTAGGGAGGAGGTTGTAGGGAGGAGGTTGTAAGGAGGAGGTTGTAGGGAGGAGGTTGTAGGGAGGAGGTTGTAAGGAGGAGGTTGTAGGGAGGAGGTTGTAGGGAGGAGGTTGTAAGGAGGAGGTTGTAGGGAGGAGGTTGTAAGGAGGAGGTTGTAGGGAGGAGGTTGTAAGGAGGAGGAGGTTGTAGGGAGGAGGTTGTAGGGAGGAGGTTGTAAGGAGGAGGTTGTAAGGAGGAGGACATTTACCACGAGTCCAAAATCTGGGAGAATATACGTTTTCCTTGAGAATTTAGTTGTATTGGAACGTAATTTTTAGGAGATTACAGTTAAGATGCTAAAGCGAACGAGCAAGCCAATTAGCTTTGTGGAGATGCTGGAAAAGAAAGCAGGTAATCAGCTCTGGAACCAAAGAGTTAAGAGTCCTAATCAAGTACATGTTTCATTGATTAAACTCTAAACCTCTGAGAACACCGTTTTAAAACTATGCACCGGTAGCCAAGAATATAACTTTTTAAACTAAAATGAATTGAAGCTTTGTTAAAACCACATGAGCCAATCAGATCACTGAGATCTGGTTGGTTCATTCATCATCGAAGGCTTGTTGTTGTGCTGCTGCTTTGTTCTGCCAGGTAGGATACCTGAAAGCAATTATGTTTGAGTCCAATGTGACAAAGATTTGCAAAACTCGTTGTGGAGCTGAATAATTGCTTCTGACAATAGGTGACACGTTCAAAATAAATAATTGGATATGTCGACTAATTCGACAGCTTTTCACTGATTTTATGCTAAAATGTTTTTTAGGACGTTTAAATAAAAAGTATTTTTGTCTTTTCACGAGTTTCTCTCGAATGAGAAAGTGAGTGTGAATACATAAACAGTGATTCAGTTTCAGTGCAGAGACATTCAAAAGATGTGTCTTAGGACGTATATAGGACTACTTTTGTTATCCATCCGTTTCTTTTGCGGATTTACTCGATCACACCTTTACCCGCAAATCTTCATTTTAATTTGTCCTATTTATACACTTCCTACATACCTGAGACGTGACTTCTAACACCTTGCAATCCAAAGATACAAGAGCCAATTAACAGGTTGACTAATTAACAGATTCCTTCATCTCCCCCTGTAGCTGCTCTGTAAGAAAACGAACATCTTAAGCATCAAACATGTCTGAACCTGAACGTATCCTAAAGAGACCTGCAGTATGTGCTAACTACCAGGATAACTGAGCAATAGCAGCATTGACTATTGATACTTGTATATATACATACGTACATATATGTATATATACACATACATATATGATTAAGACTATATGTAAGCAAAAGTTATGTTTTGTTCCACATAGAACTGGTTGTTATTCTCAACAGAGAGGCCTAAAGTTATCTCTCATCTAGGAATCAATGATCCAATTATTGCCATGATGACATCCCCATCTGTTTGATAAAACAGAGATAAAAGATCGTCTTGACGTCAGTTTAAATATAAAACACCACTGCAAAACTAAATTAATCAGTGAGAGGTTGAGAAGAAACGGAGCTTTACAGGCTCAAGTATCTTCAAGTTCTTCAAGTGGGTTAACCACTTGGTGTTATTTTATTGACAAGGAATCAAGACATTGTGAAAAAGCTAATTCGGTCGCATGGATTTAAGAAAAAAAAACATCCAATAAAAAAACTGATGAGTTAGAGATGGAAAATGTGAAATAAAATTGTAAATGTATTAGCCAAAGGTAAACAGGGAGTATAAATTACATGTCAAAGCTTGCCGATGCTGCTGTCACCTTCTGAAAAAAAAGGCTTTACCATGAAAAACCCCATGGAGCTAAGCTGGGGGGGGGTATGTATACTCAGCATTATGCATGTGCATTGATCCTTGAGACCCAACGCTCTGCTTCCTTCTCAACCCCCCATGTTGTGCTTTTAGCTTCCATTTCTTCTCCTGCCTCTGTGCTCTACTATCAGGAACTATGATTCAATCCCCTCGATGGCTTTGGAAAAGCCTCAGTCTGTGAATTAGCTCGACGGATCTATGGCTCCCCGCTCCGCGTAATCAGCGTCGCCTCGTCGCTCTCTGAGTACACTCATCGATCACGTGTGGGGGGGGAATCTGATCTCAATGATAACTAACACCATTATTCAAACATGAGATCGCGGCGACCTCCGCGCCGTCACCCGCGGCTCGGATTTGTTTTTGGAGGTTTTCGAAACGTGTGAAATATGAAAATACAATTCATGCCAATCCCTCTCGCGGCATGAGTGGTCATGCAGGAGCAGAGACAGCGCGTGCATACAGAGCAGGACAGCGGAGCTCTGCATGGCTCTGATTAGGCCGCAATATCTAAACGTGCATATTCAAGTGTGCAAAAACGCCTGCCAGCACTGTTTTGTACAATCCAGGTCTGTTAAATTGTGTTTATCTGCAGTTAGATTGTCAAATGGCTTCGCACACCTGCATTTTAACACGTTATGTGTCAAGTGACGTCACCGATGTTTGGACCATGAATGAAGAAAACACTGGTGAATGCAGCGGTCAGATACAGTGACATGTTGTTGAGTTAAAGTACTAAAACGATTGAGATCACTGATGGAAAAGGAACGAATAGGTACATTTAACCAAGTCATTTTGAAGTACTTGTACTTTTATTATACCATTAATATTATAGTTTCTGTAATATACTACCTAATACATCAACTCTACATTATAGGAGGAAATATTGTACTTCACTACATATATTCAATAATAAAAGTTAATAATGGAAGATAAAGAAGATTTAGACACACTACTTCAAATGAGCTCCGCAGTGGCCATTATTCTGCCTAATGAGTGCTTGATTTACGTACTTTTGATACTTAAAATCCTTAACAAGCACCCACCTTTCTTTCTGCACAAGCTCGAAAATGACCCAAAATACACGTTTAAACCTTTTTAATTACAGCATAATCCTGGGCTCTTTTGAGAGGTTGTTTTTTCCTTTTTATAAATAATTCATAACTATTCCAAGTGATGCGTAACTAATTCTGCAGTTAGTTTTCTTTTTAAATTGCACCTTAGAATATTGTGAAGGAGGATTTTTTTTAACAAAAAAATGACTTAATATAAGTAATCAACTGGGGACATTTCCTGTTAATATCTATTTGATGCTGTTTTTACCCTATTCACCTGTAGTGTCCCCTTAAGGCTTAAACGTCTTGTTAGCAGCAGTAGACAGAGGGCATTTTAAATTGGAAAATCAAAAATGGGTTCATACCTTTTGATCCGTTGAATTCACTTGTTATACGTCCTGTATTTTAAAAAGAGACCAGGTGTTCCTCATATGTTATACATTCAGCGAGACTTGGTGAACACAAAAGAAAGAACGCACAACTCTGACTTTGGCAGCGGAGATGAAGAAAGACGTAACGAGTGTGTCTCGTCACGGAGCCAGCTACAAACTCTGATGTGAAGTTCCACTTCTGTCTCATTCGCCATCATCCAATCTGGAAGCGCGATGACAGTTGGTCATAAAATACAGCAGAATTGATTCACGCTGTGACTAAAAGCCTAATGAACAATCACCCGCTGTCTCTTTCTTCTGCTCCACAGAAATGATTTGATGGTATATAATAAAACGTCTCCATTCCTTTCATAAAGGGTGTCCGCTGTCAGGCTGAGGCTCGTGAATGTGCAGCATGCTGTTAATTATACAGCGTCTTTGTGTTATTACTTTAACTTAATCAAGAGCATGTACGGCTGCATCACGATCCGCTGTCCTCCGTGACCTCTTTTTAAATCTGTGTGTTTCCGTCTCACTCACAGAAGAGAAAATGAGGAATCTCTCTGTTCAGTGATTGTGATGTTGTGTGAGCGCTGTATAAATATAAAAAAGTACATTTGAGTAAAAGCCATCATCCGCAGTAACACTTCTACATTCTACAGACTATACAGGTCCATGTATACAGATTAGGAGTCTGAGGATACTTTTATCACTTTCAATGTGGACATACTACAAAGTTGATATTATGCAGATTAACTGGGCATTCAGACCGCCGATTGCACTGATTAAAGAAAACGCATGGGGGGGGGAGGTTTTGGTTGTGTTTCAGGAACCAGTGAGACGAGGAAATATGTTCCAGGAAATTGAAGTGTCCCAGATCCCAGCAGGTAATAAGACGATGAAACAGGACGTTAAAACCCTTGAGAAGGTATCACGATGACAATCAATTATATCCTTCGTCTAATTGGAGAACGCTGCTCATGTTATGCAAAGTAGTGTGCTAAGATTGTGCACATTCTGGGACATGTATGCACATACAAGTGTAAAGGCTGGTAAGACAGCAACAATATGTATACAAATAAGCATGTAACCTTGTAATTCCTGGTTACTGTATTACTAGAATTACCGCATTATAGTCGAGCTACAGTTTACATTCATGTCTGTCCACAAAGTATTTTATATTATGAGGTTTGTGTGACGTTGTCAAAGCTAACGTATGAACTCTTGAGTTGTGTCTTCTTAGGTCACAGTGACCCTTGACCAAGACATGTTCATCAGTTCATACTTGAGTCCAAGTGGATGTTTGGGCCAAATTTGAAGAAATTCCCTGGAGGCGATCCTGAGATATTGCATCATGGATAGGACGGACGGACAACCCGTGAACATAATTCCTTCAGCCGAAGGCCGTCTCCGTTGTCTTTTTTCAGTTTCATCCGTCAAGTATCACATATTCTGGAGGGAATTGAGCATTTTTGAATTTCACACCACAACAAATGCTCGACCTTTTTGGCTCACACTTTTCCTCCAAAAAGACACAACTCCTACTCGTCCCCCTGTGTGAGAGGCGTAGTTGAGAGGAATCCAACTGCAAACCAGCAGAAAGGTGAACTTTAACACTTTTCTTTTCAGGCTGTGCTGCATGACCAACCCTCGGAGGAAGCTGCAAATATAATAAATCAGACACATTTAGTGGTTTTTTTTGCACTAAATGTCCTCTTTTGCCACTCGTCCTGACCTCCAGGATTAAAAACCTTAACTACGGCGCATCCAACCAGTTAGGTGTGAAAAGTGCAACTGATCGCAGCGGAAATATCCCATCATGCCTTTCCCTTGACTGGTTTTCAGTCACAGCCCACGCTCTGGCGCACTTTCCTGCTCGGGAGATGTTGGGGAGTATTTCTAGATGTCGTCTGATGTTCACAAGGCGACCAGACCTCTCTGCCTCTCCCACAGCTCTTTGAAGTGCTGCTCGGGCAAAAAGGAAAAGTGTGCGAAGCGAGCTGAGAATTGAGGTCAGGCGTCGGGATTCTCTGCGAATTTTCTGATCCCCCCCCCCCCCCCACCCCCCTCTTTTCTTCCTGAATTTCAAAAAATATAATCCCCATGTGATGGAAGAGAGACGGAGAGTGAAGGAAGGTGGGAATCGGAAAAGAATGAAAGCGGGGAGAATGAAAGAAAGAGAGAGAAGAAGGGGTGGAAATAAATTAAAAAACAGCAGAAAGAAAGAAAGAGAGAGAGAGAGGGTTGATAGTCGCCGAGGAGAAAAAGGAAGTAGAGTGTGACGGCGGGGTTTGTGACGCTGACTCATCCATGCCAGTGACCTTGGCTGGTGGAGGAAGGGGAGCTGTACAGAATATCAATATTTTCTTCTCCACAGATGGGAGAGATGGGCCACACTTTACATGTTCTTAACCACGTTTGACTAAATCTGGTTACAAAAAGCTTCATGAAGGGTTTTATAAACTCTGTGGTTTCACAGCCACAGCTTGGTCTGTAATGGAGTTCTGTTGGTTGATTTAGCAAAACTGTTGTGCTGTTTATAATATATGGTAAATGTCGAATAGGGGACATTTCCAAAGACACAGTAAAAGTTGATTCCGTTGGTCTGGCGTTCTACGATAAACTAGTTTTATGACCAGCAAGCTAATGGCAAAGAAACAGATTGTTAGCGATCAGGTGACAGATTATAAGCATCCAGGAGAAAGCTATGAAGATGACGGACACAGCGTTGAATATAGAGAGGCGGAACGTAGGGTTGGCTTTCACCTGCTGGCGAGCAGCCTAACCAGAACCACGGTGCTTCTTTATGCCGTCTTTGACCAGGATGGGAGGGGCCAACTTTGAATGTTGTGTTTACCACAAATGACAAATCGTATTCATTCAAGTCACAAAGATTAGCCTTGTTCGGCCTCTATATTAAGGAAGTTCCTCACATGAACTATGTGTGGTGGACAACCTTCACGTCTCCCCAGCATGAATTTGGCCAGTGGGTGGACGTAGCTACACTTCAGGTACATTATATGTGTGAAAGCAGTTTGTTTTTGTTGAGCGTCCATCCGTTCGTCCTGCTACAAGCGTCCTTCAGCGAGACACTGAATCAACTCCAGCTGCAGGCTAGCTGCTAGCTTTCTGCTGTCTGACCTCAGAATGGAGGACGGTGGTTCTTCAAATGCGATGAAGTCAGTGAGTCTATTTCTCCGATAACTGTATCAACGCACATTTCAAAGCCCTTCGACTAAAAGTAGATTGCTGATGCATCTTGGGAGGCTGTCAAGGTAAGGTCAGCGAGGACGCTGTGAGGTATTATTAGACGGAGAAGAGAGATGGATGTTGGAATTCTATTCCTCGGAGGGATAATCATTAATGCAGTTTATCATGTCTTCATTGTGAGCCTTGATAAAAATTAGCAGGTAAAAAAGGGAGATTTAACATAAAGCGGTAGATCATATGTTGGTGTAATTCAGTAAACCTGCATCAGCCCAGAGGGAGAGTGCATATAGAGGTACGACTTCCCACATATTAACGAGCAGAGAGGATTATCACTCGCAGAACGATGCTCAAGGATTTGTTTGTTTGCAAAGGAACAAGATATGGCTCGTTCCCAAACAGTGACTTTTTAATGCTATTGTCTTTAATGTCTTTAATGCTATTGTCTGCTATCCAAAACACCTTTGTCTCGCTAAGCGCTCGCAATTAAAAAACGTCCGAATGTGACACTAAATTCTCCACTCAAGAAAAAATATTTTAGAAAAAGCAATCAGAAAGATGAAAAGAATTCTTCAAATGAACTCTCTCTATTTGTTCAGTCTGCGTGGCCTCAGTAGCATCGGTTGTCCCCGAGTCACCTACTGAATACATTTGTACCTAAACGTCCGACTCCAATGATCAGTCTCTGCCCCACGTACCTCGTCTTCAACCTCGAATAAATCAAACCAAAATAACTTCCAGTAACTGAAGAAATAGAAACCGTTTTATTCAGTGCCGTATGAGCTTCAGAGTCTGCAGAGTTATTTTGCTTTGTGGAGAACTTTTTCTTCATCTCCTCTGGTTCACAGCTTCTGTTTACACAGCGTTTTAGCATTTAGGTGACCAACTGTTGTTTACAGATCAAACTATGTGAGGTATGAAGACACGTTTCAATGGTTGAAGTTAGCCTTTGTCAGCACGAGCTCTCTGAGGTTAATATTCAGAGTTTAAGTGCACTAATGCTGCATTTTCAAATTTCTATTAGCAGCAGTTATCCATAAGAAAACAACATACTGTACACACACACATGCCTCTGCCTGGTTAGCGGTAGTCGACTGTGCTCCATGTCTGAGAGCCAGCGGCTGTGCGTTACTCACAGTCAGCGAGATGCATTCACCGGCCGGCGCCGCGTACACACAGCAACACACGGCCGACCACGCTGTGTACGAATCACTACATTAATGCATGTGACAGGAGCAGCTCGCTCGGAAAATTAACCTTTACCCCTCGAGGGCCCGAGCGGGGAATGCTGGTCGATGGCAGGCTGCGTTAACGCTAAGAGGAGAAGCTTGTGTGTGTGTGTGTGTGTGTGCGCCAGGTTTCAGGAGGCTAACCGGACCTGGAGGGTGCCGGGTGGGGAGTGAACTGATGTCAGAGCGGCTCAGCTGGCCGATGATAAAAGCCTGGCGAGGCACTCCAGCCTGGACACCAGATCTGTAAAAATGAGACTGTGACTGTTCATAGCATACAAGCAAGAGGCTGCAAAGTCACTATTTATACCCAGTTCCTGTGCTTTGGTAGGACTTCATCGGGAAACTTTTTAGCATCGTTTTAAGATGTTTCTTCAGGTGGTATTTAATACGTTCAGCCTACTGCAGCACAAAAGATAAAAAAACAATGACTTTGAGTTTTAAATGAGGATCTTTATATCCACATCAAATGAACAATAAAGACATTTAAGCCCAGTCTCTTGTTGCATTGTTCAGAAATTGGGGCAGCCTGTCAAAAAAAAAGTGCTTAGAAACCTAATTGTTCACATAATACGGTCATTGTTTCATTTCAAATCCAATGTGCTCGAGCTCAGAGACAGAAAACGTGTCCAAGCTCTTACTGACTGCACACAGTAACACGTCCATGTGTCAGCTTAAGTTAAATGAACTGGACAAGGTGAACTAATCATTATTGTCATTATTTATTTATCTATAGAATGTCAGTAAAAGGTCAAAACAAACGACCAACACAAGTGTTAAGTAGACAGTGCAGCTCTGTGTCTGTCCCCTTTAAAGGTGACATCTTTACATTGACGCTGCAGAGACGCTCTGAACCTGTTGACTCAAAGTTAAGTCTCTTTGATGCGACGCCAACACTGCTGCAGCTGCTTCAAGTGTCTCCTCTCGAGGGCGAAGGTACAGGAGAAACTCATTCATCAACACCTCTCGTGTCACATGGCTCGATATCATCTCTCTGTCATCACCTCGGCTGAAATCATTAGCAATTAGCAGCTTTACTATTAGCATACCGTCCCCACTGCATCGTAAATAAGCCTCCATCTCATTTGCTATCTCCTCACCACCAGCTAGCCACGCGGCTCAGCGCTGCATTGAAACAAGGAAACACACTGCAGCCCGATGTCGAAGTTAAAAGTCTTTTGATGCAAATGTTAGAATGTTTTTTTGTGAAAAATGCAACCATTTTTAACAAGCTAAAAGGCCCACGAGGAAGAAGAGCTATTAGATTTCCTCTGACATTTAGGGGACGCCATTTCCCTTTTCGACAGCAGACATTATTCAGCCGAACCCGGAGTCGTCGTTATGTCTGCATTAGCTGCTTAATGAATGGATCTCATGAAACCTCGTGGGACCTGTGTGTTCAATCATGACATGACTGGGAAGACAACCATCCCCCTAAGCAAGAATTACATTTATTAAATATCAAATGTAATAATTTGTCAGGGTTATGGTGTACGTCAGAGTGTTTGAAATCAATATTTCATGTGTTTCCGAAGGGCCGGTTGAACTGCTAGAAATAAGACTGAAGATCATACGGAGAAGTCGCTATCTCCTCCTCACATAGCTAAGTACGGACATGTTGGAACACAGAGGCGTATTAAATATGCAAACCAGAGGTTTAAATGTTGTATTAGTCGCACAAAGTATTCTTAAGATGTGAAAAAAATGTTATTTATAAAAAAAAATGCAAAGTGGTGCCTTGTTTCTCAAAACAATAAATATAAATAAACCCATTATTCAAATATTTGAGACAAAATAATTACAGCATTACAAACAATTTGTTGATAACTGTGCATAATCAGCATCTCATTTGCATTTTTTTAAACCCGTTTTTCCTCACTTTCTATCACAGGAAGCATTTTCTGAGCCGTCAGTGTTTCAATACGATCTCATTTACTGTAAACTGCTCAGCAACGTCTTACAAGAGCAAGTTATTTTGGGTGCATAAAGACAAAAAATTGGGCTGCTTTTGAGTGAAATTCGGTAAAAACATATATGCCAACACGTATGATATCAATTGACAATGTTTTCTTTAAATAGTTAGGTAGCACTGTACATAAAATAGACCCTTTGTGCTCAAACTATTTATCGTTGATGGTGTAAAATGCTAATGTTGTTCTCTAGTGTGATCGATAGTTTACCATCCGCTCAGTTAGCTGGCGCTTTTATTCGGCTCTTTTGGCCGGTGGGACATGTTTCTTTGTGGCACTGCGGCTATGGATTGAGAAGATATCTCCTCTCCATTGTCTTGGAGGACAACAACTGGCACGTACGTCTGAACTGTGCACCGAGCCGATAACAAGGCTGCCAATTCACGCTCGTAATCACTGGCAATAGAAAAGAGCAATTCTTCTCATGTCATTATCATTTCAACCCTCCGGAGCATCATCACTTTACCAATGTCCCGCTAACTGTACGTGTGACTGTATGTGAAGTGTTAGCGCTGAGTCAGTGATAGTCCTTAATGCCTATAGAGGGACTGACCTTTACAGCAAAACGTCGTCTCTCCGCCAATCTATTCCTGCCGGTGTGTTCTCTGGCAGCCTGACAAACCTCACGACACTGAGGTCGTATTAAAGGTCTGACAATGAGGTCGACGTCCTCGCCCTCGGCCCTGACCCTCTCTCACCACGAGCGGATAAATGACCAAACTGCATCCTTGAATCGGTGAAAGGCAGCCCGCACCCTACATCACTGATACATCGTACTGTTCATTACGCCAAACCAGGGACATGTTGCACAAATAACATGCGGTGATTAAAGGAGAGAGAGCGTTTGAATTCATCCAAGTTACTTGGCCGAGCCAAGAAATAGTCCGGTATGTAAATAAAACAAAAAACAGCTGTTTTCTTTCAGACCCTGCTACAGTAAAATGAGGTTTTCTAAAAGGGAAACAATACCTCTTTTGTCCACAGGGACCTTTAAAATCAACACACAAGGAAAGTTCCTCGTAGTAACTTTAACAATCCTCATTAGCGAGGTTCAGAGGTGAAGCGTCCTGCGAAGCACATTTTGTTACCTTTGGCCAAAGCCAGGCTGCTTCTGTTCTCCTGTGTTTCTACTCGTTATGCTAAGCTAAGCTAACTGGCTGCTGGTGAGAACAGTGGTTAACAGTCTTCACTATGGGTTAGGAAAAAAGCAAATAAGTGTTTTGTTTTTTCACAAAACATTGAACTCTTCCTTTAACTTCATTCTTTAAGCCCCAGTCCCACCGAAAGCCAGATATACTACGGATGTCCCCGGATCACCCCGGATAAAAAGAGGTGAGATCCGGGGTGATCCGGGAAGGAAATCGTCCAGGATTCACCACGGTTCACCCCGGATGCCCCCAGATGCGCTACGGTTTATACCCGGATGGCCACGGTTCAACGCCGCCCCCCTCTCCATTCCCGGATGGCCACGGATCACCCCGGATGGCCACGGTTTTACTACGGTTCATCACGGACCCCCCCGGATCGTCCCGGACTGACTACGGTTTCACTACGGTTCCACTCCCAGATGACCCCGGATCTGATCCGTAGTGTATCCGGGGACATCCGTAGTATATCCCGCTTCCGGTGGGACTGGGGCTTTAGCAAGCTTTCCTTTGCTTTTTTATATCGTGGAACAATATTGTACATCAAGTGTTTTTAAGTATGCATGTTGACTTCTTGGTAACCTAACCCTTTATTAGTTGTAGAGTCGACATGGGGAGTAGCAGTTACCCTTTTCCATACAGTCTGTGGTGTCAAACCCAATAGCTTACACATATTACCTTCACGGTTTGGTGTCATGTTTATTCGTTCCGCATGGGCACGCTAGGTTCCTTTGTTTTGCGCTAATGAAGAGAACATTCGTTTACAGGGCACCAGGGCGGGAATGAACCAGAGTGACGTATTACGAACGCCTCCCTCTGCAGTACAAGATCCATCTCCTACTCCAACTACTTACCTTCAACCCTCTCATGTTCTTCCTTTAAGTTATCACAACTTCTTTTCATGCACAAAGCTCAACACCATTCCTAATTTCTAAGTCTGTTTGATGTAATGGTTTGATTTCCTCGTCTTGTTGAGGTGTTTGGATATGTAGGGGGGGGGGGGCGATGTTAGATTTGCACCTTATTTGGGATGCTCGTCAGCGATTCATTAAACCATCTATGTGAGCAGACTAATTGCATGCCTCTCTCCTCCGCTGCCAGTGACACATTTAACCGTCCCCAAAATTGAGCCACATGCCATCCGATTCACGTCTGCGAACTAATTAGAGCCGCATTGTGTCAGCTGGCTTCTTGTCCGTGTCGGTTCTTTTTTTTCCCCTCTTTTCAGTGGCTGGGTGTCTTACAGAGGATATATTTGCTCAGTTCCAAACTGGCCTTCAGTGATTGAGCCTCCCCTTTTGTCAGCTGTTCACACAGCATGCGCCGACTGTTTAGCTGAGAAAATGCATTTAGAAAAGACCCAAGTGTGTGTGTGTGTGTGTGTGTGTGTGTGTGTGTGTGTGTGTGTGTGTATACATATCAAGAAACAAGCAGCTATTCTTATCCCTACAAGAATAATTTAACAACTTATTGCAACATAATGGCTCGACCAGGTTCTTTAGGTGGAACTCTCCAGGAAGCTTCATGAAGCTTTTTAGCAGTCAGCAGAAGTTCACACTCCCACCCACGGCACAGCCCGGCAGCCTTTTCTCTACACCCACAGCCCCCCCGAGCCTGCGTACCTACACGTAACCGGTGCATCTCACAGACCTTCAGCTGCAGCGCCGAGCTCCTCTATTCATGTTTTATTAAAGAAAAGACGTCTGTGTTTCAAAGAAGGTGCAATGATTTGAATGTTCGAAGAGGCTTTTGTTTTTAAAATCTTATACAACTTGGCTTTTAACAATGCATTTCTATCAATAAACTATTACTATAAATGCAGCACAGGTGAAGCGGTTTGTGTTGCTAATAGAAGACTGAAATTACATGTAATTTAATTTTAAAGAAAGTTCGTGCAGTTTAAAATGACTGGTCGGAAGTAACAAGTAACTGTACAAAAGGTAAATGCTGCTGGGTTTGTGTGTTTGTGTTTGTGTGGGTGTCCGCAAAGTGCATGTGTGCCTCACCACACACCAGGGATGTATAAAAGCCCAGACTGGAGCCTGCTGTGGACAGCATATTCAGCCTTTGAAAGCTTAGAGTCAGGATTTGGCGAGTTGATTCCCCAGAGTCATCACCTGAGCTCAGTTTGCTGGGAGACAGACGAATCGTGCCATGACTCAGCGCCGAAGAGCTCCGGCTACAGTAATCTCAGTACGACACAAAAGAATGTCCTGGGGGACACCGCCTCAGACTGCACTGAAACTCCCACTGAAGGCCTTGTGAAAATAAATAAATCAAATAAAGTGAGAACAGCAGCCTGGCCTGGTGTCAGGATGAAGTTATGAAGAGGTACACCTGCACACGGAGCATCTGCGTGACACAGTGACGTTAATTGATGCTGCTAGTCCATTTATATAATGCAGCTTTACTTAACCACAACTGGGCAAAAATGCCGTGCGAGTGGCGGCCATTGGGGGCACGCTCACGTGCACACGTCACTTTGCTGTTTACTCTGATTAAAAACACATCAGGAGTGCACCACAGGAAATTGTAAAATCTGGACACTTTCAGCCGCAGTATAAACGTTAGCATCCCCTGTGAGTGTCCACCTCCTCTGTGGTCATTTCAAGCTCCTGCTCCTGTTGCACTGAAGGAGGAATTTCCCTGAGACAGATCGGTGGATGACGTAGCCCTGATCTTTACACCCCCACCTTAACCACCCTCCCTTCGTCCACATGCCCCTCTCCCCTGGTGGTTCACTGCTATCAGGAAACAAACTATTAATCCACAGAACCATACGATGTCGTGAGTGCATGCATTTTCAGCTTGGCTTGGCCCAGCAGGAATCAAACCACAGAGACCTTGGCAGTGTTCGGGACACAGGACTGTTCAGGACACTCGGCATACGACAGTCAGCAGGACACGAAGCTCGGCCTGCAGAACGGGGAACGCTGATATTGAACCATGCGGAGAAACGTGCAGAATCGGTAATATAGGATCATGACTGGGAAGAGTGAATATGACAGTAATTAAGTATATTAATCAATGCATGGATTGATTTGTGCATTCTGTGCAAAATATTGCGTCTGGTGTGGACTGAAGACAAACAGAGCAGAAGTCTTCAGCTCAGTGTTTAGGACCTAGCTTGCTGCTGGCTTTTGTTCTTGCCAACTAATCAGGGAGTGATTTACACCTGGGAGGCCAGGTGACTGCTGCTAACACCAATTAACTGGTGAGAGACGGAAAGCCAGCAGTATCTGTAGACTATCGAGGAGGATTCATCATTAATACGAAGTGTTCTGTCTCGATCCGGTGAAAACCAATTCTCCAAATGTTCTGGTTTTTTACATTTTCAGATAAGTTGAAGGTTTTTGTGTTTCATCGTTTGAGAAAAGCCTCTGAACTCTAAAGGTGACATGAAAACCTTTTGCAAACCCTTTGGAGTACGTACATGGATTGTTATAGACACAATGACGTAAAAACTGTGTGTCTGTGTTAATTGTTTAGATATCTCTGAAGTTTTCCTCCAGTAAAACGTTACAATATATTTAATCTTGAACTCCGGGGACACATTCGTCTTCATACTATTTGATGATAATGTTGGAGTGAGCAACGCCGTAACAGCTCCGGTCTCAGGTTACGAATCCTCCACAGCTTTCAGTCACAGTGAGGACAGAAGCTTGGTGTGACTACTGCTGCATGTCTTTGAACCACACGGCCTTTCACTCAACCTTGTGGTATATTCATACAAAGTCACTGCTCTGATGCCTCCAGTCCCTCCCCGTCCTAACGGAGCCACACAGTGTAATGGACCTACAGCAGCTCAGCCTGTATGGAGACGGTGTGTCTCTCTGTGTGTGTGTGTGTGTGTGTACGTCTGCATATATTGTGTATATGTCTGTGGCTGCACAGTGCAACTTCAGGGGAATCACTCCCAACCCTCCAAGCGTTTGTTGATGAAGGCGTAACTCAAAGCCGAGGAGCGGACGGTCACTTCATGCCAAGGTGACATATTGACGAGGGCGGCCATTTTGGATGCCGGTCAAGAAAGTGCAGTGAAGGTCAGCTGTTTGCTTTTTAGCCTCGCCAGATAATTACACATTGTTCTCACTGGGCCGAGCAGCCCAGCATGCTGCATCGGGGAGCCAAGTGGAAAATGAGGAGGTAGGACGTCACGAGGGTTATTTTAGGCAACAGGGGTTCCTTCATATAATCAGCTATAATTAGATGGAGCGTACATCTTTTAAATGTGTAGTGAGGGTACTAAAAATTATGTTTGCCTTGAAACGTAACTGGCAATGCAGTTCCGTTATGTGGGAACGTCATTTCCCCAAAACTGTGTTAGAAAGAATAGCTAACAGTAGGCCGAAGCTATTGTCACATAGCCAGACCTATCTCCACAGCGCTGCGTCAGTGCTAAAGAAAGGTCGGGCACACAGCATCATTCTGGTAAAGGGGGGGAAAACGCTCTGGTTATCATGTATTTCTTTAAACCAATCACAATCGTCTTGGGCGGCACTAAGCACAGGATGCCCACGCAAAAATAGATGGCGGAAGGGGAGGAGAACGCTGCGGGAGATACGCAGCCAATGGCAGACTTAAGTCCGGTGAGTCCGACTAAGGAAACCTGCTAACGTATTTGAATCAGTTTACTTTGAGTTTCTGGGTCAATTTAAGATGAATTCAAACATTTTAAGTTAACTTGTGCCACCGGCTACCTTCTGTTCCGTAGCCGTAGCGGTTAAAACGTGATCATTGGAGGCTCACGTGTTTCTATGTCGAGGAAAGTTGAGATTAATTGTTTCTGCTCTGATGTTTTTTGTGGCTTAAAATCCAACTTTCTAATTGCGTTTAGCTCCATGGGGGGGGGGGGAATCCTGCTGAGAATAGGAGCTTCTTAGTAACTTTCACACTTCAGTGGCTGAGCTGATTCACTCTTGTTGTTCAGCGCTGAAGTTATACTAAACTCCTAATATATTTTCTCCTGTTTAACTCTGCTGACCCAAACTAAACAGCTGTTGTTTGATGTTAAGTGGTCGATGTTGTGACGTTGCATTATGACTCATTTAGGTAGAGAAGGAGCCCGATCGTGGTGTTGCATGTGTGCGACTAATGTGCTGCTCTGTGTGTCCCTGAAGACACTGTTTCAATGAATATGTTTGTTTTATTGAATTTCATTTTATTTGTTGACGCGTTGTTGTTAATGTGTTTGTTAATGTGTTGTCATGTTTGCCTGTGATGCATGTGTGTGTGTTTGCATGTGAGGGGATTATGTATCTGAAGTCGGTTCATGGGTGTGCTTGTATATAAACATCTTTCATGTTTCTGTTTGTATTTCATTTTTGTCAGGCATATGTTTCATCATCAAGAAGAGAGCAATAAGTAGATGTTTGCAGTCTGCTGCCCCCGGTACATCTGCAGGGGGTGGTTGGGGTTGACAGTGACTCAGCGATTTCTTGGCAATGTGCTTAAAAACTGACTTCATGACTCAACTTGTGTAGGAGAAAACAAACTCTGCAGCGGTCATTGATAACTTTGCACCCCTTCGTGTGTGTGTGTGTGTGTGTGTGTGTGTGTGTGTGTGTGTGTGTGTGTGTGTGTGTGTGTGTGTGTGTGTGTCACAGCAGCAGGGGCCTTCTCTTTGCATCAGGATCCTCCGGGCGGCTCCGCGGGCCACAACACATCACTGAATCCTGCAGCCCTGAGCTCAGACAGCACTGCCACTGCCGATATGTGTGCGTATGCGCGTGTACAGTTTGCTGCTGGCTTGACTGACCTGCTGTCCTCACCAGTTCTTCTTTCGTCTGCCCTCCATCTGTGTACTAGTGCAAACGTCAACCTGCCTGCATACTAATCCAAGCTTTCACAATGTGAAAACATCTCTAAAAATTGGCAGAATACATTCTAACTTTCTCCGTTTTTCAGTGTGAAATGGTGGCACACTGTTGTATGAATCATCACTATACCTGCAGTCAGAGGTGTAGATGTGAGATCAAACCGTACCCTGTGGTGCCCCCTGTGCAAACCATTCACACTTGGTATTTCTTCTAATTAAATGTGAAAAAAAGTTTTCAGTGAAACTTTTAATGGTTTGTGCAGATTGCTGGAGGAGGGAGCCTCTGAGAGCTACTCAGGTATTCGTTCATTAAAAAGCAGAACACAGTTTATCAATGCAAACAACTGAGATGATAACTGACGGTATTATAACTGACATTTCAGGTACACTCACTATTAATATTTATCATGTTGGACTCCAGATCTCAGCATGTGAATAATAGTTTACATAGCTGATCAGAATAATGTCCAAAACTGTGAAAACACCAAAGTTGTTACAAACACATTTATGAACCCTTTCCTTTTCAGGTACTTCCTCACTTAATCCCAACCAGCTGGCTCTAGTTGAGGCTGGAAGGATGCCAGCTGGTGTTGTTATAGATTCTTGGCATTGATCTCACAAATGTATCCGCCGTCTGTGTTCTGGCAACAAACCTGTCAGATACAACACCGTTTACTGTCCAAGACATTCAAGTTTTAAAAGCTTACTGCCTCATTTTAACACAAAAATCATTATATATATATATATAACTGAGGACAATGTGCATGTCACAAGTCAAGTATACATATGTATTATTAATAGATGCTGTCAGAAATGCAGCTGTTACTGTAATAGCTTTAATACTTGTACTTAATTTACTTATATTTAAAAATGGTCATTTGGGAGCTTATTCCTGCAGAATAATGAACACTGAACACAGTACACTAAGTGTACCGGGTAGCCACACACACACACACACACACACACACACACACACACACACACACACACACACACACACACACACACACACACACACACACACACACACCAGAGAGTGCTCCATAACACTAATGTGTGCTATCCAGTCATCCCTCTCACCACGGCGTATAGTTAAGTGTCATGCAGCCTCAGCGTTCGCTATTAACCGCTTTCTAGGTCGAAGCGTGAATCAGAACTAAGCATCAGCAGCTCTCGGCTCCGCAGCTATGCAGGTGAAGTGTTTTGATTCCCTGGACTCCCCACCGAGAAAAAAAAAATCCATTTGGAGACTTAATTAGCACCGGGAAGAAAAAAAAGAGTGATGTGTTTGTGTGTTTAGGATCAGAGAGGCTCATTCGTCTGCACGGATGACTGAGCGGGACTGCCATATGGTTTTAGTGTCTGTGACTGTGTGTACATGGTTTTCATGCCGATGGCAGGCTAGTGGTGACATGACATCAATCACCGGTTCGCACAAGGTGAAGGTATAAACAAAAAAATACATTAAACAGAAGCTCTAAATTATAGAGGCATTAGTTGTGACAACGATGAACGTGAAACAAGTTCGGATCACTACATCGGTTGATGTTATTTAGAATATAATGAAGGCATGTTTTTATCAGGTTCTCTCCAATGTCTATGAACAGATTCTGCGTTCACATCGTACGTAGAATCTGTAGGCAATGGGACAATATAAACGTAATATAAACGGGTACAGGTACACATCGCCTATTTGACTTTTTGAAGTCAGTGGTTGCAATAATGCAAAATCTTTAAGGAATAAAGTTAAGGGGGAAGTACATTTGATGTCCTTTTTTTGCATCTATTTAGAAATACTATTATGGCTTCAATATAGTCAGCTAGCCACAAAAGGAACCAACACAGGATTATCACTATTACTATATATATATATATAAACGGAACAATGAATGCTAAATGTTGGTGTGTAGGCAACGTTTTGCCAACATAGTACCAATGGGGGTCATAAACATCTTCAAGCCAGGATCAGACTACATGATATCAGCCCACAAAATGGCCCGATCAAACACACAGTGGCCATCGGAAACAAGTGCTTCGTGACACCTCAGGCGCCATATTTCTTGTTATTTCTGATACAGAAAGTCAGTCTCCGGGTTCACCTGCCGGATCAGCTTTTCATGACTGCACGATAGGTCTGAGATCAACAGGCAGTCTGACTCCAACAACTCACAGCGATCACCTCGTCTGACAAGGTGACTGCGTCTGAAGATGTAAATGTTAGGAAGTCTGATCCCATCATTAGCTCACACAAAGGAATATTAGTCGTGAGAAAACACAATGTGACCTAAAGGTACCTAATGAACTAAACATCCCAATTAAAATGACGTTTAAAGAGTTGGAAATGTCCAGTGCAAGGGTGCATTCAGCTATTTAAGGTGCTTTTCTGCTCATTCAACCGTTTCCGCGTACTGAATACTTCAGGGACTTTCCATGTTGGAAATGAAAAGATTTGAATGACAGCTGCGTCGGCCACATGGGGATTCCCTCTGCAGTTGCCGGCCTGCCCGCCCTCCGGCAGGCTGTTGCAGGGCAGATAACCCCCACACGTTGGAGAACGTCAATCAATTGTCATTATTATATAAGAAAATAAAGTTCAGCACTGCACACGGGCTGTCTGTTAGAGTGGAGACGTCTGCAGCCAAGAGGACCTGACATCTTAAGAAATGTGGTCCAGGTTTGGATCCATTTTAGAGATATTTGATCAGAGTAAAGCTAACATTGGTTAGTACACCTTTGTGTGTTACAGCTTGTACTGTGGAGGTACATTACAGTACTCTGAGAAGATCTTTGGGCATTCATTTTTACTTTTGGACTTACCTTTTGAATAGGACATGGCACTATTGGGAAACAAGAGGAAAGCTGCCAACAGAAGATTTAGATTGTACTGTTTAGATTGAATCCCATGGCTGCTGGAAAAGAGCATGTGTGCCTCAAACAGTCCCAGAACTAAATAAATGCACTTTTATCGAAAGCCTCAGGGGGCTTCATCATGTAGCAAACTAGATCTTTTGGACACGGCTGCTTCTAAAGACAGTGGTCTGTAACTTCAGTTTAAAAAAGATACCCTCAGGTCAGTCACTGTCACTTCACCATGATTATAAAACACACGACACACACAGTGTGACATGAAGACCTTCAGGGTGAGTTGCCGGACCATGATGACAAATACAATATCGATACATCAATCATCTTATATTGGCCCCTTCAGTAGAGACAGGTGGACGACCTGTGCTTCTGAAGAAAAGGTGAAATATGAGCTCTCTTTTTCCTTTTGATTGTGGTTTTGAAAGCTCAGAAGCCTTTAGATAATAACGACCATGTTTCCTGCCAATAGATTTCCACCAAACCATGTTACAATTTTACGAACTTTTACGAACCACATATCCATTGACTGGCCTATTCTTCACATATGTGAACTTTTACATATTTGGCTGAATCTGCTGGAAGCTCATTAAAACTGATTTTAAAAACCTCTGCGTTTGAAAAGTGAAGCCAATGCATCAGTGTCTTAAAGCTGCTCTAATGTCCACCAGGGGGCGACTCCTCTGACTATAGAAGTCTATGAGAAAATGACTCTACTTCTCTCTTGATTTATTACCTCAGTAAACATTGTAAACATGAGTTTATGGTCTCAATCTCTAGTTTCAAGTCTTCTTCAACGCAGCATGATGTTCATTTAGTAAATTATGGTCCATTTAGAGTCAAATAGACCATAAAGCAGAGTATGCTTTAGGGGCGGGGCTACCTTGTGATTGACAGGTCGCTACCTTGTGATTGACAGGTCGCTACCACAGCATTGTCCGGTCTGAGAGTTGTCTGTGTTTTTGTCTTACAACATGAACCCTTTCACAGTGTGTTTTTACTTCATGGAAGTTAATGGGAACATTTTGGTTGCTTAAAAATGTCTTGAGCTTCACCCTCTCGTGTCACTTCTGGTTGCAGAAACCAAGATGGCGACGGACAAAAAGCCGAAGTCAAGGCTTCAAAACGACAGTCCTGAAACCAATGAGTGATGTCACTGTAACTACGTCCACTTCTTGTATACAGACTATGGTTGCCAGGAATAGTGAAAATCCAGTGTTGTTTCACTGAATTTAACATTTTTGTGAAAATAATAATTAATAATATTAAAAGTCGACAAAATGAAAAGTCTTTAACTCACAGTCAAAAATTCAAAGGCAGCTGGACTCAAGGTTTGGTTCACAAATGAGTTTAAAACCTGTGTTTGTTTCCCAAAGGAAGACTCTGCACCACAAATGATGAAACAACTGTGCTGCGCAGCGGCGGCGTCTAGAGAGGGCAGATATCATTACGGCACATCAATTTATCAGGATTACATTGCCTCCCTTCTCGGCTCATTTCTCTGAATTGGGTTCAAAAAGGCTGATATCCGCCATAAAACATTATTCTTATATGCCAAGTCAACTGAAAGCCAGTTAAGTGTGACGAAACTCATTTGAATTGCTCACAGAGACTGCCCACCCATGCGCAAAGGTTTTATATATGAAATCCTGCAGGAAGCGTGTGTTATATAAAAACATGTCATGTTCTCTAAGCCTCGGGTTAAACGCTTGTGAGGTGTGACACGTATGTTGGTGGTCTAAATGAAATGAATAGCTAACACAAACAGCATTTACGAATTGTGGAAAAATTAAGCAATATTTTTGGAGAAAAAGCACTCTGGTCTCGATGTAGGACATTAGTAACATGTCGTAATATCACAGCTTGATGGGGGCTGCTACTGCATAAAAGCTTTTTTTAGCTGTATGTGACCACGTTTCCATCGTTTAAAACAAAGCTTTTTTACAATCAACTGTGGTAGCTGCACAACTGTGTGTGTGTAAATCTGTCCCACAGCTCTTAAAGACACCGTCCATATCAGCCTCATTAGCACAGAATGGACAGAGCAAGACGAACAGACGGAGGGCAGCGAGGAGGAGAGGAGAAAAAGAAAGATGAAGAGATAAGGATGAGCAAAGATGGAGGACATAAGAAGGCAGAAGAAGGCATGATTTACAAATGTATGTTTGTTTAATGGGTCTCTGTATCTCTCTTTGAACACGTAAACAAATAACAGCCCACCTGTCCACCGGGGTTTGTAAGGTCACACAGGAGTTAAACATCTCCACAGAGCCATAAATCCTCTCAGCTAGTTTTAATTAATCCTTTAAGATAATTATGTTTTATCTCCTATGTGACCACACAACCAGAGCACAGCCTCATACTGCATACGTATTACATGTTCACAGTTATCAATGTTTGCCACTTTACAACGAATGCATGTTCCCATAACGACACATTAACATAAGCACTGTATGTGTGTAAATGTGCTCAGCGGGGGGGCTTCTAGAGAGGTTTTACACTTTTATTCCATCACTCTAATGTATTTCTTGACACAACACCCAAAGCCTTTGAAATGCAAGCGTTATATTATCCCAAAACCATATTAAGTCCATCAATCCATTCTGTCTGTTCTCAAAACACCCATCTTTTAAAAGACTCTTGAATGCATCGTGTTTCCTACTAAAATGAGACGCATGGTTCGGAGCTATAAGAGAAAATAATAGGAATTCAAATCTGCAATTGATTGACAGCAGTGTGGCTTTTCTTTTGTTTTAGTCCCTCAAATTCAAAAATGTGTTTCCAGGTTCTACATTGATTTTAGTTGAGACAGTTTTACATAATATGCGTGTATTTATTATCTCCTTTTTATACCTATTTATTTATATTTGCTATGCTGTTGTCTATGTATATATATATATATATTAAAACATTTGCTATTTTATTATTATATTTATGTCATCATTAATGATTATTTTCTTTTCACCATTCTCAGGTCTCACTTGTACAGAAGATCTCACTCTCAATGTGACTTCCTTAAGAAACAAAGTGTACATACTCAGTGTGTATATAATTGTTTGCATCCTGAACAAATGCTCTGCAGTACAGGACAGCGACAGTTATTATCCAGTGTTATTTTCTCTTTCTGTTTGTCTTCTTAGAGAATGTTTACATGTGGCTCAACAGCAGTCTGCACTGTCTGAACTGGTGCGCTACCGTAAGCGTTCCCCTGCTGTGTGTTTTTTTTTACCCGAGCAGGAGGTCCGTCGCATCCCCCTGATTACGAAACCCTGTGTGTGTCCATGTGTGCGTGCTAGGCTTTGTTTATCAGTATGTCAGTGGGTTTGAATTGGATGTTTTTGTGTCCTGGTGGTGCGTGTCCGTGCTCACGCGTTTGTGTGTCGCACTCCACTTTTGCCAGATCGTCGCCATCTTGGCAGTGACGACACAGCCCTACTCCTGCCTAATCCAATGATGGGCAAAGAGGTGTATCGTCGGTGGAGCTGAGGTGGCACGGGTGACGCATCAGGGCAGACAGCTAGCAATTAGCAATTAGCAATCTAAAATGACACCCACCTGTCACTCAAAGCAGCCACGCCCCCGATCATATCTTTTCTTGCACCAGACTGTAAAAATTGTCCTTTCTGGTATAAAGTTTGTCATTTTCAAATGGAGGTCTACAGGGATTGACTCGCTTTTGGAGCCAGCCTCAAGTGGCCATTTGAGGAACTGCAGTGTTTGGCACTTAAACATTGGCTTCATTTATCAGCACCAGAGATGCTGCTTGCTCTGCACCCTCAAAAAGGGTTTTTTAATGTCTGTACCGAAGTGGGGACTAACCAAAATGCCCTCACTTTCCAATAATGTTCTCACTCTGAAGGTCTATAACTCACATTGGTCCTCACAAAGATAGCTGTACACACACACACACACACACACACGCACTTACTTTATCATCTAATGAAAGCTAAAGACGACTACTGAGATCCGCCCAGTCTCTCTGTCTGTTTGTCGCACATTTTGTCTCTCTCTCTCTTGCTACGCACAAGCAAACACTGAATCACACACACACACACACACACACACACACACACACACACACACACACACACACACACGTCCCAGTTTCCCCTGTGGCTGCCTGATTGAGGTTTCCTGGCCTCGCCCTTTAGATTTACTGTAATCGCCGATGGAGGGCGAGAGGAAAGGAAGGGAAGGAAAGCTAAATTGACAGACGGATAAGCAAAGAGGGGACAGAGAGAGAGTGATGGGGTAAAGGTAGAGAGGGTTAGGGAGCTGTGCAGGGAGGGAGGGGAGAAAGGAGGAAGAGAGGTGGGAAAGGAGAAACGTGAAGATGATGAAGGTCAGAGGGAGATAATAGAATGATGAATTAATGAATGACAGCAGTAGGGGAGGGAAGATGAGAAAGGGAGAGACTCCGAGGCCGCAGAGGAGAGAAAACATCTCCCATTAAAACGGAGATTACAGCTTCTGCCGGTTCAGAGTGCAGCGCGACTTTACACCCTCTGCCATCAGCCGCTGATGATATAACACCCAGTCTTGAAGATCAATTTGTCACTTTTCATCTCCTCCTACACCTCTTTCTCCTCCTCCTCCTCCTCCTCTTCCGCCGGGGCTGAGGGCAGCGATGCCAGAGGAGGAGGAAGAAGAAGAAGGTGGGGGAGGGAGGAGCTGGAGTCGCAGCTTCGAGAGAAAGAGGTGAGAGAGCTGACTTCCATTTACGAGCATTTTTTGGATGATATCATCTGCAATAAATCCTCCCCTCTCCCTCTTGCATGGCTTCCCGTTCTTGCGATAGGTCACACACACACACACACACACACACACACACATTGCTGTAACTGCCCTGCAGACTGAATCAATTCCTCATGCCAGTTCTATAAAACTGTGGTTCAGGGACTCCAGCGGTCCTTAACGAGGTTTCACTCCAGATTAAAGGACCAGACAGGTGTTTATGCAGGATTTAAACTTTAAACTGTTCACGGTGTACGGTTAAAGTCTGCTAAAAGGAGTGGGAGGGCTTAGAATGTAACACCAGAGGACAGTGGCCTGATTGGAAGAAATTGGTTGTAAACAAATGTCATCATTTTTACAGGAAGAAACAATGATTGGATTTTGATATGAAAAATACTAAATATTGTTTTTTGCATATATTTTTAAATAGCTTTTTTTAACATCCCGGTACAGACTGGTGACGCTCTCCTCAGATGAGCCATTCATCTTCTGGAGGTCATTAACATGAACAACTTTAAGCCCTTCTGGTCTATGAGGACAAGTCCTCGGTGCCTTTAGAGACGACCTGTATGAAACAGACAGAATGCTAATCAGGGACTAGATGGGAGCAGATGGAGTGTGAGTATCGCCTTAGAGCACACCGGGAGAGAGAAGTGAGATAATAACCCACAGCTAATCCACTGCACACTAAAAACTCATTACTCCTCAAGAAGAAAAGCAGAAATCTTCCCCAAGACGGAAAGAAATACTCTGCTTAAGGTGAAGGCCTCGGCACAAACTGCCTGGTTTTCCTCATGTGTGAAATTTCTTTTATGCACAGTTCAGTGGATTTGACTCGTCTTTATTGAAGAGCCTGTTGGTGGGCACCTGCACAAACACCCCCCCCCCCAGCAGTGTAACACACACTCTCACACACACACACACACACACACACACACACGGCTAATACAAGATGAATACACAGCTGCTGTACCTGACACCAACAAACACAGCCACAGAGACCGGCAGCCTTAAAGCAACATATCAAATCAGTCGACAAGTCATGTAGACACTTTTGCTGACCTTTTTTTAATACAATTTCTGATTGTATTTTCCCCAACCTGTCTGGTATATACTGGTTTCCACTGACTTCTGTATACATACAAATCTATTGGCAAACGTGTCGTGTAATCCATTTCAATGAATATCAAGTCTGCATAAAATGCCTGCCCAGAACCAGCAGAACTAGATGAAACCCTTGCAATATCAAAGGGTTCTTGGTAGATACACCTGGGTGGGTTACTACATGGAAGGGTCCTCTGAAGAATCTCTTATAGGGGGTTCTGGGTGGAACCTTTCACAGATAGTTCTAGTTGTACCCCTTTATGTTGAGTTCTAGGTATAGAGACATCTAAAAGGGCACCAGGTGGAACCTTTCAGCCAATCAGAAAGCACTCAGTGGACTAACTGAAGAGTTCTAATCAGACCTATATCTTGTCCTGTGATGTAAACAGGAAGTAGCACACTGCAGGAGCTAACCAACATGACAAAATCATTCCGCTTCATCAAAAAACTCCACATTATGTGTTTAAAAGAAGGCTCACAGCTCACTTGGAAACAAATGACATCACATACGTCCATGCACCAATCAGGATGCTGTGAGATGACAGCTGTGGGGTTGTTTGTTTGTGCTGCTGGGCCAATCAAATCTGATCAAACGGTGGTACTGGACTGTGAAGCTTTAAGACTCAGTGAACTGGAAGTTTGAGCGGTGTTCAGTTAAAGTCCGCTAAAGAAGTGTTGTTTTTTGCATATATTGTTAAATAGCTGCACAATATGACCGAGGATGTGATCTCAAAGTCTTTTAAAATTTTTCTTTAACTTTTAACGTTAATATTTATTGTTATAATGAAGGTTTCAGAGTCTTTATTGGGCTGTTTAATCACAGCAGATGTTTGAGGACCACAAAGGATTTTTAGTGCGTCAGAGCATCTCCAGAGCACACCAACAACAGCAGACCAGGGATGGATTTCCACTCCCACCAAATCACCAAGCAGCGTCTCTGCTGGGTGAAAACCACTGAGGCCCTTTCACCTTCCACTGCACCATCTGCATATTCATACATAATAACAAGTCCATACTCACTCAAAATTCATTACTCTGTTATGTTAATCTCACGTCAGGGGAGTCGTTGCAGCACAGGCAATTAGAAAATCGTTCACATGCCTGCATGAGGATTAGATTCTGCCTTGATTATCTTTCCCCCCCTTCAGGTGTAAAATGTGTACGCAGCGTGTCGAGATAAGAGTCGCTGCAGCGTCCAGCCAAGAGGCTCCACTACGGGGCTGGTTAATGCTAAGACCGTCACCGAGCCACCGCAAAGACCTTTAACACCTCTCGGTAAAGCAGGTTGCACTCGCTGGAACATGAAATGCCCTTTTGACCCGTCGACGTTACAAATCACCAGCCTGTTACGGTAAGCTGTACTCAGTGTGCCCCAGGGGCCAACTACTGTACGCCATGTGTGAAGCAAGCAAGCAGCAGATGTGGAGGAAGAACGCAAGCAAGGACGGGAAACAAGAAATAAAACATCAACTGACTACGTCCACTACAGCTGTCTGAGACTGAAAAGAATAAAGTGTGAATTCATGCATCGATGACACAACATTGGGAAGGCACTGCACATCAGAAAAGGTCTGACAGACGTGTTCAGGGAAAATTAAACCTCCAGGAAACACCATCGCACTTACACACACACACACACACACACACACACACACGTTCAATATGCATTCACACTCTGGGGCACAACAGTGACAAAAAACAAGGTTGATCTTACCTCCCAACGCTTGTTTCATAACGAAATTCATGATGATGGCTTGTAATTCCCTGCCTTCCTTGTCCGAGCAATGTTACATTCAATTGTGACAGAAGAAGAAGTCCTTTGTGGGCAGATCTGCGAAAAAAAACTAAAACAAACAAAAAACATTTTAAGAATTCAATAATCCTAAACTTTATAATGCTATAAGGCATCAATGAACAATACAACGCGTAGTATGGAAATCGACCGTGCGTAGGATAAGGAGGTCTCTATAAACTCACTTTACACTACTACAGACTCGCTCCACATTAAATATTTATAGAATATTGTAGAAAGCATTTCTGAAATAACTCCACATTTAGCTACAATTACAGATTGCACGGAGCCAAACAGTCGCATATAGACTTAAATAATCTGTATTTGAGTGTTCGGCACCTTTCTTCAATGCGCCAATTGAAGGACACCAAGGTCAATGGTTCAAGCACAACCTGAACACAACGGAAAACACTGGAAAAAACCGCGTAAATCTGCAACCCAAATCAGCGGCTACAGCTCAGCATTTCCTCCCAAATGTGGCGCTTGTTCCCCCCAAAAAGACAGCTGCGTGTTTAGTGTCGGGTGCTTGAAGAGAGAACGTGTCACGACAGCAGACAAGCGAGTTTTGACAAAGTGCACAGTGCGAGTCCTCAGCTTGGCCAGGGCATGTGGACGCCGGACTAAACCACCGCTGTGGGTTTTTTTTTTTTGTTCCTGGTCATGTGGTAAAACTTTGCATCCTCCATTGGAGGGAGATTGGACACAGCCATCCCACTCCGGCATCAAACACGCTGCTCACACGGTGCGTTAATTAAGCTGCGATTGCAGACTGATGCATGCATGTTTGCATCTACATGTATGCAGTGAACGTGCATTGAAATAGGACCTGACACGAGAGATACACATGCGCTTCCTCGTTTTGAGCGGAGCCTGGTTTTCAGCACCACCGCGAGTGGATAGCTCCCCCGAACCCGTTGAATCGCGTCAGGCATCGATTTACCTCCGTCCCCGGCGACTGGCTGAAATCCTCCTCACACACTCACACGCACACCGAACGGGGAGAGCAGAGAGCTTCAGCTGCAGCGAAGTTATCCCACAGCATACAGCAACAGCAGCACAGGCTAATCTAACTGTTCGTCCCTCGCATCTCAGGCTCGCGGGGCTGTAAGAAGAAGAAAAAAAGGGACGTCCTTGGTGCCTCCTCCTGCCTGCCGCTTTCGTCTTCCTGCACACACACACACTCACTCACTTGCACTCACACACAGAGAAAGAGGAGGAGTAGAGGAGGAGGGGGGTGGTGGTGGTGGTTTGGTGAGGGTGAAGCAGCTGCCGTTCACACCGTGATGGGAAAGAGCCTGAATCACATGGAGGGATGGAGAGAGAGAGCGGGAGAGCGAGAGAGCAAGAGAGAGAGAGAGAGAGAGAGAGAGAGAGAGAGAGAAACGTCCCACTAGCGTCCTCCTGACCGATAAAGACAGATCAATTATTCAGCCCTGACGCTGGCTGGCTGCTCCGTCCTACAGCCCGCCCCCCTCGTCTCTGCAACGGGGAGAGGGACTCGGCTTTCACCTAAAACGGTAGTGTAGAATATAGCAGGAATATAATGGGAATCGGGTAAATCCGTTGTAGCTGGATGTCCCTTTGTTTGCCTGCACTGTCTTGTGTAACGTGACACGATGGATGCGATGTGAACAATCTACCCAATCCTCTGGGGTTCCCTCCATGATGCTGTAGTAAAAGAGCACACACTGGAATTCCCTCTAGCAACATGTTATTTATCATATTTGACTGGTTACATTACGATATTCTTCTAGACATCAGGGCATATCAGTGGTGTGCACAGACTGTGTGAGGGGGTAAAATAAAAAAGAGCCCCCCCCCCCTTATACCTGGGAGGTTTCACCTTCTGATGTGACCTGTGCTTTTAACCCTTATTTACTTTCACTTGGATTTCATCACTGCAACACGGAAGACAAATAATTGGGATACAGTTCTACAGTTCAAATTAAAATCTTTTAAAGGTTGCTATATTATCTCTGCTTGAGCCTGGGAGGGGATTATGTGTCTTTCTGTCTGTCTGTCTGTCCATGGCTAATCTCGCATGCTAGATTTTGGGGTATTAAATGTATTTATTGAGTAGAATTGAGTTTTTCCAGTCACCCAGCTTGATATGTAAATAATGAGTCTCCACTGACATGTGGAGCATTTTGTTTATTCTGAATGTCTGAATCACTGACGAGCTCACGTGCATTTATTCAGAGGGACAGAGGGTGGCTTATTGTAATGGTTTTCAGCGTTTCTGAGTGCCTCACGTTCTACTCTATGGGACTCAGGTTTTTTTTTGCAGGATCGTGCTGAGCGCATTTTTTTCTCATTATGGTTATTTTGAATTCATGGTTCATGTTAAGCCAACTGTCTCATCTGACAACAACACGGCAGTGTGGTGTGTCCCGCCGTGTCACCTGCAAAACGTGCTCAGTCTGATCAAGTTCATTTCAAATGCAAAACACTGACGTGTGTTGTCAACTGACAACAATCCAGTTTCTTTTGTACTCGTCAAAGAAAACAACAGTTTAATACCCGCTCTACTCCTATTCTGATTCTATGGCCTCAGCGCCCTCAAATGTCCTCCTGCACTCTTCAATCCAGCTCCAGATTTGACAGCAGAGACAGATTCACTTATACTATACGTCACATATTGTAAATATATATTATGCATCATCTTGTTTCACTTACAGTCAGAAGACATATCACAGTTCTGCTGCATTACAATAACTGAAAACAAGTTGTCAACTTGTACATGGAGAGGGATACATTTGGGATACCGTCACTCCACACAGTGAGCTTGAACCCCAGCGGACATAATATGATGTTGAGCTGGTTTTAGTCCATGATGCCATTTGAGCCCTTTCTGTTCCCAGCTCATAACATTGTCTCTTATCTGAATCTTGCTACCAGGGAGGTTTAACCTGCTGATCTTTTCAGCGACACCAAACATATTAGAGAATTTGACTTTACCCTGATGGATGATGTGTTCTGCAAATTTATGCAAAGCTGGTGTGCCAAAATTTCACACCCTACATCCTTCGAGCTGTATCTCATTTAGCCTCCCATTCAGCACTCGCTGATGTTCTTTGGTTTGCATGATTTCTGTGTAAAATCAAGCCAACTTGAGGCCCTTCACTATTCAGCTGTAGAACAAGGACTTGACATGTTTCCTGGAATTAGGCCGCATGTAGAGAATTTTAATCCCCGCTCTCGTTTTATCTCACCCGTTCACTTCATTTGAAGGAATAATCGTCAACAACAAGGTTGAACCGCGTGCCAAGCTCAGGTAATTAGGCTTCCTCAGTTTCCCCACTAAGGTATTTTCCCCAAATACTGTGGCTCAGGCGGAGATACAGTTAAGTTGATTCAAGCATTTTTTTCTACTCGGTATTATGTGTGCAACTGCACATACATGAAGATGAGTTCACTGAAATCCCTGCGAGTATTAAATGATGCAACAAAAGCTATCGTGTACCATGCTTCTCAGTAAGTCTTATTCTCATGAAACAGCAGGACTGCAGCAGAGGAGGGATACGGTTAACTCTGGCGTGTGCTTTGGACACTAGAGAGGAAATTGCTGCACATCAGATCACAGTCATAAATGTATTTCATTCTTCACTTCAGTTGTAAGGAGGTGAAGTGCCAATTATCAATCTGGACCCTATTTTCATATTTTTGTGTCTAACTGACTAATAAAGGCAACAATTTCTGAAATTGGTCCAGTGTTGAGCGAGAGCGCTGTAGACGGCAGACGCTCGCGGCTGTAATGTAATCTATTAGGGAAAGCTGGCGCTGTCATTTACGTCCACTTTAAAAGTGCTTGTTTTTTTGCCAAGGATAGACTCTGATAGCTATTTAAGTGTCTGACATTATAGAAAGAGTTGCACTCAAGGAGAAGTGTCATTCTGAAATCTCGTGAGGTGACATGTTGCCAGAAGACAACGGTGGAAACGTGAGTGCCGGCCGAGCAGAGTTTGTTGTGTTGGAGTACAGAAAGCGTAGCTCACTGTTAACTAAGACACTTTCAATGTCATGGCAGAAAACAAACAGGTACAGTAACTGGATCTTACGAGTATCCTTTAGCTAACTCTCTCTCAAGTTCGTCGCTAGCTGTCAGCTCCATACATTGTATATAGAATTTTAAATACAGTTTTGTAATCACACACTTCTTTACGGTCTATGTTGAGCTCAATCTGTGCTGATTGAATGCATTTATTATGTTAATATACTATATTAAATGCCAGTAAATGGGTGCACTACAACTTTAGTGTCAGAGATGCGAGTGACGGCTTGACAGCAGTCATCTACGGATGCTAATTGTACTCCTGATCTCTGATAAACATGATAAGTCACAAGAAGAAACGCCCTTTTGTTTTCTTGAGATAATGAAACAGCATTAAGATAATATAATGCCAGCACTGCGGTACTTGGCTTCTGTATGAATGCTCGTACGGAGCACGTAAGAATCCCTTGAATACAGGGCTCAGTCGACATGTATGCATGATTCTGTAGCTGCTCTCCGTTCATCTCTAGTAGCTTCAACTCTCAAACTACCGTACAGCACGTTGCTGCATGTTGCTCTCCCAGGGTGGCTATTGGCCCAAGCAGAGGTCATGTGTGCTCCCCATCAGCCTCTGAAATGACTATTGATCAGGAGCTGCGATCAATAGTAACTCACACTAAGTGATTTTTAAAAAAAATAAGCAATTCCTGCAGTAATGCATTATCAATCGGACTGTGTTTGATTTCCATTATGTCTTCTGATCAATATTATTGAACAATTACACTGCTGTAAATGTGCATAGAAGATGTGTCACACTCTGCAGACTGAACAGTCCCTCTTGTGTTGGTGGTCACCAATGAAGTTAGTGTGTGTAGCCAAGTGGGGGTGAAAGAGTTAGGAACGCACAGACTGGTGCAGTTTGAGTGGAAATATATAAAAAATACATTTAGATAATTCTTCTTTGCTGTGAACATGTTTCATGAAAATGTTTCATATCAGCCTCGTATCACGCTTGCAGACACACACACACACACACACACACACACACACACTGACAAATTGTTAATGTTGTGAAACGATTGGTTAGGTTTAGGCAACAGAACTGCTTGGTTATGGTAAGAAAAAAGTTCAAAGTTTGTGTTAAAATAATAATGTGATAACGTAGTGTGACAACTTAACAACTGTTACAACGTTAATGAATAACATTCTGCTCTTAGCAGAATGTTTAAGAAATGTTATGTAACAAGTGTAAAGTCAACACAGGACATGAACAGCGGTCTCCTGGGTGAAAGTCCTGTGATTGTTTCACCCACCAAACCTTTATGGACTTTCTTGCTTTTTATACAATAGCGGCCACTCGATATATTACTTTATTTATGCCAAACCTGAAAACGTGGACATATCCGTGTTATCCGTCTTCATTTCAGTCCACCTGCAAAAGAGAATGTTTAACAGTACGATCTACATTAAATCAGTCATCAGTGAGTTTTGTTTTTCTTTATTACAGCTAACACGCCTCTCTCTAAATACACCTTTGATGTCACAATGTCATGTTAAGTGTTTCATGTAGTTCATGCTGCATATCATACACGTGGAGTGGTGTACTATTAAACAACACACCGGTTTGTCTAGAAGTAGAAATGAGAACTCTAGTCCATGAAGGAATGAAACAGCAAACTTTATATATTAGACACCTTTCAAATGTACAGACTGTAAATCTAACTTGTATTCCAAAACCCAAACCTAACCTGAAGCGATATCCCAGGCAACTCAGATGGTTATAAGGAGCAACACAATGTGAACCTCCCTTCCTCCTGGGCATGTGAACCTCCCTTCCTCCTGGGCATGTGAACCTCCCTTCCTCCTGGGCATGTGAACCTCCCTTCCTCCTGGGCATGTGAACCTCCCTTCCTCCTGGGCATGTGAACCTCCCTTCCTCCTGGGCATGTGAACCTCCCTTCCTCCTGGGCGCACTCTTGTTGTGAGGACCGAGCACAAAAACACACACCATCGTACACTCCCCTCTCTCTCACACATACTCCCCTGATGTCTTGTTAATTCAACTCAGGCCCACTCTAATGTACTCTAGTCTCCTTTCTCTCTCTCTCTCTCTCTCTCTCTCTCGGTGTCTTGCTGTCACTCACACTCTCACACACACACACACACACAGTAGTTGGTGGTACGCAGGAGGAACAGTTCTGCCACCAACATCTGAGGATCCCCACTGACCTGCACTTGCTGATACGTGCGTTTAAGTGGCGAGGTGGTCTCTATATCAACCTGGGAAGATTGCAAGAAGCCATTGACGTACTGCATTTATTCCCCTGTGTGGCTGCTGATCTGTGCTCAGCTCCAAACATTTCCCCAGAGGATAATTCAGATGATGTAACCTTGTGGTGAGTCTCCATAATGTGACTGTGGGAACAGGTTTTCTCCCCACACAATGATTATCTGAACTGCACACACATCAACAAATGGTACATTTATAGAAAATCAAACTCACCAATTACATGGAGCAGCCATGGATAGATAGATCATTACGGAGCTGTGGGAGGGGGTACTTTTCTGAGATGAAAGTGGTAAATTTGGCGTATGAATGACACAACAATTTGTAAGTAATTTTGTGTGCAAAAAGAACGTCTTTCTTGCTTTTTGCGTGTCATTTGTACGCCAAGTAGTCCGTCCAGAATGTAATGTAAATGCACCCGCGTAACTAGGATAGGCTCTAACCAAGTGACGTAGTATATAAATGTGAGAGAGGCCTTTCAATGGGATCTGGAGATTTGTCCACTTCGGGGTCATTTGCAGCTTTGTTTTGGCTTAAACTACATCTTGAGGTCTCTCACATGTCTTGTCTCATTGAAGGCAGCAATCTTCAGGTATTTGCTAATACTTCAAAGAAATGTGTGGCACAGAACAGCCTTCTAAATGTTGCCATGCAACATAATTACGTCAGGTGGTATTCTTTGTGGTTGGAGCAGCTGCAGTCGAAATCCAGCTCTGAGCATTTCGGCACACAGACCATTACATCATGTTGGTTGTCTGATACATGTATATCTACTATATGTTGGAGAAAACTTACAACATACTAAAATACGTTTGTTGCCATTCATCGTGTTCGAGGCCCTGCACACCCACGCAGGTGTTGTTCCCGTTGACGAGACCTTGTCAGGTGAGGCTGTGTCATGGAATCGCGTGGGCGCACCAAAGTCCATGCAGCAAAAAGAGAAATTGAAAATGTGATTTGGTTTAATGGCGAGAGCTGAAATGCATTGCTCGAACGCTGTGAGTGACAGAGCAGCTGAAACAGTAACGCTGAAGATATTGCCAACGAAAAAGGAACCAGAGCGCGAGCGTCTAATCAGCCAATCACAGTCGGCTTTGTCCACCAACTGACAAATTAAGAGTCAAATCGGGTCCAGTGTTGATGATTTTTTTGCTAAACATATACCTCAATATATGCACAGTATACAATTTCTTGTTTTAAATATCACAAGTTTAAAATTGCCTAAATTGCCAGGTAACCTTAAGGGTCAGAAAACATTGGTCTTGTAGGTGAAAGAAGGAATATCAAGGAAATAAAAAGGTTCAAATGTTTGAACCTTATAACAAATGATGATTTAACGTTTGCTTAAAATTCCTAACTTGAATTGCGTTTAAATGAGAATGATACAGAACAGGAAGAGGATTGGTAATCACATTGATGAGTACTAACAGGAAAGGGAAGTTATTAACACGTGTGTGTGTGTGTGTGTAGAGCCCTTCAGTGTTGCCTCACATCATTCTCCATCAGACTGGCTCTGTGTGCCGAGCATCTTTCGGTTCTTTATTCTTGGTTTTTCTGTCACCTTTTTGTCAGAGTGCTCCCCCCTCCCCCTTAACTCCTCCTCCATGTTACACTTGCTAAACAAATGCTTCCTGAACTGAAGCTCTTCTGAGGCCAGACATGTCAGCTGGAGCAGAGAAGCCTAGTGACACAGAAAGCACATTCTTCTGTCAGCTGCACTTCATCCACCATGTTCAGTGTTCACAAATACATTTCCTCTCCCTGGTGTCGGCCTTCATTATTTCTGGGTCAAAGAAAAAGGGAGCACAGTGTTGCACATTGGCGCAATTATCATTCATTTTACAATCAAATGATGAGGATGATCATTTTTTTTTCCCATTAACCTCTCTTTTCTTTTCCGGCCATGCGTGCAGCCTTTAATGAATCCCGTGTAATAATGTTTGGTGGAAGGGAATGGGGCTGCTGGAATGAATCGTGGTGATGATGTTGAATGGGTTCGGTCGTTGGGGGGGGGGGCTGTTTGATTCACATGTGAATGAGCGACAGATGTGCTGATGCATCGTGACGCGGGAGGAAAGAGTCGTCTGGAATCATCAGCAGGAATCAAAGTGTATTCACATGACGACTGACATGCAACGTTCAAATGTTCAAATATTCAAAACCAGTACTCCATGTTACTCATGGCTTCACCATTGATTCAAGTTGGAATATCTTTTACATTTATATCTTGTATTTTACACACAATTCACACCATGTTTGGTATTATCGGAAACTTCGGGATGTCTCTAAGCTTTGAACAATTCTGTCTGCACAGCGTGATTTTGTAATGACTAAACCCTGAACGTCTGTGGGGTTTGAGATCAGAATGGGCACTTGGACACTCAGAGGGACAATGTCACAGTAGTCCCCATCAAACCCCTGTGCACACCACTATAATCACATCTCTCCACCATTAGAGAGACGTTTCCACTGTGCTGTTGAGAGGGTTTCTAGTTCTCCCTCTCCACCTTCTTTATTAATGGCAAAGTATCGCTCTCACTTCTGCTACAAAGAGTGTTATTTAAAGCCATTTTGCTCCATTTGACACATTTTCTTGAGCTCAGCTGTGACACAAGACAACATGATAACACGGATATCTTTATGGACCGCTGGGAGACACCTGCTCACGCTCGTCCTCTCCTCTACCTCTCTCACGGCCTCGAGAGGCGTTTCATAAACAACCTGTTCTTCTTCCTCGAGTGTTGAGCGTGGGGTGAAGTTTATTGGCTCCTTGTCTTGAAGTGAAAGAGAGGGTTTGGTCAAATCAAATGCTCTTGTGGGAGTCTTTGAAAAAGGTCCTTTTGTTGGGAGCGGCGGCGAGTTATTAGCTATCGTGGGCTGCATGAGAATAATCTTTTCTGCAGGGAGTTTCCACAGCATGTGGTCGGAACTGAAGCTTGTGGATATCATTATCAATCTGTCCAGCCATGGCTGAGAATAGTCCAAGATGCTCCGTACGTAGCGCGGCGGTTTGATTCCTCGCTCCTCCTGTTGTTGGGGGGGGGGGGGGCTTGACAGGAAGTAATAAAAGAAAACTTCAGCAGAGACTGACCGCAGCAAATTCAAGTCAATTACAGCAAAAATAGTCAATAGTCCATGAGTTTTCTAACCTGACCCAGTAAGGATCTGGAGTGTTGTGCTATGATGGTATTTTCCAAACATATTTTTAATTAGATGTTGTTGCTTAGTTTCTGAGGAAGTTCACTAAAAGAGGAACTAAGAAGGAGAGAAAAAGCAGAATAGTTCATGTATGGGACAAAGAACCAATCAATGAGCCTTAAGACGCTCAAGAACTCTGCACCTTTTATGTGGTTGTGCAATCAGTGCTGATGGTAAATGATTGAAGCAATAATTTCCTCAGTTCGTGCTATATTGACCCAGAAAGCTGAAAGTTTGCAGCTTCAAAATCTGTAGTTCTTCCTGCATTCAGCGCCATCAGTTCATGTGACAGTGAGAAGAAAAACTAAATGAGACCGAATGACACAAAACAAAAGGTAAGAAATCCTAAAAATGAAGCGCTAACAAAGTCCTGACCAGCGTGACATGGAGCTGGGCCAATTAACCAACACGGTCATTCTCAAAACAACAAAGAAGTGGAATTTATATCATTTTTACTCCATCCAGTTAAACTCGTGACCGTCTTCTCTAATCTCCAAAATCCATTAGCTTTACTGGCGTTAACTTTGCTTTTGCACTCACTGTAAAAGAATTAATTAATGAATTAACGATCTCTCCATCCGATCATTAAAATGCCACAGTATTAATATAGCAGTGCTCAGAGGGTTTCTTCTCAGATCCTGGGTTCAGTCTCAGTTCAATAGGACGCTGTTGCCGCGTCGTGGTGGATCAGACATCTCATCTTCTGAAGGGAAACACTTCAGGGACTGAGTTAAACTCAGACAGGCACAGGAGAACAAAAAGAACAAACATAAGCAGCGCAGCTACATCGTCTCAGACGTATCTGTCTGTTGCTTGGAGAAATTACATCTTGACAAAAGTTCTGCAGAAGATTCTCACAGTGGAAGAATGTTAGAAAGCTTAGTGATTTACATAATGTACCTTCTCCATGATGGTAACTAAATGTTATCTACCACTGGTTTGACAGAGATGACCTCTTGAGGGGAGAGAGTGAGCTATCGGAGCGACAGTAGTTCACCAACTAGCCCTCTGCGTATGACCACTACATCACCAAGTTCCTGTAGCCAAATATTTTGAAAAGATGCATGAATAGATGTAGCTGAAACATCGGCGTAACATATCCTCATACAATGTTTTTCGTGCATTCTCCTGCAAATGTCCTGAAACACGTGTCAATTTACGCTCGTTACATGCATACAGCCTTTTCAAAATAAACTTCCATCTTCACAGGAAACAACTTAGTTAAGTTTAGGCAACAAAACAACTTGGTTAGGTTAAAGATCGTATAGTTTCGGGTAAAATAACTATGGAAGTGGTGTTATTTAAGTACTGAAATGTGACAAATAAATCAACTTTGACTTTTGCTTATACACGGGACACAAACAGGGGTCTCCTGGGTGAAAGTCAAGTGTTTTTGGTTTGTCACCCTTTTTACTTCCAGGTTCACAATTATGTGGCTTAAATGCAAACATGAATTGTTGTAATTTGAATAAAAAAGTATCGATTTTTCCTGTAATGTACCTCATATCTTGTATACAGCAAAGATTCTGTGCAATCATGAGAGCACATGTAGATCCCATTATATCCCAAATGCTTCAGCACCATTCTCTCAAGTCTCAGAAGCTGCCGGAAATAAGTTCTCACCTGGCGGCTTTACCTGAAAGCTGGCTGCAGATTATAGCAGCAGAAAGGATAAAAGGCAATCAGACCTGGGATCAGAGGGTTTTTTTGTAACTTCTTGATTGCAGCAAAACTTCCTCCACTCCTCACGCATGCCAGTGTGAAACCAAAAATAAAGGCCTGTCGCTGCACTGCAGTCATTCTCAGCAGGATATGGAGCCACTGAGGGTGACGGCAAAATGTTTGATCGGGGCTGATTCCCAGAAGAGGACAGAAATAGTCCTGGCATGCATGAAAAAAAAAGGCCAAACTAGCAAACAAATTAAAAATGTGCTTTCAGAGGAACAGAAATGATTAACACATATCAATCATTTCAAACCTTTCAGACGGCCTAACGGACAAAGGGACAGCTTGTGTAAAGGCTCGGTCTCAGCTTCAGCAGTTACAAAGAGAAGCCTTCACCTCGGATAACAAACGACCAGTTACCCCATGATGCATTGAGGCATCTTTGTTCCCAAGCCAGTTTAATTAAAATAATCAATCTGGAACACAGCGGAGGTTTGCACGCTATGCCCTCATATTGCATTAATATAAAGTATTAATATTTAACAGCAGCTTGTTTGGCCTTTCAGGAAACCTGTGTGGGCCACAGGTGTGCAATAGAAAGGGTTTAATTACTAAAAATGAATATATCAAGTTTGAGAGAAATTTCTAAACTCAATAAATAAAGTTGGAGAGAAAAGTTGTTAAAGGTCATCACCAACTTTCTAAAATGTCGAGTTGTTATTCGCTCTAAGCCGTCGTCTCCAGTTGCTGCCTGGATGCTTAAAATAGAGAAAGAACATCAATACAATCTGCAACTCTTAATAGATCACCAATTAAAAGTAACAATGATTTTTCCAAGACTGAAATACACTTGTTGAGGATCCAAAGTAAGTAGAACATAACAGAAGTGGACAGTGCATTACGTTCCAAAGGTGTAAGAATACATTAACACCTGCGAGCTTGACATTTGGAGTGCAGACATCTGATGAAGAGTGCAGCACTCACAGCATCTTCCTCGCCGATGACGATAATTTCCTGCACTCTGGGCTCTGCTTTCTTCCTCGTCGCATTTGTCAAAACCCGCCTCACGGCGCAAGACATCAAGGCCGGAGCATCTGCTCGCCTGTTCCAGAAACACAATGTGCAGACAGGAAATGGGCACATCATAACCAAATTATGTCGAGCCTGAAAAGTAAGCAGCGGTGTGATGAAACACAGAACAAGTATGAAAAACTGTATTTTCTTTTTCTCATCCGGAGGTTTAGGTAGACAACATGAACCCATTGCATATCAAAATCACAGATACTCATGGGTTATACTTTTCTGCTTGTACTATTGAGACCTTTACACACTGGGGCTGTTTTCTTCATGCGATTAATTCAAACTGTTGAGTTTAGTGAATACTTTTACACAGAATGCAAATATTAAGCGGCGAAATAGCAATATACTTAGTTTTGGAAAAAGACATCAACCAATCATCTTGGTTCTCACCCCTCTCTTTGTTATTGACACAGCAGCACCTTGTGCTTCTCATGTAATCACTGCAAATGTAATGAAATGACAATTTCAGTAATCACTGCCAATTGAAATATGTCAATTGTAACATTTTTGAAATTAAGAAATTAATTAAGCCCTTTTGTGGCCAATTCTAGTGGTTGATGAAGGCAGACGTGAATTATTAAATTGTGGTACGGCACCCTGGTTCCTGTGCATGCTGAATAGGATGTGCGGTTCCTCCTCTTTTGATTGGATTTTAGAGGACCGTTTCACTTCCTGGTCTAATCCTAAAGAGCCTGATTGGTGCGGCCAACAGACCAGACCTCCGGAGATCCGACAGCCAACTCTAGCAGCCAATGTGCTAAGTAGCTGACCAGATTGTCAATCAGGGTACCTGTGAGCTCGCCAATTTGTTAGGTGTGTGTGACTTGATCTGTGTTAAGCCTGCTGGTGGTGGTAACGCGTTTGAAGGCCTAGATTTGAGAATTAGTAGTCTGGGGAAGAATCAGGTGTAAATTGAAAACCGATTCCACACACGTAGAGTTCATGGTGTCTAACACTAGGACTAAGGACTAAGCTAGATTGGTGACATCAATTGGTTCATTAAGAACCGATAAAGGTTATCGATAATGTTTCTTTTTACTGTTCTTCCTCTCCATCTCTACTTATTCACATCGGCAACAAATATTGCCGGACCACACAGAGAGGACGGGAGGCAGTGCTGCTGTCTTGTCAGATTCATTAGGAGCCGTAAGGTCACCGAAGGCCATCGTCACACAGCCTTTATTTGATTTGGGCAGAAGGGTGAAATGTTGTTATACCTTGTAATGAGCAGAAAATAGTCCCCAGAACCCACAGAGATGACGAAGGCCTGTCTAGCACCTTGTGTTGCTGACATTCTTGTCCCTGAGACAAGGGCGAGGTTGGGGACAGAGAAATCGCGTGCGGGGGACCCTGTAACCCGGCGTGTCGTCCTCTGCTTGTTTTCGTTACGCCGCGAGACGACCGGGAGACAGCGAGTGCCGGCTGCTAATGAGGGCGAAGCTCGCTCGCCGTGACTCTCGGCTCACTGGGAAGGTCGCTGTCGTTACCAGAGCATACACTGAAATAAGTACGAGGAATGTGGTGTTAAGGCAAATGAAGATGATTCGTCGTCACACTGAAAAAAAAAAGAAAATGCCTTTTCATTTTGAAAAGATCGAAGCGAGGATTTAATAACCTATATTCAACTTCTTCTCATTAGCACACCAGGACTAATACGTAGAACACACTGTTTGGGAGCTTGTTCAGACTCCCCCATTTATTTAATTATTTACACTGCAGCGGTTTGCTTACAACCTTGAAGTGTTTTTTTCGTCCTCTCTTCTTTACAGATAAAAGGTAATCCTACCCACAGTACAGTGAGTGGTGAACGGGCATCCTGAGTAGCATTTTAATGTTCTTTACAATATGAAAGAACTGAATATCCTGCTTTGTCGGGGGGGTAATGTATGCCATTAGTACTGAAACGAAGAGAGAGAGAGAGGCCAGATGAGATAAAACATTAAAACTGAAAACAGATGAACCCAGAAAAACAGAGAGAGAATGCAACAAATACTGCAGCTTTTATCACTGAATGTGCAATGTCCCTGTCATGTAATACAAGTAAATTCATTATTAACTCATTCAGCAGTCTGAAATGGTTTGATATGTGTGCAAATTATATAACCAAAGGTAGTAAGAACTCATTTAAAGGCAGACAATTTAAATATGACATAATCCATCACGGAGTCGATGAATTGTATGTTTAACAACAACTTCAGCATTTTAAAATCAGTTCATATGAATATTATATATTGATTTGTATTTCTACTATTGTGGATGTATTAAAAAAGCCTTCTTTAATTTGACTCAATGCTCCATAAACTGTTCTGATAGTGATGATGAATACGTGAGTACTTTAGCAAATAAAAAGGTAAACAAGTAGTAATGTGTTCACAAAGACAAACAACACCCTGCTGCTAAAAATAATCTAATCTGTATTTATTTGCCAACAAATGCACTATTAACTCCTGGTTCTCTGTGAGTGACACCTTGAGGTGGTCTGCTATTAACCTGCCGTGAAATGATTTTGTAACTATGCACCATTTCCTCTAAAATCTAATCTGAAAGTCTAACTGAGACGACTAAACATGGTCACTAGAACACTAGTCCTTTAGCTTAGTGGTGGAGACGTCATGTGACCGTGGTGGAAATCTTTTATAGTCTAACGTTGGCCTACAAAAATACGTACAATAAAGTAATCTGTGAGTGTCAATGTTGGTCCTGGCAGGCTGCAAATTGAGCTGTTTCTTCCCACGTCAATGTCAGATCTTTGTCCATGTAAAACAATAATACAACATGTAGTGTACACATTGGTTTGCTCCAGTGTAATAATCATATGTGCTGACGTAGATGCCGTCCTTCATTAAGGTCTGTGCGTGTATTGAAAAGCCTTTTCACACACTCATAGAAACACTGAGTCCCTTTAAGCAAACCGAGGCAGGAATCCAATTTCATCACAGGGGGAGTGACACATATTTGTAAAAAGGACTAGAAAGTGGTACTGTATAAGGATGTTTCCATGGCGATGAATATCATTATACTTCTAAATATGAGGAGATATTGATAGCCTGTATGTTACTTCTTTTGTCTCTTTGCTACCATGCAGTTTGTGTGTGTGTGCAGATGATGTATAAGCAATATAATACAGTATATATTTATTTGTAGGCATGAGATACATTAAGAGGGTGTTTTAGTTGCAGCAGTAACACTTTCAATGAATGCTAACAGCTTGCCAAGACAATGTTATTATTAATAATCGTTCTCCTTTCTGAACAACGTACAGGTTGTTATGTGGGTCACAGCTCACCGTATCTCACACGTTACACCGTGTTTGATTTAATTGGAACAAATTAGCTGTTAGTTCAAATTTGCTTCAACCCAAACTTATTGACAGCCCCAGTCTGCACCCATACGCATAAGCCCCACAGTATATATATATATATATATAAATACCTGCCTCATTACACTAGTTTCTTGCCAGGCAACATGTTTTCACTCCCAACTCGTCCAATAGAGCAGCTTTGGTCAGTATGACGCTCTACGTTCCCCTCTAGCGTCCGTTTTGCACACGTCCATTTCCACTGTCTTTTCAAAATAAACTTCTGTGTTGGAAAAAAACAAACTTGGTTGGAGTTGAGGAAAAGATCGTAGTTTGGGTTAAAATAAATAAGTTTGTTATGTAGTAAAGTAGGCTACCGGTACATTACTTACAACAAAGGTCACCCAGCCCTACGCTACGTAGCTCAAAGAAAACATATTGTGCTCATTTCCAGGTTCATAATTCATAGTTCATAATATTTTGGGTTTCTACTACAACATGTTTACGTGCTTTAATTTTTCTCATACTGTCTATTTGAATATTCACCTTCTGTCTGAAACGCTATGTTTCTGACATGGTCGTTTAAGCCAACCAATTCAGTTTACTATTATCTATGATTTAATTATTTCTGTATGCAGTGCATTTCTGCCATACGCAATAATTTGCATAATTACAAGAAGAATATGAATACATGTGTTTGTATGTATGTATACTTTTGTTATTTGATTGTTTCTTCGTGATTTTCTTGATGGTGGTCTCGTGGGAGGATACCCAAGAACACATATCCAGCTCTGGTGGGTTAACATCTTCTCTATTCTATTCTTTTAAATAACCACAGGAAACACTCAGGAAAACAATTAACAAATTGCATAACACTGAGTTGTGCTGATGCGCTAAAACCCCACACATTTAGTCCTCAGTACAGGTCAACAAAAGCGAAGCATTATTATTATGCAAATACTAATTCACCCTGCCTGTCTGAGCCCGAGCAGCAGTGGCTGCTCTCCCAGCACTCTCAGGCTAATGTAATATTACGCAGACGTCTGTAGGCAGCGTGGTTATATCTGAGCCCCCGAAAAGCCTTGAATGGACTCAATTATCCTTCATCAGAATGAGGTAATCAGAATGTATTTCCCTTATCTCCCCCTATGCCCCAAGCGTCTTTCTCCCCTCAAGAAAACATTAAAGTCTCCAAATGCAGCTCCCAATGAGATTAGAATTATGAGGGGTTTGCAAATGTTAACATGCTTCAAACATTCTGACAACATGCCGATTTAAAGTTAAAGTAAAACAGCATGCTGACGAGTAAAACCTGAGCAAACCACTCACATCCGTGGCGTCATCGTTAAGAGTATCCACAAACAAAGCCAGGCCAAGAAACTGATCTTGGTTTCCAAACACAGGGCCTAGGATGGAGGCAGAGATGAGGCGAGACATGAGCAGACGACAAGAGACACTTTCCTGTGGTCAGCAGTGAAGCTGAGAGGGTCGACACAAACATCTGGACATTAAAAAATAAAAATGAAAAAGCTTTCTGATGGAGTGAGCACGATGAGCGTTCATTTACACTTTCATTTTCAGTGAAGAGTAAGTCACAATAAATGGGACAACAGGGCTACAATAGGGGCATTCTGACTACTGCTGTTGTCTCCACTTGAAAACATGAAGGAAATTCATTTAACAGAAATTGCAATTGCATGCAAACATTCAGAGATACTCAAGTTAAAAAACACAGGTATATAAATTAGGTCTGGACACCACTGTTCTTCCTGGCGACTGGGCTGAATAATAAATACAAATACTTATTGGAGCAAAGAAAAACCATTACAGCAATGGATATACTGCAGCTGGACTGGAGATGCTATCTGAGGTCTGAAATTACACCATAGATGACACAAGGAACAGGAAGGATATGAGTATTATGATTGTTGCAGGCAGAATTCTGTTATGTTTGCACATGAGCAACCTCTCCATCGGTCCCCTGCACCATGTGGTGAAGTCACAGTCAAATGAATACATATCATATAACCTCACGCACAAAGATCAGAAAATCCATTAAAAGAGCTCATGTCATGGGACATGACAGGGGCTGGGAAGAGAGAGGAAACCAGTAATCTGTTTCTCTCTCTAATGCAGTTATTTCCCATGCAGGTTGCATGGTTTGCATGGCGTATGAGATAAAAAGCCAGTAGCTATTTGTATATCGATTGGCATTTCTTTGTCCAGTGCCCCCTCATGTTGTGCTGAACAGAGTTAGTTCATTTCAGAAAAGATTGTTTCGAGGAATATCACACCAGTACAAGAAATATCTTGCCTTTTACAGGACGTGTTATGAATTTTTGAGAATTGGTTGCTTTCGTTGTAATGTATCTAACAAAGATTCCCTCCAAAATGTTAAAACAATGTATGCAATCATTTATATTTACCTAAGTTGCTTCTGGCATGTGGGTTGTCGGTGATTCCAAATGACAAAGAGACTCTTGGAATGGTTCGTACTTCAATGCCTATTCATTCTGTCAGCCCAATCTGGCCATTTTGTGATGCTTTGAAGGAGGAAGAAAGGAAGGTTTCTCTTTTTCTTCTTCTGCTGTGGCTGAGAATAACCAGTCACCTGTCTGGGAAACATGCCACGCAGCTGTGCAACCCTATCGCCAGACAGGGGAATTGCAAACCCCCTGATTTATGTTCAGTGGCATTCATATCCAATGGCAAATGCGTTCACGGTTCGGCAAGGATGAAGGTTACTGTTAATACAAAGGCATATGTCATCTGCAGCTCTCCACGCCGTCTCCTGTAATAGTAATCATGCCTCTGTGTTATTCCCTCTTCTCATATCACGTCTCTATCATCTCTGCCTTCCGTATTAAAGGCTTTACTGTGCCCCATTTGCTAGCCCCCTTCAGATGAGTATCTCCAGAGCTTTTCTGGTTTCTTGGCACCAGCCCCCTTAGCTTTGAGATGTAGGCAGCAGAGCCAACACCAAACCATATATAGGCTGCATGTTAAATTAATGCATGCTGCTTCCCCACATACTGTGTCAAGTGTCCTTCCTGATCAAAATTTTTGAGCAACCCTGGATTTAATTTATATGCAGCTATTTTAAGGAGTCATTTCATTTTAAAGGCATTTGTCACGGCCATGCAGGAGGCAAGTGAGATGGCACCAACAAACAGCGATCTTTCAGCCAAGTAGTTTTGTAAACCTAACAGAAGTTTATTTAAAAAAAACGTATGCATGTAACGAGCGGAAATTGACACGTGTTGCTGGCTTTCGTAGGAAAACGCAGGAAAAATGAGGAGCAACTTTTCGTAAGACATCATTTGAAGCTTTGTATGAGAATACGTTGAATAGTTGATGCATGTATGATATATATAAGATCACATCAGTTGTGTTTAAATACATCTTTGTGGTCTTTTACCATAACCTGCTTTGCTCTACCATCCAGTCTGTTGCATGTAGAAAACTGGCATTCCTGTAGTGTCAGCAGGCAGCACATTAAAGTTACTTGCTGTGTGCTGTCAGGTTGAGGATTCACAGCGTCTTTGAGTGGAGCGTCGGCGGTGCCATGAACTGTCGGTGCCACGGGCGAGTCCAACACTCTCAAACACCCCCATCTCTCACTGAAGAAGCATGTGAAGACATGCAGGCTTGTTTCTTTACTAAATTTACTTCAACCCGTTGATTTATTATTCAAGGCATGTTGCTTCTTCGTTTTGCCACTCAAAACCCGATTTCCAAAATTATAATTACCTAATGGATTGCAGAAAAGTCACGCCTCATTTACTACAAATCATTTTCTACCTGTTGTTATCATGTAGCTACAAACTACACATTAAAGTTAAAAGCATTCTCACTGAGCGGTTTGACATTGATTTCCCATTAAATGTATGCAGTAAATAACCAAAATGACACTGGACTCTAGTGGGAACTAAAGCATAAATACAACATTAAAATCACCGGCCCTGCTCTGTGGGGAGCAAGTAATGAGTCAGCAGGTAGTTATTATGTGCTTTGCTAATGGAGAATTCTCTTTTACTGATAATAAACACATTGGTGGTGTTTCCACACACACAAACACATCATGTTTTGAAAATTGTCAAGATTAAAACAGCTAAAATAACCGCAGTGTATTGATATTGTAATATATTTTGAAATAAACCAAACATACAGGACTATTTAAGTATTTTTAAAATATATTTAATGCATAAATATGTAGCAGTTACGTAGTTTTTGTCTGTTGTTTTACGGCGCTAACTTTAGCTGTTGCCGGTGCTGCAATAAAGACACAATAAAGAAACGGAGTTCATAGAACTATGGAAATGTTGCTCCGGCCCAGAAAACACCTAATGATCTGACAACAGATGTGATGAATGCTGATGAACTCATCAAAGGCAGGTGAGCAGACTGGGAAAGGTAATGAACGGATTGAGGGCAGGTGTGCAGAGATCCACGAGAGAGCGTGGCAGGACGGGAACGACACACAGAAACACAGAGAGACAATCGGGGGACACGGTAGGGAGTGGGGGGGACACAGGGAAAGACAAGGGCACTGCTGTGGCCGTGACCATCCATGCGTTTATACGCTAACATTGGCTCTTGTGGGAAATAAATGTGAGACCTTAACAGTTAAAGGACGAGGACAAGTATGTGGGAAATTCAGTTAGTGAGTTAGTTTCAGATGAGAAGTTGTTGCAGAGGCTCATCGATCACCGGTGTTTGTGACGTCTAGACCGTTGAGACAGAATGAATAAAAGCAGCAAAGCCATAACTGCTGCGTTTCACTACAGTTAGGGAGATCACGGGTGGGTATCTTGTCTCTTTTCACTCTTTGCCCTTTTCACTCTTTGCCGTGGACGATGAGGCAGCATGTGGAATAGCACAAAGGTTTTTTTGTGCTATTCGGACCTAAACATACACTTAATTGTCACAAGACAATAATTCCAACCCTCACATTCAAGCAACAGCGTCCAGCTCGTGAACGCTTGGCGTCATGCCATCCAATAATAGGACAAACTGAGATGAGATTATATGCTTCACAGTGATTACGGCCTCGTCGTTATGGCAATAAATTAAGACTCACGTAATCCAAATGAACAATTAGATTATATTACTGTACATTAGATTTCATTACAGTTACAATTAAGTTATATTTGACTGATGCAAATTCCTACGAGATAATGCAGCAAGAACCTTTTAGATGAAACATAAAATAACGCAGCACAGGAACATTATTTTGAAAAGAGTGCAGTCCTTTAGCCTCCTGGTTAGTCATTAATCAGCATTAACAAAAACGCTCTCAGCTCACGACTTCATTTTCAGTCCTAAGTGCAATTTCAATCCCTCCTTCACTTGCTACCTTAAACTTTATTTTTTTACCCACATATTTCGAAGTCCTGATTGTCCAACATCAATATCTGCTTGACCTTCAGTCCTCCGTAAATAACACATAAACCTTTTGAGGCACGATGATTGATGCTGAGCCTTTAGAGGTATTAGATATTGCTGCAGAGATATTCAAAAACTTGCTTTCTAATTATCAGTTATTTCAGGACTTTATAGTACTGAACACACTCTAAACAATTTCACCGTAAAATAACGGTAATTTACTGGCAGCAGGGATGCCAGTAATTTACTGTTTTTTTACGGTGCATCTACCGTAATTTACTTTTATGGTATCTTACCGTGTACTGGATTACGGTATGTGATAGTAGGACCACAATGGACTAACGTTCAACACTAAAATGAGTTTGATCTGGTTTTAATGTTGCTCCTGGGATAACACACACATAACGTTAGCGTCTTGAACACACGTCGGTGATTTCTGGTCAGCTCTCCCTTTTGATAATCGTCCCGTTTGCGGTCCTACAGTCGGTTCAATAAGAGCACAAGTTAGGTTACTAACGTTACATCCTAACACTGTAGTTGGTGATTAACTTTATTTACGTTAACTTGTTATGCTGTTAGCTAACTAACCTTTCTAAGGCTAATTTAGCTCAAGCTAGCTAACGTTACAGAGCTAGCTCCACCAATATTAGCAACCTAATGTAATGAAACCAAGTAAAACATTATTTGAGATGTTAACAGTTCAATAATCATAAAGACAAAACAATACTGGAGACTTTGAATTTCAGATAAGCGCAACGTCCTGTCACTCAAAAATGACTTGTAGGCAATAAGCAGTTTGAATAATGTCATTACAGACACATTAACCTACAATAGACAGTACGATGTAGATGGATCATGATTCACTGAACTTGGATAGAGAAGCGTATAAAAAATACTGTCATGCTGATAAATTACAGTAGTCTGCTGTTATTAATTGACGGCATTCACTGTTAATTTACATGCAAGGAATGACCATTTAACTGTATGTTACAGTTACTATCAAATACTGTAAGATACCGTTGAAAATCCACAGTAAATCTACAGCAATTCGATACATACAGATCATTATAAAGGGAATAAACTAGTGAAATTTACAACATGCACCAAAGAATGACTTGAAAGAACATTAGGTAGATGTACAACAAGCCGTATTATTAATATTACTAATATCTAGATTTTAAACAGGAAATGCAGCAGAAGTAAAGTACATTCATACACACTCATAACTTGGAGCAGAAGTCTAACTCTTCCCATCTCCATTTCATCATTTAGCACACATTATGTGATAAAGAAACACTTACTGCCATTTGCATTCTAATCGTGTTTTATTCCTCGTCAGCTGTGCGACTGATTGGAGCTGTAATGACTGAAAAAGTGTACTCTTTGTCTGCAGGATGTGGTGACAGAACATTTCGCTGGCAGTACATCCTCTGATTAGCATTCTAATTAGTACTCTAACAAAACGGCAATAGTCTCGGAGCTGTTTCTGCCAGTTACGCCTGCACACTTAGCTCACTCTTAATGGCAAAACACATTTTGGAAAACAAACTTTCAGATTCTGGCATTCGTGGCAGCTCCCCCGCCGTATAATGTTAAGTGCAGGCTGGCATTTGGCAATAGCAATTCAGCACACATTAAAAAGCAAATAGTAATGATGGATTTATTTTTGAACATACATTTAATCAGATAGAGGTTTTAGATCATTGCAATGCCCAAGAGGACAATTCTGCAGGAAAAACGAAAGGTTATTTTTAGTCAGGTGTACCAAATGCATCACTTAAGTCTTAAGGCATCAGACAGTGTTTTTTCATTGCAACCTGTTGGATAAATATAATAAGCACAATTAAAGCTGCGAGCAGCGATGAACGGGCCCTCGCATCCTCCGCGCGTCGGGGTTGCCGGCGGGACTCCCTCCTGCGTGTCCGAGAACGCGCGCGACCGTCGGCCGGCGCGTCTGCGAGCGAGACGTCTTTGATCCCGCGTGGACCGCCTGATGCTGGAAACGATGCTTTGCAAACAGTCCGGTGCTTCCCGTATCAGCTGCCTGGCGCTACGGAACACGTGCATTACGTAGCTCTGTGTCAAATGTAAACCACGTTGTGTGAAAGTAGCGTTAATCGGATGGTGTTTGTCACAAAATGCAGATTTCCTTTCGCCGGCAGGTGGCGCTGTGAGTACTAGTGCAAATTAGCTTGTACACATCCTCGGGCAGTGAGTGTTATCAAGCGTGTGAAGTTTGGGACCGTTTGGAACAAGTCCAGCTTAGTTACATCAGCTTTTTTCACGGGGAATCACTTAAAGTAGCCGCCCGCTACGGCTAAGCCGTGCCGTTAAACATAAAGCTTTTGATAATTTTTAATCACAACGGTCTTGAGACTGTACTGACAAAATTTGAAGAGGATCAGACAAAGTGTCACAGTTTAGGCTTTGCCCCTGTGTTCCTGTGTCTGTGTGTGTGTATGTTTCCCCTGATTGCACTCATCCTACTCACCTGCCCAGTCCACCCAGCTGCCTTCATTTTCCTAATCACCCCACACATATATATACTCCCCTGCTTTCCCTGTGCTGGTTGTGAGATCGTCCTTAATTCGTCCCCCTGTCTGCGCCATGTTCCAGCATTTGCTCATGGTTTGCCTTTTTGTCACTTTGCTTTTTTGTCACTTTGCCTTTTTGTCACTTTGCCTTTTTGTTAGTTTTTGCTCGCTCCCGGTTGGAGTTGTTTTAAGTTCCTGTTTTTTGTCTGCTTGGTGCTCATTAAATAACCCAGCATACTACTCAACCTCGTCTCCCGTGTCTGTCTGCGCTTGAGTCTCCATTCTGCCCCTCGGACGTGACACAAAGTCCCTAGGAGGAGTTCGTTAAAGTGTAGCGCCTGTAAATTGTCCAAAATGAAGGGAAAATTCACACATAAATCAAAGTGGTGGACTTCCGGTAGGGTTTAGAGCATGGTTCTAAGAGATTTATTTTTAAGTCTCCATAGGATACACGTGACTACAAGGTTTCATACATGTAGCTCAAACGTAGCGCTGGGGCTGCTCTTTTGAAATATTGTAGGGGGCGCTACAGAGGCAATTTAAAACAGCCAAGGCCAGAAATCATATAAAATATTTGTTCCAATGCCTTTGACACATCTACAAAGTTTCATGAGTTTTTGAGCATCCTAAGCCACTAAACCATCAGCTTCCTTTTTAAATATTGTAGGGGGCGCTACAGAGGCAATTTAAAACGGGCAAGGCCAAAAATAATATCAGATATTTCTGCCAATGCCGTTGACAATTGTAGAAAGTTTCATGAATGTTTGAGCATCCTAAGCCACGAAACCATCAGCTTCCTTTTTCATGGCGAACGACGCGTCGCCACGGCAACAGCGTTCAACGAAAGCTCACAATATTCAAGATGATGCATCATCAATGTCTATAGGCTATCCTTACCAAATTGTAGACCCATAAGGTTACCTGGCTAGGAGGAGTAAATAAAAGTATAAAATATGACATTTCCTTTAGCCAGTAGGCAGCGCTATGAGTTATTGAATTTCTTTCAACTGAAGTATATTTAGGCTTGGGGTAGCATCATGCATGAGAAGTTTTGTGAGGATTGGATAATTTAAAGTACATTTACCTTGGAGTTATAACAACTTTATTTTTCAAAACCAATGAGGCAAAATGGCCGCCCCGCCACGTCAAGGTTCTTCGATGAAAACTCACGATTTTGATAACTGTTAATCACAAAGGTCTTAAGAGCATCCTGACGAAATTTTACGTTGTTCGCATGAAATCTGTAGGAGGAATTCGTTGAAGTACGAAGGCTGAAAAATGCAAAAACTGACAAAAAGCACAACTTTGCGGGTTTACTGTAGCGACCCCTAGTGGTCGAATGCAGAAATAATGTTAGGGTATGTTACAGGATGCAATGTGCACAAATGCTCAACATTTTGGGATTTTAGAACTGATGGTTGAGAAGTTATGTGTATTGATATTATGCCACGCCCCTAAGAAGTTTATTGGTCCATATCTTGTAAACGCTAAGAGATATCAAAAAGCTTTTGATAATTTTAGATGACGTAGGTCCATTAATGATCCACAGAAAATTCTGTAGTAATCGGACCCAGCGTGTAGGAGGAGTTTGCAAGAATGTGTTTTTCACTAAATTCAAGATGGCGGAAAATCTAAGTAGGCGGAGCTTAGGGGTCTGAGAGGCTTTTTTTTAGATCTAGCGGATATGGACATGTGTGTTGAATTTCAAGTAAATCGGACATACTGGCCGAGGGGCGTGGCCGGACTGTTTTGTAGGGGGCGCTAGAGAGTCATTTTTTTACACACAAATATGGAATTTTTCGCCTCAGAGTTTCTACACCAGATCTGACAGGTGTGCAAAATTGGTGAGTTTTCATGCATGGCAAGTGCCCCAACAAGCTCCATCCCCGCAGAAATAATGTTAGGGTATGTTACAGGATGCGATGTGCACAAATGCTCAACATTTTGGGATTTTAGAACTGATGGTTGAGAAGTTATGTGTATTGATATTATGCCACGCCCCTAAGAAGTTTATTGGTCCATATCTTGTAAACGCTAAGAGATATCAAAAAGCTTTTGATAATTTTAGATGACGTAGGTCCATTAATGATCCACAGGAAATTCTGTAGTAATCGGACCCAGCGTGTAGGAGGAGTTTGCAAGAATGTGTTTTTCACTAAATTCAAGATGGCGGAAAATCTAAGTAGGCGGAGCTTAGGGGTCTGAGAGGCTTTTTTTTAGATCTAGCGGATATGGACATGTGTGTTGAATTTCAAGTAAATCGGACATACTGGCCGAGGGGCGTGGCCGGACTGTTTTGTAGGGGGCGCTAGAGAGTCATTTTTTTACACACAAATATGGAATTTTTCGCCTCAGAGTTTCTACACCAGATCTGACAGGTGTGCAAAATTGGTGAGTTTTCATGCATGGCAAGTGCCCCAACAAGCTCCATCCCCACAAAAATAAAAATCATAATAATAAGAATACCCCTTACAATTACAATAGGGCCTTCGCAGGCCCGACGTTGTCGGCCGCTCGGGCCCTAATAATAATAACCCTTACAATTTCAATAGGGCCTTCGCAGGCCCGACGTTGTCGGCCGCTCGGGCCCTAATTAATTATTGTGCTAATCAAGTTCATTGTTGATTCCACCTCTGTATCATGTAGACTGAGCACAACTATACCAAGTGCAGAAGAAATAGTCTGTTTTTCTTATATTACACCATGCCAAGGCCACGATCAAAAATACTAGTTTCTGATTAAATGGCAGGAGGTGGTTCAGCTCTCACAACAGCACATGCAATTTAATTCTGTGTGTACAGTTTATTGAACTACAGGTAACAATAGCAACAACATGTTTGATCTACACAGGGTTACCAGATAATTACTCACCAAAACAGAGTTAGACTTTGAGGAAAGGACCTCGATCACATTGGTGTCAGACTTGGAGGATCAGACTTTCATCCGCATCGCTCAGCAAGAATTTAGGATACACGAATCCTCTCAAGGTGTCCTTGGGGAATTGCTTTTACCGATTGTTTACATAATCACATTGTAAAGCATTTGAAGCAGAATTTAGGCTCTTGGAAGTTCTGATTCAAATATAATACTATCAATGGTATCGAACCATTCTATCATTTTTCAGCAACTTTTGCAGACTGAAGGGTTTTCCAGATTTACTTAGCGCTGACGCATCTCCAAAGTTGTTTGGCTTCTACTTCAGTAATCTCGGCCTCTGATGAAGCCGCCTTGAAACCCGGAGACGAATCAAACTCACAGCAGCCTTCTGTAGGTAGTCGCCTTCCTCACAAACAGAGACACCACTACAGACCAGAGCTGCACTTCAGGTTTCACATGTCAATGCAGAATAAAACATCTGGATTAGTGTCAGTTTGGGACACAAAAAGCTGCCTATATTCTTATCACAATCTAAAACTATGTTAAAAGACGACCCGACATTCAAAGCCAAGTCTCGTTAAGTTTTGAGAAAAGAGTGTGCTGTGGTTCATCGGAGAAAGTTCTTCTCAGTAAGTGAAGTTGCTGGAAAGTTAACTTCAAGGACTAATGACCTGCTTCCTTTACGTTCTATTGGGATTTCTTAACGGTGGCAAATAAATCTTTGCATTCAGGTTTGGAGACTTAATGGAATAAACTTTTGGCAGAATAACAATAAAGTCAGTGCAGCATTTGACTCATGCTACAATATGTGATTAGGGACAACTCTCTACATAATCTGTATTGAATGGCCCTGCTTGTTTCCCTGCACCTTCATTGTCACATTTCTTCACACTTATAGACCCGTAAATCCCCTGCTGTTCAGAGCTGCCACTTCCCGACCATTAGGTCAACACACAGGAGTCGATGCATTGGCTAATCATTCATCATATTCCCTAAAGTGTTTTAAAGATTGAAATGAACAAAGCTCACAATGAACACCCCTCTTCAGCCATGATTTACAGAAATGTATTGTCCTTTTCTTGCTCTCAATAACTTTCTTTTCAGCAACCTTCTCATTTGCGTGTTCTTACTTTATTAATGGTGGACAGGTAACAGACGAGAAAGGAACTCTTTAATCAAACACTTTTCATTCTCACCTTTTTATCACTCTGCTAACATATGTTGTTAAAGTATACCACCACCTTTATTTTGGAAAAAAAAAGCTTTTATCTGTTTAGATACCAGAAATGTTGGTTTTGGTCTGATACAAAGAAATGCCAGGACAGATACTGCCAACATTGAATATGTAAGATCGTTGAATGTACTTTCAGAAAGACAAAGGCAGTAATGCAGCTTGAACAAAATAACTGAAAAGTGATTGCAACTTGGATGCATGGATGGTTTACTGAACTTTTCTATCGGGCACAAGCCCAGGGGCCCACAGTGTCATGGCCCCCTTCACCTCTTCACCTTACAAATTGACACTCAAAGACATAATGTACCAACCAGGAAATAATCACATAAAAGGACTACAAAGAGACACAAAACTAACTATAAAGAGATACAAAAAAGCTGCAAAGAAAAAAGAGACCACAAAAGATGACCATAAAAAGGGGCAAAACAACAAAAAAGAGACACAAAGCAACTACAAAGAGACATAAAATTACAAAGACACACTATGCAACTGCAAAGAGACACACAATGACCACATAGTGATCTAAAACTACAGAGTTAAAAACGACTACAAAGAGAGACGTGAAATTACTACAAAAAGGGCAAAACAATTACGAAGTGACACAAAACCAAAAGCTTAAGAATGATAAAGTCTTGTTCCTATAGAGATGGTGGAGCCTTTTGCATGTCTGTGCCCAGGGGCCCATTGTCTCATAATTTGTCCATCTTGCAGCTCCGTGGTCTCTTTTTCAGTTTGGTTGAACAATGTAATGGGGCTGTAGCAGACAGAGTGATGCATATCTCTTCTTTTACAGCAGAATTTCATTCTTTATCTTTGTGCAGATAAAGATTATTAAAAAAAAAGGGTTTATATTAAACTTTAATCTTGTTCCTATGAAAAGTTATGGGTCAATCAGTATTACGGTTTCAATATCCTCATCAGCAACCTCGGTACGTATATAGTGAAGGCAGCCCAATATCATAGAAATTACATCCATATGGGACGATTTAGCACCTCAGGATTTGCATCCATCTTCCTGCCGATACAAGAAATATTGAGACTTTAATTTGTAAAGTAAGTGCGTAGAGGTTGAGGTGGTAGATGGGCGTAATGAGGACTATTTCTCATTTGGCTGGGAACCCTCTGAAGCCGGCTTATGGACCTTTGGGTGTCCCAGGGCCCCCTGACAGCCAAACCACCAACCTTTGTGCTGCAGAAAAAGATCTGGTACCACTGCGTCATTTGGTTTCACTTCTCCTCCACAATTAAGGAGAAACACTATCCCAAGCAACAGCAAGGGAGCAGAGGGAATATTTAAAAGCTCTGATCGGACACTAAAGCATTCTGGGTTTTTTTGAAGCCCCAGTGCTGCAGAATTCAGCAGAAACTTGATGCGTAGCAGCGATGGCGTCTTGCTGCTCGCCTTCGTACAACTGCAATGCGAATGCATCAGTGTTATATAGTTGTTTTTGTTTGTGTGTGCTCTCCCTCTCGCCTTCTGTTTCCTTATCTCAGTTTAGCTCATTGTGATATACAGGCTTGAACACAACACAGTCCGTTTCACCAAAACACCCTTTACAATTGGAATCCATCAAAGTAATGAACCCCTCCTTTCTCCATGTGATGCCTGTGACATAGAGTGTAAAGACTGAACATGCTGTGTGTTTTTACTGCGTATGTAATCTGCACTGTTTTCAATGTTCAACTTCAAAGAGATGTGGATTTAAAAAAAGATCTGCGTGGGAGTTTGAAGCCCCCCCACAGTGTTTGGGTTGTGTGGGGGAACAAAGGCGGAGCTTGGTGCTCATGTCTCCCTCACGTTCACCAAACACCGGATCTTGATATTTTTGGAAATTGGGGCAATGAAGCTGGTCTCTGGTGAAGAAGCAGGGAAGGTATATCGGCTTTAATTGCTTGAGGGTTGTGGAGGAGGAAGGAGAGAGGGGAGTATGTTGGTGCCTCAGTCCGCTGAGCCCTGAAGCCCCGCTGTTCGTTTACTAATTAAAATTGTATTAATATTGAGCATGTTGCTTGTCATAAGTGCACCAAATTCAACCAGGCACAACGTTGGATTCCTAGAAACGCCCCCGCCAAGTGAAAAGTAGATTGGATGAACGGTTCTTGGAATATGCGAAGGACATACCCACAGACAGACAAGAGATCTCTTGCTTCATAGTTCAAGTAATCTAATCTCTTCACTGTGCACATATAACTCTTCTATTTATACAAAACTTTTTTTAAAAACCTGATGCTTTCATAATCGGTAGCTTCAACTAACAATTTAGAACTAAACCGTTGTAACAATGATTTGATTGTTTACTAGGTCTCGCGTAAGAACTACAAAATAGACAACTATCATTTATTTTAGTCTTTCGTAGCCAAAACCTTGTGCACCAGTTTCCCCTGTCCCTCTTACGTCTTGTTCATGAAATGTTATAATTGTAGTGGTTAGTTGTTATTGCTGTAGTATCAGTAGTAACTAAAAGTGAACTAGTTAGTGTTTTCTTGTATCTAAGACCAAGTGTGCGATCAAACTGATCAGTAAAACTGAAGTAGATTTGTTTTCAAGCGTATGCTGCTGTTGTTATCGCTATCTGTCATTTACTGGTGAGGTTGGAAGATGGAGGTGGAGGAACGACGACGGGAGGTTTGCAGGAGGGAATGACGACCTAATCCCAATCTCCACACTCACAGATTTACAGACTTTGAGGCGCGCTCCCGTAAAGTCCGTGAGGGTTTAGGTCTGTCCCACTGTCAAATCATCGAGTGTTCGAGGGCTCTCTGGCAGACATTTTGAGCCCTTTATGAACCCTTTGCGTAAATCAGCATTAGATGCAGATTTTGCCCAAGGGAATTACCCACAATTCATTGCAATGTGACGTTGGGATTGAGCCGATGAGGAGTGGAGGAACTGTGGAGTTCATTAGCAGATAGAAGGCAGCTGTGCAACCAGGACAGATGAGGCGAATGAGCCGTAATCAGAAGGAAGCCACACTCACGATAACGATAACAATAATTTTCAATGCAACTTTTGTCATTTGATAATGCCAGGAGGCATGTCATCCAACCGCTCTATCCCCCTTTCCAATATTCAGCTGTACTGTCAAATAAAGGTAAAAAAGAAAAACAAGAAAACACATTTCCTGATTTTAACGGCTAAATAGAGGCTTTTAAATAGCAATATAACGGGACTTTTATCGTGAAGAATTTGTAGGAAAATGTGTTTATCACCATATTAGCGGAGCTTTGTTTGAGGCTATTCTTCATTAAAGCAAGTCTACTAATGCTGCAGGGAGGAAAATAACAGGGGACTTATAAGAATTCATAGGAAACATAAATATAACTGAACGCTCAAGTGTGGACGTATTCGGACACGGCTGAGTTATAATCTGGTGCATCTGATCACTAAAGTGTAACCACTGCAACAGATGGATGGGGACACAGGATACGCCTGTAGTCTTGATAACAAAGTTAACTTTTTATTTCATTTTTTTCTGAAGCAGCATCTCACCGTGCTCCTCAGTAAACAAACCCACTGGTCAATATTGTGTTTGGCCCTGTCCTGAGGGAGTTTATGAGGCACACAGGTTTTGAAAAAATGGGTGTGATTGAGAGTCCAAACGCCTGATGAAGTATTGATTTTTTGGCCTGGTCTGGGTAATAAAGATAACTTTAGGTATTGACAGAATAAATAAACGATCCTTTGTAAACGGCTTGACTGCCTCTGAGTTCGTCTCTTACTAAATTGTAATGGTTCCCGGGTAAATTTAAATGTCAGCTGCCAAATTGCCTACAGTGAGATTAGGAAGCAGTGCAAATCAATTTGGACCACACAGCGCTTTAAAAACACAAATATCACAGAATAAACGTGTATGTTTCTCACTGCTGTGTCTAGTTTATCTATTTCTTAGGTATGGACCTGTTTTTCATCTTAAACCACACGTGAGAGTCATTACAATGTTCTTTTGCTTCTTCAGTATTTTTATCAGCCGATTTAATTGGCAATTGTTTTTCTGACTCGTGCTAATACCAAATTCACGCCATGTTAGCAGACCTGTTTATAACCTAAATTGGCTGTTTAGACATATTAGCCGCACAGCATTATTGAAGTATTAGATTAGTATTCATTTTTTTGCATTATTAGTAATGTTGGTACAATTGACGTGCAGGCAATGTGGGCTAAACAGACATTTGGAAGATAGCTTTTTCCTTTTTCTCTCTCTCAGATGAGGACACAAGATATGTTTTAAAAAAGGTTGTCCATGTATCTGAAGCCTCAGGATATAAAAAGGGACAGATATGAAAACACAACCGCCACCCTTTGAAATATGCACTGACAAGTGTTGTTCAAGTGCCTCTTCACTGCTTTCCTGTTTAAAAACACACCCTCCACTGTGGCAGGCCACTCTTTACGCGTTCCCATTCAACAAGACTTAGTGTTCAGTGCACGACTGAACTGATGCGAGGACAACAAACAGCTTATACATTTCATCCAGCGACATCACAGAGAATTATAGAGGGCAACATACTGTACATCGGAAAAGTCTCTGTATTGTTTGAGACTTGAGATGTGTGTTATGCAGGCATCCAAGTATTTCCGCATAGATATCTGAGCTTATACAGTTGTCAGTGCATGGGGAAGAAAACACAAAAAGTGTCTCTGCTCCTTTGATTGTGCCAGCCGCCACAGTGCCTGAGTGTCACTCACGTCCATGTTCATTAGTTGCCAACGGATATTCATATCACCGTTCACCAAAAACACAAGCAGGTGCATTCATGCACATCACTGACCCACTGCATGCTGGGAAATAAGTTGCAAGAAGCCTTTTGTCTCTGTGAAATCTGATAAAATGCCGAAAACAATAAGTATGAAAATGAAAAATAAAAAACTGGAGGTGAGCTTTATTTTCTTTTCAAATGAATGACTGAGCGCCATCTTGGATCACTTCTAGTTCTCTTAATATAGACATGCTAGCTAACTGGAGAATCACTCAACTCCTCCAAAGTTTGGTCAAAAGGAGAATAAATCTTGCTTATAAGAAGCTCCAGTGTGTGTGACACATCTGCTAATCAGTCTAATGAGAGGGTGCCAGGTATGTGTGTGTGAGACCTGAAGTCCATACAGTGCATCTGGGTAGACTGGCAGTGGGTAATTAAAGTGCACATTTAGCTGCGGTGCTTCCTATGTCCGCCTTAAAGGTGTCAGCTGCAGAGAGCAGTCCTCTTTATGTGTGATGGATGCTGTAATTACAGCAGGCTGTAAGGAGAGCTGTCCACTAAAATTAGAAATGACTTGTAGTTTGGCCCCTTAACCCTTTCAACAGGATCTGCATCTCTCTGCCATCAGATGCAAGCCATTTCAAAACTTTTTTGTCTTTTTCAGATCAGCAGGTTTAGTTTGTGACATCTTTTCAGACTTCTGCAACTGTGGGTCGTGGGACAAATTGCCTCTGGGCACAGCTTTGCAGATGCCAGATGTATGACCTGCCTCGGCATCTGTCAATTTCATTTAACTACATCAAAGGATGAATCTAGGCTCTCTGAATAATGCATCGCACCATGGGAGGCAGGATACAACCTGCATTTTGGGGAACCTGCAGAGAGACAGAGAGCCTGACAGAAAGAGCGAGTTGGGAATTCCTCGGCTTTAATTGCATTGTTTGAAATCCCCCAGATCCTCACGAAGGGAACTGGATCTGAAACTATGAATGAAAAACTTTCTTTCTGCTTACGTGGCTGAAATTGGATCATTTTCTGCTGACAGAAAATCTTTCTCCAGCAGGTTAAGTGGAGGTTTTTTTTTGCTGCAGATTCTCAACTAATGGTGACAAATTATTCCAAGGATTTGTTCAGTTTCAGTGCAGGAACATTCTTGACATCTACACACACATGCGACACAGCAGCAGATGGAACTATCTCTTGTGCTATTTCTGCAGTTAACCCGGGCGTGAGGGAAAAGATCTGTCGTCCCACACGTCACATTTTGATGATAACAAACAGAAGTGCACTCATCCTGCCCGATCGCTACTGCACATGTGGTTAAACCATAGAAATTAAAGTAAAAAAATATCAATTTTTATGGGTTAAACACACTCGTGCACCCTTTTTTTTTTTTCCTGAAAATGCTACATTGTGAACAACAAATCTGTAGCGGTTAGCAGCCGGTGGGCAGCACAGTCCTGCTTGGCTAAGTAACGGTGCTAACAGCTGACGTTAACGGAGGCTGCATTGAGTTATATTATAATGCATCCTATAGACACAAGGACCCCCGTGACCACACAATTCGCACTTAGTTAAGGTATTGATGTTATTTCTCACCCTTAATATTCCTGTATGTCTTATTGAATCTGTCTTTTTTTAAGCCTGAACGAACCGGAGGCTCCCGGGAAGAAGTTTGTTTAGATTGTATTCACGATGACTTTGTTCCTGAAAGAACAGATTAATAAAAACAGTGTTTGGGTTGAACTCTCCCTGTTGACCATCTGTCTGTCTCCAAACCTGCAGTTTGGTTTTCCAATATAAAGCAGAGCAAATGCAAATGTTCCCCTACTACACACAACCCTTCAGTAAACAGCTCTGGGTTTGATTTACAGAGAGAGAAAAAGAACAAGAATGTCTGGTTTTCCTCAGAGTGAATGCAAAACCTTGTTTTATTGATGCGTGAATTTGCCACATTAGTTGAACCTTAAAAGTTGATGCATATTTCTGTAAATATTCTTTCAAATTCTGCTCATCTGACCCTTCCACCAATTTTTCATCCCCTTCTTGTCCACAAGCAAGGAGGCTAGGAGGAGAAGTCACGCCACCGTATCGCATATCATTGGGGTACAACACGTGCGCCGTTAAATCTGGTCTGCACTTGTCGAAAAGGCTCAATAGCTGGCGGACAATCATCGAACATGAGGATTGATTTGTTCACTGAGAGGCGTCTGCAGTCGGTCTTGGATCGGAGTTGAGTTGAGAGATGGAAGCTAAGCTAACCAAGCTGGGACCTACGGTCATTCCAGTTTGCTCCTGGCTAATGTCCAGTCACAGGAAAGATCAGGACTCTGGTGGGACGAGAGGAGGCGGACTCTGTGGCTACGTTTACATGCACCAAATATTCTGTTTTTTGCCCTTTTGCACTCCAGGAATGTACTCCTGTTGTTTTGTTGTCTGTCATGTTTTTCTTGGGCTCCAACTGCATTTTATTGTGCAATCCTGTGTTGCATAATGACAATAAATGATCCTTGAATACTTGAACTTTATGAGTCTGCCTTTGGGTCCTACAGTATATGCTTGTTGGCCAGCTCGCACCAGCCAAGTCAATACTATATATTTCTGGAGGGCCTACCAACACACAAACTATTAAACTAGACAACCCAGTCAGTTTATATCAGCGTTGATTGTGCCTAAATCAGAAAACATGTGAGTCAACAAGCTATTCAGAATTGTCTCCCCTTCCTTTGTCACATGCAGGCTCATTAGAAGACACCGCTTTGGCTTGAGAACTACCTTTCCAAAGGTGCATAATTATTTTCTCGCACGTCAATCAGAGCACACTGGGCTTATTCGGGAGGGGTTCTTAAAGGGGCGGGCACCTAAACAAAGCGTTTCAGACAGAGGGTGAATAAAGGTATATTCAGACAAACATTATAAGAAACATAATGTGTATTTAGAACATTAAAGCATAAACATGTTCTAGTAGAAACCCAAAAGTATGAGCATGATCTGTTATAGTTTCTCTCTCCCTGAGCTTGATTTCCTGGCTTACTGAGCAGCTCCACTGGAAGGACGTGACTAATGTGCAGCTTAATCAAGGCAATCGTTGGAAAGGTCATTTAATGAGTAGGAGTGAAGATCATATGTTAGCCTTTATCCCTCACTGTGGGAAGTCGTGCTGAGCGGGGAACACCTGCCGTCTCCTGTCAAAATATTAGCTCAAGGTAATTACCCTGAAGTGATCTCCTTGTTCTACCAGTTCGACAGAGAGTAGGAAGTAGGAAACATCTTCTGCAGATGATTTGTGAACACAGGACGCCAACAATATATCTTGTACAATAGCTAATTTCAGTTGTATTATAGATTTTGACTGGACTACATACAAGTATGAGCATGTTGAAACCATAGACTGTATATAAGAGGATGTACTCGTCGTGACGACACACATTGGTTTGCAGCTTCGAGTTCGGCATTTTGGTTCTTTGCAACTAATGAATGGAAGTGACCATATTTGGAATGCGGAAGAGTGACGTAGAGACGCCGTATGCAGGCTCTGGTAGAGACCTGTCAATCACTGTGTAGCCCCGCCCTAAAGCATACCCTGCTTTATGGTCTGTTTGACTCTAAATGGACCATAACTTACTAAATGAACATCATGCTGTATTGAAGAAGACTTGAAACTAGAGATTGAGACCATAAACTCATGTTTACAATGTTTACTGAGGTAATAAATCAAGAGAGAAGTAGAGTCATTTTCTCATAGACTTCTATACAACCAGAGGAGTCGCCCCCTGGTGGACATTAGAGAGAATGCAGCTTTAAGACACTTTAGCATCGGCTTCACTTTTCAGAACCGGAGGTTGCCGACTGGTTGCAACCCTTCCTCCAAAACAATAATATAATATATATTATTTAAAACAGGAATAGCATTTGGTTGGAAATATAATGTCACATTAACCTTTCTAGACCGAGAGGCGCACTACCGGGCGCCTAGTGGTACCGATTGGTACCGACTGGTACCGAAGAAAGCTATTTTCGGTAGCAAATATAATATTTCCACAACCATGGAGCATAGCGTTTGAACGAAGAATTTCTCATGAACCGAAGCATGTGTAACACTTTACACACTCAAAACACAATAAAACACAATCTAAGACAACATTCCTAGCCTCGTGCTAAATATCGTCACTTTTTCGCGTTCATTCGGCCGACATACGCACCCGAAATAGCCTCTCAAAAGACGCAAATCAACCTGAGAGCTTAATGCTATGTAGTTAGCAGCCGTAGCATTCAAGCACGCTTCGAACCTACATCCCCAATTCCCTCTCTGGGAAACCCTTCAAAGTTGACCGGGGGAACAGCAGCCCCCAGCAACAATAACTCAGCCAAATAATTATGGGATGGTACTCACAGTTTTGAAGCAAAATCATCAAACAGTGTCCTTATAGTCCTTTTTGACCGCAGAAACGGCTCCTGCTGTCCATTTCAGTTGTAAAAAACGTTGTGAAACAAAGGAAGGGGGGTCTATGAAGGCAAATCACTGTCAAAATCCGAGAGCGCAAATGAGATCCATGCGCGCGCGCATTTTACTTTGGCGAGCGCTTTACATCACTCCGCGAGCAAAATCCACTCACGCGCGAGCAAAATTCACTCTCGCGCGAGCAAAATTCACTCTCGCGCGAGCGAAAGTCCCTCGCGAAGCTGAAACCTGCTCGCTCGCGAAACTTTAACCTGCTCGCTTGCGAGTCTTTTTCCTGCTCGCGCTCGAGTTGTTTTTCTTTTTGACAGTAAGTGGGCGGACCCAGTCTCCGTTGTATCTCGACATCTAATTGGTTACAATCCTCGTTTTTGGATAGACCGGATATCACTCTGACACAGATGCTAGGGGGAGATTTTCAGATTGCACTACAGGTCAGGGGCAAATAATGTACATTTTACTGCACGGGTACTTTTACTTTCTGCACTTAAAGTACATTTTGCTGATAATAACATACTTGACTGAGGTTTTGAATGCAGGTATTTTACTCGTAGTGGATTGTTTCATCAGTATGGTATTAGTACGTTTACTGCAGTGAAGGATCTGGATCATTTTTCATCCACTAACTACTTGTCAGTGACTTCAATTTGGAAACTCACTTGGCAAACAGATAATATACAAACAGTGGTCCCTAATCTTGGCTCTAGATCCTTGAGCGGGTCCAAATTGTTGCTCATATTATACAACTACATTATATCTCCTCTGTAAACAACAGTATGATTAAATATGATCACATCATGTTTTAATCAATTAATATCAAAGAGTTTCTTTGAGCTGTTTGTCACAAGAGGTTTGACTATCAAACACACATTGTCTGTAATAGAATGATGGAGTGAATGTAAACCAATCTGAGCAACTTGACTTTAACACATTTTTTATTATTGTATTTAACAACGCTATTAACATAATTTGTATTTCATCAGCCTCTACAGTCTGAAAAGTTTACAAAACCTGTCAGACAAATGTATAACATCCTGAGATGTAGTGGAGTACAGTAGTGTTTAGTGGCGGATTGAAAACCACCTCTAACAGACCTAGCGTCTGTGTCAGAGTGATATCCGGTCTATCCAAAGACAGGATTGTAACCAATTAGATGTAGAGATACAAGGGAGACTGGGTCCGCCCACTTACTGTCAAAAAGAAAAACAACTCAAGTGCGAGCAGGAAAAAGACTCGCGAGCGAGCAGGTTAAAGTTTCGCGAGCGAGCAGGTTTCAGCTTCGCGAGGGACTTTCGCTCGTGCGAGAGTGAATTTTGCTCGCGCGAGAGTGAATTTTGCTCGCGCGAGAGTGGATTTTGCTCGCGGAGTGATGTAAAGCGCTCGCCAAAGTAAAATGCGCGCGCGCATGGATCTCATTTGCGCTCTCGGATTTTGACAGTGATTTGCCTTCATAGGGGTCACACACGCGGGGGGACAAGTTTGCAGCAAGGCAGTCTCGGCTGTTTACGCGCCGGCACTTCGGCGTAGATCGGATTTTTTCGGAAAACTAAACACTTCCTGGTAAATCTGTTAACGCCATTCGATTGGCCACATGCAGCCACGTGCACAGAGCGAAAAAAAACGAAAATCGACCAATCAGGGGCTCTACAACGGCCCAATACACACCAGCTATTGCGCAATCCTCCCGTAGCTCGCCGGCTTGGAGAGCTTTGGAGACGGTTCCAGCTCTCCAAAATGATTTCTAACTGCTGTATGTGATAGATTGAGCATGTAGAAGGATAAAGGAAGTTAAATATATAGTTATTCAGCTTCTAAAAGTACAATGGAACAGCTGGAGAGGCTGTTTCTGACATGACGACCTCTCGTGACCTCTCGTACACGTTTATGTCTCTTGCTCGGGCCTACTTCACTCTATTCACTCAAATTCTTTTGTAGGTGACTACTGCCATCATTTGCTATGATGGTGGGTGGGTTTTAGGCTTTACCCTGCCTAATTTAATATTGCATTATGAATAATAGTGCTTTCTCACCATACGAATTTGACATAGGGCTGTGTTCCATCTTCAGCAGCCATTAACCAGTAATGTACTGAACCTATTTACTCAAATCATATGAGCAAACCCTTCTTAGTGTTAATAATTCTTTGCAATGGTTCACATATACCTTGTAGTTGGGCCCTTTGCGTATGTGTACAATATTTTCGAAAATTAGTCCAAAAATCGTCTAGGGCCCAACAGGTTAAAACAGTAACGTCAACATAATCGGGAATAGTCGGGACAAAAATGAATTGTCTTCTGTCTTTCAGGAAGTATAACATATTGAGAAGCTGTTATACGTTTTGATTACGTTACAGTATTTGACACCCACAATGGATCCATCATCATCGTTTTGATTTGCTTCCCCATGGAGCCCTTTCAATCCCTTTCAATCCCTTATAGCACCAGTTTGATTTACTGGTTCCTGAATATCTTAATATATTTCTTTCACTTTAACATATGCTCTTGTATGGTGAATTGAAAAATCCACCAGCCACATTATTGGCACTATAGTGTCACTCCTGAGTGAACCGGCGTTGCAGCAGATTGCGTTTTTATGCTCCCATGAATCACGAGATCTCAGTTGGCTGCAGTCACTTTCATCTGCCGAACCACTCTCTTTACCGCCGCGGTGCACTGCTAGCATTACAAGGCTTTTCAAAATGAAATATCCTCCACTGAAAGAAGACACAAACATGTATGTTGTAATCCTATAGGATGATCACTGGACTGTAAAAAAGTCAAAGATCACCTAAAGGCCAAAGCATGACTGCATTAAATTAGCCATCAGCATAATTAGTTTTGCTGGGTTATGCGTTGGGGTTCCCCATAATTTAGCTCCTGGAATTGATTTTCCGTTAATTCATTTTTAATGGCTATTTTTCCTACGTAGCGTATGAGTCACCCCGATGTATCGGAGGATGTGCCAGCTCAGCCAGAGGGTTAGTCATCTTATTATTCTTCAATATTTTGCCAAATTCATTTCTGTCCAGGCTTCTTCCCTTCTCTTGTCTTCCGATTATCTTGACTTCTATATTCTTTTATACTCTCCTCTTTTCCTCTTTTTTGTCTCATCTTGTCTCCTGTCCTTAGCAGCTCTCCTCCCATCTTATTCTCTCCACTTGTTTTTCTCTCCTCCTTTCCTGTCTTCCCCTTTTTTATGTTTTTTTTGTCTCCTCATCTTATCTCCTCTCCTCCTTTTAAACTCCTCTCCCTCCTCTCCTTCACTCATTTCTCCTCGCTGCAGACTCAGAGGAGTCCTGTTGATACCGAAAGGTCAGTAAATGTGGGATATTAAATGCAGACACGCACCGGGCTCCAAAACACCATAACATTATGGCAAGGACACACACACACACACACAGTCGAGTTTTCATGACTTTTGGGGACATTACATCGACTTACCTTCATTTCCTGGAGACTTACTATAACCAAAACCGCTAACCCTAACCCTCAAATGTTATGATTTGCGTCATGGGTATGCGTCCCCATTTTGTCCCCCCAAAAAAAGCAAGTCCCCACAATGTGACTGTGTAATCACCATTATGTCCCCACAAGATGGGTAAAACACGCCTCCCCACACATAGACACACAAACTCATCGCCAGTCCTGCAGTTCAGTATGTGACACTAACAAGAAACCAGCGTGTGAAGGCCGACATGCTTTGGAAAGAATAAAAACTCAACAGGTGTCCTGTGACGCTGCTGTCACACACACACACACACACACACACACACACACGTCTACACGGCAGGCCCACGGTTTCTCATATAATGTGATCTATAGACTGTGACATTTAATTCACACTTCATGCAGTTTGTGGCAGCGCAGAGAGAGATTGAGAGTAATTGGTGCATCTATGGATGAAAATGCATGACATTTAGTTGAGATGACAGTCTACTGTATGTGTCAAGTGTCCTACTTTGAGTTTCTATTTAAAAATATACAAATTTCCCCCAATTCATTAAAGTGTCTCTTTCTCATTTCTTGATTTTGTGCCTCCTCGTCTCCTCGATCCTCCGGTTTGTGGTCTGGAAATCGATCTCAACGCTCCATCTTGAAGAATGTTCCAAATTCCTAAAATGCATCTTTGAGGAGTGCGGAAGTCTTTTTTCGGCAGCCAAAACGTATGAAAGAGGCATCTGGAGTCATCTGAAACTACACATCTGCTCCTTTTTGTATTCTGAAGTTGTAGTTATTTGAGATGATCAAACAGTCTGATGATTAAATTAGGAATCAAAGCTTCTCTTGTGAAATGGCTTTTTAAATAAATGTTTGGTTCTCTTTGCAATTGAGGTGTATATAAAATCATTTTACATACATACATTTCCAGTCATTTTATTAAAATGACTGGAAATGGTATAATGAACCTTGGCAGTTGAGGAAATAGCCTGAATTTAAAGTGGAGCACGTACCTTCTGTTCATCACGGCAAGATTTTTCTTTAACCCTGTCGGGTTCTCTGACAGCCCATCACTGAATCATGTTGTGTAGCATATGGTCGAGGTTGTATGTCCCACAAGGATTGGTTCTAATGAACCTCAAAATTCCACTTGACGTGATGTCTCTTTTAATTTCAACTGGAGGATTAAAGCAATGAATCAATTTCCATCAGGCTCTGAATAAGACTGTCGTATTTTTCAAACATGAAAAAGGGAAAAGCAGCAATTTGTGTGCACAAATATCCCAAAAAGTCATTGGTGTGTTTGTTAAAAGCTTGTCTCTTTTGACGCTCCTGGTGAGTTGACATTTTAAAAAGGTGCAAGATTTTCATTCATCAGTGATCAAAAAATGTAGCTGGCTTCTTAAAATACCCTTGGAGAGAGAAGTAGGACACGGTGGCTGAATTTAGATTGAGATTTGAGGTCATTTTTCAAAAAATAGTTGCATATTTCACCACTACTGTGTGTGAGCTTCTTAAGCTTTGAGTAACATGATGCTCTGAGGTAGTTTACCTGGTTAAATATGGGTTAAACCTGTCAAACTCAGAGTGTGTGAGGTGTGAATACTCTGTTGTCTTCTATCGGTGAGTAGTTTCTCATTAAACATCCCTCTGCGGAGAGTCTGTTCTTCTCGTGCACTCTGACGTAAAACTCTGATCCTCCTGAGAATCAAACATCTGTGCTCCAGTCTGCCGTGAAGTCCCATCACAACCTGGACCCCCAACTCATTTAACATCCCCCGCTCCAGTTTTAATCTGGTTTATTTTCTAATGTCAGCAGACACACACACATCAGGAGAGAGCTCATGGTGTAGGCCTGGATCTTGTGAGTAAAAAAGAGATTATTTTGGTTTGCATTTTTAATATCTGGTTATAACGACTGTTTTAGTTTTAAGTATACCTTCATCTAATGCAAAACAGATGAAAATAGTCAAAGAAATAAAACACCTAAATGTGTATTTTAGATGTTTTCTTTTCACAAATCTGAAAGAAAACATGTTATTGAAAATAAAATAGCACAAAATCTCCAAATTGACCAGTGCATGAAAAGCAGTGTTTTTGCCCTTGCAGACTTTCAAAATAAGTGGGTTGTTAATGTTAGACATTCAGTTACTCTGGTGAACACAGTGGAGCATTTAGAGCCAGTTATTTTGTTCTCATAAGTCGTTTGTCAGCTCCACAGTCTCATACATCATTTTTTTCTGTGAGACTTGGCTGAAAAAAAAAAGAACTATTTCTGAAGGTCGCTCTGCTGTCACAGTAGCCCAGCAGCCTCGAGGCACCCTACCCCCGGTTTCAAACAAACTGCAGCCGCACAGCGTGTTCTTCTACTTAGCTTTTCTTGGAACAACACACTGTTTGAGGTCCTGCTGGAGAAAACTGTCTTTGAAAGGAAGCCTTGTTGTTACAAAGCCACAACAGCCCGCAGGCCCTCCATGCCTCGGTGGATCCCACGTCTTGCCGCAGTCTGTCGCTCCCTGTGTGTGACGGACACCGTGGCGTTGTCGGCAGCAAACCGCGATGATGGGAAGACCCGAGCTTTTGGAAGCTGCTGACAGGCATCCGCTCTCAAGGCAAACACCCAGTCTTGTTTAATTCAAAGCCCTTCCACAGAAAGTTGGCTCCAAGTCGGAGAGCTCTAACAAGCTTTAAAACTTATCCAGAAAGCTTTCATGTCGGCGCTCATCATCTCAGCCACGTATACCAGTCGCCCACTAATGAGACTTTAGCCTCCACGCCGCGTTCCTGGCCTTTCGTCGGGTGATGCGTTAGACGGTTGGATGCTGGTATGGACAAAGTGCTTTTAAAAGCCTCATTTGCTGTTGTCATGACCGATGCAGTCGCCCACAAACAGACACTCGCTGTGTCTCTGCTGCGAACTGCACATTCTCTTCCCATGTGTATGTTATTGTGTTTGAGACAGAACAGAAGGCAAAAATAGACAAGAGGATGAGAAAGAGTGTGTGTGGCCATATTTCTATGTGGAGAACTATTTCAGATCATAAGAGTGAGGATATTTTGTGTGATTCTGACTTTTTTCAAAAGACTGTTTTGGGTTTAAGTTAATGTTAGGTTAAGAGAAGGTCATACCATTAGGTTAAAAGCAGGCACTCTAAAGTTGTTCAGTTGTTTTTGTTTTGATTTGCCCGTTTCATTTAACATTTTTAACACGGGCCTGACACTCTGGACTACTCAGCTGGCCGAGGAATACTACCGGGGATCCTGATAACCAGTCTGGGCTTCCAAGTGGACAAAACAGAATATAGAAAAACTAATATTGTTACATACAGTACAAGTATGTATGCATGTTTTCCTGTGCTTGTCTGCATGCATGAATGCAGACTTATATATACGAGTTATTTAGCCTATTCTCATTGATATAAATACGGTGGAAAAATAATAGAAACACCTGTCAGCAATGTATACTTGTTTCACACACTTGACTAACACTGACTGTGCCATTGACTAATACTAATACTGCTGTCAGGATTTCACATTTCATAAACGAGTGATACTGAAAAACACAGACAAACGTCAAGATATTGTGCTTTGTTTGCAATCCTCTCACGTTCCTCCTACACTTTTCTCTATAAGACCGTCACACTTTTTGAACTGGAACAAATTGTTGCCAATGAACACAATCTGGGCAGCATCATATTTCCTCCCAAAACGTGTTAACCAATGCAAATTAGTTGTATATGAATGTCATTTGTATTCATGGGTTGCATGCATGTGTGGTTTGTGTTGGTGTGTTTGTATACGTTCATACCTCACAGTGTGGGGACCACAATTATTTCCTACATTGTGGGGACCTTCTAGCTGATGACAAAATGATGGTCAACAAAGGCTAACCATTTATTTTAGGGTTAATACTTACCAGTTTATCTTAAAATTAGGCTTAGGTTAAAGCCTAGTTAAGCCTAATAAATGTAGACTGCATTCGTTTTACAGATAAACTGGCAACTGAGTGTATTTGTGCCATTGACTAATTGATCATTGACCTTCAATCTGTATACAAAATGATGGATCCCAAATCATTTATTTTACGGATAAGACTTCCTAGTTTATTCTAAAATTAGGCTAAGTTAGTTTAAGTGCTGGTTAGTGCTGGTAAAGATCAGAGAAAATGAATGTAAAGTTAATAAGTGTCCTCACAAGTGACACACCCACACACACACACACACACACACATCCTGTCAGTCTGTCACCACAGCTCTGTCTCTTCTCCCTGTTGAGAGCCAGAAAACAAACCCAGTTTCACTTTGCCAGCCTGAATCCACTCAGTGTTCAGAGTCTCCATGTGACAAAGACACCGACGTCGTCTCTCTTGCTGTTTGAGGATTTATGTTTGCCCATAGAGAGTTGAGAGCTGCCAACGTATGGACTGTCATGTTCCAGCACTGCCACAAGTTGAGCTTTTATGAAGAAGAAAAACCTGTCACGCACAACAGCAGTGTGAGCTCCCATCTCGTGTCAAAGAGCGCACACACTTCCGCCGTCCGCTGTGACATTTCTCAGTGTCACCACATGCCAGCTACCGCGGCGTCGGGTGTGGTGAACAAATGTCAGGTTTTTCTAACCTTTATTTAGTCTGGGAATGGTGATTCGTCTCCAATAACATGCTTCACATTCACACCCGGGAGCCGTCGAGGTTTAAATTGCAGTCTCTGGAACAACTGGAGGTTTTGTGAATTGGTAAAAAAAAAAAAAAAAAGCACTGCAAAAGTAGCTGGGAAGTGTTTCGGAATCATTTTTCAATTCAGGATTTTAACCTTTAAGGAAACGGTGTGTAGCTTTTAAAAATGAAAGAAAAATGTAATTTGTATTATAGTGGTCATATATATTTGGCACATATATATGAAATGTAACTTCTGCATTTAACCCATCCCTAGCTTGTTGGGAGCAGTGGGCTGCTGAGAAGCGCCCGGGGAGCGGTTAGGGGTTCAGGGATTGTCTCATTTTATGTAATAACAATAATGTGAAATAATCACATAATATTACACTTAGTGCCCCTAAATTTAGGCTTAGCTTCGGTTAAAGAAAATTAACATTTAAGAAAGAAAGAAAACTCCCAACCACCCCTCCACCCGACTGTCTCGTCCATGTAACCCAGGGCCTGTCGCACATTTCATGCAAATGTCTTTGACATCGGGGTTCATGGGTTCTCTCACATGCACGTCTTGTTACCATAATAACCTCTAATACCATCAAATTACATCTCCAGGCGATTCCCCTGAGTGCTTTCCTCACTTTTCATGGATACTTTCCTGTTCACATAATGACTCAGCGATTGTCTGCTGTATGAAGACTTCACTAATGATGAGAAATGACATGAAATGAATGACACAGCATGTCACAAATGGCTCATTCCTGTTATTGGTACAACAGCCTGTGATTTCACTAACAGCCTGTAATTTCTCCCTCATAGCAAGCTGGGGTGGAGAGAACAGGCAGGACCTGCGATTGGCTATTTATAGTGAGAATGTGTGTGTGTTTGTGATGAGAGTCAGTCAGTCAACAGCCTGAGTCATTTCAGCTGGGCGAGGATCGCTCTCTGCCGCCATTAGTGGAAATGTCAACACTGAGGTAAAGGCCCTGAATTATTTAAACTTCTACTATAGACACATTGTGTTTGCATTCACGCCATCTCCCTCTCTGTAGATTTTCACAGTGTAGCCGACAACAAACCTCCTTTATGCTCTCTCTTCATGTTATATGCAGCTCCATTGGCGTTCAGGCTTAAGTGGAAACAAGCCATTCATCTTGGTGAGCGGTCGCACGTCTCATCCCTAATTAGATGTCTCGGAGAGATGAGAGCGATGCAGTTAGCTGTTACTGCTGTGACTTGTTTCGTCAAAAGCTCGCATCCAATCCGAGATGGCAGTCCGTCCAAAACACGGGCAGCAGAAGCAGACACGGTGTTTGATCGTGAATCTATTTTCCGTCAGGAGTTCTGTTCTGTTCCTTTATGTTTGCATATTTATATGTCTATCTCTCTCATGTGATATGGAAGTTGACAGCAAAAGTTTTCTGTGAAGACGGAAGTTTATTTTGAAAAGACCTCATGCATGTAACAAGCGTAAATTGATACGTCTTGCAGGCTGAGTAGTAGTAAGTTATCGTAGGATATCGTACGAACCTACCAATTAGTAGAGATGTAACATTGGCAACAACCTGAGACGGGTCTGATCGCAGCTGCGGCGGGCGTTCCTGTGCTTTGTTTTTTCCCTTAATTGGGAATTGATACCGTTGCTGTACATATGTTAGTGTAAAGACAAAAAATGAATGCAGACAACAGTAAACATGGTCAGTAGTTTGTGTGTAGGCTAAGTGAGGACATGTGGACGTTTTTGGGATATTGAGAAAACAAAAATGATTAATTTGACGTTTTTGCTACCAGCATCATTACATTATTAGCATCAAAAGGTGTTAACGTGAACGGTCTCCAGCTAATTTAATAAGTAACAAAATAAAACGTTTATCACATTGTGACATACACAAGTTGGGTTTATATATTCCAAAAATATATACATACACACATATATATGATGTTATTTCAGTCTAATATTTGATATTAGTACAGAAGTTTTCTGGTTTTCACAAATTCATGTAAAAATTCAGAGCATATTACCACGAAATTCAGAAAAACAAAGTAGGCGAAGAAGATTTCTTTCAAGTTTATTTGCACATGAAAGGAATAAAAACAAAGTTAAATGAAAAGGATAAGGCAGAGGATAACAACTGTGGGTGAGACAAAGAAACTTTTGTTGCACAAAAGAAGAAGAAAGTTATTTTAAGTTTTAAACTAACATGCGGAGTGACTCACCTCATTTCAAGCCGTCATTTGTTTGAGTAAGAAACTCAAACAATAGGCGAAAAGTACATCGAAAAATAAGTTTTCCTTTGTTTTATGGAAAAGTAGACTCAACACCAGAAAAGGAGATAGTCGGGTAAATCGGACAGAGAGAACAAATCCTCGACACAATATAAAAATAATCACAGTTTTCGGCTCATATTGCAAAGAACAAATCCCAGTCCTCTCGAGTGGCCTTGGGGCTAGATAATTGCTCAGCAGTCCCACCGTCCGGAGTGGAAAGTGCACTCTAATGGCACCTGACTGCCTCCCCAGCTCATTGATGGAGGGAGATTGGACTGACAACACTGATAACGTTGATCCCTCCATCTTCCTCGCGCTCTCGTTCCGTCATTCTGCTCCACCTTGATGTAAAGGTTACAGCTCCATCCGTCTCAATGGAGCCGCGGCTGTCGTTCCACATGATGAACTGAGGTCTTTGTCACGGAGGCGAGAAAGCCAACCTTCGCGGATGATGAGTTCCAAAATTCGTCGTCAATTTGAACAGTCTCGCTATAGTCTTCGCTGGCTAAAGTGAATAAAAAGCCATTCACTGGCATTATTAAACCTTTTGTATGAAAGTCCTTTTGATGATCTGAAATACTGCTGGTTTTGTATGTAAGTGAGTGAACATACAAGCCAGGTGCTTATCAGTATGATTACATGGAAAGCAGCAAGGCTTTGATTGCTGACTGCATGGAATTAAAGACCATTGTGTTTAAAGCAACACACGACTCACTCATATCCAGTTCATTAAAAGCTTTTATTTGCTGTCAGAAGCCCCCCGGCCCTAATCTGTGTTGCAGGAGTTCAGAATGATAATGTGAGGAACAGGACAGAATCCTGTTGACAGAAGCAGAGTTGTTGCTGTGGACGGTAGAGTGAAGGGTGTATTTCAAGTTTTATGGACGTATGAGCAGGGCTGGACTGAGAAAATACAAAAACCCGAGCATTGGCCTCTGGCACATTCTAATGCCAGTCTTCCATCACATTCAGGGATCTGAATAATTGCACATTTCAATCAGTTTGCCTATCGTATTGTAAACCTCCTGGGGATTGATTGGACAATTTAGGAGATTGTCATTCTGCATCATCAGGACCCAGGTGCGTAAATACAATGTTGGCGACTGACAGAAGTTTAATTCAATTAAATTTCTTTTGTATAGCCCAAAATCACAAATTTGCCTCAGAGGGCTTTACAATCTGAACACATGCGACATCCTGTGTACAGGAAAAATGAAGACGCCTTGAAGAGAGCAACAGAGGAGGGATCCCTCTATCAGGATGAACAGAAGTGTGATAGATGTCATGTGTATAGAATGAACATAACAGAGTTACAACAGATTCATATGAGAACAGTAAGTATAATAATGATGGAAAAATTACGATTACTAATAATATATAATTTTTTTGCATAAAGGTTAGAGACACGGCCTTATAGCCTACAGATCAATTATAGGATCTCTTCCTGAACAGATTGCACGATCAATCGATGGATTTATTAGTAGTTTTGCTTTTGAAAGCATGCTGAAATCACATGTCTGTTATCATAAAGTCTTGGGGGTTTGAATCCACTTGAAAGCAGACAGTGACCCACCTTTCCCAGCGGTTATGTTGTTGGTCCACACCACGATTAACAGCTTTCTCACCAGCACAAACAAAGCCGACTATCCACAGAAGAACTCTCTGGGGTCTGGTTAAAATGGAAACAAACAGGTTAGGTGTGAAAGCACCTTAGAGTCACATCTATTCCAAACTAAAGAATCATTAGACCTTGTTTATTTATTAACACCTTCAGTGTACGATGTATCAAGGCATGCCACTACTTTGTTCTTTAATTTATTAACACAGAAACGTATGTGTGTAAATTGCAGGTCTGTAAGGTCTGTGGATTATCTTAACCAGGTCATGACTTCTGGAAAACACTGGAGATATTAATGTTGAGTTTTTCAAATCCATTGTTTTGGCGCTTTGAGCACCACAAGCCGAGTGTCGTCTAGTCCCATTATATTCAATAAAAGACAGGCATCTCTACGGCTGACATCTACTAAACTAGACAACTCATACCAAAAAACATCTAGATTAATAGATAGCACTACAGGAAAATATGTGTTTTTGATTTAGGGGTGAACTGTCCCTTTAACACAATGCATTTTGGTTTTTCCCCTCAAGCAAAGTCAGCAGGATTGCAAACCTCCAGTAAGTGTGTGAGTGTGTATAACAGAGTGACGGAGAGAGAGAGCCCTCAGGACACTTGCTGGTCTTAGAGCAGGACAGCGCTGAGCCCTCGTAGTCCTCTCAGCAACACCGGGACAAAACACAGACGTCTTCTGGGTCTTTCCGGGCAAATCCACCATAGCTGTAAGGAAGTGATGCATGTTTTTATGTTTCCAGGTTATTCGGACTAAACAGAGGAAGAAATGTGGAGCTAAAGATTCTCTGGCTTCCTTTTCAGGTGCAGATAACATGCATGCACGCACTATCCTGATACGACTCCTGGTGGCTTTCAAATATATTCAATACCAAAGAGTCTTGTAGATGATGACTTTGCTTCCCCTCCCTGACAGTGGACTAAAGATATTATCAAAGCACCACAGTCCCAGCAGCCTGCTTACAACAGCAGTAACATGAGTGTGTGATAACTGGCTCGTTGAGAGGAGGAAGTGTTGCTCTCTATGGACCGCTAGCTGAAGAGAGGTGTTCATGTTTAATTCATCCGTAATTTGGGACCCGTAACTTGATTTCTTACTGCTGCACATGGTCATGTCCCCTCAGCTGGGAACTTGACAGTTGCTTGGAGACAAAGACCTCCCCAGCAACACTTCAGCAGCTCTGTAGTTTGAACATGAAAGTGCACTCACAAGCTTTAGTAGAGAGAGGACGGGGGCATCTGGACTCCTTTGTCTCTCACTGGACGTTCCCGTAGAGTGCTGTCTGTCTGTTTTCTTCTTCCCTGCTTTCTGCTGTTGCATTGCCACGTTTCTTGGCGTGTTACCGTCTGTCAATCAATAGATTTGTATGAAACCACTGGCAGTAATGTGTAGGCCTATAAGTGCTGCAGGGATGACGTATATCGCAATCGCCAGAATCAAAAAAGCTAACGTTATGGGCTATGAACGAATTACAACAGTCCGTGAAGGCGGACTGGTCGGCGTGATGACGTTTAGTCCTCTCATTAAGAGACTTGTTAGCAACGGCCTTTTTAAAGATGCTTCAAAATTCAAGAGAGGGGTATTTACTGACGTATTTTAATATGCCATAAATATTAATGGTGCAGCTGCTTCAGGACCCCAAACAACCATCTTCCTACATTGTGTCCTAACTACAACATTGGACGCTCTCTGTCCACATTGAATCCGTTACTATTCACTTCTGTTACATCGTGCAGAAAGAAGTGAGCACCTGACAATAGCGCACTGGCCTTAATCAAGACTGAGGTGGACCCAGACTCCGTTAGCTTCAAGGCTAACGGAGTCTGAACGGAACCACATTTCACTGTGAAATTCTTTATGCCTTGTATCTCTGACAGCAGATATTGAGACGACACTTTTTATTCCTCTGTGGGCGAATCAGTAGATAAAAGTCCCCCCCCCCCACACGACAGCTGTGAACTTGTGACTCCCTTCAAACTCATTTTTCACTGTGAAATCGCAAGATCGCAGCGCGAGATCAGCGATTTCTTTTTATATTGCCATGAAAACTAAATTCGTCAAATCTCAGTAAAAGCCAAGTGAAATTTCACGGCATGACTCTTCGCCCCGCTGCAAGATAAAGTGGCACCTCAACAGCGAGCACAATCTGCATCCCGGCAACTAGTCTGAGAGGAACACATTCGCTTATCTGCCTCTCTAACGTGGCCACCAGAGACCAGCCGTGTGTGCAACATCCCGAGGCAACATGTGATTACGCTATCAACTCGCTATTCAACAGCCATTATTTTATTGTCATACAGGATGAGAGTCTTGACAGGGGCGCGGGGAAGCCGAGGCTGACTGCCGATCTTTTGGGAGGGACCTGCCTCGAGGGGTGGGAGGCTGTCGGCTGAAGAAGCATCACAACATTCTGTCTCTAACAAGGGCTGTTTACCTGCACCAGGAAGAGACAGAAGACTTAATGCACAGTCACGCACACACACACACACTGGTACTAGCCTAATAGATATGCCAGAGCGGCAGAAAAACACATTAAGTGTGTCTGAAGATGGATTGTCATGGAGGTCTCCCCAAGGGACACAAGGACGTACACGATTTAAAATGATATTGCTTTTCAACCGTAGTTTATTAAGATATGTCAAGAAACAAATACAGAAGATAAATAAGCCACAATATTTGTGAAAAGGTCTTCCAGTAATCCATATCTTTACTTGCAGAACAAACTTGTTGGTATGTCATCTGACTAAAATGAAAGGAGCTGTCATGTCTGGATGTCGGTCTTTGGTTTGTTCTCAACAACCGTTCATCTGATCAACTGGATGTTTCGTTGAGTGTGAGCTCTTGAGATCCACGTTGCATGTTACACTTTTTTATTATTGCCAGCAACAGGCTTACCATCAGTGCTTACCAATCCCAAAAACATTTCTCTGTACACTCACAAAACCAATTGTGCACACAGAATAATTAGCATTCTTTCTAATGGCCATCACATCATCACATGATAAGGTAGTGACCATAATCTCTTAGAGAATATGTTAAAATACTATGGATTCGTTATTTTAGTTTTTTAGGATCTTTCTTTAAAGATGTGGAGTGAAAATGAGTGGAGATAAACCAGGGACATTGCAGTGATGTGAATGCACCTTAACAACGTGACTGTCAGGACGCCCCCTTCTACCACTACTTTGTTTTGATTATGTTCACATTTGTCAATTACCTGCAGGAATTTTCCTGAAGAAGATAAACCATATTAAATGCATGTTATATACCACAAACTAAAGCACAGCCTTCAAAATGTTATTGATTTTTGTCCGAAGATTGACTCCTTCGTATAAATTGCGCCCTTTCATCGCGAGGGGCCTTTCAACAAGATGGATATTAGGAGTCTATGTAGGAGTCATCACGCGTAATGGAGTAGATGTACAGTGAACTTACAGCCTGGACTGATTGCGCTGGAGCTTTGAGAGGGATTTCCTCGACACAAATGCTCATTATTTGGACTTAAACTAATTCTATTTCACTTTGGGGAATGAGAGGAGGGATATCACTGTAACGCTTTACAAAGGGCGGGGGGGAGCAAACCTGACACATCCGACCATTACAGTCACAAGGCGGCAGATTGATTAAAAGTGTACGCGTGAGTGTGTGAGAAAGAGCTCACAGGAAAGTAGAATGAAAAGATGTATTGCCTTTCGAGAGTATAAAAGACAAGGGAGTAAGTCAATCAGAGCAAAATGAGATGACCTTTAATATCTTGTCGAATCTGCCCCGAAATTCCCCTGAGTCGCTCTGATTGTGTTTGTCATGTTTTTGCAGCCCGGCGGCGGAGAGGCCGACTTCAAGAGAATGAGTTTGATAGTCAATAAAAAAAGAAGCGAGAAGATGAGATCTCATCCTTTTAGATAAGATCTGCTAAAGCTGAAGGAGACCATTTGTGTCTGCAGCTTTTGTTTATTTCTTTTCTGCTTCAAAGTGTCATCTAATGGCCTGGTTTATTTTTCTCATGAATATTGCATAGTTCACCCTCAGCGGGTTTTGAGTGACATGGTGTGGTCTAGTAAAGCAGTTGTTGGAAAAATTCACTCGAGACCGGTTGAAAATCATTAATCACAGGATATTTAATTTCTTCTTTGCAAAGAAGGAGACAGAGTTGATTCACATACAGGATATGTACATCAAGGCCGCTCGGAGTTCTGACTCTGAGCTTCTGATATTTATACTGAGTAAACAACATGCAATGGGCTTGCACAGGATTGGTTTACAATGAGGTCTTCGTCACAAAAGGTGACACACACACACACACAAAATGGCGTCCACGCCATGTAGTCTGGGAATAGTGTCTGCAACTTCTGGCACAAAGGTCTCAACGCTTCTACAGTTCTTATTATCATTCCAATTCGGGACAAGATTTAAATTCAGTTATGTCTGCTGTTTAATGTTTGGCCAATTCCAAAACATGTGTAAGCTGTCAAAATCAGTTGCGTGCCAGAACTACCGATGGAATATCTTGTAAAGTTTTAATGTGGACATGTGCACAATTTAAAACTGTAGTAATCCATCTTCCAACAAGCCAATGCATCTTTTTTTGTTTAACAGGAACAGACATAGAAAGATTAAAAAGTGGTTTAAGCTGCGTACCTTTTGAATTGTTTCCCCGTTCCCCAGTCTTTATGCTAAGCTAGGCTAATCAGCTCCTACGTTACATAAATTTCACTTTTATCCAAAGTGACTTTCAATAAGTGCATTCAGCCATGAGTGTACAACCCCAAGAAGTGAAAGAATCAAGCAAGTATATACATATTCATCAAATATGATGAACTGCTTCCAGGTTCGGTGCAATAGGAGAAAGAGAAAGGTTGCTGTTCTTTTAATTTTGTATCTTTTTCATTTAATTTTTGGGGTCAAGGAGCAATCTGAACAGATGAGTTTTCAGTCTGCAGACAAAAGACGTGTTGAGTTTCTGCTGTTCTGATTTCCATGTGGAGTTTGTTCCACCATGAGACTCAAACACCCGGCTAGTTTTGATTTGTGTTGTTGCGCTCTTGACACCGTGGCGTCACACTTCAAGTGGTGTTCATTTGTGAAGATTATTTTGCTGAACAAAACGTGTAATTACCATTAACTTGTGTTTGCCACAGAGATTATTTTCTGCAATAAACCACAATTCAATGGAAAAATCCCATTGGCCTTTTTGTCGAGGGAACCAGTTCGATGCTAACTTCAGGGGCTGGCCTGCAAAAGTACATCATCCTTGCACCATTCTATTGGCAGTAGCAGAGCGTAGTGATTGGATGAGGTGTATTCTCTGATGTCCTGGGTGTCGGACGGACCTGAGCCATTCACAGCACAACAGGTGATAGCCTCAGCTCCATATTAAACGCACAGACATGGGACCATTGTTGGTCTTTCATCTGACAGAAAGCGAACAGGCGTACCTCCCCCAAATGCCGAAGTATTCATTTTTTTGTTTTGCCAGCTAGATGACACAATAACTACCTGAAAAGAGACTAAATATATAAGATCCAATAGGAAAGTCAGATTCTGAGCTTAATTACCACTTTGGAATTGGATGAAAGGAGTAGCTGTTGGAAACCTTTGCACTTAACAAATTAAAGTGTCAGTGAACAGTTTAACAATTCCACAGATAAATGATAAACTAAAAGGAAAACCCTCAAGTAAACTCTACATAATTAAAGAGGTTCATCTGACTTCAGGTTCACATGCTGCAGCATCCTGAGTTGAGGACCATGTTCATTTATCTGAAACTCACCCCAGATGTTATTCGCATCTCCACTTATAAATTATTGATACAGCCGAGCCCAAAAAAGTCTAAATGTCATGGGTGTTAATGAGAAATTCATTTTGGAGTGTCTGGAGAAATGTCATGCTGTGGAGGTCAGATTGAAGCCAAGTAGAGCACATGAGGGCTTGATCTCATTTGTGTGTGTGTATGTGTGTGTGTGTGTGTGTGTGTGTGTGTGTGTGTGTGTGTGGATGTGCCATTTCATTGTGTTTCTGTTGCACAATGTTACTGTGGATATGAAAAGGACCATTGTCCCTGGATAGAACAATACCGTGCGTTAATCTTATCTGAATGAATGCATTTTAAAATAAGTTATTGGGCAAAGAAAAAAGTGATTTCCCACCATCTGATAACTGGATAATACGGGTTTGGGTTGTTAAGAAGGCTGGCAAAAAGATGTTTCTCATATAAGGACTTCTAGCTTGCTGTAATACCATACGACTGGATTCTCTTATAAGTGCACTTAACCACCAGGGAGACCAGGCTGTGTGTATTCTGGATCCGTCTCTTAATATCTCCTAGAGTTTCGGGCGCTCAGACAGCGATTAACACAGCAAGACTGAACTGCACTGAGAACCCCGAGCAAGTTTAAAAAGCACATCTGCTCACAAATTATTAACACTGAGAGGGTTTGAACTCTGAAATACCGTATGCCATTTAGTGGAAAAGGGAAAAGGAGCAGTAAGTGAAGCTTTATTTGAAACACTTTAAAGAGCAAATCAGCAGCTGGGAAACTTGATTTTCTGTCCTCTGGTTTAACTCATCACCTTCCTGCTGTGAGGTAGAAATGTACTCCTGGGTGTGGTCAGTCCACCGTGACATCACCTTTGGGTTCCAGCTTCTATGGAAACAGAAACACTGATTGTCAGCCTGGTATTGAGTTGCTCTTTAGTATTCTCTAGAATACAGCAACATGGTGGCACATGGCACTTAATCTCATAATTCCACCAGATCAGTGTCTTTTTTCTTCTTCATCACTGTCCAAATGTTCAGTGTGTGATGGGACGTCCAAGTTTTTCCCAAAAAGCTAAAATGGACATGTCTGGCAGACAATGTTGATCAGAAAAATAACTGGAAAATGTTTGCACGGAATAAAAGCAAAACCAGGATAACAATGTTGATACAATTTAAGAAAAAGGCTTTTTAAGTAGTGAGGTCCAGATGTTAAGGTAGCGTTCCAAAGCTAAAAGGGCACAAGGCTGAAAAGGGCCATAGTGTGCAACAATCTATATCAGGGGTCGCCAATAGGCGGACCGCGGTCCGGATCCGGACCCAGACGCTGTCCTATCCGGACCCGGGCATATAATTGATGGATAATTGAGAACTATACATTTTGGCGGAGCGCTTCTGTTTTAACCTGCGCAGCTTTTCTGGCCTTTACGGCACTCATTCAGCAGTTCAGGAAACACACCGACCAATTACATGCATTGTAAATAATCTCACGTGACGCTACTCAGCCAATCGAATGTTTATTCCAAAATGCATTGTGAGTCGAGTGAGATTACGCAGACAGGCGGGAGACGGAACGAGAGCAGTGAGAGAGAAGCAGTGAGAGAAGTGAGTAAGTCGGAGAACAAAGTTAACATGGCGTGCTCTAAAAAGAGAAAGATGGACCTCGAAAACAGCTTTAACAAAGAATGGACGGACTCGTATTTGTTCATTCTTCCTGCTGGCGCTACTAAACCACTCTGTCTCATATGCTCAGATACCGTGGCCATTATTCAAAGCGCCAATGTGAAACGCCACTACGAGACCAAACATACCCACTCCAATCCGAACTGAGGGCACAGAAAATAAACCATTTAAGAGCCCAATATGAATGTTCCACCAGAATATTAACAAATTCATTCACTGCCCAACGACGTGCTTACGAATGTTCCCTGAAAGTTGCTTGGATTTTGGGTCAACATAAAAAGCCATTCACTGATGGAGAGGTTGTCGATGAGTGCATGAGTGCAGTAGCTGGAACTTTACTTGAGGGGAAACAAAAAGAAGAGTTATGTGAAAAAATCAAGCAAATACCTGTCAGCAGCCTCAGACACAAGGCTCATCTTTCTAAAATCAAGCACTTTCTTTTAAGATAAGTTTTTCAAAAGTTCTTTTTTGTGTATTTTATTTTTAGATGGAGCCATTATTTTACTTGAAATGAGAGAAGAACATTTATTTATGTATTTCTATGTATTATTTATAATCCATCCAGTTCAATTTTTAAAACTGAGAATAATAATTGTTAAAATATAATTGATGTGTACTTTCTTTATTTGATTTGACAGTTGTTGACTACACAGAGACGTTACTACTACTAGACTTCTTGAATATATATATATATATATATGGCACTAAGTGGCGCGAGTTAGATATTGTAATGTTCCGGACCTTTGCCCGAGGAGATTTTCTCAATCTGGACCTTTTGGAATTTTAATTGAAGACCCCTGTGCTATGGTGTACTAATAACACTGTCATATAATTATGAGTGCTTTCAAGCCCCATGCAGTTTAACCAGCCATCAAGAGGACATGGGAGCAAGTAAAACCTAAGCACACAAACATTATTCAGAATGGTGAGTCCATACAATATGTGCCATGGTAATGTATTGAACACATCCATAAGTTTCTTAAGCACCAAATAAACTTTACGAACAGCACGGCATGCAGCGGCATCGCCGACACTGTACAATAATGTACCACTCGCTCACAGCTCACGGCTATGATCCAGTCTGTGAGACGGTCAATGCTCGTGTGGTGTTCACAATGTATGACTCGAGAAGGTCTTGTTAATAAATGATTCCTTGTCGGCAGAATCGATAGCGCTCGTATAAGAAGTAATCGTGATGGGATAAGGGATCTTGGCGATCTCGGTCCGTGTACGTTTTAGTCATCTGTTTTACCGTTAAAATACGGACATTTCCGTATTTTCGTTTCATCGAATGAACGGTAAAACAGACGATCAAAACGTACACGGACCGATCTCGAAGAACTCTCTCCCTATAAAACGCTAATCTAACTAATATCGCTCCTTCATTAATGGGATGAGGAAGGGAGATGACATTTTTGCCGGGGGAGTGGCAAACTTATCCAGCTTCCTTCAGCTTGAGCCTGCTCTGGAGCAGGTTCACGCTTATTGATGTGTTGCCATGGTGATTGAGCTAAACCTGCTTCGAGGAACCGGAAAAGCCTGATGTATGTGATCTCATCCTCAAACTTATCCCGCTAATCAGTTAGCGACGTACGAGGAACAGGGCCCAGCACTTCTACTTTACATTCACCAAAACACCAAAGATATGTATATGTATGTATTCATTTAGAAAAGCCAATACAGTCAATTTTAATTTATATTATTTATTTGATTCAAATTAGACGTGTGGGAAACCTGAGCACCAGGTGAAAAACCCACACGGATATGAAGGCAAATCACTGTCAAAATCTTTTTTTTCTTTAAGTACATCTTGCTGATTATAACATGCAGGTGCATCTCAATGAATTAGAATATCATCGAAAAGTTAATTTATTTCAGTAATTCAATTAAAAAAGTGAAACTCGTATATTATGTAGATTCATTACACACAAGGTGATATATTCCAAGTGTTTATTTCTTTTAATTTTGATGATTATGTCTTACAGCTAATGAAAACCCAAAATGTAGTATCTCAGAACAGTTGAATATTCCATAAGACCAATTAAAAAAATGATTTCTGATACAGAAGTTTTGCCCTACTGAAAAGTATGTCCATGGACAGTATACAGTATGCACTCATAACTTGGTCGGGGGTCCTTTTGCATGAATTACTGCATCAATGCAACGTGGCACGGAGACGATGAGACTGTGGCTGGAGTTGCCTGGGCTGGAGTTGCCTGGGCTGGAGTTGCCTGGGCTGGAGTTGCCTTGCCTGGAGTTGCCTGGGCTGGAGTTGCCTGGGCTGGAGTTTCCTGGGCTGGAGTTGCCTGGGCTGGAGTTGCCTTGGCTGGAGTTGCCTTGGCTGGAGTTGCCTGGGCTGGAGTTGCCTTGCCTGGAGTTGCCTTGCCTGGAGTTGCCTGGGCTGGAGTTTCCTTGGCTGGAGTTTCCTTGGCTGGAGTTGCCTGGGCTGGAGTTGCCTTGGCTGGAGTTGCCTTGGCTGGAGTTGCCTGGGCTGGAGTTGCCTGGGCTGGAGTTGCCTGGCCTGGGGTTGCCTGGGCTGGAGTTGCCTTGCCTGGAGTTGCCTGGGCTGGAGTTTCCTTGGCTGGAGTTGCCTGGGCTGGAGTTGCCTGGGCTGGAGTTGCCTGGGCTGGAGTTGCCTTGCCTGGAGTTGCCTTGCCTGGAGTTGCCTGGGCTGGAGTTGCCTGGGCTGGAGTTTCCTTGGCTGGAGTTTCCTTGGCTGGAGTTGCCTGGGCTGGAGTTGCCTTGGCTGGAGTTGCCTGGGCTGGAGTTTCCTTGGCTGGAGTTGCCTGGGCTGGAGTTGCCTGGGCTGGAGTTGCCTGGCCTGGAGTTGCCTGGGCTGGAGTTGCCTTGCCTGGAGTTGCCTGGGCTGGAGTTGCCTGGGCTGGAGTTTCCTTGGCTGGAGTTGCCTGGGCTGGAGTTGCCTGGGCTGGAGTTGCCTGGGCTGGAGTTGCCTGGCCTGGAGTTTCCTTGGCTGGAGTTTCCTTGGCTGGAGTTGCCTTGGCTGGAGTTGCCTGGGCTGGAGTTGCCTGGGCTGGAGTTGCCTGGGCTGGAGTTGCCTGGGCTGGAGTTGCCTGGGCTCAGTTCCCAGAGTCACAGGCTGATGGCCTCCATGCCAAGCCACATTGATGCAGTAATTCATGCAAAAGGAGCCCCGACAAAGTATTGAGTGCATACTGTATGCTGTACATGGACATACTTTTCAGTAGGCCAACATTTCTGTATTAAAATTCCTTTTTTAAAATCGGTCTTATGTAATATTCTAATTTTCTGAGATACTGAATTTTGGGTTTTCATTAGCTGTAAGCCATAATCATCAAAATTAAAAGAAATAAACGCTTGAAATAGATCACCTTGTGTGTAATGCATCTATATAATACATGAGTTAAACTTTTTGAATTGAATTACTGAAATAAATTAACTTTTCGATGATATTCTAATTCATTGAGATGCACCTGCATGTTATAATCAGCAAGATGTACTTAAGGAAAAAAATAGATTTTGACAGTGATTTACCTTCATACACAGAGAATATAAGAAAGAAATGGGGATGGGGGGGGGAATTTAGCCTACGTGTGGGAAACCTGAGCACCAGGAGAAAAACCCACACGGATATGAAGGCAAATCACTGTCAAAATCTTTTTTTTTCTGTAAGTACATCTTGCTGATTATAACATACTTGACTAAGGTTTTGAATGCAGGACTTTTACTCGTCGTGGATTGTTTCATTAGTATGGTATTAGTACTTTTACTGCAGTGAAGGATCTGAATAATTTTTCGGCCACTAATTACTTGTCAGTGATTTTCAGTTTGGGGAAGTCACTTGGCAAACAGTGAATAAACAAACAGTGGTTAGGGTTAGGGGCTCTGGAGCCAAGGTTAGGAACCACTGTTTGTATACTAACTGTTTGCCAAGTGAGTTCCCAAACTTAAATCACTGACAAGTAATTAGTGGATGAAAAATTATTCAGATCCTTCACTGCAGTAAAAGTACTAATACCATACTGATGAAACGATCCACGACGAGTCCTGCATTCAAAACCTTAGTCAAGTATGTTATAATCAGCAAGAAAAAAAAAGATTTTGACAGTGATTTGCCTTCATACAGATAATATAAGAAATGGGGATGAGGAGGAGGGGGCGAGACCTGACTACCAGGAGGTGGGTGGAGGAAGGGGGAGCTATTGTTCCTCCGGCTCTCTTTTGTCGCGGCTCAACCAGCTCCAACAACCTGTTGGAGCTTTCCAACACTTTGTCTTGACCGGTTTGTCCTTCTTTCTAAAAAGGAAGAAGCCCCACTTCTTCTTTTTTGGAGGAGTAGGGAGCGGACCGGCTACCTCCTCGTCACTCGAGGCGACGGTCGGGGCAGGGAGCGGACCGGCTTCCTCCTCATCACTCGAGGCGACGGTCGGGGCAGGGAGCGGACCGGCTTCCTCTTCGTCACTCGAGGCGACTGTCGGGGCAGGGAGCGGACCGGCTTCCTCCTCGTCACTCGAGGCGACGGTCGGGGCAGGGAGCGGACCGGCTTCCTCTTCGTCACTCGAGGCGACGGTCGGGGCAGGGAGCGGACCGGCTTCCTCCTCGTCACTCGAGGCGACGGTCGGGGCAGGGAGCGGACCGGCTTCCTCCTCGTCACTCGAGGCGACGGTCGGGGCAGGGAGCGGACCGGCTTCCTCCTCGTCACTCGGGGCGACGGTCGGGGCAGGGAGCGGACCGGCTTCCTCCTCGTCACTCGGGGCGACGGTCGGGGCAGGGAGCGGACCGGCTTCCTCTTCGTCACTCGGGGCGACGGTCGGGGCAGGGAGCGGACCGGCTTCCTCTTCGTCACTCGGGGCGACGGTCGTGGCAGGGAGCGGACCGGCTTCCTCTTCGTCACTCGGGGCGACGGTCGGGGCAGGGAGCGGACCGGCTTCCTCCTCGTCACTCGGGGCGACGGTCGGGGCAGGGAGTGGACCGGCTCTTGGGCCGTACCTCGGGTCGTATCTCGGCGTGGGTAGGAGAGCGGACCTCTGGTCGTATCTCGGCGTGGGAAGCAGAGCGGACCTCTGGTCGTATCTCGGCGTGGGAAGCAGAGCGGACCTCTGGTCGTATCTCGGCGTGGGAAGGAGAGCGGACCTCTGGTCGTATCTCGGCGTGGGAAGGAGAGCGGACCTCTGGTCGTATCTCGGCGTGGGAAGGAGAGCGGACCTCTGGTCGTATCTCGGTGTGGGTAGGAGAGCGGACCTCTGGTCGTATCTCGGCGTGGGAAGCAGAGCGGACCTCTGGTCGTATCCCGGCGTGGGAAGCAGAGCGGACCTCGGGTCGTATCTCGGCGTGGGTAGGAGAGCGGACCTCTGGTCGTATCTCGGCGTGGGAAGGAGAGCGGACCTCTGGTCGTATCTCGGCGTGGGTAGGAGAGCGGACCTCTGGTCGTATCTCGGCGTGGGAAGCAGAGCGGACCTCGGGTCGTATCTCGGCGTGGGTAGGAGAGCGGACCTCTGGTCGTATCTCGGCGTGGGAAGGAGAGCGGACCTCTGGTCGTATCTCGGCGTGGGTAGGAGAGCGGACCTCTGGTCGTATCTCGGCGTGGGAAGCAGAGCGGACCTCGGGTCGTATCTCGGCGTGGGAAGCAGAGCGGACCTCGGTTCGTATCTGTTGGATGTTCTATCCATGGTTGGTTGTAGAGTTTTATTTCTCTGTAGAAGGTTATTCATACGTCTGTAGAGGAATGACTCGTTGATATGAGAAGTTACCAGGCATACATACTCTCAATCAGAGTTGAATCAAAGGCGCTTTGATGTGTCATCATAGAACATGTGACACATGGAACACAGTGATGTCATAGCATCCCTGACGGAACACATGCTGGGATTCCATGAGAGGTGGTGTCATGCAGCAAGGACTACAAACCAACATGGCGTCTAGTAAAAGACTACAAATCCCAAAGTAATCAGTCATAACAAAGGTTGATGCTGAACCATTTAAGCTGATGGTTAGTGAGGGAAAGTAAGAGACAAACAATGACTGAGGTGTACAGAGAGAAACAGCGTATTGATGTTGCCAAGGAGACGTAGAGCTACAATTTTGATTTAATGTCTCAAAGATTATGTTGTTAGCCAGTCGTCTTGGTCTAGAGCAGAGGTCGTCAACAGGGGGTGCGCAACCCCTAGGGCAGGGGTCGCCAATAGGCGGACCGCGGTCCGGATCCGGACCCAGACGCTGTCCTATCCGGACCCGGGCGTATAATTGATGGATAATTGAGAATTATACATTTTGGCGGAGCGCTTCTGTTTTAACCTGCGCAGCTTTTCTGGCCTTTACGGCATTCATTCAGCAGTTCAGGAAACACACCGACCAATTACATGCATTGTAAATAATCTCACGTGATGCTACTCAGCCAATCGAATGTTTATTCCAAAATGCATTGTGAGTCGAGTGAGATTACGCAGACAGGCGGGAGACGGAGCGAGAGCAGTGAGAGAGAAGCAGTGAGAGAAGTGAGTAAGTCGGAGAACAAAGTTAACATGGCGTGCTCTAAAAAGAGAAAGGTGGACCTCGAAAACAGCTTTAACAAAGAATGGACGGACTCGTATTTGTTCATTCTTCCTGCTGGCGCTACTAAACCACTCTGTCTCATATGCTCAGATACCGTGGCCATTATTCAAAGCGCCAATGTGAAACGCCACTACGAGACCAAACATACCAACTCCAATCCGAACTTCATTCACTGCCTAACAACGTGCTTACGAATGTTCCCTGAAAGTTGCTTGGATTTTGGGTCAACATAAAAAGCCATTCACTGATGGAGAGGTTGTCGATGAGTGCATGAGTGCAGTAGCTGGAACTTTACTTGAGGGGAAACAAAAAGAAGAGTTATGTGAAAAAAATCAAGCAAATACCTGTCAGCAGCCTCAGCCACAAGGCTCATCTTTCTAAAATCAAGCACTTTCTTTTAAGATAAGTTTTTCAAAAGTTCTTTTTTGTGTATTTTATTTTTAGATGGAGCCATTATTTTACTTGAAATGAGAGAAGAACATTTATTTATGTATTTCTATGTATTATTTATAATCCATCCAGTTAAATTTTTAAAACTGAGAATAATAATTGTTAAAATATAATTGATGTGTACTTTCTTTATTTGATTTGACAGTTGTTGACTACACAGAGACGTTACTACTACTAGACTTCTTGAATATATATATATATATATATATATATATATGTGGCGCGAGTTAGATATTATTGTAATGTTCCGGACCTTTGCCCGAGGAGATTTTCTCAATCTGGACCTTTTGGAATTTTAATTGAAGACCCCTGATCTATATGAATGTAGCTTAAAGACTAAAAGCTACGGGTTGTGTTTGGTCTCGTAGCTCCAGCTATATTTGAGATGTAAGGCTGAGATCGTGGCAGCATGGCTTGAAATAGGCCCAAATCACATTGAGAGCAAGCTACACTGCAGAGAACCCTCCCCTCACTGGTACTGCACCGAAAGAACATTTGAATCAAAAAATTAGAAGCGACTAAACTCAAATTTGTATGAGAATCACCACCCTCAGGGACTACACTGTCAGAGTGCCCTTGAGCAAGACAGAGAAACACCAAGCCCTCTGCTCCGTCACTGCTCAGCAGACTGTGGTTGTATTAGGCTGCATCCTGCCGTGATTTCATTTAACTGTGACTGAGTCTGATCACATTAGTGATAAAGAGGACTCATGCTCAGTCAACTTTCCCCGGAGAAACAAGATAAGATTAAAAAAAAAAAACTTTATTGATCCCTGAGGGAGAGAGGCAGCGAGGAAGAGAGATCCACGAAGAAGAGATCTGAAGATACGGAGAAATAAGACTGAAAAGGATATAAATAAAGCGATAAAACAGAAAATATATTAAAGATCCTCCTGATGTTTAATAATGGCATGATGTAATGTTACACTGACTATGAATACAAACCGAGTGGGTTCATATGAGGAGACAGAGGCTAGAGAGAGAGGAGGAAACAGACCTAAACTCTACACTTTTCTTTTCCCTGCAGGAAAACTGAGTCAGGATTTCACTGGCACTGGTCAGCAGGACACATCATTTAGCCCCGAGGCCACTGGCTTCTGCTTATAGTCCCTCTGCAGCGCCCGGAGAACAGGATTTCATATTGAGCTAAAGATATCTGCAGTATGTTCTGTAAGCCGGAGTACCACCAGGCTCAGTACTTAATAAGGACTCGTAAAGGATGCAGATGAAATGCAGTTGAAAGAGAATAAAAGATGTTTTTCACCGCTTGTCTACGTGTCTCCTAAAAGTCACCGTGACTTTTTTTTTTTAAAGAGTTGATCTTCCCTCTGTAGTTTGACACGGAGAATGTTCAGTTGAAGCTGAGATGTGAGGGATCAGTGCAACGTGGGAAGAGATCTAAAGCAATGGTAGAACAAAGCCGCGTTTCCACTGCATTTGGTACGGATGAGTTGCATCATGGGAGTTGTAGGATCTGGTTTTTGTTCTGCTGCATAAAAGTCTTTCCTTTGCCACATGATGGGATGGATGATGATGATGGAAATAATGAAATGACCATAAAGTATTATTATTACACAAAGAAATTAAATATTTTAAATATTAAATATTACAGTTGTGTGCTATATGGGTTATGCATGAACAAATATATTCAATTTGTTTGCCTAAAAGTAATTGTACGGTAAGTAATACTTGTGTTTTGGGTCAATTGGATGCCAGAGAGGTTTAATTCATCTAACGCTCAGACAAACTCTTATGAGCAAACTGTTGTAAAACTCCAAAAACAAATAGCAAATAGATTCAATTATTATGTATTTAACTGTGTTTTACAGCGGTGGACTCAAACAGGAGTAATGAGTCATTTCCTGAAATCATATAAAAGCAATTCTCAGAAAAAAAGGTCATAAAGCATGAAGGTGATAAAACAATCTTTGTTTGTTTTTGAGCTGATAAAGAGAACCTCTGTAAGTCAACATTTACACCACCTGGATCCATGTGACGGATACATATGGAGCAAAATATGCAAAAGGTCTTTGACAACACGGCCAAGAAGTCGTAAAAGTGACAACTGAGCAAACTCCATCCACAGGTGAAGACTGTGTTATACGCTTGAAAAGCCCCAGCAAGTGCGACTATTTTGTCAAAAAAGACCTAATTAATTCTCCAACTTTGATCACATAGCTCATCACAGCTCCTTCACTTCACTAAATGTCATGTTCATTTAGAAGGAGCGCTGTGACAGCAGAGCCACGGGGCAGAGAAAGGAAGCAGTGACATTTCTACATTCTTCTTGCGGCCTCTGCAGTCGGCCCCCTTGAGAACCTGCAAGTGCTTCTTTTATAATAAGACACTTGAAAGCACACCACGCTGGTGTGATTTGGAGACTAATTTCATGAACCGTGGGTTTACCAGGCCTGCTGCACAACACAAGACAGAACCCACGTCAGCTTTCCTGCTTAAGTCTTCTTCTTGTCTGATTCATAAACATGAACATTTTGTTCTGAAACCTGACTTGTTGAATGAGCCACCAGGAAGTGTCCTGCTAACGTCAGCTCGCAGGCTAGATAGTAAATTAAACAGCTGTAACAGCTGTAAATGTACATGCAAATGTGACTTGGGTCCGGTGAGATGCTGGTGTGGTCCTGACTCTTCAATACCACTAACACCACACTGTGGGCTCATGACATGAAGGTTACAGCACTAGTTTGTTTAAATGTATTGAAGCTGCCACCAGTTAAACAGTTGAGATGAAAAAAGGAGCATGTCTGATATTTCCCCTTAGACCTTTTTTTCCATTCATAATTAAAGAACATGGAATAACCAATAGTAATATTTTTTGTTAAATTTTAAAGTTGAAAAAAAAACTTGCCTCTATAATGACTTATCAACAAAAGTTTTGTATCGTAAGTGTTCTGGTTTCAGTTTGCAGCAGGCGGCAACCTCTGGTTCTGAAGAGTGAAGCCGATGCTGAAGAGCCTTAAAACCCGTTGAGCCTGAACCAGCCCCCCTCGGGGCTGGTGTGGGGGCGGGGGGTGCGAATCGAAAGTTACGAATGTAACTACGGTTCTATGAATCCTGGATGACCGCCAGAGGCAGTGTTTAACACTGGATATCTTCTGTCTCGCGCATGCGCAGGTCGAATATTTATATCAACAAAGTCACCTGTGACCTCGGATGACCCCCCGTCGTCTATAAGTTCCGGTGTCATTCCGAGATCAGTCCTACGGAATCTTCTCGCAAGTTCACGGGATTCCGAGTGACCAAGAACTCTGGCGGTCATCCAGGATTCATAGAACCGTAGTTACATTCGTAACTTTCGTTCTATTTCATCCTTACTGACCGCCAGAGGCAGTGTTTAACACTGGATGACTTATACCAAAAGAGTCACGAGGAATTACAAGTACGTACCTCGTGTAGCTCAGGCAGAGGAAGTTGGCCAAAGAACCCTCCCCAGTGGGTGAGGGGTGGCAACGTTCACTCTGTAGTGTCTGGTGAATGTGCTCGGTGATGCCCATGAGGCCGCAGCACATATATCCTCCACAGGCACACCTCTCAGGGCTGCCCATGACGTGGAGACACTCCTGGTAGAGTGGCACCTCACTCCGGATGGTAGAGCACGGCCGCTCGCTTTGTATGAATAGGCAATAGCCTCCACTATCCAGTGGGACAGGCGCTGTTTTGAAAGGGCACAGCCCTTCTTAGGCCCACCATGACTGATAAAGAGCTGCTCCGACCGCCGTATGCAAGCGGTGGCTGTCACATAAGCTCTGAGGGCCCGCACTGGGCACAGTAGCCTTGACCTCTCCTCTCCCGATGGGGGGTCAAACTGTGCGAGCTGGATGGGCTGGTTGGTATGGGAGCGTGTCAGCACTTTTGGGAGAAACGCTGCATTAGGCCACAGAGTAACACCCGAGCCATCTGAGTTCCACCTCAGACATGATTCACTCACCGACAGGGCATGCAGCTCGCCTACACGTTTAGCTGAAGTGATGGCAAGGAGAAAAGACGTTTTGGTTGCCAGCCATCTCGGCTCTGCCTGTGCCAGGGGTTCAAAAGGAGGCAGGCATAGGGTGTCCAACACCAAATGTAGGTCCCATGTAGGGGCCTTCGGGACGTTCGGGGGACGTAATCGCAGAGCCCCTCTTAGGAAGAGGGACACCAGTTTGTGGCTCCCTACTGTGTTATTGTCAATTTTAGCATGGTGCCATGAAAGAGCAGCCACGTATACCCTCAAGGTAGAGGGAGACCGGCCCTTATCTAGGAGGGACTGCAGAAACTCAAGTACAACAGGCACGGGGCACTGTACCGGGTCCTTGTTCTGAACCGCACACCAGTCAGAAAACAGCCTCCACCTGTTGTCGTACTGCAGACGGGTAGATGGTGCCCTGGCATTAAGGATCGTTTTTCTGACCGTTTCTGTGCAGCCAGTCAGCAGCTGGTCGGGCCCTCCAGGGGCCAGACCCATAGTTGGAGGCGACTGGGATCGGGATGCCAAATCTGACCTCCCAGTTGCGACAGGAGGTCCCTCCTGTCGGGGAGGCGCCAGGGTGTCCTGCAGCAGAGTCTGTGCAGTAGGGAGAACCAAATCCTGGCTGGCCATAAGGGGGCCACTAGCAAAAGTCTGTGGCCCTGTTGTTGAACTCTGAGAAGCGTTTGCAAGATCAGGGGGAACGGTGGAAAGGCATAAAGAAGCCCTGCTGGCCACGTGTGAGCCAGGGCATCCTGACCCAGAGGACTGGTCCTCTCCGTCAGGGAGAACCAGTGGGGACAGTGGGTCGACATCTCCGAGGCAAAGAGATCCACCTCTGCCCTGCCGAAGAGACCCCAAATGTTCTGTACTACCTCTGGATGAAGCCGCCACTCCCCCGGTGGAGGCTTGTGACGGGACAGGAAATCTGCGACCTGGTTCCGTTCTCCTGGTAAGTACATTGCCCGAAGGCTGGTAAAGCGAGGGGCAGCCCAAGTCAGAAGGGCATGGGATACCCGTAGCAACTCTGCAGATCTGGTGCCCCCTTGATGGTTTATGTGAAAAACCGCAGGGGTGTTGTCTGACCGGACAAGCACATGCTTTCCCCTCAAGTATGGCAGAAAATGTTTGAGCGCTAGGTGCACGGCCCGTAGCTCCAGAACATTGATATGCTTTGTGTGGTCTTGAGCAGACCACTGCCCCTGAGCAGTCCTGTTCTGCCACACTGCACCCCATCCTGAGAGGCAGGCATCTGTCGTGACCACCTCCCGGCGGAATGGGACCGAACCCATGGGGACACCGTTTGCCAGGTATGCTCTCTCCCTCCATGGGGATAGAGCGAGTAGGCACTGTTCTGCTACTGCTATTGCCCTGCGTCTGTGCCGCTTGGCATCCAAGTGAAGGCTGTTCAGCCATCTCTGCAGGGGGCGCAGTGACAGCAACCCTAAGGGAACGACAGCTGAGGCAGCTGTCAGTTTGCCCAATAGGCGGAGAAAGAGAATGTAGGGCAACCGCCTGCCCCCTCGGAAGGGAGAGAGGCTGTGGAGGATGTTGTCCACACGCTGGGGTGACGGACAAGCACTCATAGTGACTGTGTCCAGAGCCAGACCAATGAAGGTTATGCTCTGAGAAGGGCTCAGGGAGCTCTTCTCCCTGTTCACCCTGAGGCCCAAACGGGCCACGTGAGAAAGAAGGCGAGCAGTGTCCTGTGCCGCCTGAAGCCGGGATGGCGCACAGATCAGCCAATCGTCCAAGTACGGCAGTATTTTCATGCCCTGTGATTGCAGGGGAGAAAGGGCGGCAGCAACACACCTCGTGAACACCCGTGGGGAGAGGGAGAGTCCGAATGGGAGCACCCTGAACTGGAAGTGACTGCCTCGAAAGGCGAAGCGAAGAAACTGCCTGTGGTGAGGCACAATGGGAACATGGAAATACGCATCCTTCAGGTCGACAGACGTGAACCACTCTCCCCTGGTAACAGCCCGAAGGACGTCTGCTGTGCTCAGCATGTGAAACGGTAACACCTTCAGGAACTTGTTGAGTCCCCTCAGGTCTAGGATTGGGCGCAGTCCGCCGCATTTCTTTTTTACAAGGAAGTATGGTGAATAGAACCCCCCGGGTTGTGACAGGGGGTCCACCCTCTCGATTGCACCCTTGGCCAGGAGCACGGCTAACTCTTGGTTCAGGGCTAGGGATTTTGCCGGATCGGTGATGCTGGTCATTTTGACCCGGCTGGAGGTTGGGGGCCGGCGTCGGAATTGAAGCTTGTACCCCTGGGTTAGGGTGGACACCACCCAGGGGTCCAAAGTATGAGCTGCCCAGTAGCTGATGTGCTGCTGGGAGAAAGAACCGACGGCCGGCCAGGAGACATCATCTCCTGAGCCCCCTGCCTCTTGAGGCTCTGGGGGGGCGACTGGTAGTCCCCAAGTCCGGAGGTTGTCTGGGGGGGACGTAAGTACGGTTGTATGGGTAGCGGGCCGGCCTCTCAGCGGGACGCTGAGGCCTGGGGTGGCTACTGGGGCGAGCTGGGGGCTGAAAACGGCCTCTGGGGGGCGAAGTGGGAGCCCTAGGTCTGCGGGGTGCAGGCATGTCCCTGCGAAGACCAGAGAACTGCTGCCTGGTCTGGCTAGCTTCAACAGTCCGCTGAAGCGCCTGTACAGCAGCTGACCCGAACAGCTCACCAGGTTCAACTGGAATAGTACGGAGGGTCCTCCTACATGCCTCAGATAGGGGTGACTGCGCCAGCCAAACCTGGCGGCGAGTCTGGACCAGGGTGGACATCAGCCGTCCAAGTTCTCTAGACATTAGCGCAAAAGCCTGCAGTGAGGCATCACTGAGGCTGGTGGTGGAAGCGTCGGAAGTAGCCTGCTGCAGAGAGGCTGAGAGGGCAAGCATGAGGTGGGAGAGGGAGTTGCCAATACGACCCATGCGCGCTGCTGTGTCATAAGCCCTGGATAACATGTCATCCGTGACCCGACATTGGGGTCGAGGGCACCTGGCATTGGGCCTCAGGGTCTCCTCAGGGGAAACTATGAGGGACGCAATAGTCGGCTCAACGGGCGGCATACGGGCGAGGCCAAACTTTGCCGCGTCCTGCATGGTCGCCAGGGTTCGTCCGTCCGATGTAAGACGGGACAGAGTCCCGGTGTCTCTCCAGCATGCATGCAGCTCCCTCAGATATTCGTCGGAGGGAGGAACAGCAAAGGTGGTGGGGGCGGAAACGCGCCTGAAGAAGGCACTCGCAGGAGGGGGTTCCGGCTGCTGTGTGTCTAACTGCAGGCGTGCCAGCGCCATGCGCATGACAAATCCCATGGAGCTATCGACTGCCCCTTCCGAAGAGCCCTGAGCTGAGGGACGGGAGCCAGTCCCAGAAGCCTGGGAGGTCCGCCCTTCACTGTACTCAGTAAAGAGATTGGCTGACGCTGCCAGTGAAAGAACGTCCTCTTCTGAGCCAAGCTCAGCCACGGGTGGATCTGGTGCTTCAACACCCCCTGCACTAGGGTGGAGGGTCAGGAGAAGCGACTTCATTTGAGCTAGCTCAGTGGTCAGCAGATCCACTCTAGAAGACAGCCCGCTGGACTTAGCCCTCTTGGGGGGAGCCCCTGCGGCTTCTGCGGCCCTGCGCTTGGTAGGTTGGGCTGGCTTCACCTGCCCTGACAGGGGGAGGTCGACCACACCCATCAGGTGTTCGGCCTCGGTGAGCCTAGCAGCCCTTACTGCTCGAGGCATGATGCCACAGTTCATGCATGGGTTCTCCGAGAGGCCTTCCCTCAGATGCTCGAGGCCAAGGCAAGCGGGGCAGAGGTCATGGCCATCCTCAGGCTGAAGAGGAGCCATACAGGTCCTACAGCCAGGAAAGTCAAACATGGCCGATTCTCTAGGTCAGTCTGAGCGGGACGCTCTGCTGAACGTTGTGAGAACAGGCAGGGAACAGTCAGTGAGAGGGGAGCGAGAACACTCTCTTCACTAGGATAGTTGCTGCAGATATTGGTGTCCCACCAGTTAGCGTGAGCGAGAGCACTCTGCCACTGTGAAAACAGGTCAAAACGGTCCTTACAGTGAGAGGGGAGCGAGGACACTCTCTTCACTAGGATAGTTGCTGCAGATATTGGTGTCCCACCAGTTAGCGTGAGCGAGAGCACTCTGCCACTGTGAAAACAGGTCAAAACGGTCCTTACAGTGAGAGGGGAGCGAGGACACTCTCTTCACTAGGATAGTTTGCTGTAGATATTGGTGTCCCACCAGTTAGCGTGAGCGAGAGCACTCTGCCACTGTGAAAACAGGCCAAAACAGTCCTTACAGTGAGAGGGGAGCGAGGACACTCTCTTCACTAGGATAATTGCTGCAGATGTTGGTGTCCCCTCAGTTAGCCTGAGCGAGGGCACTCTGCTAACTGTGATAGCTGTAATGTTTACAAAAAATACAATGGACACAATCCGAGTATTAGCGTAGTCTAGTTCGCCAGAGCGGGGACGCTCTGTTAACTGATAGCCGTGTAAGGAGTCAACGAGCACAATGTCAACGTCGATCTAGTCTAGCTAGCATCACACCAAGTTAGCTTGAGCGGAAACACTCCGCTAACTGTGAAGGGCGGCCCGACAGCGTAACTCTACGCTCACGTTAGCACGCCACTTGATTACCTAGAGCGGAAGCGCTCTGTAAACCGTGACAAAAACGAACAATGGTTAGACAAACAATGTTAGTCGATCTCACCGATTGCTGTCTTCGCGATTTTGGTGGCCCCTGTCAGATTGAGTCCGGGGCTCGATCCGCACGGCGAAACACGCCGTTCCCTCCTAAGAGGGACAGCTTGTCGCAGCCTTTGGAGGGCGAAGATCCGCAACTCCGACCGTGGTCACAAGGCTACCTGCGACAAACTCTAATATGTCTGATCGTAGACAAAGTATTTTTTTTTTCCGTTTAAGTTTCTACTACCATGGTAGGTAACCTGCGTAGCGAGAAGATGAAAAAGGACTGATCTCGGAATGACACCGGAACTTATAGACGACGGGGGGTCATCCGAGGTCACAGGTGACTTTGTTGATATAAATATTCGACCTGCGCATGCGCGAGACAGAAGATATCCAGTGTTAAACACTGCCTCTGGCGGTCAGTAAGGATGAAATAGAATCCGGTTCAGCTGAACCGCAGAATGCAATTTTCAGTAACAAATATAATATTTCCACAACAATGCAGCATACCATTTGAACGAAGAATCTCCCATGAATCGAAGCATGTGTAACACTTTACACACTCAAAACACAATAAAACACGATCTACGACAACATTCCTAGCCTCGTGCTAAATATCGACACTTTTCGCGTTCATTTTGCGTTCATTTTGGCCGAGACACGTAACAGAAACAGCCTCTCAAAAGTCGTTTTTCAAACATCCATGGTAAAAGCTAGGTATTTAGCAGCAATAGCATGCAATCACGCTTCGAACGTATATCTTCGATTTCCTCTCCGGGACACGCTTCAAACATTACCGGGGGACAGCAGCCCCCAGCATCTATCACTTTGCCAAAAAAATTCTGGGTCGGTACTCACGTTTTTGAAGCAAAATCATCAAACCGTTTCCTAAAAGTCCATTTTGACCGCGGATTCACCTCATTCTGACCCATTTCCGGTCTAATAAAGTTGTGAAATAAATAAAGGGGGGTCAAATAAGCTGGGGGACAACATTCCAGCGAGGCTGGACATTCCAGTCTCGCGACTTTTACGCGCCGGGTCCTCGGCTGAGATCGGCATTTTCCGCCGAAACTAAAGACTTCCTGGTAATTCTGTTAGCGCCATTCGATTGGCTACACCAGACACGTGCGCACAGAGCAAAAAAAAAGGAAATTAACCAAACAGGGGCTCTACAGTGGCGCAATACACACCAGCTGTTGCGTAATTCTCCCGTAGGTCGCCGGCCTGGAGAGGCTTTGGAGACGGTTCCAGCTCTCCAAAATGATTTCTAACTGCTGTATGTGATAGATTGTGCATGTAGAAGGATAAAGGAAGTTAAATATATAGTTATTTAGGTTGTAAAAGTACAATGGAACAGCTTGAGAGGCTGTTTCTCAAATGATGACCTTTCGTGACCTCTCGTACGTTTATGTCTCTAATTATGGCATACTTCACTCAATTCACTCAAATTCTTTTTTCTATTCACTACTGCTGTCGTTTGCTATGATGGTGGGTGGTTCTAGGCTCCACTGAGCCTCATTTAATATCTTTTTATGAATAATAGTGCTTTTTCACCATACGAATTTGACATTTTCAAAGTGGAGCTGTGTTCCATCTTCATCTGCTATTAACCAGTAATATATACATAATATTTACTCTATTCATATGAGCAAACCATTCTTAGTGTTAATAACCCCTTGGAATTATTAAAAAAGACCTTATAGTTAGAGTGTGGGGCCCCTTCGTTCAGAACCGGAATTTGCGGAATTTATGGGTGCAGGTTACCAGGCTCCAGAAGGTTTAACATTCTCTCTAATGTCCACCAGGGGGCGACTCCTCTGGTTGTATAGAAGTCTATGAGAAAATGACTCTACTTCTCTCTTGATTTATTACCTCAGTAAACATTGTAAACATGAGTTTATGGTCTCAATCTCTAGTTTCAAGTCTTCTTCACTACAGCATGATGTTCATTTAGTAAGTTATGGTCCATTTAGAGTCAATATAATTTTGTTATAGATTGCTACTGACTACCCAAAATGAAGATGGGTTTGCATTTTCAACAGGATAAATAGCTAATGGCACCATTAACATTAATTAATTAGACATTAATTCTTCTTTGACTGCCAGTATATTTAAATGGTGATAATATGATTTATTCAAAAGGGTTTGCTTTCAACTTCGCCCCGACTTCTCATTTCCTCCACGATCAATGTTTGCGCCGCTGGACTATCGTCTGATGATGATTTAGCTTTTTGTTCATCTCTATAAAAAAAAAACATCTGTGAATACAAATATACAGGTTTCAGTCGCAGACGTTGCGTCGTCTCTTAACTAAAACTACATTCTCACATCTCAAGTTGCTAATCGGACTGCAAACATTGACCAGTGCACAGAATAGGAAGTCTTGGCGTGGATATCCGTCATCCATTATCTGTTTATCTGAGATGAAATGGATAGATGATGGGCTCTGGGGCTGTAATAACGCTGGGTTTTCCTCTCTGCAGGGAGAAACCAACACTGCACTGGATATGCTTTTGAGTCTTATCAGCTCTCCAGTGCTGGCTTGCGTGGGCTTTAGTGTTGTATAAGGTTTTTACTCCACTGAATGGAGGTTTGGAAACACCTCTGCTCTCTGACATCATTCATTCCTTCCATTCTCCTCGGCCACAAAAGGCATTTAGTGTTGCGTAATCTCTCCCTTCAACAGAAGACGCCCGGGGATATTTTCCTTTCTTACGACTCTTTACAGAAGTAAATCAGAAAAATGGGATTGGTAATGATTTTCAGAATAAATATTGACTAAAAGGAAGGCCTGGAGCAGCAGCTTGTGCATACAGTGCTCTCTGTTATCAGTGGCAGGCTAACGTCTGTGGAGCTCAGTGCAAAGGGCAGACACTGCCGAGGATAAAGGTTTGACTCACTATGATGACTTACAGGATCTTGTTTTCATCAAAGAGGGCGTTGTGGGCTTCCATAGAGGAGCTTTGTCTCACCAGAAATGGAAGAAAGAAATTCCTTCATTGCTATTTGAATATATGTTCCAGGAGCTAGATAACACTGCTTGTATTTCTAGGACTGGTTTTATTTTTCAAATAAAGACTAAAGGTTCAGCTCCCTCCCCCGTGGACCACCTGACAGCCCCTCAGAGGTCAACAGTGGAACACGGTCGATGAAATGACTTGTCAAAGGTCTCTGAAGCTGGACTTCACTTTACTTTACTGAACAAATCCCCTGAGAGTGTCCATTCCATTGTACACCCTGCTGTAAGAAATGGTGGTGTGACTGTGGCCTTAGTCTAAATCAATCAGAACATGTTACATGAAATGAAATACATAGAAAAACCTCTTGCACTCAATGTATCGACCAGGACTCAGTGTCCTTGATCTGTGAATAAAGGTTGATTTGTTTATGGATGAATCAAACTGAGAGGCACATCAGATGAAAAGCATCCACTTAATGACTTTCTGCAACAAAACGTAACTCAAACCATTCTACATATATAGGCCTCGAGCCAATTCTGTCTCTCCATCAGTAATCGACATTCATGCTGCAAAAGCTTGAAACAGGAATAAATAAGAATTACTTAAATTAATAGAAATAAATAGAAATAAAACCACCATGCACGATGCACATTCGGTCCAGCATGATCTCTACTACAAATCTACTACAACCCAGAGTAAAAAAATCAGTTTCCAGTCAGCTAGAAAGCTTTTGGATTTAGTGTAATGTGATGTTATTGTGTGCGATCACATCAAACCGACCGATGTCTGCCTCAGACAGCTGTGGAGGATAAAACCCTGAGAGCCGCCGCGTTCTCTTTCTGAGCACGTCCGGCTCCCTCTTTGAAGCTCACAGAAGGTGTAGGGAGAGACTGACGGATGCTCACACTCCAGTCCACCTGAGAGTGTGTGTGTGTGTGTGTGTGTAGGTGTGTGTGAGTGTCCATGTTTTTGTTCGCAGGTGTTTTTCTCTGCATCACTGAGCATTCATCCTCAAAGATACAGCAAAGAATACTGGCTCCTTCAGTCAGCAGCACATTTCTGTTTTTACATGTGTGTGTTGTGCCTAATGAAGTCATGGAGAATTGTCTGGCTCTTCTCTTGTGGAACACTGGGTAGTTTAACTTTGTCTGGTGAAAGCAAATGTCTTTGTTTCCATTATCACGACGAACCGACTTTCACATTTGTTCCTGACTTTCCTTTGCAAAGAATTCAAACGAGCAAATATATAGAGGACAAGAATTTAGTCAAGTGTTTGGGAGAAACACAGATGGTGCAGTGCAATACTCCTTCAAATCATTACCATATCATGCATCATAAATCAGATATTCAAAAACGCAGATATGAACAAAAGGCCATTATACGGCTGTGACCTCTCCTAATGGGTTATTCCCTTACTTCCATTAATTTGTGACAGCCAGGCCCGTTCCTATAGAGACACAATGCCGTTGAAAAAGTAATATAACACAGAATGGTGCTATAGGACAGATGAGGAGAGGCAGTGACATTTCAGATTTCTTGTTCCATTCCCCCCCCCCCCGAAGGACCCACTAGTGATTTTCAGCCCGATCCAATATTTGACAAGGACCCATGCACGCCAGTCCTGTCTCTATAGATGACAGCTGCCATGGGGGCACGGTGACAATCCACGGCCCATTATTTCAGCTTGAAACGGGCTCCCTGCTGGGACGTACTACTGTGGAACAGGGAAAATCGCCTCAACTGGAACGAAATGTCAAGGACTTCCTTTTAAAACCAACGGGGTCTCGGAGGCCAAGTGGACTTTTGACATGTATGCTTGCATGCTATCAAAAAAAGTCATTTTGGAAGGGTTTTGAGGAAAAAGGCTAAATCTGTTCTGAAATCCATTAGTTAAATACTTCAATGTGTCTAGATGTTGGTCTCTTTCATGGCTTGGTTTAAGAGGGACAGAATACAAAATAATCTCCCCTGTACATTAGCTTGGGCGTGTCTTTCTCATGAAGTGCACTCCTGTCTTTGTTGGAGTGTTTATATCCCATCCACTAGCTTTGTTCCACTCCAACAGCACACGTTAATTAAGCCACCACGGATGAATTTGTTCTATTATTGGATTCTCTCTGCCGGTGAGTATCCCAAATGTGCCCAAGTCCCCTTGCACTTCATGCATTGATGCAGCTCAGCGCGGCGTCTTGGGACTGTACGGGAGAAAACATGCGATGGTAATCCTGAGAAAAAAGACCTTCCCCTTAGGACTGCACTCCCTTCAGCAGAGGCTGACGGACGATGGATCCACTTATTATCGTGCCTGTGCATACCAATGAGCGAGGCACGGGGAATCAATAACTCCTTGGGAGGAGTGTGAGGGCCATACAAATACTCGGACAAGCCAACGAACGAGACAATCGCTCCAGTAAGAGTGCGCAGAGAGGCTCTATGCATACGCACTGCTGTATAAATTATTAGACAGATCCTAAGAAAATTACCACGTTAATTAACTGCAAATAGCCTCCCTTTGTCTTCTGTGTTTTGAATAATAACCTCATTTCAACCTGCTGAATCTCCCCACCGTGAGCTCTGTTGAATGGGTTTTTCCGAACACAATTAGGTTTTAATTGTGAGCCTCAATAGAATGATCAGAGCCTTTTGTGGCTCTGCGTCTCGGAAGATTGTTACGGTATGATACAAGAGATGTGCTTCTCATGAGGATAGAGAAGGTTGTCAGTTTAATTCTTGACTGGTTCGTAAGATTAATTCGTAAGGTGTAGCATTGGCCAACAAAGAACCCATAGAGTTTTGATACACACATTTTATTTCACAGCATTGGTGGAAGTCTACGGTAAATGGACCAAGGACGTTTAAAAAATGTTACGAGTTCTTCCTTGACCGATGCTACACCTTTCCACCAAGTTTCATGGGAGTCGGGCGCGTAGTTTGTAGAGGACCTGCACATTTGGTGTAAAAGCCTGGTCAGGTCCAGCTTCCACCAGACCAGCCTCAAGAGAAGTCTGAAACAATTCGAAGCTACAGCTGTTTTTTGTCCAGATGCGACTTTTTCTTACTTGCCCATAATGCAACTGCCACTGCATTCGATCATGCAAGCTTTTATGTGCCTTCGACAGCTAAGCATTGGCAGACAGGCGTTTTAAATAATGCTTTGGCAGATACCTTTCTCTATAATTCATCATGTTTACATTCCAAACCATTGTCACTACAAAGGCTGCAGATCAATTTAAACTCTTGTTTAAATTCTACGTAAATATCACATGATGTCATATTTCTGAACTCTTTTTGCTACTTTAGCATGAATTGATCTTTCAGCCTTCTTTTTTCAGTTTCAACCAGCTGCTGTTGTTACACAGTTGCTTAACCTTAAAGGCTCAGGATGATGCATGTACACCGTATGTATTATGCAGGTGTTATCATTTTGACCCTCCAAAAAGATCACGCCTTTCATTCCCACTCTAGCTGAAAAGATGCTGGTATGTTGCATGCATGTGCATAAAACCCCCTCGGGTGAATTCCCAAACAACCTGACAAAGAAGGCTCCTCGAGTTGTAGATGTCAGACTTGCATGAATAGAGGGACTGGAACAAGCAGAGATAGACCATTGAAAAGAGAGAGAGCTCTATACCCCGCTCAAAACCATCCACTTGTGTCAGCACTTTGTGGGTGTTTTTTTTTTTTTTGGTAAATACAACGGCCTCGGGAGCCTTTCAGCTGAGGAGAAGCAGACGCATTCACCCGGTAAGTGGATAGCTTCTATTTACATTGTCATGGGTAGAGAGGCGCCCTGCTGCGTATCTCTCCCATCCAGACCGCTCGGAGGCTAACATATATCAATTCACGTGTTTGCTGCCTGGTACACTACACAATCCCATTTCCAGCTCAGTGCTTTATCACCTTGATGACCCGAAAATGTATCGCGCTCCAATGCAAGCTGCCACGGCGTGAACGAAACCCAATTCTTCGTCTCCTGTGTGGCTTTGTGCGCCTCCTCTCCGGCAAAACTGAACACAGTTCTGCAGCTGCAGTGTTGCTCCTTATTCCTGATTGCGTGTCAGGAAGATTGAGAATTTCAATTGGGGTTTCTCAATGAGTCCCCTTTGGCTTTTCAAGTGCGTCCATGGAGAATAATGGACATGCCAATAGTCAGACCCGAGCTGCAAACAACCTACAGGGACAGATCCATCAAGATTCACCACCATCACCTCTCAGACACACACCTCCCACCCACTTCCACTTGTGACTGGAGGGCTGACTGACTGTCGGATAAATCAGCAATTAGCAAGGAGTTGTGAGTAGCTCCTCGGCAGCAAATGAATGGACCTTTGCTCATTTTGTTCGGCCAAAGGGGTACACTGAAGGGCGGAGCTGTTAAAGAGACATAATGAAACCAAACAAAGCAATGAGGCTTTGTCAGCCGGTGACGGGAAATGTTGGGATCGGAGCGGTTTATGAGAATGCACATTTTAACCTTCTTGCTCCGTGCAAGTTCACATACGTGCTTTAAATAGGATGAGTGGTTGTGTTCGCCTTCAGTTCCAACAAATCAGATTACAATTTCCAGCTCAGGCTCTTACATTTTTAATTGCATTCAAACGTCCTTTTATAAAGTGTTTCTTTGTCTTTTGATGTTTTATGTAAAGTGCTTTGAATTGCATTGTTGCTGAAATGTGCTGTATAAATAAACCTGCATTTCCTTCAAGTACCATACAGCAGATCTGATATCTTGAAGTTCCTATAAACACGTTGCATATATTATCATTTTTCTACTGAATTTTACATTTAATCCCGAGTTAAACCTTCAATATAAAACTGTCATCTGCATCTCGGTGTTTGGTAATGTGCAGGGCTGAGCTGAAAAGCAGCATGTGTTCAAATCTCATGAAAACCTGTGCGTTCTACTCCAACAACACACCTGTAATCCCCTCTTTAGCTGCCAAGACATCGCAAAGATTTACTACCGGTATATTGTGTGTAATTTATTCGTATCTGTTTTATCCAGATTAAAAAGTAATGTGACGGAATCTCAGCTGCGACATACAGCAGGCGTTCTTAGTTCAGCTGAGCTCAGAGAGAAAGTAGTTCCTTTTTTAATATGACAAATCCAGGACGGAGCATCATGTTAGAAAGTAGGGCAGCTGCCTGGTGTCACCATTAAAATTGTAATCTGTCATAGGATTCAATCCAGATCACAGGCAGCGGTCTCCATTACTGTCTTGACAGATCCAGAGCCCTGCACGGATCCCCCCCCCCCCCCCCCCCCCCATCATCCTCTCCTCTGCCGTGCTGACACCAGATCGATTCATTCATCTCTTAAACCAGTTGCCCGTGGCTCTGCGCCGTGCTTTGTTATTATTGTCAGAGCGGTGAGTGTTCAGTGGTCATTTCAGTTTAGCATTTTAAATGGTTTCCATGAGAACACAAGAGATTGGGATTGTGAGGATCGTGCCAGAAATGCAGAATTGTCTGATTTGTTTTGTAAAAGAAGCCGATTCAGAAGCATTGAACCGCTAATACATGCTTGTATTTTTGCAGAAGGGTTTTAGTTCATGAATATCATGATTTTGTCATTTTGTCTAAACAAATGACACACTTTTAAAATACTTTCTCTTTTGCTTTTTTTCCTCAAAAACACTGATGGAATCGTAGCTGAGAAGTGTTTTGATGCCAGACAGTAATTCATTGCACCGCCCACTGAGCAGGTGGAACGTATATGTGTGTTTATTCTCACCAAAAAAATGTAAGTTTCCTTTTTCTGACAGACCAAAGAGAAGAAGACATGCCTTTGTGGTGGTAATGTGTTCTAATTATGAAGGAAGAGGGCGACTGTATTGCACAGCGAGAACGGCACCTCACGTAATTTAAGACTTGTCTTTGTTTTTCTCAGAAAGGATGAAGTGATTCCATTACAGCCTTTTGTGTCGCTGTCATTCTTCCAGCGTGGCGGCGTCTCCCTCATTGGGAAGCATTCCCCAAACAGCCTCTGCTTTGTCATGCCAGGAGATGGCAAAAATTATATTGACGTCTTTGTCCTGCTCTTATGTTAATATATTCAGAATGACTGCGGTGGTATGGTATTGTGTGTGAAAACACCGCTCCTCCCCTCCCCGTCCTCCTCGATGCTTTCCAATATATTTGTCCATCTGCGAAGGCAAATGAAACCAAAGGAGGTCTGGTGTGTTCTTGGTGCCAGATTCATTTCCAATGTGGATAGGGCTCACCGTGGGATTATGTCATGATTGCCCAAAACAATCCAAACCCAGGCTGTGGGGCTGCAGACTGAAGTGGCGCTGCACTGAGCATCACATCATCATCATCATCATAACCTTGAAAGACCTTCACTGGCAGAGAGAAGAGAGTGAAGAGGGCCTCTGAGTCGTAGCTGGGCAGATAGCGCCCCCTGTTGATCCTCCTGGAAACCAACCAGGAATCCAAGCAGACGGGGATCATTGTGCACACTAATGCGGAGAAGAGGCTCATAACAATCACAGCGTAGGTCTTTTTATTCACAGAGTCCCAGAGGACACAAATCTATCTATGCTTTGATTTACACAGGAGGTTGGAGGAAACCAGTGAAACCACCAATCAACAAACTAGTCATTCTAATTTATTCTCTTGTTCAATTAATTTCTAGCAGTAATCCTGCTGGTGTCCATTCGGGGCTCTTCAAAGACCCCTGTTGGTCCCTGGACTCCATTTCCAGATTAACTGATCCCAGGTGTAATATTTAATCTACTCTATGATTATTACCATGAAGGCTTAATATTTTAGGGGGCATGGATGGAGTTTAATTAAATTGAATATAACTGACCTCCAGTCAAACAAATGTACACATAACGTGCATATGTAGGCGCATTATATAAATCATAACGATAATATTATTATTGAATATACATTTAATACAATTTGGTCTACACAGTAGACCACACAACAAATCTGTGCAATATAACAATTATTCTGTCTGTATATATAATATTTTAGTTGTTGTGGATTGTTTTACTTTTTTACTTATTTAATAGTATTTACTGTTTTATTACTTATTTTCTTATTTATTGCTTTGATCTTGTTTTTTTTATTATGTCTCTTGTTTGCACTATCCACTATGCTGCTGTAATCCTGTAAATGTCCCCACTGCGGGACTAATAAAGGATGATTTGATTTGATTTGATTTGATTTGATTTGATTTGATTTCATTTTATTTTATTTTATTCGTATTTTATTTTATTCGTATTTTATTCGTATTTTATTTTATTCGTATTTTATTTTATTTTATTCGTATTTTATTTTATTCTTATTTTATTGTTTTTTATTTATTTTATTTTATTCGTATTTTATTTTATTTTATTCGTATTCTACCACCTCCACACGATGAGTGTTTTATTTTGAAGGTCCCTGGCTCCTTCCAGTACTTCCGTGTTTGCGTCTGTCTTGCGTGCCTCGTCTTTGCTGCTCCTGCAGACTCAGTAAAGAGTGTCTTGTAGCTGCTGTTTTGGGATAAATAATCATGTCTCTGGAGGTGGAATCCGCAGAGTAAGTAGTCCAGTTAGTTACTCATAAAGCCAAGTTATTCATATAGTAGTTATAGTGCCAATAACTCTGCATTTTAATATATGTTTAGCTATTGAGGCCTGCGGTTAGCGCCCTGAGCTAACAAGCTAACTTAAGCTAACAAGCTAACTTAAGCTAACGAGCTAACTTACAGTCTCCCCCATAAATACAGTTTGCTCTATATTAACATTACTTAAAATGATGCACCAGCATCCAACAAAGGCGCCTCAATCATTGCATACAAAATGCTTAAACTTAGCTATCTTACATTAAACGTGTATCCATATGTCTGTCATCGTTTGTGTTTCCCACAGCGTGATCCGTCTGATCATGCAGTACTTGAAGGAGAACAACCTGCAGCGGACTCTGGTCACCCTGCAGGAGGAGACCACCGTGTCTCTGAACACCGTGGACAGCATAGAGAGCTTTGTGGCCGACATAAACAGCGGCCACTGGGACACCGTCCTGCAGGCCATCCAGTCCCTCAAGCTGCCGGACAAGACCCTGATAGACCTCTATGAACAGGTGAGGGTTGGAGGAATGGTGGTCTACAGATAAACTCATTGTCAACTTTACATTTTATATCCTTCTACAGTCCCAGTGCATCTATAGTGACATGTTATTGCCTTCTTTTATTTAGTTTTCTTCCACTTTATGAACTTAAATCACCAGGTGTTTGATTGCCTAATATTGTTTTGTTGTTGTTGTTCTCCTCTCAACTCCTCCTTGGTCTGTAGTGTTGTTGGTTTAAGCATGACTGTGGTCCCTTTTCATCTCTGAAGTCGTGGTCCTCTAAATCTGAACGTGTGTGTTGTTTCCCGCCCAGGTGGTGTTGGAGCTGATCGAGTTGAGAGAGTTGGGTGCAGCCCGTTCCCTCCTCAGGCAGACCGACCCCATGATCATGCTGAAGCAGACCCAGCCGGAGAGATACATCAACCTGGAGAACCTGCTGGCTCGCTCCTACTTCGATCCCAGAGAGGTGAGTCCGAACCAGACGTCTTTGTCCAGGATCAGTTAGAACCCGACGTTTCAGCTGGTTCTTCATCAGGGACGAATGTATTAAACCTACGTTTGTTATTCAGATCCACAGAGCATTATTAAGGAGAGACTCTACTACATAAATGAGTATTTTTAGTTTTTTAATATTTGTGTTTGTTGATGTCCAGGCGTACCCAGACGGCAGCAGTAAGGAGAAGCGCCGGGCGGCCATCGCCCAGGCGCTGGCCGGTGAGGTCAGCGTGGTGCCGCCCTCTCGTCTCATGGCTCTGCTGGGACAGGTACGTGATCCAGAAACCTGCAGCTGTGATGAGTGTCAATCCTCAATACGAGACTCACCATAAAATAACTAATTTGTGACATATTGGCCACATATTTGCATAGTCCCCCCTCTTTATTCGCGTTCCCCATACTTGCTAGTTATGCTAACATTCAAATCAAGTGCTGATGATGATTTTGTCTACATTCTCCTCCTTCAGTCTCTGAAGTGGCAGCAGCATCAGGGCCTCCTGCCTCCTGGTATGACTATCGATTTGTTCAGAGGCAAAGCTGCCGTCAAAGATGTGGAGGAGGAGCGCTTCCCCACTCAGCTCAGCAGACACATCAAGGTACCCACACAGCCAAGCATTTGGTTTTGATTTTGCACTTCCGGGAGTTATGATACATTTCATGACTTTCTCTGACGTGACCCGTTTTCTCTTCCCTGCTCAGTTTGGACAGAAGTCTCACGTGGAGTGTTCCCGGTTCTCCCCCGATGGTCAGTACCTAGTCACCGGCTCTGTGGACGGCTTCATCGAGGTCTGGAACTTCACCACCGGCAAAATCAGAAAGGTAGCTTCTGCAAAACGACGACACACGAACCAGATGTGCTGTTTAATATGACACCACGTTTACTGTCATCATTCCTTAATGACTTGTGCGGAGTTGTAATTGTTGCGTGCATTGTGCCCTACAGGATCTGAAGTACCAGGCTCAGGATAACTTCATGATGATGGACGATGCGGTGTTGTGTATGGGCTTCAGTCGAGACACGGAGATGTTGGCCACGGGAGCTCAGGATGGAAAGATCAAGGTAGACGAGAAACGATGCTTCCATTTCTCTCATTGCTTCTACGTCCTTTTGTTGCTTCACAGCTAAAGTTAAGGCGAGTTTGATGAGCAGCTTCTTCCTTTAGCACACGGGGGTTATCGTTGCTGTCTCTTGTACACAAATCAGACTAGCAGCTGGTTTATGGTTGGTACAAAAAATCATGAAAACATCCTTTACGATGAGATGTGAAAGGCTGTAAAGTCGGAGATAAATGCAACTTTCAAACCTTCAAAATAAAACCCTGATTGTTTTCCTCCAATAGTATGAAATCCACTTATTTGCAATTTGTGTGTGTGTAGGTGTGGAAGATCCAGAGCGGTCAGTGTCTGAGGAGGTTTGAGCGCGCTCACAGTAAAGGAGTAACGTGCGTCAGTTTCTGTAAAGACAGCAGTCAGCTCCTCAGCGCCTCCTTCGACCAGATCATCAGGTAAACACACCTGTCACCTGTTTACGCTCCTCTTCACTCAACATCTTTCTTAGGATAACTTTGTGAAACATGCTTTTAAATTCTTGTGTTTTTTTTGCACAAGAATCCACGGACTGAAGTCGGGTAAAACTCTGAAGGACTTCCGCGGCCACACCTCCTTTGTGAACGAGGCCACGTTCACTCCAGACGGACACCACATCATCAGCGCCTCATCGGACGGGACGGTCAAGGTGAGAGAAGACGTCTCTAGAGATTTCTAAGAACTGTAATTGACAGCAAACAATATTTGTGTAACTTTTTTTTCATGGAAAATCCTGTGTGCGTGTCTGACTCGGTGTCTGACCCCGCTGTGTTTGTCGAAACCTTCTCCAGATGTGGAACATGAAGACCAGCGAGTGCACCAACACCTTCAAGCCTCTGGGCACGTCGGCCGGCACCGACATCACGGTCAACAACGTCATCCAGCTGCCCAAGAACCCGGAGCACTTTGTGGTGTGCAACCGCTCCAACACCGTGGTCATCATGAACATGCAGGGACAGGTGAGTCCACCACCTGGAGCAGGAAGTCAGAGCCCAGGGTTGTCACGTGTTATCTCTTAAATACTGAGCAATAAACCTGGAATAGTGTTTCTTCTAACCCTGCCTACCTGCTCTGTGCGTTTGGATGCTCTTGTGTAGATCGTGAGGAGTTTCAGCTCCGGTAAGAGGGAAGGCGGTGACTTTGTGTGCTGCACCCTGTCTCCCCGCGGCGAGTGGATCTACTGCGTGGGTGAAGACTTTGTGCTCTACTGCTTCAGCACCGTCACCGGCAAGCTGGAGAGAACGCTGACGGTACGTTCACTGATCCCAGATCAAAGCCGCAGCCAAAAATATCTCAGCGCATCCCCTCCTCTGCTTCTGCTTAACGGTCTGACTGTAACGTTTTGATTCAAGTCTTGAAGCTCTTTTGTATTAAAGTTACTGTGAGGAACTTTCAACTGGTTATGAAACAGCGTCACTGGAACACTGACGCCTCTATATGACCTACGTCAGTAAACGAGACCGTCGGCAAGAAGATCGGCTGTTTCTAGATAGTTATTCTGAATGAGGTGATACCGCGTTCGATTCCGGGGAAATCGGACCAAGTCGTGCACGTTCACCAAAGACTCCTTCAGCTCAGACTCCAGCAGAGACCGGTCCACCGTGGACAGACCCAGATCCTCCAGCATAGACTGGTCCACCGTGGACAGACCTAGATCTGGCTTCTCTGCAGCCTTGGACCTGCAGTCGGAGCTCCAGAGGGAGGAGGAGAGCTCATCTCCCGGCAGCAGCAGCGTCTCCTCCTCCAGGAGCAGAGCTTCTCCTCTCTGGGAGCCGACACCACGCTCCGCTGGAGGGAAGGGAGGCACGGGAGAACCAGAACCAGGACTGAGAGGGGCAGACTGTCAGACCCTGCTGCAGTAGAATGAGAGGTCTTCTAAAGGGACTCTGGTGCTCAGAGACACATTTCCCACAAGGACGGCCAAAATCCGCACAAACTGAAAGTTCCTCGTCGTAGCTTTAAATGACTTTAGAAACGAGCATAACAAATCTATTCACTAATTTCAAACGCTCTGTTCTTCCTTCCTCCAGATCCACGAGAAGGATGTGATCGGAATCGCCCACCACCCCCACCAGAACCTGATCAGCACCTACAGTGAGGACGGCCTGCTGAAGCTCTGGAAGCCTTAAAGGTGTTTCAGCCCAAACTGAGACTGGACGTTCTCGCTCTGGACGCTTCTCTGCCCGTTCTGTTCTCTTTACAACAACACTGGGGGGGGGGGGGGGGTCGTTCTCTCTCAGGTCACTGTGAACTTGTATCCATGTTGACGGTCTCAGCAGCTCACCTTAGTACAGGTGAATCCTTTTTTTCTACGATTGAAGCCGTGCAGCTGAATACAACCAATGACAGTTTGCGGTGTTGGAGCGTCGGCGCAGTAGAACCGTAGTTACCTGAGACAGCTTGTCCAACACAGAAATGACTCATTGTTATATTTAAAGCAACGTCATTTCCTTTTATGCCATTGATGAATTTGTAAGCGTAGGTGTCGAGTTATTTCCATTTTAGAAAGAAACTCTTCAAAATGTGACGCAGACGTGTGATTATTACAAATATTACTCTGAAGCTGTTATTACACATTATTAACATTTCATTCATTCCTCTGTGATGTTGTTTCAGGTTAAATAACTTACGGTTCTGCTGCTCAGAGGCAGGAACAGAGTTGTGAGTGTAGATACTAGTTACTCAGTTTTGTTTTGAAAATTCCACTTTTTTGTAAATATATTTTCTATTTGCATTTTAGTTTTTCCTCCAAGAACACCTGGTTAAATAGTCTGTTGTTTGTGTCTTCTTTCTTCCCTCTTTTTACATTTCAACACAAACATGTTATGGCATCACTCCAAATTCTTTTATATATATTTTGTATCCTGAAATTATTTAGTTCTCAACACGGAGAACCAAATAATACGTTAAAATTAATAAAGTCATTGTGATACGTTTGGAATTAGACTTAATATTTCAATATTCTACGACACGCCTGATGTACAAATGTCCCATAAATATATCTCGTCTGTGCCATTAAAGCTGTTTAACCAGAACAATGAAGAGAAATCACCTTTTTGAGAAAATGTAAAAAATAGTTTTTAGAAGGTTTCAATAAACGAAGACACCAGATGTCACTGTGCAGTCTTTACTAAACTTTGTTGTTTGGGGACTTCAGACTTAAAAAACTAAATTAATTTCCATCCATGCGTGCTGCTGTGATGGGAAGAGGGAGAGCTTGATCCCTGAATAAACTGGTCTGATGGTTGTTGGTGCAGCAGCTCTGTGCAGAGGAGTGAAGAGTCAGTCAGCAAGACGCACGGCAGGATGTTGACTGCGCCTTCAAAATAAAAGCTTTTTTTTTTTCACTTACCGAGCATGTTGAAGAGTTTGAAAGTCTTTGCTGCTGACTTTGCATCTCTGCTGCATCTCGTGTCAGCTTTTTCAAACATGCTCCTCAAAAGAAGACTGAACTGATAATAAAAAGCAATGCAAAAGAAAGGTAACCTATAATCTTATTAATGTTTTGCCCCTTTTATAATAGCAAAGTAGAGGAAAAAGCCTTTTTGGGGGTTGGTGAATGCTCCACCCAGCTGACATTGCAAGCCTTTTTTTTGATTACCTGCAACCAACACTCATTGTCATTGATTAATCTGATTATTGTCTTGAACAATAGTTTTGTCAATGAAATATTAGTAAATTGTGATAAATGTCTGTCCACAGCTGAAGGTGGTATCTTCAAGTTCCTGAATTAATCCAACCGTCTGTCAATAACATCAATATGTTAAGTGTTGAATCATATCTGATGAACAAAAGCAGCAAATTGAGATGCTCGAATCAGATGATTTGAGGCAATTTTGCTTCAAAACTGACTTACAAGGTTAATACATAATTAAAATAGTTGCAAATGTTTCAACATAAGCACACTCTTTCTCTCACTTCTATTTATTGCCCTTAAAACATACTGTTTATATCGACACAGCTTTTACTTTTTCAATGTGTGACAGGAAGTCGTGCACTGCGGCTGACTCGATGGTTCTGCAGAGCGGCGGGTCAGGAGGTTGAATGAGTGTTTAGTGTCAGAGGGGTTCCTGCAGGGAAGAGGTACTATGGCAGTCGCTCTGCACCTCAGTCTGCTCTTATTTCTGCATTGTGGGTCGTTTATCCTCGTTCTCTCAGTGAGCTCCACTGTGGACTCACATACAACTCAGAGCCCTTTTCCTGCAGGCAGAACCAACGCCACTGAGCTCCCCACCACAGGGTTCACAGCTAGTTACAGCAAGTCAACAGCTACACCTCCCAAAACCACCACAAGTACTAAACATGTGACTGGAGACACTGGTAAGACGGCAGCGTCCAGAAAAGACACACGAGAAGAAGAAGAAGGTCCTTTGGAATTGGGTGAGTGGATAATATTTAATATCTTATTTGTGGAAATGTTCAGTGTGACCATTCAATAATGCTCTAAAACATTCTTGCAATATTAGTTTTTTTACTTTACCGTCTGTGTTTTACAAGCGGACTAATTGTTCACTGGCTTTACATGTGTCACTACGTTTCCCATAAACAAACAGCCATGCAGGTAAAGCCTACAGTAATGTGTTACTATGCAAACAAACACAAACTCCCCTGAGAACAAAGTAACCAGAACGTTGAGGAGTGAACGTGTTGTTTAGTTTGCATCTTTAGAACATGGATCTACAAACTCGGGTCCCTCAGGCCAGACCCCCATGTGTCAACGTTTCCAAAGGTCAATGACTTCATTGGTGAAGTTGCAGCTCACGGTGACCCTTCAGGATTAAAATGACAACCAGTAAAATGATCTTTCCTGGTTTCCAGAAGCCTCTGAGATGTTCAGACTGCTGTCTCTGCATATCTGCGGTCAGAGACTCGGTGTCCGAGGGGTTGGGGGAGGATGTTCCACATTCTACCCTGAACGCTGTGAGACATTTTAGCTGTGTGTGTTTTCTGCTGATGAAAACCAGATGGGCTGTGTGATGCCTCAAACCCCCCCCCCCCCCCCCCCCCCCAAAAAAATAACAAGACCCCTCACACTCCGCAAAACCAATCGTGTGGTGCTTCAACTGACTGACGCTGTGAGCTGCAGCCAAATGGCTGTAATGTAAATAGACAAACAGCCAAAAAGTCATTCAGGCATTTACATTAATCCAGTCTGAGATTTGAAAGCCTGGTTTGTGCTGCTTGATGTAGTCCTCCATCGTAAATGTAGCTATAATCCTTCCAATCAATGTTAAAATACCCTTTTTGCACTTTCTTGCTGAGCTTTAGACCAGAAGATTGATGCCTCTCTTGTGTATTTCAGTTGAATTTGAAGCCACAGCCAGCAGCTGGTTAGCTTAGCTTAGCATCAAGACTGGAAACTGGGAAACAATTAGCCTGGCTGTGTCCAACGCTCAAAACTCCACCTAGCAGCTCACTTACTAACATAAGCTGTTTATTTTAACCTTTGAGCAGAGCCAGGCTAGCTGTTTCCCTTATGCTAAGCTACGCTAACCAGCTTCTGGTGGCTGCTTCAAATGTAACAGAGAAACATGAGAGTGGTATCAATCTTCTCATCTAACTCTCTGCAAGAAAGTGAATGAGCGTGTTTCCCAAAATAGTTTTTCCTTCAAAGGGAAGTTTCATTCAAAATGGTTCTTCCTGGTGTTCTGTGTAAGTCATGTTCTTCACGCTGTTTCTTACTCTGCATTAAAATGGTTTGCATGTTTGTAGAAAGGAGGTCCACCAGGAGCGTTAAGGTAGCAAAGAAGCCCAAAACGATCCAGAGGAAACCCAAACTCATCCCCAAGAAGCCGAAGGTTGTTAAGAAAGCCAAACCTCAGGTCAAACACGGCGTGAGCCAATCAGTGGCCTCGGAGACAGTCCCACGTATGTATGGGGGGGGTTAGCCCCGATGTGTACAGTATGTCAGTCAGACAAGGGTCACATGTTGGTGGCAAATAGTTTGAAGTGTTTTCACATGTGGGGTTTGCTCTGTCAGGACTCAAGTGGTCTCAGGTGGGTTTTTTTGTTTTGATCCAATAAAACTTTCTGCACCAACTTGTAAAAGTTTAATGATGAACATGAAGCTCCCTGAACACTGAACTGTCGGTTGAGGCAAACCCACCCAGGAAAGCATCAAACAAACATCAAACTATTAGCTGGTTTTAACACAAAGTTCAGACCCAGATCTGATTCATGTTGGTCCCATGCTGAGTCAGCACATACTGTACATCTAAATAAAAAGCACTAATGTCTGAAAACACATCTCTGATGAGCTGTTGACGAAAAGACTGGGAGCAGCGGAAAGTGAACGTGAAACACTGAAAACGTTTAAATGTAGCTCTAGAACAGAGATTTCATAGATCCTTTGAGGTGTACTGTGTGCATTACATCTCAATATTAACCTTTTTACTGCTGACAATCCCACACAATTAAAAACAGCTGCCAGTCTCCTTGACGCACAAATAGAAAGCTGCCGGCAATGAAGACGTCCCGTATCTTCATTCACTGCAGACATTGTCTCCTGTCCTCCTCCTGTCTTTGATGTTCTATTTGTCCACCTCTCTCTTAATATGACTTTCTCTCACAAACTTTAGCTACTGTGCTTCAAGAAAAGTCATGATAACCATAACCCTAAAACCAAGTTCTGACGTCGGAGTATGCTGTAATACACACACACACACACACACACACATAATGGTGTGGAGGTGTACTAGTGTAGTTAGAGTTTCCTTTGAGTCTGTGCAGTCTGTTTGGCTTGCATGTCTCTGTTTCCAAAGAGCTGCAGTTGTTCTACCAGCTGTTTGGTGTAATATGTCTGTGTGTGTGTGTGTGTGTGTGTGTGTGTGTGTGTGTGTGTGTGTACCAAGTCTTGTATATACTTTTGTTTTGATGAAAGTCAGACAGCAAAATTGGAAATGTAGATGTGATTGGTGGTTATCATGTGTTTGACTCGCATGCATTTTGCACAACTAAAGCTTAGACATTACCAGACGGCCTTCTTTGAATCAGGATTCGGGATCATTAAACCGGAAGGTCGCGTCAAAAGAATCCAGGGAGGAGAGACTCAGGGTGGGGAACGTTTGCTCCATCTTCCCCTTGTGGTTCCCTCAAAGAGACGAAAGAAGGCAACAAGGAAGTGAAGAAGGAGGTTTAGGGATGTTAGAACTGAGACACACAAAACATTTGTCTCTGGTTGCATTCCAGGACCACCGTGTGCTTCAAGGTTTAGCCCCCAAACCAACAAACAATCTTCATTTATCTACCCACACAATCAGCTGCTGGTGGAATGCTTTACAATACATGCTTTTGTCCGTTTGCCTCTCTGGCTCAGCTTCAGTAGCAAAGACGCGTCTTTTAAGAGTCACAGAGATCCAGCTGGACTACAAGGCAAACCGGGGGGGGGGGGGGTCTTTATAGGAAACGCCACCTACACTTAGCATTCATTTATTCTGCTTCTATACCGTGGACTGAGACCTTTTAGCAGTAAAGCTTCCTGGCAGGAAGAGCTGAACCCTCCAGACAATGAGAGTCTGTCTGAGGCTTTAATACGGCAGCAGAGGACGCTGGACGGGTTCAAAGAGAGGAGAGATGCTTTCTCTGCTTCATGAAGTCATTCACGAGATGTCTCCTTTGATTTAGGACTGCTGCTTTAACAATAAACTCGCTATTGTTCAATACAGACAATCTGTTGCTGTGATCAGGGACCAAACACTCCACCAACAGTGATTCAAAACTGATCCAACGTGAGTTTATTTAACACGGTTCACTCTGCCATTAAAGAGGAACAGGAACTGGATGTCTGAGGTTGTATTCTCTCTCAAAGTGAAATATGAATACAACCTTTTGACCTTTTCTTGTCTGTGCAAAACCTAAACTGTAGAACTTAACCTCTGGAACAATGGCTTCTTCTTACTTTACTGCTCTGCCTTCTACTGTCATCTTATAATAATATTCTACTGTCATCTTATAATAATATTCTATAAGGTGATTAAATCCTTGTTGACTGTCAGAATGTCCTCCTCTGGGTCTGGAGTCGCTGAAGATCAAAAACAACCAGCTGAGAGCGTCTTCCTACAAACGCAGAGGCCTCGGCCCGCACCGCGGCCGGCTCAACATCCAGGTACCAACACTCACGGACAGCAAACCTGCATCTGTGACATGCTGCCTGCAGAGCACACATATCACCGTGTGTGTGTGTGTGTGTGTGTGTGTGTGTGTGTGTGTGTGTGTGTGTGCGTGTGTGTGTGTTGCAGTCGGGGATAGAGGACGGAGACATCTACGACGGAGGCTGGTGTGCTCAGCACAGGGACATGAAGCAGTGGCTGGAGGTGGACGCTCGGCGGCTGACTCGCTTCACCGGTGTCATCCTGCAGGGCCGCGCCTCCATCTGGAGGTCAGTACTGACGGTCAGAGTGGATGCTGGGAAATGTAGTTTTGTAGAGAGGTTCCCTTTCAAAGCAGGTGATCATTCTGTACTCAAGCACTGACCTCTGTCCTTGTCTTCTCTTCCTGCTGAAAGACGTTTTCTCTAATGGTGCATCACATCTTGCACAGTTTTGCGGTGCGTCCCGTGGAATGAAATGAACTGCGTGTGTCTTGTTCACACACAGTTGGAACGTGGTGCATTCCTACAAGGTGCAGTTCAGTAACGACTCTCTGGTCTGGAGGCCGTCCATGAACGGGACCGAAGAGGCTGTGAGTGAACGCTTTGTTCTTCTGAACTCTTATCTCTTATCTCCTCCTTTGGACATCTTTTCCTGCCTTCTGTCTCTCAAGGCTTTTGTTATATAAAGGTGGAAACAACTTGAGGGTGAATTACACTGTACGGACTTTCACTTTCTAGTTTCTTATTAAAAAAGATTACAACTTTTGCACAAGCACTTATAAGTGTGAACGTGTGAAGATGAAGTATTTTATAGTAAAGTAATGTACTTAAAGCCAGTGAACATGTTCTCTCTCTGCACTGAGAGACTAATATAACTGTGAGTCATCATAATATGATGAATCAGTTCATACACAAGTGCTGTCAACTTAACAATGAGAAGGTTTGCAGTTCATTCATTTAAGGCATGTTAAACACATTTTATTTTATGGGTATACTTTTATTTCTGCAGAAACATATTCCAGAAAAAAGAAACGGTTTCACGTTACAAACGTAAAAGTTTAAGTTTTTCACGTTATAACGTTTTTCAGGTTGCACACTCGCTGCGGTTCGAACCCGGGTCACCGTCATGGTTACAATCGCGATCAATGTGATCGTTTAAAAAACAAACGGAGATAACGGCGATGAGGCTTTCTGTTTGAAACGGGACAACTATTTAACGTTAGTTCAGTTCGTCGGTTGACTTCTCCACCGTGTCCTCTCGCTGCCTTTGTGTCCGGTGAGTGTTTATTCAATATACGATGGAGAGCAGCGGCGAAACGCAGACGACCTTGACTCGGAGCGCCGGTACCGACTCACCGGGATCCCGTAACGAGGAGCGAGCGACGGCGTTGCAAGTTGTGAGAAAGTGGATGCTGAGCGAGAGGAAAGAGGAGGAGGAGGAGGTGCAGGAGGAGGTGCAGGAAGGAGATCTCTGCTACAACATCCTGACCTCCTTCATCAACAGCCTGGACGACCGACAGTGGGAGAGCATACGGGAGAGGATGAGAGACCCGGTGAGCTCACACAACTAAGACAGTTGCATTGGGTACAGACATGCATGGTGCAACAGCCAAACTGATGAAAAGTAACGTTAAACTCAGGCTGCTGTCAATTGAAGGGCTTTAATTTGCCTCAATTTGCTTAATTAAGACTCTAGTTTCTAAAATATATCAGACTTTGATATGCTAAAACCCCTTCACTTTGTTTTGTTAGGATCTAATTCAACGGTTTTAATACTTAGATAATTCACCTTCATTTAATATGAAAAGTTTGTCCTCAAAGATTTCAACTTTACAGCTTCTGTCTGACCCAGACTTCTGTTTTCTGTTAAAGTTGGAAGACAGTTAAATGTGTCCACAACAGTCGATATTAAACGGTGCTTTCCCCTTCCAGCTGTCTCAGGCGCACCTGGCCCAGGTGTCTAGGAGGATCGTCAGGGTGGTGTCCGAGCTGGTGGACCAGGTGCTGGTCCCGGCCCTGATGGTCCATCTGCAGGCCCGAGACTGTCCAGAGGCTTCACCCAGCAAATCCTGCCAAGAGGAGGAGACTCAGAGCAAAGACAGCAGGTAGGAAGATCCACCTTTCTGTTTTAAATACTGCAGACCTCCAACTCCTCAATTCTCCTACAGTGTGTCTATTCATACTGAACAACATATTGGTGCTGACGAGATGCATGCATTACATTTGAAGGCCAGATATTGAAAAACAGTCAAATTCAAATTAGTTTATTAGTAAAAATTAGGAATTTGCTGTCTTATGTCTTATATTTATTTTTTGTTGTAAAGTTCATGCATTTTGTACTATTTATCAAACAAAAGTAGCAGATGTCTCTCTGGGCTCAGGTTACTTTCAAAGAAATTCAAGGATTCAAGGATCATTTATTGTCATTATGCAACACAGGGATGCACAACGGAATTCAGTTGTAGCTCATTTGTAAAACAACAAACGCACGACAAGCAAAACAAAAACACTAGAACATTCCTGTTGTGCATTATTTAAATGTGCGTCATCATTTTACAGACTTTACAATTATTCAAATAATTATAAGATTAATCAATAATGGAAACAATTTGTTGATTTGCAGCCCTAAAAGAAAATGTGCTGTTGCATACTTTGCTGTCTTTCTTTGTGATTTGAACTATCATTAAAAGAAATTGCCAAGCCTAATCAATAACTGTTGTGTTTCTTCGCAGATCCTCCCCTGTGATTGTGAAGTCCTCGAGCTCTGCGGGCGAGGCCCTCACCAAGGCGGTATCATGGCACAACATGGAAGAGTTTCTGGAGCCGGCAACCGGGGATGTGATCGCAGCTATCGTTGACAGCCTGGACACCTCTCAAGAGATGTCAGAAGCAGGCAAGAAGCCAGAAAGAGCTGCTAGCAAAACCTCTTCCTGCGGCTGCTGCTGGTTCCTTCATAAGTTTAAGAAGAGACCAAAGGATGAAGCACCAGAGAGCGTAAGCTCTGAAGTCAGAGATGGATCACCTTCGGACAAACTGTTGGAGGACAAAGAGGAAAGGGGGTCTTTGTCTGACCATCCGTCCAGCAGGAGTGTCAAGAGATCTGAGGACACCAAAGAGCAGAGCACGGCGGCTGGTTCATGCGAGTCCAGGGTCAGTAGCATGGCGGATGTGGTGAAGTCGCTCCTGGACGAAACAAAGTCGTTGAGACGAGACGCCAGCGGCGTCAATAGTGGTGAAGCAGCGCTGACGGGGCTGGAAGAGCTGATCAGCCAGGACAAGCTGTTCACCTTCTCTAAGATGCTGGCTGACAAGCTCCCCGGCATGTTCCACCAAGAGGCAGAGAGTCTCTCCAGGAAGCTGGATTCCAACAGGAAGGCGTGGTCGGATTCGGAACTCATTAAGCCGCCAAGATGTCCCGTTGGCGACGTCGCGCCCACTGACCAGGTGTACGTATTCATCGAGGAAGCCGTGAAATGCCTGCTGACGTCGCTCATCTTCCCTCCGCTATCCTGGGGGATGGGTCACGTGATCCAGGTCCAAAGCGACGCCTCATCTGCCGCCGACTGGGCAGCGTCTGGAGAGGAGTTCGAGGACATCATCGGCGTCTACAGTGAGCTGATGGTCGGCCAGGTGATGGAAGGCCTCGACTGGACGTCTGCACCCGCCAGACTCCAGCAGGAAGTCAGCGAGCCGGAGAGGAAGAAGAACGCCCTCCGTTTCTTCGAGGAGCTTCCGAACAAGATCAGGAGCAATTGGAGGACTCTGACCAACAAGGGAAAAATAGACACGTCATTTTAACATTGATGACGAAAGATTTCACCCACAACCCCAACCTTCCCCCATTCCACCCTAAACCAAAACCTCACCCCAGCAACCCCCCCCCCCCCCCCCCCATCCTCTCGTAGGAGTGAATCTTATACTTGACAACTGCATCATTAAATAAAGACAAAAAAATAAAGTTTTCAATGTCATCAGCATTTTACTATTTGTTTTTTACATCTAACAGACTAAAAGACGAATCAGTAGAAGTCTTCGGTATAACTCGATCTCTGTTAGTTAAAGACTTAAGAAGAACTGCAGACTTTAACTGTCAACCTTATTTGTCATCGAAAGTTTTTTTGCAGCAATTCATAAGACAATAAAATACAAAAAGCCAACACTGAGATTGTCATACCAGCAGATCACAGAAAACATTAATACAAACTCAATGCATCACGAGGGTCTTATCCACATGAAACACTGACAGTAGCTGCAGCCTCTTTTTGTAAAGCATCTCCGTGTTGGAGTTCTAGTTCAGCTCCAAGAAAAACTCTCCAGGATTTAAACAGCTGCTTATGAACTCTACTCGCGCTGTTCTATTTTCCATATACTAATGCATTGCCTAGTTATGTCTTAAAACTATAAATATGATGAGTGAGTACTTACCTATACCAACCGAACATTCTATTTCTCACTAAATCACTTAATGCTTTCTAGGAATTGTCCTAAAAATGAAAAACTACACCAGCAAGTTATTGGAACATTTTCAACAACATTGGTTGGACACTAAGGGACGTTGCTAAGTTGGCAATACTCGTATGTATGAATTGATATATCATATTCTGTCAGAGAGGAGAAAGTTGTGCTGCTGTTTTACTGGCTTTTGGCACATTTGCTCAAGATGCCAAACAGGTTTGTACACTTTGCAGCCATGGTTGGGTTTGTTTATTGGAGTGATCTTTGTGCCACAGACACAGCTGACCATGAAGTGTCAGTCGTGAGACGATTTGTTTTCCATGGAGCATCACACTGGTTTAAATGTCCTTGACAGTCCCTGGCATTGTGATTTCATGTTTTTGAATGTTCTAAAACCACGTCGTCCCCCACAACACTCTGAAGTTCTCCTTGTGTTTCACCACGTCTCCTTGTGCTGCAGGTGTTTGAGGGAAACCAGGACTTGGAGACGCCCGTCCTCGCCCTATTCAACACTTCCACGGTGGCCCGCTACATCCGGATCAACCCTCAGACCTGGTACCAGAACGGGACGCAGGGCCACATCTGTCTGAGAGCCGAGGTGCTGGGCTGCACTCTCCCAGGTACCGGGAGCCAACTGCTGGGAACAGTGTTTTTTTTAATAGACATTTAATGTGATTACTTTTGCTCTATTATTGGTCGCTGTAACACACACACACCTTTACCGTTATCACAGATCCAAATAACATCTACGCGTGGCAGACAGAGCCAACGGAGTCTAAAGACAAACTGGACTTCAGACACCACAACTACAAGGAGATGAGAAAGGTAAGAACGATGGTGTTTAACAAGAAGATGGTGTTCTTCAATCTGCTCACTGAGATTTAACGTGGATAATCATTCGTCCCCTTCAGTTTCCTCATTGAAATGTATTGAAAATGTTCTGCTACAGGAGATGAAGCCTTCACACCAGTATAGTTTCCATAGATGCCACGTCTTCATGAATGGGCAGATCATGAGACTTCTACCACGCAGCTGTTCGGCTTCTTTTTGTTGCTGTTTTGTACCTCTTTGCAGTCTTTTTTGTGTTTCTTTGTGGTCATTTTGAGTGTCTTCCTTGTGGGTATGTGTCTCCTTGAAAGACATTTTGAAGGACACCTAAGACCTCTAGGCCTGTTTCCCCAGTAGGCCCGTTCAGTACTCCATGACTCAGTTCTTCTGTAGCGTTTCTCACAGACCGGTCTGAGACGTGTTCACACTGGTAAAAGACAAAATGTGGGACTTTGTTGTCGTTTCTCAGTTGATGAAGTCGGTGAACGAGGCGTGTCCCGACATCACCCGCATCTACAGCATCGGGAAGAGTCACAACGGTCTGAAGCTCTACGTCATGGAGATCTCTGACAACCCTGGGAAACACGAGCTGGGTGAGACACAATGGAGACACAACATCTACCATAGGACATCGACCATGTTTAAAAGGAACAATCTCAGTCTAAGGTTCATCATTTCTAAAATGTAGAAGATCTAATTGGTTCATTTTCATCACTTTCATCAACCAAAAGCTTAAAATTGTTGTACTATTTTTCTTGCACCAGTTCAGGATTAAAGTCTATGAGTTAGAGAAGCTCAATGACATATGTTCTGACTTGAGAGAAGTTCAGCCTCAAAGACTTTCTTCTTTAACTTAAATTGCAGTCTTCCACATACTGCATAGTTGCCACATTGCTTCTGCTCCACGAGACGCATCATTTACTGGACAGATGCTTTGCGATCGCATAATCTAAGGGGTCAGAGGGGACTCCTGCAACGGCTGCCACTGTATCCCAAACCCTGCAGAACTGCACAGTCCAGCACTGTGTGAAACATAAACCTGCACAGACCAGAGCTCCCCTTCGCTGGCTCCGAGAGGTGTAGCCTACACATGTTGTCCTTGGCCTCCTCCGATCTGCCCACATGGCAGCGGAGTGGAGAGGTTTTCCCGCCAAAACATAGCAGTGTTACTTTTTCACAGTAATGTAACTTTTATGAATGTTGTGTATTCTGTGTTTTGTTCGGACTAAAACCTTTATGTTGTGATGCTGCTGTATTGGCTGGGCCACTGATACTTGTTTTGTATATCTCAGTATGTCTAACTGGAGATTAGATAACAAAATAAATACATCACAAAGATGAATTGCACATCAAAGGGTTGAATTCTTAAAGGTAAAGTGTGTTACTTACAGCACACAGCAGGCAAAGTCTGAAAAACAGATCAGAGTCTTTTATTTCTGTGAGGTGCTGCTGTATAAGTTATATAAATCACACTGGCTCAACCAAAACATAGATTGAAGAACCTCAGTAGTGCTTCCAGCTCCAGTTATTGAAGTTAACGCCATCAGACAGAGTGAAGAGAAACTCCTCCTCATAAACGTTGTGAGGAGGACGTGTGAGATTTCAGAGCTGCCTGTCAATGCATGCGGACCAAACAGGAAACTTTCAGTGCGGTCTGTGAAAAGAGGTATTTTGAAAGCACAGATCGTGTGAGAGTATGAGATGAATATGAGAAGATGTAGCACGCTGCTACCCTCAAAACAAGATGCTTGGTTTTGATTGTAAATAGACTTTTCTGTCTGTTTGAACTCATTTGAACTTTGTAAAACATATAAAAGCCTTAAACATGTCAAAAAGGCAAATGCATATTAGAACCAGTGCTCTAAACACTTAACCCCCCCCCCCCCCCCCCCCCCCTGCAGGAGAACCAGAGTTCCGGTACATTGCGGGGATGCACGGGAACGAGGTGCTGGGCCGAGAGCTTCTGCTCAACCTGATGCAGTACATGTGCCGGGAGTACAAGCGGGGCGACCAGCGCATCGTCCGCCTCGTCAAAGAGACTCGCATCCACCTTCTGCCCTCCATGAACCCCGACGGATACGAGAAGGCCTTCAAAAAGGTGCCTGTGCATTCAGACCCACAGTGTGCGGTGGTCTCCCTGACGGCTCCGGACTTGAGTGCTTAGTAAACACAAAAGGCTCTACCCCCCCCCCCCCCCCCCCCCTCTCTCTAATGTGCAGGGCTCAGAACTGGCGGGGTGGGCCTGGGGTCGCTACAGCTACGAAGGCATCGACATGAACAGCAATTTTGCCGACCTCAACTCTGAGATGTGGAACGCCATCGAGGTGGAGACGGACCGGTCCAAACTCATCAACCACTACTTCCCCATCCCTGAGCGGTACACCTCCGAGGAAGCCTTTGTACGTTTGATGTGCACACGTCACTCACGCCATTCATCCTACTCTCATTCTCTTCATCCTCCTCATCTCGTCATCCTGTTTCTGTTCTTAGCAGCGCTTTTCTTATTTGACAGGAACATTTTTCATGGCTTTGGTCATTCAACCTGTCACTTTTTTTTCTCCATCCTAAATTTGAGAAACACCAACACTATTAGTGCTAATGCTGGGAAAAGAAGAAACGTATAGCATTGCTAATGATCTCATATGTTTGTGGCTTCACAAATAAATAGAATATGATAATATAAATTATACTTCATGTTGCTAAATGTTGCATTAAAGCTAAAATGTCTCCCCCCCTAGTTGCCACATCACTAAAGACACTGTGACTGATGAATAGGTTAACAGAATCAGAACAAAATAATGATATGCTCAAATTGAATAAATACTAATTTATGGTAAAAGACGGACAAAAAACAACAACACAGGAAGGTGTATCGATGACCAATAAAAGAAACTCTTGCTTGAAGAACAGAGGTTATCTATAGAACTGGTCTGGTGTGGTGTAAACATCAGATAAATGTCAAAAAACTTAAAAAACAAACATATGCACATATAAAATATCTTGGAGTCCATCTTCTGACTCCAACATCAGGTGGCGTCAGAGACCCGAGCCGTCATCAACTGGATGCAGGACGTCCCGTTCGTTCTCGGCGCTAGCTTCCATGGCGGAGAGCTGGTGGTCACCTACCCGTATGACATGACCCGGGACTGGGCGCCACGCGAGCACACGCCCACTGCTGACGAGAGCTTCTTCCGCTGGTTGGCCACGGTGTACGCCAGCACCAATCAGGTAAATCCTCGTGTCACTTCCTGCTGCCGGTTCTTTTAACATCTTCAGGAAAGGTGCATCATTATGCACTCACTGTATCTTAAATATGAAACCAGGTGATGTCCAACCCAGACCGGCGGCCCTGCCACAACAAGGACTTCATCAGATACAACAACATCATCAATGGAGCCGATTGGCACAACGTACCAGGAAGTAAGAATGTGTGTTTGTCAAAGTGAACTTAACGGCTGAGATCTATACACTTTTTAAAGTATTGTTATATTTATGTATAGAGTACAGTATGGTTTGCTGTCCATAATCAGGTGAGATCATTGATCTACAGGTGATCATCTCTTTATATCATCGAGTCAACTGCTAATACTTCACCACGGACCAACAGCAGTGAAGTGAACCGACACCACAGTGGGACTCAAAACATCCACATCTGTGTGTTCTCTCTCCTTGCAGGTATGGATGATTTCAGCTACCTGCACACCAACTGCTTCGAGGTGACGGTGGAGTTGTCCTGTGATAAATTCCCTCACGTCAGCGAGCTTCCCGTCGAGTGGGAGAACAACAGAGAATCTCTGCTGGTCTACATGGAGCAGGTCTGTCTGCTTTGTTCTAAGACGTTGATCTGGTCTCTTCTTTCTTTTTACAGTGTATTGTATCTACAGCAACAATAAAAACAAAACCGTCTCTGTTGTTGTTGTCGTTTTAGGTCCACCGTGGCATAAAGGGGGTGGTTCGTGACAAAGACACAGAGGCTGGTATAGCAGACGCCATCATTAAAGTTGATGACATTGATCATCATATTAGATCAGGTACAGTCTCACGTCAGAGGAAACATATCGTAGGAATACGTTTTATACGTAAGTGCTTAGTGTGACATAAAAAGTCATTGTATATAAGAAATCATATAGTATAGTATTATACATATATATATATATAGGAGTATAAAGTATTTAATAAAATAGTCAAAAAAGTCATTGTATGACATATAAATCTCTTTCCTTCCAGTTACTGATGGCGACTACTGGCGGCTGCTGAATCCCGGTGAGTACCGGGTGACGGCCAGCGCAGAGGGCTACTACCCGTCCTCACGCAGCTGCCAAGTCATGTACGACCACTACCCCACGATCTGCGACTTCCGCCTCGCCAAGATGCCCCGACAGAGGCTGAAAGACATTTTGGCGAAGGGGGGTAAACTCCCCGAGGACCTGCAGCTTCGGCTGCGACGGCTACGCCTGCGTAAGCTCCGCGTCACCACCAAGGCCATCAACCAGAGGCGGACGGCCTCCGCTGCCAAGCGGGCGAGGAGGATGTGATCGACGACCGGAGACAGTAGGAGAACAAAGCTGGACTGGGTTTTAGTTCGCTCTGGGTTCAGAGACACCCACCTTCACTGGATTCATGTCGCTTTTATAACCAAAAGATGCTGTTATCAAAGAGAAGCAGCTGAAGGTTGAGGCCAGCGTTGTGGTGGCTCTCTGAATTAGAAACAATATCCATTGTGCCAGAATACAGAGCGGAAACATCTACGAATGTGTCGTCTTCACACCTGTATTGTTGACTGAAGGTGCAGAGTGGAGGTTGTTGGATAGAAGCCCTCTCCTCTTTGGATTGGTACTTAAACCATTAAAGTAAAAACATTTGTCATTAAACTGGATGTGATACCATGTCGTTAAACGTCTGAACTCCATAAAACGGTGTAATAAAAATGTCACGAAACGTCTCCTAAGTTACGTCTTCCCTTATTTTATCAGTTGTCTTTATTTATTACATTTTCTGACATCTAACTATTGTAAATTCTGGAAATACCTGGATTAGGACATCACGGCGTTGCATTTCTGAGCCTCCAGAGAAGTTAGACGTTTGGAGAGGAAACATTAACGGAAACTTTATTTATTATATAATTAACATTTGACTTTACAGTTTAAAAACAAAACTAGTTTCACATCAGAACAGCGAGCTTCCACTTGACGCCGTTTCTCATCTTCGGCGGCATCAGGACCTCAGCAGCTACAAGAGGAGAACAAATATATATATAATGAGGAACAACGTTCAAAACAGAAGACTTCCTGTGACCTGAGAGATCATGAGACCTGTAAGAGACACGTGTGCTGCTGACCTGGTTGAGAGGCTGCAGGTCTCTGCTGCTGCTGGTAAGAAGCCATGATGCTGTTTGCCGTCGAGTTTGGCCCGGTGAGCTGAAAACGCACCAAAGAGACCACAGATACGTCAAAAATACATGAACACTGCATTGTTATTCCTCATTAGTCCACGGAAAGAGTGTAATCCACAGCAACAGACCTACAATGATACTAAAACCAAGTGTGTGTGGGGGAAAGAACAACATGATATTGTGTGGTATTTACCGGAGCTTGGTTGTTCTGCAGGCTCTCGAGCCACACCTCAGGAACAGCTGCCTCCATCATCTGCAGAGCCTCCTCGTAGGCCGGCTGCAGCTTCTCCGCCTGTTTGTCGAACTGGAACAGCACCAGAGCCTTCAGCAGGCCGTGCACCTCCTCTGCAGGAAAGGAGGAGGACATCGTTTTTTATTTCAACAAGCAGACCCTTAAACTAACTCAAACACGGTCAGAGAAGAAGAGCCGTGAAGCGCTCGTACCTCTCATCTTGTCCACAGTGGTGAGGATCTCACCCAGAGCGTACATCAGCGCTCTGTCCTCCATCGGGCTTCCTTCCTTCAGACTCAGCTTCTTCCTCTCTGCTTTACGGCGGTTCTTTGACGATCTCCTGCAGGCGAGAGCGTGAACGTTCAAAATGATTAATCGTGTGGAAAAAAAAAATCACCAGAATCGGACAATTTGTATGTGTTTTTGTTTGGTCTTTACGAGGAGACGCGGGAGTTGCTCTGGGAGTATTTGGAGCCGGTCATCACACTGCTGGCTTCAGAGTAGAGCTCAGCATCAGGGCAGTCTGGACCGTCCTCATCTGAGGGAGAACACAGACGGTTACCGACAGTTTCATTCATTCAATGACTTCTTATTCTAACGGCAGAATATCTTAACTCTCTCCATCTTGACCGTGAGTGTATTCAGACAGTGTGGTGATAATGTGACTGGAACATATCGAGAATACAGATAAAAATCATAAAAATATGTTCAAATCAAACGTCATCTCTGACTTCTTCTCACCCAGCATGTCCAGCCTTGCCTTCTCTTTCTGCTCTCGAACCACAGCCAGCCGGGTCTTGTGCCGCGTGAACGTCGCTACTTGGGCCTCCAGGAAAGCCGTCTGGGTGCCGACAGCTGACACCAAAAGATATGATCTCTTTACCAATGTTTCATAAACAGGAGGAGAAGAACTGTCAGCTCAGTGCGACTGGTCCTTACCTTCCAACAGAGCAGGTTTCAGGTTGGTTTCAGTGATGTCCTGTCGGTTGTGCATGTAAATCTGAAGCACACAAAGAAAACACATCATTGGTTTTGTCAAAAAAAAACTAATAAATGAAGAAACAAAAGTAAAAAGACAATAAATGACTGACCAATCGGAGCGCCTCCTCCCAGACTGAGCCGGTGATCAGAGCCAAGATGGCCTCCTCACAGTCCTATTGGGGCAACAAGAGATTTTATTTACAATATTTAAACTTTAACTTCATTAGAAGACACTTTTTCTGCTGCAGAGGATCTTACTTTGGCGTACTGGTCCAACAGCAGAGCAGCTTCAGAGTATCGTCGCTGCTCAGTCAGCTTCTCTATAAAAAGAAGGAAACTATTAGCATGTCTGACCAGCTCACCGGCTACCTGTCTGTCTACCTGTCTGTCTACCTGTCTGTCTACCCGTCTGTCTACCCGTCTGTCTGTCTTACCTGCCAGGTCCCTGGCCAGCAGAGCCAGCTGGTCTGGCGGCAGTGGGATCTGCTGCGCCGCACAGATGGCGTTCCTCCAGCTGGAGCTGCTGGCGAACGCCTGCAGGGCGCCGACTGGCTCTCCGCATCGCCAGAGCAGCAGGCCGGCCTGCTCCGCCTGCTGCTGCTCCATCAGGTGCTCAGCGTAGCAGCAGCTCAGAGCCTAGAGGTCACAGGTCAAAGTAGAAGTGTTTTAACCGGATTAACGATATAGTGGACGAACACACACGAAGACCGTTTTCTCAAGTTCCTTTTTACCATTTTCTCAAGTTCCTCAAGTTAAAGTTCTCAAGTTGGAGTAACTTCTGGTTTGTGTTTTCGTACCTTGTATTGAGGACCGTCTGCTGCGTACAGTCGCAGAGCTTCACTGTACAGTTTCTGCTCCTTCACGAGCTGCAGAGCTTCATGGAAATGTTCGTCTCCTGAAGTCAAAGCACACGAGTTACAGAACCACAGACACAAACACAGCCTGCTATTCCACTTCTTTTAGGTCAACAGATCAACATCCAGACTGACCACACTTGCTGAGGTGATGCAGGGCCTTCCTGTAGCGCTTCAGGTGCTTGTCGATGGTGAAGCGCTGGTAGTTTGTCTCCAGGCGCTTCAGCATGTTTAAGAAGGGAAGGAACTCTTTGGGGTCCTGCAGGGATTGTAGACAATAATGAACTCATAAATAATCACAGCTTAATAAATAATAAAAACAGTAAACAAACAGGAAGAAGCTCTTCTTCTCCCGTCAGAGCTGGTTGTCTAATGAGATTCTGAAGCACCTTGCGGTGTAACTTAACATATTAACGAGTAAATCTGTGCGACATCTGCATATTAATGAGGACAGAATGTCTCCTTGAACACGTCTTCATGCTTTAAGCAGCAGAGGTCATGAACATCACAGGCGGTCGGGTGAACAGAAACGAGAGCTTTGCTTCATTAACATAACCCGGCGCGTCGTCGTCGTACCTTCTGGGATTTCTCGGCCACCATGAGCACGAGGTCGAAGTCGTACGTTCCCAGAGAGTGTTCGTACAGGTCGTTGACGTTGACGAGGAAGAGGAGGTACTTCAACGCCTCTTCGGCACTCACGGCACCGGGAGCAAGAGGAGGGTTCACTGGACGAAGACACAAACACAGCACACGATGAACAACATCACCTGCTCCTCTGTGTGTGTGTGTGTGTGTGTGTGTGTGTGTGTGTGTGTGTGTGTGTGTGTGTGTGTGTGTGTGTGTGTGTGTGTGTGTGTGTGTGTGTGTGTGTGTGTGTGTGTGTGTGTGTGTGTGTGTGTGTGTGTGTGTGTGTGTGTGTGTGTGTGTGTGTGTACCAAGTCTTGTATATACTTTTGTTTTGATGAAAGAAAGACAGCAAAATTGGAAATGTAGATGTGATTGGTGGTTATCATGTGTTTGACTCGCATGCATTTTGCACAACTAAAGCTTAGACATTACCAGACGGCCTTCTTTGAATCAGGATTCGGGATCATTAAACCGGAAGGTCGCGTCAAAAGAATCCAGGGAGGAGAGACTCAGGGTGGGGAACGTTTGCTCCATCTTCCCCTTGTGGTTCCCTCAAAGAGACGAAAGAAGGCAACAAGGAAGTGAAGAAGGAGGTTTAGGGATGTTAGAACTGAGACACACAGGAGAGTGAATGAAGCTCTTCTCCCCTCAAAACATTTGTCTCTGGTTGCATTCCAGGACCACCGTGTGCTTCAAGGTTTAGCCCCCAAACCAACAAACAATCTTCATTTATCTACCCACACAATCAGCTGCTGGTGGAATGCTTTACAATACATGCTTTTGTCCGTTTGCCTCTCTGGCTCAGCTTCAGTAGCAAAGACGCGTCTTTTAAGAGTCACAGAGATCCAGCTGGACTACAAGGCAAACCGGGGGGGGGGGGGGTCTTTATAGGAAACGCCACCTACACTTAGCATTCATTTATTCTGCTTCTATACCGTGGACTGAGACCTTTTAGCAGTAAAGCTTCCTGGCAGGAAGAGCTGAACCCTCCAGACAATGAGAGTCTGTCTGAGGCTTTAATACGGCAGCAGAGGACGCTGGACGGGTTCAAAGAGAGGAGAGATGCTTTCTCTGCTTCATGAAGTCATTCACGAGATGCCTCCTTTGATTTAGGACTGCTGCTTTAACAATAAACTCGCTATCGTTCAATACAGACAATCTGTTGCTGTGATCAGGGACCAAACACTCCACCAACAGTGATTCAAAACTGATCCAACGTGAGTTTATTTAACACGGTTCACTCTGCCATTAAAGAGGAACAGGAACTGGATGTCTGAGGTTGTATTCTCTCTCAAAGTGAAATATGAATACAACCTTTTGACCTTTTCTTGTCTGTGCAAAACCTAAACTGTAGAACTTAACCTCTGGAACAATGGCTTCTTCTTACTTTACTGCTCTGCCTTCTACTGTCATCTTATAATAATATTCTACTGTCATCTTATAATAATATTCTACTGTCATGTTATAACAATATTCTATAAGGTGATTAAATCCTTGTTGACTGTCAGAATGTCCTCCTCTGGGTCTGGAGTCGCTGAAGATCAAAAACAACCAGCTGAGAGCGTCTTCCTACAAACGCAGAGGCCTCGGCCCGCACCGCGGCCGGCTCAACATCCAGGTACCAACACTCACGGACAGCAAACCTGCATCTGTGACATGCTGCCTGCAGAGCACACATATCACCGTGTGTGTGTGTGTGTGTGTGTGTGTGTGTGTGTGTGTGTGTGTGTGCGTGTGTGTGTGTTGCAGTCGGGGATAGAGGACGGAGACATCTACGACGGAGGCTGGTGTGCTCAGCACAGGGACATGAAGCAGTGGCTGGAGGTGGACGCTCGGCGGCTGACTCGCTTCACCGGTGTCATCCTGCAGGGCCGCGCCTCCATCTGGAGGTCAGTACTGACGGTCAGAGTGGATGCTGGGAAATGTAGTTTTGTAGAGAGGTTCCCTTTCAAAGCAGGTGATAATTCTGTACTCAAGCACTGACCTCTGTCCTTGTCTTCTCTTCCTGCTGAAAGACGTTTTCTCTAATGGTGCATCACATCTTGCACAGTTTTGCGGTGCGTCCCGTGGAATGAAATGAACTGCGTGTGTCTTGTTCACACACAGTTGGAACGTGGTGCATTCCTACAAGGTGCAGTTCAGTAACGACTCTCTGGTCTGGAGGCCGTCCATGAACGGGACCGAAGAGGCTGTGAGTGAACGCTTTGTTCTTCTGAACTCTTATCTCTTATCTCCTCCTTTGGACATCTTTTCCTGCCTTCTGTCTCTCAAGGCTTTTGTTATATAAAGGTGGAAACAACTTGAGGGTGAATTACACTGTACGGACTTTCACTTTCTAGTTTCTTATTAAAAAAGATTACAACTTTTGCACAAGCACTTATAAGTGTGAACGTGTGAAGATGAAGTATTTTATAGTAAAGTAATGTACTTAAAGCCAGTGAACATGTTCTCTCTCTGCACTGAGAGACTAATATAACTGTGAGTCATCATAATATGATGAATCAGTTCATACACAAGTGCTGTCAACTTAACAATGAGAAGGTTTGCAGTTCATTCATTTAAGGCATGTTAAACACATTTTATTTTATGGGTATACTTTTATTTCTGCAGAAACATATTCCAGAAAAAAGAAACGGTTTCACGTTACAAACGTAAAAGTTTAAGTTTTTCACGTTATAACGTTTTTCAGGTTGCACACTCGCTGCGGTTCGAACCCGGGTCACCGTCATGGTTACAATCGCGATCAATGTGATCGTTTAAAAAACAAACGGAGATAACGGCGATGAGGCTTTCTGTTTGAAACGGGACAACTATTTAACGTTAGTTCAGTTCGTCGGTTGACTTCTCCACCGTGTCCTCTCGCTGCCTTTGTGTCCGGTGAGTGTTTATTCAATATACGATGGAGAGCAGCGGCGAAACGCAGACGACCTTGACTCGGAGCGCCGGTACCGACTCACCGGGATCCCGTAACGAGGAGCGAGCGACGGCGTTGCAAGTTGTGGGAAAGTGGATGCTGAGCGAGAGGAAAGAGGAGGAGGAGGAGCTCCTCCTGCACCTCATGCAGGAAGGAGATCTCTGCTACAACATCCTGACCTCCTTCATCAACAGCCTGGACGACCGACAGTGGGAGAGCATACGGGAGAGGATGAGAGACCCGGTGAGCTCACACAACTAAGACAGTTGCATTGGGTACAGACATGCATGGTGCAACAGCCAAACTGATGAAAAGTAACGTTAAACTCAGGCTGCTGTCAATTGAAGGGCTTTAATTTGCCTCAATTTGCTTAATTAAGACTCTAGTTTCTAAAATATATCAGGCTTTGATATGCTAAAACCCTTTCACTTTGTTTTGTTAGGATCTAATTCAACGGTTTTAATGCTTAGATAATTCACCTTCATTTAATATGAAAAGTTTGTCCTCAAAGATTTCAACTTTACAGCTTCTGTCTGACCCAGACTTCTGTTTTCTGTTAAAGTTGGAAGACAGTTAAATGTGTCCACAACAGTCGATATTAAACGGTGCTTTCCCCTTCCAGCTGTCTCAGGCGCACCTGGCCCAGGTGTCTAGGAGGATCGTCAGGGTGGTGTCCGAGCTGGTGGACCAGGTGCTGGTCCCGGCCCTGATGGTCCATCTGCAGGCTGTCCAGAGGCTGTCCAGAGGCTGTCCAGAGGCTTCACCCAGCAAATCCTGCCAAGAGGAGGAGACTCAGAGCAAAGACAGCAGGTAGGAAGATCCACCTTTCTGTTTTAAATACTGCAGACCTCCAACTCCTCAATTCTCCTACAGTGTGTCTATTCATACTGAACAACATATTGGTGCTGACGAGATGCATGCATTACATTTGAAGGCCAGATATTGAAAAACAGTCAAATTCAAATTAGTTTATTAGTAAAAATTAGGAATTTGCTGTTTTTACTGTCTTATGTCTTATATTTATTTTTTGTTGTAAAGTTCATGCATTTTGTACTATTTATCAAACAAAAGTAGCAGATGTCTCTCTGGGCTCAGGTTACTTTCAAAGAAATTCAAGGATTCAAGGATCATTTATTGTCATTATGCAACACAGGGATGCACAACGGAATTCAGTTGTAGCTCATTTGTAAAACAACAAACGCACGACAAGCAAAACAAAAACACTAGAACATTCCTGTTGTGCATTATTTAAATGTGCGTCATCATTTTACAGACTTTATTATTTATTCAAATAATTATAAGATTAATCAATAATGGAAACAATTTGTTGATTTGCAGCCCGAAAAGAAAATGTGCTGTTGCATACTTTGCTGTCTTTCTTTGTGATTTGAACTATCATTAAAAGAAATTGCCAAGCCTAATCAATAACTGTTGTGTTTCTTCGCAGATCCTCCCCTGTGATTGTGAAGTCCTCGAGCTCTGCGGGCGAGGCCCTCACCAAGGCGGTATCATGGCACAACATGGAAGAGTTTCTGGAGCCGGCAACCGGGGATGTGATCGCAGCTATCGTTGACAGCCTGGACACCTCTCAAGAGATGTCAGAAGCAGGCAAGAAGACAGAAAGAGCTGCTAGCAAAATCCTGAAACCCCTGTTAGTCGAGATGAGATCCTCAAGGGAAAGGGTGGAAGAAAAGTCAGATGTGATCAGTTTGGATGCCTCTTCCGGCGGCTGCTGCTGGTTCCTTCATAAGTTTAAGAAGAGACCAAAGGATGAAGCACCAGAGAGCGTAAGCTCTGAAGTCAGAGATGGATCACCTTCGGACAAACTGTTGGAGGACAAAGAGGAAAGGGGGTCTTTGTCTGACCATCCGTCCAGCAGGAGTGACAAGAGATCTGAGGACACCAAAGAGCAGAGCACGGCGGCTGGTTCATGCGAGTCCAGGGTCAGTAGCATGGCGGATGTGGTGAAGTCGCTCCTGGACGAAACAAAGTCGTTGAGACGAGACGCCAGCGGCGTCAATAGTGGTGAAGCAGCGCTGACGGGGCTGGAAGAGCTGATCAGCCAGGACAAGCTGTTCACCTTCTCTAAGATGCTGGCTGACAAGCTCCCCGGCATGTTCCACCAAGAGGCAGAGAGTCTCTCCAGGAAGCTGGATCCCAACAGGAAGGCGTGGTCGGATTCGGAACTCATTAAGCCGCCAAGATGTCCCGTTGGCGACGTCGCGCCCACTGACCAGGTGTACGTATTCATCGAGGAAGCCGTGAAATGCCTACTGACGTCGCTCATCTTCCCTCCGCTATCCTGGGGGATGGGTCACGTGATCCAGGTCCAAAGCGACGCCTCATCTGCCGCCGACTGGGCAGCGTCTGGAGAGGAGTTCGAGGACATCATCGGCGTCTACAGTGAGCTGATGGTCGGCCAGGTGATGGAAGGCCTCGACTGGACGTCTGCACCCGCCAGACTCCAGCAGGAAGTCAGCGAGCCGGAGAGGAAGAAGAACGCCCTCCGTTTCTTCGAGGAGCTTCCGAACAAGATCAGGAGCAATTGGAGGACTCTGACCAACAAGGGAAAAATAGACACGTCATTTTAACATTGATGACTAAAGATTTCACCCACAACCCCAACCTTCCCCCATTCCACCCTAAACCAAAACCTCACCCCAGCAACCCCCCCCCCCCCCCCCATCCTCTCGTAGGAGTGAATCTTATACTTGACAACTGCATCATTAAATAAAGACAAAAAAATAAAGTTTTCAATGTCATCAGCATTTTACTATTTCTTTTTTACATCTAACAGACTAAAAGACGAATCAGTAGAAGTCTTCGGTATAACTCGATCTCTGTTAGTTAAAGACTTAAGAAGAACTGCAGACTTTAACTGTCAACCTTATTTGTCATCGAAAGTTTTTTTGCAGCAATTCATAAGACAATAAAATACAAAAAGCCAACACTGAGATTGTCATACCAGCAGATCACAGAAAACGTTAATACAAACTCAATGCATCACGAGGGTCTTATCCACATGAAACACTGACAGTAGCTGCAGCCTCTTTTTGTAAAGCATCTCCGTGTTGGAGTTCTAGTTCAGCTCCAAGAAAAACTCTCCAGGATTTAAACAGCTGCTTATGAACTCTACTCGCGCTGTTCTATTTTCCATATACTATTGCATTGCCTAGTTATGTCTTAAAACTATAAATATGATGAGTGAGTACTTACCTATACCAACCGAACATTCTATTTCTCACTAAATCACTTAATGCTTTCTAGGAATTGTCCTAAAAATGAAAAACTACACCAGCAAGTTATTGGAACATTTTCAACAACATTGGTTGGACACTAAGGGACGTTGCTAAGTTGGCAATACTCGTATGTATGAATTGATATATCATATTCTGTCAGAGAGGAGAAAGTTGTGCTGCTGTTTTACTGGCTTTTGGCACATTTGCTCAAGATGCCAAACAGGTTTGTACACTTTGCAGCCATGGTTGGGTTTGTTTATTGGAGTGATCTTTGTGCGACAGACACAGCTGACCATGAAGTGTCAGTCGTGAGACGATTTGTTTTCCATGGAGCATCACACTGGTTTAAATGTCCTTGACAGTCCCTGGCATTGTGATTTCATGTTTTTGCATCTAAAACCACGTCGTCCCCCACAACACTCTGAAGTTCTCCTTGTGTTTCACCACGTCTCCTTGTGCTGCAGGTGTTTGAGGGAAACCAGGACTTGGAGACGCCCGTCCTCGCCCTATTCAACACTTCCACGGTGGCCCGCTACATCCGGATCAACCCTCAGACCTGGTACCAGAACGGGACGCAGGGCCACATCTGTCTGAGAGCCGAGGTGCTGGGCTGCACTCTCCCAGGTACCGGGAGCCAACTGCTGGGAACAGTGGTTTTTTTAATAGACATTTAATGTGATTACTTTTGCTCTATTATTGGTCGCTGTAACACACACACACCTTTACCGTTATCACAGATCCAAATAACATCTACGCGTGGCAGACAGAGCCAACGGAGTCTAAAGACAAACTGGACTTCAGACACCACAACTACAAGGAGATGAGAAAGGTAAGAACGATGGTGTTTAACAAGAAGATGGTGTTCTTCAATCTGCTCACTGAGATTTAACGTGGATAATCATTCGTCCCCTTCAGTTTCCTCATTGAAATGTATTGAAAATGTTCTGCTACAGGAGATAAAGCCTTCACACCAGTATAGTTTCCATAGATGCCACGTCTTCATGAATGGGCAGATCATGAGACTTCTACCACGCAGCTGTTCGGCTTCTTTTTGTTGCTGTTTTGTACCTCTTTGCAGTCTTTTTTGTGTTTCTTTGTGGTCATTTTGAGTGTCTTCCTTGTGGGTATGTGTCTCTTTGGGAGACATTTTGAAGGACACCTAAGACCTCTAGGCCTGTTTCCCCAGTAGGCCCGTTCAGTACTCCATGACTCAGTTCTTCTGTAGCGTTTCTCACAGACCGGTCTGAGACGTGTTCACACTGGTAAAAGACAAAATGTGGGACTTTGTTGTCGTTTCCCAGTTGATGAAGTCGGTGAACGAGGCGTGTCCCGACATCACCCGCATCTACAGCATCGGGAAGAGTCACAACGGCCTGAAGCTCTACGTCATGGAGATCTCTGACAACCCTGGGAAACACGAGCTGGGTGAGACACAATGGAGACACAACATCTACCATAGGACATCGACCATGTTTAAAAGGAACAATCTCAGTCTACGGTTCATCATTTCTAAAATGTAGAAGATCTAATTGGTTCATTTTCATCACTTTCATCAACCAAAAGCTTAAAATTGTTGTACTATTTTTCTTGCACCAGTTCAGGATTAAAGGCTTTGAGTTAGAGAAGCTCAATGACATATTTTCTGACTTGAGAGAAGTTCAGCCTCAAAGACTTTCTTCTTTAACTTAAATTGCAGTCTTCCACATACTGCATAGTTGCCACATTGCTTCTGCTCCACGAGACGCATCATTTACTGGACAGATGCTTTGCGATCGCATAATCTAAGGGGTCAGAGGGGACTCCTGCAACGGCTGCCACTGTATCCCAAACCCTGCAGAACTGCACAGTCCAGCGCTGTGTGAAACATAAACCTGCACAGACCAGAGCTCCCCTTCGCTGGCTCCGAGAGGTGTAGCCTACACATGTTGTCCTTGGCCTCCTCCGATCTGCCCACATGGCAGCGGAGTGGAGAGGTTTTCCCGCCAAAACATAGCAGTGTTACTTTTTCACAGTAATGTAACTTTTATGAATGTTGTGTATTCTGTGTTTTGTTCGGACTAAAACCTTTATGTTGTGATGCTGCTGTATTGGCTGGGCCACTGATACTTGTTTTGTCTCAGTATGTCTAACTGGAGATTAGATAACAAAATAAATACATCACAAAGATGAATTGCACATCAAAGGGTTGAATTCTTAAAGGTAAAGTGTGTTACTTACAGCACACAGCAGGCAAAGTCTGAAAAACAGATCAGAGTCTTTTATTTCTGTGAGGTGCTGCTGTATAAGTTATATAAATCACACTGGCTCAACCAAAACATAGATTGAAGAACCTCAGTAGTGCTTCCAGCTCCAGTTATTGAAGTTAACGCCATCAGACAGAGTGAAGAGAAACTCCTCCTCATAAACGTTGTGAGGAGGACGTGTGAGATTTCAGAGCTGCCTGTCAATGCATGCGGACCAAACAGGAAACTTTCAGTGCGGTCTGTGAAAAGAGGTATTTTGAAAGCACAGATCGTGTGAGAGTATGAGATGAATATGAGAAGATGTAGCACGCTGCTACCCTCAAAACAAGATGCTTGGTTTTGATTGTAAATAGACTTTTCTGTCTGTTTGAACTCATTTGAACTTTGTAAAACATATAAAAGCCTTAAACATGTCAAAAAGGCAAATGCATATTAGAACCAGTGCTCTAAACACTTAACCCCCCCCCCCCCCCCTGCAGGAGAACCAGAGTTCCGGTACATTGCGGGGATGCACGGGAACGAGGTGCTGGGCCGAGAGCTTCTGCTCAACCTGATGCAGTACATGTGCCGGGAGTACAAGCGGGGCGACCAGCGCATCGTCCGCCTCGTCAAAGAGACTCGCATCCACCTTCTGCCCTCCATGAACCCCGACGGATACGAGAAGGCCTTCAAAAAGGTGCCTGTGCATTCAGACCCACAGTGTGCGGTGGTCTCCCTGACGGCTCCGGACTTGAGTGCTTAGTAAACACAAAAGGCTCTACCCCCCCCCACCCCCCTCTCTCTAATGTGCAGGGCTCAGAACTGGCGGGGTGGGCCTGGGGTCGCTACAGCTACGAAGGCATCGACATGAACAGCAATTTTGCCGACCTCAACTCTGAGATGTGGAACGCCATCGAGGTGGAGACGGACCGGTCCAAACTCATCAACCACTACTTCCCCATCCCTGAGCGGTACACCTCCGAGGAAGCCTTTGTACGTTTGATGTGCACACGTCACTCACGCCATTCATCCTACTCTCATTCTCTTCATCCTCCTTATCTCTTCATCCTGTTTCTGTTCTTAGCAGCGCTTTTCTTATTTGACAGGAACATTTTTCATGGCTTTGGACATTCAACCTGTCGCTCTTTTTCCATCCTAAATTTGAGAAACACCAACACTATTAGTGCTAATGCTGGGAAAAGAAGAAACGTATAGCATTGCTAATGATCTCATATGTTTGTGGCTTCACAAATAAATAGAATATAATAATATAAATTATACTTCATGTTGCTAAATGTTGCATTAAAGCTAAAATGTCTCCCCCCCTAGTTGCCACATCACTAAAGACACTGTGACTGATGAATAGGTTAACAGAATCAGAACAAAATAATGATATGCTCAAATTGAATAAATACTCATTTATGGTAAAAGACGGACAAAAAACAACAACACAGGAAGGTGTATCGATGACCAATAAAAGAAACTCTTGCTTGAAGAACAGAGGTTATCTATAGAACTGGTCTGGTGTGGTGTAAACATCAGATAAATGTCAAAAAACTTAAAAAACAAACATATGCACATATAAAATATCTTAGAGTCCATCTTCTGACTCCAACATCAGGTGGCGTCAGAGACCCGAGCCGTCATCAACTGGATGCAGGACGTCCCGTTCGTTCTCGGCGCTAGCTTCCATGGCGGAGAGCTGGTGGTCACCTACCCGTATGACATGACCCGGGACTGGGCGCCACGCGAGCACACGCCCACTGCTGACGAGAGCTTCTTCCGCTGGTTGGCCACGGTGTACGCCAGCACCAATCAGGTAAATCCACCCCTCCTCGTGTCACTTCCTGCTGCTGTCTTCAGGAAAGGTGCATCATTATGCACTCACTGTGTCTTAAATATGAAACCAGGTGATGTCCAACCCAGACCGGCGGCCCTGCCACAACAAGGACTTCATCAGATACAACAACATCATCAATGGAGCCGATTGGCACAACGTACCAGGAAGTAAGAATGTGTGTTTGTCAAAGTGAACTTAACGGCTGAGATCTATACACTTTTTAAAGTATTGTTATATTTATGTATAGAGTACAGTATGGTTTGCTGTCCATAATCAGGTGAGATCATTGATCTACAGGTGATCATCTCTTTATATCATCGAGTCAACTGCTAATATTTCACCACGGACCAACAGCAGTGAAGTGAACCGACACCACAGTGGGACTCAAAACATCCACATCTGTGTTCTCTCTCCTCGCAGGTATGGATGATTTCAGCTACCTGCACACCAACTGCTTCGAGGTGACGGTGGAGTTGTCCTGTGATAAATTCCCTCACGTCAGCGAGCTTCCCGTCGAGTGGGAGAACAACAGAGAATCTCTGCTGGTCTACATGGAGCAGGTCTGTCTGCTTTGTTCTAAGACGTTGATCTGGTCTCTTCTTTCTTTTTACAGTGTATTGTATCTACAGCAACAATAAAAACAAAACCGTCTCTGTTGTTGTTGTCGTTTTAGGTCCACCGTGGCATAAAGGGGGTGGTTCGTGACAAAGACACAGAGGCTGGTATAGCAGACGCCATCATTAAAGTTGATGACATTGATCATCATATTAGATCAGGTACAGTCTCACGTCAGAGGAAACATATCGTAGGAATAAGTTTTATACGTAAGTGCTTAGTGTGACATAAAAAGTCATTGTATATAAGAAATCATATAGTATAGTATTATACATATATATATATATAGGAGTATAAAGTATTTAATAAAATAGTCAAAAAAGTCATTGTATGACATATAAATCTCTTTCCTTCCAGTTACTGATGGCGACTACTGGCGGCTGCTGAATCCCGGTGAGTACCGGGTGACGGCCAGCGCAGAGGGCTACTACCCGTCCTCACGCAGCTGCCAAGTCATGTACGACCACTACCCCACGATCTGCGACTTCCGCCTCGCCAAGATGCCCCGACAGAGGCTGAAAGACATTTTGGCGAAGGGGGGTAAACTCCCCGAGGACCTGCAGCTTCGGCTGCGACGGCTACGCCTGCGTAAGCTCCGCGTCACCACCAAGGCCATCAACCAGAGGCGGACGGCCTCCGCTGCCAAGCGGGCGAGGAGGATGTGATCGACGACCGGAGACAGTAGGAGAACAAAGCTGGACTGGGTTTTAGTTCGCTCTGGGTTCAGAGACACCCACCTTCACTGGATTCATGTCGCTTTTATAACCAAAAGATGCTGTTATCAAAGAGAAGCAGCTGAAGGTTGAGGCCAGCGTTGTGGTGGCTCTCTGAATTAGAAACAATATCCATTGTGCCAGAATACAGAGCGGAAACATCTACGAATGTGTCGTCTTCACACCTGTATTGTTGACTGAAGGTGCAGAGTGGAGGTTGTTGGATAGAAGCCCTCTCCTCTTTGGATTGGTACTTAAACCATTAAAGTAAAAACATTTGTCATTAAACTGGATGTGATACCATGTCGTTAAACGTCTGAACTCCATAAAACGGTGTAATAAAAATGTCACGAAACGTCTCCTAAGTTACGTCTTCCCTTATTTTATCAGTTGTCTTTATTTATTACATTTTCTGACATCTAACTATTGTAAATTCTGGAAATACCTGGATTAGGACATCACGGCGTTGCATTTCTGAGCCTCCAGAGAAGTTAGACGTTTGGAGAGGAAACATTAACGGAAACTTTATTTATTATATAATTAACATTTGACTTTACAGTTTAAAAACAAAACTAGTTTCACATCAGAACAGCGAGCTTCCACTTGACGCCGTTTCTCATCTTCGGCGGCATCAGGACCTCAGCAGCTACAAGAGGAGAACAAATATATATATAATGAGGAACAACGTTCAAAACAGAAGACTTCCTGTGACCTGAGAGATCATGAGACGCTGACCTGGTTGAGAGGCTGCAGGTCTCTGCTGCTGCTGGTAAGAAGCCATGATGCTGTTTGCCGTCGAGTTTGGCCCGGTGAGCTGAAAACGCACCAATGAGACCACAGATACGTCAAAAATACATGAACAACATTGTTATTCCTCATTAGTCCACGGAAAGAGTGTAATCCACAGCAACAGACCTACAATGATACTAAAACCAAGTGTGTGTGGGGGAAAGAACAACATGATATTGTGTGGTATTTACCGGAGCCTGGTTGTTCTGCAGGCTCTCGAGCCACACCTCAGGAACAGCTGCCTCCATCATCTGCAGAGCCTCCTCGTAGGCCGGCTGCAGCTTCTCCGCCTGTTTGTCGAACTGGAACAGCACCAGAGCCTTCAGCAGGCCGTGCACCTCCTCTGCAGGAAAGGAGGAGGACATAGTTTTTTATTTCAACAAGCAGACCCTTAAACTAACTCAAACACGGTCAGAGAAGAAGAGCCGTGAAGCGCTCGTACCTCTCATCTTGTCCACAGTGGTGAGGATCTCACCCAGAGCGTACATCAGCGCTCTGTCCTCCATCGGGCTTCCTTCCTTCAGACTCAGCTTCTTCCTCTCTGCTTTACGGCGGTTCTTTGACGATCTCCTGCAGGCGAGAGCGTGAACGTTCAAAATGATTAATCGTGTGGAAAAAAAAAAAATCACCAGAATCGGACAATTTGTATGTGTTTTTGTTTTTAGTCTTTACGAGGAGACGCGGGAGTTGCTCTGGGAGTATTTGGAGCCGGTCATCACACTGCTGGCTTCAGAGTAGAGCTCAGCATCAGGGCAGTCTGGACCGTCCTCATCTGAGGGAGAACACAGACGGTTACCGACAGTTTCATTCATTCAATGACTTCTTATTCTAACGGCAGAATATCTTAACTCTCTCCATCTTGACCGTGAGTGTGTTCAGACAGTGTGGTGATAATGTGACTGGAACATATCGAGAATACAGATAAAATCATAAAAATATGTTCAAATCAAACGTCATCTCTGACTTCTTCTCACCCAGCATGTCCAGCCTTGCCTTCTCTTTCTGCTCTCGAACCACAGCCAGCCGGGTCTTGTGCCGCGTGAACGTCGCTACTTGGGCCTCCAGGAAAGCCGTCTGGGTGCCGACAGCTGACACCAAAAGATATTATCTCTTTACCAATGTTTCATAAACAGGAGGAGAAGAACTGTCAGCTCAGTGCGACTGGTCCTTACCTTCCAACAGAGCAGGTTTCAGGTTGGTTTCAGTGATGTCCTGTCGGTTGTGCATGTAAATCTGAAGCACACAAAGAAAACACATCATGGTTTTGTCAAAAAAAAACTAATAAATGAAGAAACAAAAGTAAAAAGACAATAAATGACTGACCAATCGGAGCGCCTCCTCCCAGACTGAGCCGGTGATCAGAGCCAAGATGGCCTCCTCACAGTCCTATTGGGGCAACAAGAGATTTTATTTACAATATTTAAACTTTAACTTCATTAGAAGACACTTTTTCTGCTGCAGAGGATCTTACTTTGGCGTACTGGTCCAACAGCAGAGCAGCTTCAGAGTATCGTCGCTGCTCAGTCAGCTTCTCTATAAAAAGAAGGAAACTATTAGCATGTCTGACCAGCTCACCGGCTACCTGTCTGTCTACCTGTCTGTCTACCTGTCTGTCTACCCGTCTGTCTACCCGTCTGTCTACCCGTCTGTCTGTCTTACCTGCCAGGTCCCTGGCCAGCAGAGCCAGCTGGTCTGGCGGCAGTGGGATCTGCTGCGCCGCACAGATGGCGTTCCTCCAGCTGGAGCTGCTGGCGAACGCCTGCAGGGCGCCGACCGGCTCTCCGCATCGCCAGAGCAGCAGGCCGGCCTGCTCCGCCTGCTGCTGCTCCATCAGGTGCTCAGCGTAGCAGCAGCTCAGAGCCTAGAGGTCACAGGTCAAAGTAGAAGTGTTTTAACCGGATTAACGATATAGTGGACGAACACACACGAAGACCGTTTTCTCAAGTTCCTTTTTACCATTTTCTCAAGTTCCTCAAGTTAAAGTTCTCAAGTTGGAGTAACTTCTGGTTTGTGTTTTCGTACCTTGTATTGAGGACCGTCTGCTGCGTACAGTCGCAGAGCTTCACTGTACAGTTTCTGCTCCTTCACGAGCTGCAGAGCTTCATGGAAATGTTCGTCTCCTGAAGTCAAAGCACACGAGTTACAGAACCACAGACACAAACACAGCCTGCTATTCCACTTCTTTTAGGTCAACAGATCAACATCCAGACTGACCACACTTGCTGAGGTGATGCAGGGCCTTCCTGTAGCGCTTCAGGTGCTTGTCGATGGTGAAGCGCTGGTAGTTTGTCTCCAGGCGCTTCAGCATGTTTAAGAAGGGAAGGAACTCTTTGGGGTCCTGCAGGGATTGTAGACAATAATGAACTCATAAATAATCACAGCTTAATAAATAATAAAAACAGTAAACAAACAGGAAGAAGCTCTTCTTCTCCCGTCAGAGCTGGTTGTCTAATGAGATTCTGAAGCACCTTGCGGTGTAACTTAACATATTAACGAGTAAATCTGTGCGACATCTGCATATTAATGAGGACAGAATGTCTCCTTGAACACGTCTTCATGCTTTAAGCAGCAGAGGTCATGAACATCACAGGCGGTCGGGTGAACAGAAACGAGAGCTTTGCTTCATTAACATAACCCGGCGCGTCGTCGTCGTACCTTCTGGGATTTCTCGGCCACCATGAGCACGAGGTCGAAGTCGTACGTTCCCAGAGAGTGTTCGTACAGGTCGTTGACGTTGACGAGGAAGAGGAGGTACTTCAACGCCTCTTCGGCACTCACGGCACCGGGAGCAAGAGGGGGGTTCACTGGACGAAGACACAAACACAGCACACGATGAACAACATCACCTGCTCCTCGGCCTTTGGTTGCCATCAGTGGCTAGTGTTGATCAGAGTTCATGGCATCAGTTTAGGATTCCTGCAGGTCACCAGTGTGCTCACCTCGAAGCTCGTGGACTTTCTGCAGAGCGATCTCCAGCTCTGGAACCGTCTTCTTCACGTGAGTCGTCAGTACGGACAGAAAGAACCTGGAAGGTTGACAAGATGCTCGGTTTATATCTCACTACCGCTCTGTCTGCTGTTAACACATGTTTCTCAATAGGTTTCAGTATCACTGACTTGTTTGGATCCATTGACTCCATGGCGCTCCGTAAAGCATCACAGACTACATCCACCTTCTTCTGCCCAGAGACCGGCTGGGTCTGGACCGAGCTGTTCTCAGGGCGGGGGTACATGGTGCTGGTTGTATCCTCCTCCCTGGGTACCAAAGAGGGGAAAACGATGCACAATATACGAGTAAACAACTTGTTTTACCTTTACATGAATCTGAAAAACTCTAAAATGTAAAGCGTCTTACTTGAGCTCAGTGAGGAAGAGGTTGATGTGGCTGATGGAGCTGAGCTGTGTGATGAAGGTCTGCATGTTCTCCAGCAAAACCTGCAGGAGGTGAAACATGAGCCGCCATGAACGCACACCGTGTCAGAGTTCACACTTTGATCCCAACGTATGAACAAACTGTCTGCTGTAGACGAAGAGGAGCTGTGAAGTAACTGAACTACCTTTGGGTTGTGATCATAAAGGAGGTTCAGGTTGATCCTCAGCTTCCTCATACACTCAAAGGAATCTCTGAACCTCAAACTGAAAAAACAAAACACATTACAGATACAGTGTGGATCACTTTGATCACTCTGTGATTCGAGTCTTTAAGAACCAATAAAAAGACATCGATATCAGAAAACAGATGGTTTTGGTGCAGTTGAGATCAGTGTTGTTCTGAGAGGATCCAACATGACTGCAGAATATCAAACTCACCTGTCCAACCACCTCCTGAGCTGAGCCAACACCAGCGCTCGATGATGCACCGTCTCCAGGTTCCCACGAGGCATCTGGCCACAAACACACCGAAATCAATCAGCAGCACTGCCGTGGTGTTTACACAGGAGGTAGTAACGTGTGTGTGTGTGTGTGTGTGTGTGTGTGTGTGTGTGTGTGTGTGTGTGTGTGTGTTAAACGGACCTGCAGAACCACTCTGGTGTCTTGCGGTACCACAGTGACGATCCTGGACCCCCTCTCCACCCGCCGCAGCGACTCGTCGTTCTGACCTCCATCTGAGGCCAAGGCCGCCTGCAGCCCTGTGGGGGGTCAAAGGTCATTTAACTCAGCTGTACCTTGAAAATGTTCACAGATGTTCATGTTACCCACAGAGAGGCAGCCGGCCAGAGACCAGCTACGATAAAGCTAATGTTAGCAGCTAGTGTGCTTCCAATAAACACTGAACTTAACTCTTCCAGGTCAAAGGTGAAAGCAGCAATAAGATATTTTATTTACATGGATACGGACCGATAAGGTTTTGGTAAAAAATGCCAAATTGAGATGAATGATGTTGACCCTGCACGGAGGCATAATAAAGAAGTATCAAATGATCTCTACCTTTGACATCGAGTGTGGTCAGCTGGAGGCAGCGGCAGGTGTGAGAGTGTGTGGTGATGAGGAGGAAGTCGTTGCAAACGGCGAAGGAGGAAATATTGGAGGCCAACTGAGCGAGAAGAAGACATCAATGAACACATTTCCCATCAGACCGGTCTGATTAACACATTGAGAGAGAGCTGGTTAAATAAAGTTGACAGCGTACCTCTGTGTCTCCAGCGTACAGGTGGGATCTGTCCGTCAGGCCGAGTAGATACTCCTGAAGACATGAAGGCAAAGCAAAGACACACACATGGCCTGTTCACAAGAAGCTCACTTACATTGAGCCATGTTATTCTGAGTAGTTGTGGTTCTACCTCCCCACTGATGCTGCAGAGGGCCGTCTGAACGCAGGGAACAGGGAAGTTGATGCTACATCCGCTGGAGTCACGCCAACCCCCCACTGACAGCTCAGGACCATCTGCACAGACGTACAAATAAAACAAAAGTTGTATGTCTGCATTTTAAATGCTTCTACGGTAGGCATGCACAATCTCCATGCTGTGCAGAGTGCTTTTGTTTCGATCAAATAATGCACTTAGCAAAACACATAATTCAGTTGCAGAAGAAGAGTGATGGTGACTCACCCCAGTGCAGCTTCCTGATCTGTCCATCCTCCAGCTGGAGCGCCACAGTGCCAGTCTGGGAGCAGTGAACCATGCTGACCACCACACCGTCCACTTCTATCTCAGACCTGCAACATAAAAACCCCAGAGATGAGTCATTTATCTTAATGGATTCAATCAGTAAGTTTAACAGGACAACAACTGGGCTGAAGGTGCCTCCACCCCAAAGTTCAGCCCCGCTGACCTGACGGTGAGCGTGTCCTCGGCGTCATGAGCGGGGCGGAGCATCAGCAGGGTGGAGGAGGTGGGCCGCAGACTGGAGCTCACGCCCACAAACAGCTCGTCCTGCAGCCACAGCAGCTGCCGCAGGGCCAGAGGCTCCTCCTGCACAACAGTCACTCTGCAGGAAAAGAGATTTCAGACAAACGTTGTTCAAACGATTAAAGTCGACATGACACAGATCGATCAGTAGGAGTTCAGACAGTGAGAAGGCTGCAGGAAACAGCAGCACTGCAGGTTGTTTACCTGAAGGTTTTCTGGAGGACCAGAGGACGAGACATCGTGCGGAACCCATCTGATGTTTTGTCAACCTGTTCTCCGGAATCTAGTATTTAAGCCCAGAACAAAACAGACACATTAGTGTTTACAACGTGCATTTATTGATGAAAGAAGGTGAACAGGCTGTGACTGGGGTGGGTTTTGTCTTTTAATATCTTTTGGGCTCTTCGCAGGCACCCCTCGTCACCAATATCTCTTCATTATTGCTGTCTTTAAGGACAACATTGTATAGCTCACCTTGGACGTAGACTGAGATCTGTCCGTCGGAAGTCAACGCTGCCAGCTGATTGGTCCTCTGAGGTTGGCAGAGGAAGCTCACCTGGTTGACTGGAGACGTCAGCTGGAGCTCAAATGAACACATGGGAGGAGGAACCACACACTGCCGGAAGTTTGTCACCAGGATTTTATCTGAGAGGGGGGGGGGGGGGGGGGGGGGTTAAATATTAACATCCTGTTGGAAACATCCATCAGACCCTTGTCCCCTCGTCTCACTGCCCCTCACCTCCATCAATCACGGCCACGTTGGCGTTGTCGCTGGCGTCCATCCCGGGGCTCCTCTCCGTCGTCCAGCCCCAGTCGTAGGTGACGCTGGTCCAGCTGCGCGTCACCACGTGGAGCCTTAGGGGGCGCTCAGGGTCCCAGCAGACACAGACCGGAGCCTTCTGAGAGTCTCTGCCGAAGTCCAGGCTCTGCTTCAGGTACCAGTGGTAGTTCCCCACCACCCACAGCTGGACTGCAGAGGGAGCACGGGCAGATCCAGGTGGGTCATAAGTCATTTCCTTATTATTGAATGGGTGGGTCACATTGGAGGCACCGATTGGCCAACTTCAGTTGAACTCACTGTACGTGTTGACTTGTTCGTCCTCTCCAGCAGCCAAGTCCTCCAGCCACACCACTAAAACAGTGGAGTCACTGTTCCACAGCAGATCCTTCACCTGAAACACACAAAGTGTTCTATGATGGTTTTGAAAGAGTAAACGTCACTGGCTGTAGTTCGTATGCGGGTCAGGTTTAGCTGATCGTACCCTGGCCTGGTCTTTGCTGAAGGGGAGCGTGAAGTCTCCGTGCAGCAGTCCGTTCTTCTCCATGAAAACCACACTGTGTTTGTTGGGATGACGCTGAGTGCTCGCTATCAGGCTGCCTGAGGGTCTGAAACAGCCGGAGAAGATTGACCGTAAACGCTCACTTCTAATATTACTTATTTTATTCCTTCATGTAATTATTTATCCAGGAAACACAGCAGAATCGTTCACACATTGATCCAGTTCTCCATGTGGGAAAAGTTGAATGAACTAAAAGAAAAAGACTGACTTCCAGCAGAGCGCCTGCTCCAGGCCGTTGATGGACTCGCTGGTGGCCTGCAGGACCCCCTCTCTGTTCCAGACCCGGACCTTCCTGGCTCCGGTCTGGAGACAGACGGCACTGACGGCGAACAGCTGACCGTCACCTCGCCACGTCACCCGTGGCGTGCGGTCATCCCAGGCCGCAGCCGGCTGCACCTCCTGTCGGTGCACGTTGACATCATTCAGAATATTGTCAGACGAGACTAAATGTCTGTTTTCTCGTCTCGTCTGTGGTTGAACACTGACCTGGCTCTTCCTCTGTGCTGCCTGTTTCCCCTCGGAGCCGTGGAACTGAGTCTCCTTCTTTCCCCAACCCACCGTGATGAACTTCCCTGCAACAAACACACAAACATACAGAAAATGATACATTTTTACATAATGTTATTGTTATTGAGCCGGATCACCTCCTGACCCTCCGATGCCACCGTACCTTCACCAAAGTCGTCCTGGTGGATTCCAACCTCAGTGATCGGCTCAAATTCTTTGGTCATCATGAGGATTGTTTCCTGACCTGTGAGAACAAATTATTCACAATGTATTCATTTGTAACACTGCTTAATATGTTTAACTAAGAATGAACTCACTAAGCATTGATCTGTAGCTAAGGTTTTATATGTACAGTATATAAAGAAACAGGGTATCTTAACCATAAAAAATCTAAACTTGTGTTCATTTTTGACAGTTTTTAAACAACAAAAGGTGCCACGAAGACCAGCTTCTCAGCCCACCTTTAATGGTTGCAACTTTATATAAGTTTAGACGACCGGCCTTCATGAATAGACTTAATATGCTTTGTTCTGACAATTCAGCTACGAGAGAGAGAGGGCTTTTAAAACGGTGAATTAACATTGTTTTATAAATAACATGTTTGTATAACATACTGACCCGTAGTGAGAACAACAAGCTCTTCATCAGGACTCCAACTCATCGAGGTCAGGCCGCTGTCCACACTGCCAACACACTCCAACTGTGGAACCATCACACACATTTCATGAGGACCCTCATTGACATAATGCATCCCCTAACCCCTTATACAAACTATCTCTAACCTTAACACTAAAGCCAACTCGTAACTGCCAAACCGCTGAAAAAGTCGGTCCTAACTTTGCAGCCTGTGTGTGCTGCTAACCTGACAGGTGTTGAAGTTGAAGAGGACGACGTCGCCGCCAGCTGTGGACACACATGCCGACTCCAGTTCAGCCAGGTCCTGCAGCCCGACCACCGTCCCGCTGCCGTCCTCCGGGAGGAAACCCTCAGCCGTCAACGAGGCCTCACTGACCACCTGCAGATCAGAGTAAAGTGGATTCCTGATTGAATTTGATCTCCAAACACATCACTACCCTCAACAAGACAAAGCTAAAAGAAACGAGTAAATAAAGCTAGTATGCCGTTTGTCTCCTCCGCACAGCACGTCTTCCCCAGCTCACCTGGCCAGTCCGTGGGTCGTACTCTGTGATGGAATAGTGAGAAGCGACCAGCAGCGAGCCGGTGTCGGCCCGCACAGATACACACTGAGGGGAGCCGGGACCCTGCAGCTCCGAGCTCCGTAGGCTCTTCAGCAGCTTCAGGTTCCGCATTTTACCTCAGGAACCGACTGAAGAACACACGGAGCCGGAGTCTGGACCCAAAGGCTGCAAAACACACGAAACAGCGAAAAAGTTAATATGTTCGGTACTGAAACCATTGATATACATCTGTGTGATGTGTCAGTACAACAGCATTACTATTGTGTGGTCTGTATTAATGAACAGAGCCTCTACGTGCTTGAACAATCATTTCTATAAAGGTTGTTTTTCAGTGTTTGCTGTTATGGAATACATTCTATAAGCACCAAGACAAACTCCTAAGATATATTATTAGCGACATTGAGATATTCAGACACAGTCTTCAGCACAGCCCTGTTGATTTAAAGTAGTTTCAGATTTGGGGACTAAAGTCTCACCTGCACAGCCTGCATTTGGCTGCTGTTATGGGGAGAAATCTAATGAATCTAACATGAATCGTTCCAGTAATTTATCAACTAAACAAGCATGTGTTGACTTCAGATTCACAAATTATATTTTCAATACAATGAGAGCCATACTGTATGTTCTCTCTCGTTTGTTGCTAACACAGCCACTACTTTAACGTTTCCATTATCGGACACAGCATAAAAAGCATAAAGACAGGTTTGTTATCATATTTCGCATTAGTGCTACATGTTATATTTAGTAATTTTTGCCCAAAAACAGCTAACGTTGGTTTGTTCCAGTTTGCAGAACCAAACTGATGGTTTTAGAAGTAAAGACTACAGGGTGTCCGAAGATGGAACTGGGTGTGCTAGCTTACCTTTAAATTAGCTAAAAGGAGCGAAATGCTAACTAGCTTCAGTAATCCGACCAAACAGACCGACAGAGAACGCTTCGGAACTCAATACAATTGCAAGAAAACTGTAAAACTCACCGAGACGAAACAGATGGGAGTACTACAACCTTTTAAATGTCCAGCATCAACAACCATCAAGTCAACAACACAACAACACGCATGCGGCGCTGTCAGGCTCGTGACCTTTCACCTCTGACGCGGTGATGTGAGGCTGCGGCGGTGGCGCCCCCTGGCGCTGTGGAGTAAAAGTGCATCCAAGAAAACCTGACATTACCCACCTTCTCTCTTTTATTTGACCCTCTCTGGTGTATTGTATGGAAGCCCATTCACGTCAGCAAAAAAAATGAAATAAGATCACCAAAAAAAAAAGAATAATTAATTCACAAAAAAGAAAAAAAAAAAGAATAATTAATTCACAAAAAAGAAAAAAAAAAAGAAAATAATTCACTAAAACAAAAAATAATAATATTTAATTCACAAAAAAAAAAAAATATATATATATATATATATATATATATATATATTTCTTTTTTTTTACTTTTTCTCTGTCAGCAAAAAAGAAAAAAAAAAAAGATGTTTCCAGTTACTGTTTATTGGTGGCCACCTCAGCCACATTGGTTTCATTCTTCATACTCCAGAGCTGCTTCTTGCTTAACAATCTATTCAAGGGTGCGTTTGCTCAGTACAATCCATGTGAAACATCATCTGTATTTCATGTGTTGTAAAGCCACGTTTTAAAGAAGTCTTCAATGTACTCACAATCCATTCATATGTCATAGCTGCTTCTATGACTGTTGTGTTAAAGTATCTCATAATTTCGACTTTCTATAGCAACTGGAAAAATCTGGTCAGTGTTATGGTTACAGATGGATGCACCAAAATTTTTTTTTTTGCTGGTGGAAAAAAAGTAAATAAAAAAAAATTAAAAATTATTAGAATTATTATTATTTATTTTGTGGGTGGATTTTTTTTAAATTTTTTTTTTTTGTGAATTACATTTTTTTTTTTTTTTTTTTAAGTTACTATTTTTTTTTTTTTTTTTTTTTTAGTGATCTTTTTTTTTTTTTGCTTGCGGGAATGGGCTTCCATAGTATTGTCAAGAGTCCGACTGAGATAAGTGTTTTGCTTTGGGTAAACAAGCTATGACTGTCTGATGAATGATAATAATAAAGGCATTACTAACTATTCTGAATATTTTGTACGTTTTATGTTTTGTGGTCATAACGCCACTGGGTCGATGCATTCGTCGCTTGTATTCAGCATTCGATATTAATATGGTACAGAGTATTGCGACTAAATACAGTATCCAGATTCCTTAACAAAGCATGTGTAATATCTGACATTCCACATAAATATACAGAAAGAAAAGTCACAAGGTTTGACGGTCTATACAGTGACGTGCGGTGAGGTTCGTGGCTGGTGAGGCATTGACTCTTTCAGAGTCAGATTTACAAATATATGAACCTAATATAGAGCAGCTTAAATCACCATTCAATTGGCAGCTTGCACATTGACTAGCTACTGGTTGTTTTTCATATTTCATATCAGCATTCTTTACACACACATAGGTAAGGTACATATTTGATTGCACCAGGAGCGTCTGCTCCGCGATCTGCGACCTGCCCCACCGACCTGTGTTTCAGAAGCGGAGCGCTTGCGGGCGCCCCCCGCGAAAAACGAGAGAGTTAACGGCACTACAAGCATGAACCCGACCCGTGGGCTCTCGCGCGCCCCCTTCATTGAGGCAGAGGTACTGTGTGCCTCCCCTCTGTGCTTCTTCACTGCGGTTTAATGTCAGATCAGCAAGACTAAATACGTGAAATACATGTCCTTTCTATGGAAAGAAAGGACATGTAATACAAGTGTCTACGAATATTACAGTGGTGACAAACAATGAGAAAGCAAAAGGCACGCGCTCAACCCAGTTTGTTAGGGATTGCGCAATCTGAGGTGAGGCACAGCACGTCGCTGCCTCACCTCGTCTGTTTGAACAGGACATGCGCAAATTCAGCGATTTTGACTATAAAAATGCTTAAAATTATTGAAATCATACAGAAATTACATTTATAGCACAGATCAGTAGAGAAATATAATTTATTTTATTTTATCATTATTTGTTTTTTACTTTTCATGATGGCAGGTGAGGCTCTGCCTCCCCTGACCGCACGTCCCTGGTGCAGCAGCCAGGAACTAGACCAACCCTGCACTCCCAGCTAACGTGGTTCTACATTTAGCCTTCTTACTGAGACATCACTCCACCCAGCTCTGAATCACCGTCAGTCATCCTCTATTCCTCCTCCAGTCCAAGGAGCTCTAGAGATCACGTGTTCAGAGAGGTTTCCACACATTGATATTTATCTGATGGTGTTGTCAGCCTGGCCGGTTTATCCGTCTGGCTCTACTGTCAACAACAACAGAGCCAAAGGGTTTAGCTTTCTCGTGCCAGTTTTGGCTCTGACAAAGCTCTCTTGGTTCTGTAGAGAGTTGGAGTAAAGCCCGAAGTGCCTCGTTGTTCTGCAGCACACCTTAAGTTGTCTTCAGGTCAACCCAAGTCAGCTGATAACAGAATCCCGTCATACCGATATGATGAGGATTAGCCGCTGCCTTCCTGCCTCCTTCATTCCAGGCTCACGGAGTCACTCCCACCCCCCCCCTGTCCTCACTCACTTATACACTGTGTCAGAATCCAATCTGGGACGTGACCAAAGAACTCGGCCTACAAGACTTTCATAATTTACTCTTTAAAAGGAAGTTTCGTGGACCTTACTGGGCAGTGATCTGTCTCCATCTCCTCCGACATGCTGCTGTCGCTGCACTGGTTTTGGCCGGTCCTTGTGCTTCACCTGACAAACCCCGGAGAGGTGGAAGCTCAGTTTCCACGTCCCTGTACAACACCAGAGGCTAAAGCTGATGGGGTGTGTTGCCCCCTCTTCAATGGCTCTATTTGTGGGTCCAGTTCCAGAAGAGGAAGATGTGCACTACATTCTATGTCGGAAGGAGTGGACTACAGGGTAGAATGGCCTCGCTACTTCTTTCATTCAACTTGTGTGTGCTTGGGGAACTACGATGGCTTTGATTGTAGTCAGTGCCTCCCGGGCTGGAGAGGACCCCAGTGTGAGGAACCGCACGTTTTTGAGAGGAAAGAGATAACAGATATGACTGATTCTGAGAGGGAGACCTTCTTATCGAACCTGGACCAGGCGAAACACAGCCGCAGCAGCCGGTATATGATCCTTAGAAGCAATGACACGACGGTGCCGGGGAACTATGAGTTTCACAACTCAACTGTCTATGATCTGTATATATGGATCCACTACTACGCAATCCTCGATGGCGGTAATTATGCACACATGGGCCCTGCTTTTCTCCCCTGGCACAGAACGTTTCTACTTTTTATTGAGAGAGAGATCAGGGATCTCACTGGGAACCAAGATTTCTACATTCCATACTGGGACTGGACCAGAAACGACCACTGCAACATCTGCACCAACGAGTACTTCGGGGCAGTTGACAGAAACGGTCGTATAGACAGAGCTTCCCGCTTCTCTAACTGGACGGTGAGATATCGTTTTTTATTCCTTTCCTGTGCTTTTTCTTCTTCTGACTTGTGTCATGTATTCCTCTTTCTTTTTCTCCACAGATCACATGTCCCTTTCAAGGAAATGCCAGTATAATCTGCAAACTCTCTAACGAAGAAAGACCGACGTATATAATCCGCAACCATGGAAAAGATCCAACGCACAAAACACTGCCGACCACCAAGGATGTTGAAGACACTCTGGCAATACCGGATTATGACACGCCTCCATATGACAGAACATCTAACAACAGCTTCAGGAACACGCTAGAAGGTGCAATTCATACGTTACATTTCTTATTGGTGACTTTTAACATCAAATCTCTGACACAAGAATGTCAACTACACATAATTTGTGCAAGTTAGAATTCTAAAACATAAAGAAAACAAAAGAGTAAGATGTAAAAAGAAGTGAAAATAGGGTGAGGGAACTCAAAATGCAACACTCTGTCCTCCCAGGTTTTAAGAGTGCCACCGATGCCCGACACTCGACAACTTCTATGCACAACCTGGTGCACAACTACTTGTTCGGCACCATGTCTCTGGTGTCTACCGCGCCCAATGACCCGATATTCATGGTGCATCACAGCTTTATTGACAAGTAGGTGTTGTATTTCTCGGTCAAATGCTCAGTTAAAGGTAAGTTCACCTTTTTAAAAGTCTATTTGAAATCAGTACTGACATGCGTGTGTGGGCATTAAAAGGGATATTGGGCAGTGGTGGAATTTAGCTCAGTATATTTACTCAAATAATGTATTTGAGTACAGATTTGAGGTACTTCTACTTACTTGAGTATCTCCATTTTATGCAGCTTTATACTACATCTCAGAGACAATGTTGTACTTTTGATACACTTCATGTGCAGTGAACTCCATGTATCTCAAGACTTTGAATGTTTGTGATAAACTGAAGGTTCCTTTATGTTTTGAGACAATTCTCCTCCTCCTGAAGCTAAAGAACTTCTTGGATCATCGAGAAAATGCATCATTGTTTCGTTGGTCAGCCACGACAAAGGGACAGTAACACAAAGCCTGAATTTGGTATTAATATTCATGTAACTCGGGAAGAAAGCTACTTGATTTGTCATTTTCATACTAAAGTCTCAAATTAGCCCTGGACTTATGAAGTCATTTATTTTTAACAAAACGAGGACTGTTGATTCCTTTAGTAGGTTTGCAAAATATAAACAATTTGTCTTTGAAAAAAATCTATCTGAAATACAAAAGATGTAAAATATGAATATGAAACCAATACAATAAATACATAAAAACAAACGTTAATTAAATGGAAGAACTGTTACAGCTTTGTGGAGGGAGCGATGTCTTCGAAGCCGGCATGGAAAGAAAGAATGATGACGAGACCAAAGACTGTTTCAGTGTGTTTGTAGACGAAGACGATAAATATGTGAACCTATCCTTTGAACGTTAAAAACAAAGATACAATTCTGGGTGTCCACCTTGTTCTGTGCTCAACATCACGCTGAGTTTAGTTCAATACATTCAGTTTTCTTTAATGAGAATGATTAATGAAGGATTGTGACATTATTCTGTGTTGTGTGAACTGTTATCAGGATTTCCCACGAATGGCATCAGCACCACCCTAACGCTACCTACCCTGACAGTGATGACGTAACTCCAGCCCAGAGAGCGAAGGCCTTCATGGCCCCCTTCTTGCCTCTACGCACCAACGACTACATCTGGGACAAACCCATCCGAGAGATGGGTTACAGTTACATGGAACACAGCCGCCCTCCCTCTGGAGCTGGGAGCAGACTTAAGGAGAGCAAGATTAAGGAGAGGAGAGACAGCGCAGAGTCCACTCTAAAGGTGGAAGAACACCTTTAGATCCAGAGGGATGGAGAGGGAATCAGACGGAGAGCTCTGAGGAGTGTGTGGGCAAAGGCTGGGCGATATGGCTCCTAATATATATAAGATATAAGTCATTTCATATCTTAGATAAAGATATATATCAAGATATACCGTGTTATCTGGTAATTCAATTAAAAGAAAAATTCTATGAGAAATAATCTCATGGTTTTGTATAATCTTGTGTGAATCAAATACTTGAAAAAAATGAAAAGTACTGTGTATGTTCTTATTAAATTACAACCTGAGTGCAAATAAAAAAATCTAATTTTCTGAGAAATTTGAGTCAGTGTGCGCTTGTTAGTATTGATTTGGACTACATAATTGTGTATCACGGTATAGCGATGTATCATTTATTCACAATATGTTTCCATTGAAAGATGATAAGATTTAGACAGGTGTGGTGTTTATGACTTATTTAACTATTAATTCATTCATTAATTTATTTGATTGATTATTTAGTCAATTGTCCAGAAATTACACTCAGTTGGCAGTTTTATTTAAAGTGATGCTGTGAGGGTTGGGATTGACGATGCTACATAAAATATAAAAGTTTATTATAAAAAAAGAGGGCATGTATAAATTGATTGTATCTTACTGCTGATAATACAGCTCTTTTCCATGGAAAACATCAAGATGACTGCAAAAATATTTAGTCATCCCCACACCATAGCTCTAAGTGCTAGTTTCATTTACCAAGACATCAATCAATTTGTATGGAAGCCCATTCCTGCTACCAAAAAAAAAAAAAAAGATCACAAAAAAAAGAAAAAAAAAATAAGATCACTAAAAAAAAAAAAAAGAAAAAAATAGTAACTTAAAAAAAAAAAAAAAAAATGTTATTCACAAAAAAAAAGAAAAAAAAATCCACCCACAAAATAAATAATAATAATTCTAATACTTTTTTTTTTTTTTTAATTTTACTTTTTTTCCACCAGCAAAAAAAAATCCATCTGTAACCATAACACTGACCAGATTTTTCCAGTTGCTATAGAAAGTCGAAATTATGAGATACTTTAACACAACAGTCATAGAAGCAGCTATGACATATGAATGGATTGTGAGTACATTGAAGACTTCTTTAAAACGTGGCTTTACAACACATGAAATACAGATGATGTTTCACATGGATTGTACTGAGCAAACGCACCCTTGAATAGAATGTTAAGCAAGAAGCAGCTCTGGAGTACAAAGAATGAAACCAATGTGGCTGAGGTGGCGACCAATAAACAGCAACTGGAAACTTTTTTCTTTTTTGCTGACAGAGAAAAAGTAAAAAAAAAAAAAATATATATATATATATATTTTTGTGAATTAATTATTATTATTTTTTTTGGTGATCTTATTTTATTTTTTTTTGCTGGCGTGAATGGGCTTCCATAGTTTATTGGTCGCCACCTCAGCCACATTGGTTTCATTCTTTATACTCCAGAGCTGCTTCTTGCTTAACATTCTATTCAAGGGTGCGTTTGCTCAGTACAATCCATGTGAAACATCATCTGTATTTCATGTGTTGTAAAGCCACGTTTTAAAGAAGTCTTCAATGTACTCACAATCCATTCATATGTCATAGCTGCTTCTATGACTGTTGTGTTAAAGTATCTCATAATTTCGACTTTCTATAGCAACTGGAAAAATCTGGTCAGTGTTATGGTTACAGATGGATGCACCAAAAGTTTTTTGTTTTTTTTTGCTGGTGGAAAAAAAGTAAAATAAAAAAAATAAAAAATTATTAGAATTATTATTATTATTATTATTTTTTTTTTTTGTGAATTACATTTTCTTTTTCTTTTTTTGAAGTTACTATTTTATTTTATTTTATTTTTTTTTTTAGTGATCTTATTTTTTTTTAGTGATCTTTTTTTTTTTTTTTTTGCTGGGGTGAATGGGCTTCCATAAATTTGACATGCAGACGTAGCTACCAACTACCATCTAGTTCTGTTATATATTTGCTTTGCTGCCCTCTGCAGTTGGCAAAAATGTCTGCCATCATATCACCCTTGATGTGTGCGCATCGTTGTGCACGTGCTTGTAAAACACAAGATACACACAAAACAGAAATCCATTCATCACAACAGTTCTTCCAAAGCACCATTTGTGATTCACGACTCCACACCGTGAGATGTAGATGCATGAATTACAAGAACAAACGTGCAAATGTGCTGCCGTATACCGCTTTGTTTATGATTCATCTTTCAATAAAGAGAAGAAAAGAAAATAGGGCGAGCTCACGTTTGAGTACTTCAAACTCAATGATGAAGAAAATATGTTATTACCACAATTCTATCAGTAATCTAAAACTTTTGGCATCAGGTGTCTGTTTGTTGTCGAGCTTTTACTCTGAAATAAACACGGATGTTGCCGCTTTCAAACGGCTTTTATTTTATTGACCGGATGTTGTGTTCGTTTGCTCTTGCCGCGAGCTTGACGGGCTGCTGACTGACAACAGGTGAGCTGGAGTCCAGCGCTAGACACGTTAAGCGAGAGCTCGAGACATCACGGCGGGATCAACGTTAACCACGGCGATGATGAGAGGCCGCTGACAGACAGGTAGACGTTATTCTTACGTTTTTATTACATTCCTCCGTCATTCTCTGCGGTCTTTATCCCAAAACACAAGGCTGCAGACACACCGCATCATTCCCCGCACGAGGGGTTTGCCTGTTTGTGTGTCTGTCCTGCACATCGAGATGAACACACGAGCGAAGGAAACGCTCCAAACCATGAACAAATCTATGAGTGTGGTGTTAATTGGTTTCATTGATACCAATGGAAGCCTGAGGCTCAGAACATATCTGTTAATGCTCATGGTGCACACATGTTATATACAGTCTAGAGTGTGTGTGTCAAATGTGTACATATAACTCTAAATAATGATACATTTTCTATGTCATAAACATGTATTTTAAGTTTCAAAAATCTATTTTAATGTACATTCATCTTCATGACTTGTTAATTTATAACATGTGAAGCTATAGTATATATGAAGATATTGAATTTATTATTGGTATTTAATATAGATATAATGAATATACAGGTTGTTTTGTCAGATTTGAATCAAATGGTGACAGACAGGAAGCCTCAGAGAGCTTTTACACAGCAGACACACAGTGTACTGATATGTCCATGTTTAATGTCAGTTCTCCAGTGATTAGGAAGCCTAGGGAGCTGTGGTGTTTCCTTCTCCTTGAGCTGTGATTAGGAAGCCTAGGGAGCTGTGGTGTTTCCTTCTCCTTGAGCTGTGATTAGGAAGCCTAGGGAGCTGTGGTGTTTCCTTCTCCTTGAGCTGTGATTAGGAAGCCTAGGGAGCTGTGGTGTTTCCTTCTCCTTGAGCTGTGATTAGGAAGCCTAGGGAGCTGTGGTGTTTCCTTCTCCTTGAGCTGCTTCTTGTGTCCGGAGTGGAACTACACCGGGAGAAGAAACTTCTTCTTCTTGTTTTGTATATCTTGCATAACGTCTTGTATAATCTACTCATGCATAGTGACATGTGTCTTTATTTTCTTCTTCTGCAACATATTTATTTCAGGATAGGACGCCTTCCTAAAAGTCCAGGATAACCAGCAGAGGTTGCTTCTCCTCTAGCGGTCCTCATTACAATAGACTCCTCACTCTCTTCCCCAGTGTGACGCCAGCTCACCACCACAACAAGCCACATGATGTAAACCGCTGTAGTTCAGACCAAAGACAGCAAAGCAAAGCTGTGATTGCACTCTTAATCTGGTGCCACATCCGTCACTCGCTGTGGCGAACGCTGCAGCCACTTGAGCATCTGACAGTTGTTTTCTGCTGACTGAGCAGACAGGATGCGATCGTCACTGTTTTTAATTTACAGCCGGGCCGTCTTTTCCTCAGCCTGCAGCAGGAAGACCTGAACCAGGGTTATTATCAGACTTTGCAACTTCCAGTTTAATGTCTTCTCTCTGTACGTACTGAAGCAGGACTGAAGCACATCACAGCAGTAATCCGAGTCAATCTGTGCCAGATCGTATTGATTATGAGCACATGAGCTAAGCTATGTTGTGACACATATGTGCAGCAGCCAGGAACTAGACCAACCCTGCACTCCCAGCTAACGTGGTTCTACATTTAGCCTTCTTACTGAGACATCACTCCACCCAGCTCTGAATCACCGTCAGTCATCCTCTATTCCTCCTCCAGTCCAAGGAGCTCTAGAGATCACGTGTTCAGAGAGGTTTCCACACGTTGATATTTATCTGATGGTGTTGTCAGCCTGGCCGGTTTATCCGTCTGGCTCTACTGTCAACAACAACAGAGCCACAAGAGTTTAGCTTTCTCGTGCCAGTTTTGGCTCTGACAAAGCTCTCTTGGTTCTGTAGAGAGTTGGAGTAAAGCCCCGAAGTGCCTCATTGTTCTGCAGCACACCTTAAGTTGTCTTCAGGTCAACCCAAGTCAGCTGATAACAGAATCCCGTCCCGCTGCATTCCTCCCCGACATACCGATATGATGAGGATTAGCTGCAAAGAATCCCGTCATTGTCTCAGGCTTCATGCTGGCATCTTATTCTCATGACTCTCAGGGCTCATAGGAGCACACTGAGAGTCCGTGTGTTTGGGTTCATCGTGGTTCTGTGGACTCATCTAAAAGTGAAACACTAGTACAGATCGTTTCAGTGTGATTGCATTGCAGCAGCTTGTGTTGCTTTTTCCTCCTGTTGTCTTTTGCTGCTTTAAAAGCTGCACGATGTCATTTTCTGTCTTCTATATTTGCCTTTACCCGGGTAGTTAGAGCGAAATAGAAATAATAGAAGTTCTGGTTGCATCCTGCTCTGCTCTGTCAGTATTACATCTCCACCGACATCATCAACGTAAGACGTTCCCATCAGCCCAGTCACACTGTTTGTCAAGCAGTAATTAGCAAATGCTAACATGCAAACTTAAGGTTGTTAATCAGGATGTTTCATTGTCTTTAAGAGCAGCATGTTGATGCTAGCATTTAGCACAAAGCACTGTTGTGTCTGAAGCACGGCCTCACACAGCCTGAGGCGTAGCTGCAGACTCTGAAGTCTTGTTCGGATGCATTTTTTAAATGCTTTGAGCTTCAGGGGAAACTCAGTCTTTAATATGAAATGAAAGTGAATGGTAACGCTGTGTTAAAGAAGGCCACACACCTTCTTTAATTGTTTTGTTTAATTGTTTCCGATAAACTACACCCATACATCTTTTATTTCCGGCTGAAGAAATCCAAAGGAGTGAGCTGTAAACCTCCTTTTGTTACCTTCCACCAGACAATCCAGACAATCCCTTTGCAATTTGGAGGAGGATGGGACGTCCCGCGGTGCTTTTGTTTCCTGTGAGAGGAAAACTTCAATCACCTCAACGCTCCGTCTTCATTGGTCCGTGCAGCGTTTCGTGAAACCTCTCGAGGTGTCGTCCGATTGGTTCCCCACTCCACTGTGAAGACCTGTCAGCCAATCAGCACGCGCCTGGCCTGGGTGAGTGCCACTTCCTCTTCCCACCAGCTGCTGCAGTCAATCAGCTTATTCAGCAGCATGAGAGAGTGTGTGTGTGTGTGTGTGTGTGTGGTCACCCTTTCCTCCCCCTCCCGTCTTTTTCCTCTACAAAATAACCGGCCCACCCTCCTTTCCACTCCCATCCCCCCCTGTCCTCACACACTTATACACTGTGTTTTCCTCTCTCACACGCACACACTCACACACTCGTGCCACATGAGGCTCAGCAGCAGCCTGCTGTGTGTGAGTCAGTGGAGAAAGTTACACCAGTGTGTGTGTGTGTGTGTGTGTGTGTTAATGCAGCAGCGTCTCCTCTGCAGCAGACCTCTACTTGAGTTGGGACAGAGCACAACAACACGGACACAGAGAGAGATCGAGGTTCACCACAGCTGATTCTGCACGAGGTAATGATAGCCTGAGCTCACGTACATGTTTTAACGATACTCTGTCACCGTGATGCACAACGCCGTCGTCGGGATGGGGGGAGAGAGTTTGCTGAGGTTGTGGTTCTGCTTGTGGGCAGCAGACGTCTCAGCCTGGAGCTCTTGTTTTTGGGATGTAAAGAAAGTCTCTGCAGTCGGGCTGTGACTTCAGAGTCATTTTGAGCCATCATTTTAGCACCGTCATGGTCGCACAATTCAGATTTCATTGAAGAACAATCTGAGCAAGCAGGTGTTCGATGCCAGCTTTTAGTCCAGTTGTGATTATTGCTGCAGATTGATTTCTGTCGGTACTAATGCAGTACTGAAGTTTGACACGGAGGCTCTAGTGGTTATCCCCAACTCTGGGTCACCATATGCTGCTAAACCCCTCAAGCCTTTGTTGGAGGGGGAAGATAAATCTGTGGATTAGATCAAAATGAAGGACTTTAATAGCATTAAAGTGGTGGACACCTGGACAATACAATGCAGTCCAGTCAGTCAAGTTATACAGATAATAAAACAGAAGAAATGTTGTGGTGTGGAGCGTTTCTATAAGAAGCACCTCTCGCTGTAACCGGTTACAAATTAACAAAGTACAGCCTTCAATAACGTTGCAACATGTTCATAGATAGTTGTCAGATTTTTATTAGGGCTGGCCTTTGAACCTCTAGTATTTTAAATGAACAGTGTTTGTCATTGTAAGGTGTCACGGAGGTGGCCATGATGCATGGAAGAACCTCATGTTGTACCTCCTCGCCCAGACGCTATAATTTAATCACGAGTCAGCGATGAAAGTGTCATTAGAGTCCGTCCTTCAACGCCACACACACTGAAGGCTGCTCAGCTGAACCACGTAATGGCTAATTGTCCCAGCGGTGGCAGCATTAGTCGCTCTGTAAGCAGCCTGCCAGCCTCCCGGTGGGCCAACATGTGGCGTTCCATGACAATACCTACCCCCCCCCCTCTGTGTTTGTGGGAAGTCAACGGCATAAACAAAGCAACCACATCTGCTGCTTTTGTGGAGGTTTTGTGGAGTTCATCTTGAGATGATTGATACGAGTGCGTGTCACTTCCAAGTGATGAACCCGAAATACAAATCAGGAATGTTTCCTTCTGCCTTGAAGATCTAGGAAGTTTCATGTGGACGAAATATATCCAGCAGCAGATGATCGGGAAAGCTTTTTCTCCAAATATTCCTTCACTTCTATATATTTATTGAGCTAAATATGACACATAATTCCACTTAAGACACTGACGAGGGAGATCAGGGTAGAACAGAGGAGCTACACTGGAAAGCTGGAAAACAGGTTTTCAGTCAACGACCCCTCGTCAGTGTGGAGAGGCCTGCAGGTACTCACCAACTACAGGAGACCCCCCCCCCCCCTCACTGAGGAGAATCACCAACTGGCTGACGACCTGAATGTGTTCTCAAACAACCACCTACACCCCCTGCCTCCTCCTCACCGCTCCCAAACGACCCCCCACCGGCACTGAGGATCTGTGAAGAGGATGTTGAGTCGGCTCTTCCACAGACAGAAGATCAGGAAGGGCTCCGGGCCCAGACGGTGTGTCCTCCCCCCTCCTGCCTGAAAGATCTGTGCTGACCAGCTGGCCCCCCATCTTCACGAGGATCTCCAACCGATCACTGGAACTGTGTGAAGTCCCCCTCCTGCTTCAAACGCTCCACGATCATCCCGGTCCCCAAGAAGTCCTCCGTCACAGGATTAAATGACTACCTGCCCTCCATCCTGGACTTGTACACCTCCAGAGTCCTTGTTTTATTTGTATATTCTATGTATGTACGTTGAGAGCAAAGTGAAAACCGGAGTCAAATTCCTTGTATGCGTACGCAGACATGGCCAATGAAGCTGATCAGTCACCACAGTTAGGTGACTGAGATACTCGTAACGTTTACTTCATTTCTTGGAATGCAGGAAAATGTATGATCCAGTTGTAAATCTTTTGAGTTCCCCTTTCGGTGTCATGCGGTGTTATTGTCCATCTGGTCCACACTGGAATGAGGACATTTGACACCATGCAGCGCTTGTCCTTCACAGGACAGTCAGAGAGTCAATAATGGGGGAAACTTAAGAATGGTGTGCTTCACAGTGGGGGGGGAAAACAAACAATGGGTTCATCTTTTTCCATTTACCGCACTGAACACGATATACTCTATGCTGCTAATTCAAAAAAATGCTTTGATAGTATTTAAAAGATTCATAACAGTGACTATAAATAACCCAGATGGTCTAAAAGAGTGTTTCTCTCGTTGACAGCGATCTCCAACATGGAGGTCCCCAGGAGGCCTCAGCCCTCCTCCTTCACACTGGCTCTCCCTAAACCGGCCTCGTCCGCTCCGTCGCCCCTCGGAGCCGCGGAGAAGGTCGCCGACAAAGACCCGAGGAAGGAGAAGCTCCGGGAGCAGAGCGATGGAGCCGCAGAGAGCGATCAGTTCGGAGAGGAGATGTTCGGCACCGAGGAGGAGCTCAGTGTGTTCGCCGAGACCTCCGAACCTGTGAATGCAGATACCTCCGCCCCGGAAATAAATGTAAGACTTTCCTCGCAGGACAGCTTCTCAGAGGAGAGCTCGATGTCAGAGGAGCGGATGGCAGCGGAGGCAGAAGAGGCCAAAAAGAAGTGTGAAGAGGAGGAAGCGGCGGCTAAAGAGAGGGCCGCCCAGAGACAGATGCTGGCCCTCGAGGAGCTGGTCCAGTCCGAGAGGAATTACCTCCGACTGCTGCAGCTTAGCACTGTGACCATCAGGAGCAACCTGCAGGAACTACAGGTACGAACCAGGTCTTAACTGTTGTATTCTATTGTTTCACACTTTTAATTAACATGTAATCACCACATGTTGAGTTGGTCCTGCAGCCTCGAGGCCGCTCTGTGCTTTATTGAGGTATTGCTTATTACTGCTAAATAATCATTTATTATCGCGGCGGTAATGAAATGAGGCCTCGTAAAAAACATAATGGAATCAGGCTTTATGGGCCGGAAAGGACTGAGCTGTGGATGAGCGTTGCCCAATGTGTGGAAGTGAAACTGTGTTAGAATTATACGTTACGCAACATGCCGGCTGGAGGAAGGACGGACGGAGAGAGACGGAGAAGTAGAATAGATGTGTGAGTGAATGGTGCCATTGTGAGACGGGAGAGATGCCGGTTTGTTTTCTGTGCAGATTGTTCAGTGTTCCAGCCGTGCCCACCGCTAGCATCTCATTAGAATAGAACCGAGACAAACAACAACGGCCCTTCATCAGCTCCGCGTCGCACGCAATCTGGTATTGAAATGAGGACTCAAACATGGTGGAGCCGGGCTTCATGGGGCGCAAAGACGAAGCTATGGATGAGCGGTAGACGCTGAGGAAAGAGGGGAGGGCTTAGATGTAGACTTTTGTAGAGGCCAATGATTGTGTCTCGTCGAAAACCTTCATATTGAATCAAATCTCCTCCTTTCTGCCTGCCCGTCCACCACAGCCTCCTCCAGCCAGCCTGGACGGCATGTTTCTCTACATCGAGGATGTGATGGACGTGTCCAGGCGACTCCTCAGCCTGCTGGACCAGAAGCAGGTTCAGCCTGGAGACCCTCACTTCCTGAAGACACTCTGTAAGGGGAATCACTCTTTCACTGTTCATTTCACTGACGACATGAGCTTGTTCAGCCTTCCCACCAGGAAGTGGTGGTGAGATAGCTGCTGGTTTCAGAGGTTTCCTCTTCTTAGATCATTTGATCACACTTGTTGACAGGAAACGCACAAAACCTTCACACGTCTTTGTTATCGGAGGTGGTTTTCACATTCATGTGGGAAGCTGAACGAGTTCACACTGATGAATTATTGTCGGTGCTCTTAAAAACCAAACTGAATACACTTGTTGTTGTGAACATGGTTCCTATGTGTAAATAAGCAGGCCGTGTGTTTTGCCTCCCTGACAGGTGACTCGTTCCTCAGCCTCTCCTCAGACATCGAGGCGGCCTACAGGGAATACCTGGCCAACTACAACCAGGTGACGGTGCTGGAGAACAGCTACAAGCAGAAGGAGGCGCTCTGGAACGACATCGTCCGAGTCATCAAGACCTCGGCGTAGGTTTTCTGTTTGCTTCACACGTATATATATATTTTGATGTGGCTGCAAAAACGTGAACTGACATCTGGATGAACAATAGACCTAAAACGTGTCGTTGATTTTTCGATCTCCAGGCCTGAAATAAACGCCACCTCTATGACTTTCTTCCTGGTGATGCCGGTGCAGCGGATCGCCCGGTACCCGCTCCTCCTGCAGACCATCCAGAAGCACACGGACAGAACGCACCCGGCCTACGCACTTCTGGAGCACACCGCTCACACCTCCATCGCCCTGAACTGTCGCATCAACGAGTACAAGCGCTTCAGAGAAGTTGGTGAGACTGCTGTCGTGTATTCTAGAATATTATGCATCTAAAGTCAGGGATTCAATCCCCCCCCCCCCGTGTGGCACAGCAGAGAGCCAGCAGTGGTGCTTCTTTAACGTGGTTTCCCTCTTTCTGTGACTGTAGCTGACAAATACAAGAAGACAGAAACCCTGACCATAAAGGACAAGATCAACCGCCTCAGCACCCACAGCATCGCCAAGAAGACAGCGAGGCTCAGCCAGCACATCAAACACGAGACCGGAATAGTACCTAAGGTAGGACACAAGCCTGCTGAAGTGTCCTTGAGCAGCACAAGGAACACGTTACGTTTCATGGTGCTTGGGCCTGAAGGTAACTCACCCAGGCCTCCTGAGGAATAGATAATCTTCCAGTAGACACCCTCCCTCCAGCTGCAGTGCAGTGGTTAATGATTCATCTGTGCCTTGCCTGCAGGGACGCTGTATTATATGACCTGTTATTGAAGCGGCTGTTTGCTCTGGCCTGCTTCACCCGGCGTTCCACTTTCAGTCTCCTGTGGCCTCCGTTTAATAGCTGCTCACGGGATTACATTTTCCTACGTTGCCTTTTGATCTATTTTTCACGTTCCTCATACAGTATGTCGGTTGCAGGTGTAATGTATGTAGAGTATAAAGGAATCACACGGCAGGAAAATGATTTTCTGTGCATTCATTTAAAAGCTATTTGCTTAAACTCTGAGCTACCTCGGCCTCAGAGGACAGGATGGATCAGTAGCAGCTTTCCCATTTTAATGATGAACGTTGTAAGACTTTAACAATACAAACAATTAACCTCTTAATATAAAATATGCTTCTTTGAACATTAAAATCACAAGCAACCATTAGTATGCCTTGGGATTTAAAGTGCTGCTATACAGGGTGATGAAGCCCTTTTTATCTCATTGCATGACACACGTTTGTCTCCCTGCGTGTTGTTCTCCAGCTGGTGGACGAGGAGTTTGACGTTCTGGAGGGTTTCTTTTATGTTCTGGAGCACGGGATCCTGGAGCTCCTTGAGAACGTGGAGACGTACCTGTACCACCTTCAGGTAACTAGTGGATAGTACTCGGTCTGAGGCTTCTCACCTGATACACAACGAGGTACAATCCAGAGTCTGTCCACGGTGTTAACGTACGCTACATTTAGAAGGGTGCACCGGCCCGTCCTGAGACGTGACCAGGAGACTTCCTGGTTCACTTAAGACCAGAGGAGAAGTGGAATGAGTGGAACATAAGTGGATATTTATTCTTAAACATGTCGCCATGTGTTCCTGAGTCACACTGTGCAAACTCAGAGGCCCCTGAGGTCAAAACACATGCGTTCCTGTGTACCTTCCACTCTAAAATCATCCCAGGTTGAAGCTGCTTTTTCCTCTTTCTATTCCCAACCAACAAGGATCAGCACTGTATCCTCCTCTTTGAGTTTCCTACTCATACAAGGCCTGTTCTTCTGTTGTCCTCATGCTGTAATTATTGACGAACAGAGACCTGAGCAGGGTTTGACAGCGCCTCCTCCTTCTTCTTTGTTGGTGTGCAGCGGTTCCTGTCCTGCAAAACAGAGGAGTTTGACCTGGACATGGACGGAGAGAAGGACCTTATTTGTTACAAGGAGATCTCGACCGCTCTCAGACAGTGGATTCTTCCTACATTTGTGAGTCTATCCGCCGTTCTCATACCTTACGTTGTTTTACTTAAATACCACAGCAAAAGAAATACTACGAGCACATTTGGTGCATATTTACTTGCACTAAAGTTAAACCTATAGAAAGTATCTAAAGATGCACAGCATTTGTCTGACGATATATTTCCATGCAGGAGAAGAGGATGAGGACGTTGATCCACAAGCCGCTGTGTGCCCTCCGTGACCTCCTGGTGGGCCCGAGGAACCTGATCAGGAAAAGGCTGGACAAGCTGCTCGACTACGAGTTGATCGAAGCCAAATCCAACCTGAGCTACGAGGAACAGGATGTGGCCAACACGTACAGGTAGAGAGAGAGAGAGAGACAGAGAGAGAGAGAGAGAGAGAGAGAGAGAGAGAGAGGGAGGGAGATCGTTTTTACAGCCTCCTCCTTTGAATGATCACAGTCTATCTGATCACACCCTGGTGGTAAGATGAGGGTCAGCCCGATCAATGAAGGGAAATAAACAATAGTTAAATCCCAAATGTTGGGTGTCGCTCACTTACATGTAAACCTCTCCTCTCCTCACAGGACAATCAACACGTTGCTCCTCAATGAGCTTCCCCAGTTTAATGGCTTGGCGCTGCAGATGATGTGGAGCATGCTGGGGACGTTCAGCTGTCTGCACAAAGACCTCGCCTCCGACATGGAGCAGCTGTTCCAGAGCTTCGCCCAGCAGGTGATCTCATACTTGATGATGTATGATCCACACGGATAAAGATGAGACTTTTCAAAATGTTTAATCGAAAACCCTTCGGTTTTTTAATTTCTTCTTCCAGCTCCCTCACAGCTCTCTCAACCGCAGTGCATTCTGGGAGTGGGCGGAGTGTGCTGTGCTTGAAGGTGCGAGGAGGATGGAGACTTTGTGTCGAAGTGTGGAGGACACGCTCAACGCTCCCGCCGCCCAGGTGGGTACAGATGGAGCTGAGATACTCGATGTGTCACAGTGTGCTTCGTTGGGTGGTTGACCAGGAATGCTGTGAGATAACTGAAACCCAGGCCGAGTTCTATCAGTCAAAGGCAGACAGACATGGGGATCGACGGAGCGTAAAAGAACAATATCAATAAGACGACAGTCGGCACAATAAACGCATATTAGAGGACGTGTCATTGGACACCTGAGCTCCGTGATAAAACATTTACACAACACCACACGTTCCAAAATAGAAAGGTGTCACAGAAGGTGAAGGACTAAATGTCCCAAGAGACACCAACGTCCTGTGCAGAAGTCCCTCAACATAAGACACTGCAGTTAGGATGTTCAACCTAGCTGTCAGACTTACCTTACCACTGGACTTTAACTCTACAAATGCTCTAATACTAATAATATTGGTGTGGCCTGATCTTTATCTGCAACTGTGCAGAAGTACTGTCTTCAAACAGATTGAATAAACATGCAGAGCATGCACAGCATTCAAATATTGATTTGCATTGTGGCTCTGGGAACACGTTGGTCCTGCTCTCAGATGGATTGCCTTAATGAACAAGTATAGACATTGATGGTCCCCAGAGGATGAACCCTAATTACACTGATCCCCTGACTTCTCATCTAGCACCACCAACAGATCAGTTCATGCCTCTAGAGTAGCAGCAGTGTTGTGTTTGTTGAGAGGACAGTGACTGTCAACAGGTTGTTTCATTATGTCATGATTACTGCTTTTGGTTTCTTGAAGTCATTTAGCTGAACACATCTCTTTAACACATGCTGCCTGTATTACCTGCTCGACTAGATGTCCTGAACTAAGTCACATTCTTTCAACCCACAGAATCAACAGTTTGCACAGTCATGTCATAATCACGTTGAGGTTTATTCTAATAATAACCTTGGTGTGGTCTGACAGATGATGCAGCTACTGTGCTCATCGCTGTCAAACATGTTTTGTACGAGATGAAGAATGTGCCACGTCATCGCAGCGATTCATATCTGCAGCTTTACGTCACTCGCAGCAACACATCAGTCATAGACGAGAAGATTCTGACTCACGTATCCAGCGACAGGAAACGTTTAACGGTTTCTCTAAGAGGACTTTACTCTTTAACTGTCTCATGTGATTCATGTTCAAATGTGTGCTATGACTCGGAAAACAGACGTTTTATTCATAATGTCAACAAAGAGCTCATTTTGATTCACAAATATGAAGGCCTCAAAATACTGGCTGCTGATTGGTCAACAGCAGGATCTGTTAAATGAGATAAATCTGCTAAATTGAGGCTTTCTGTGTTCAGTTAGAGGCTGAGCATTACTAGATTCACCATTTTCCATTCTGCTCAGGCCTTTCTCCTCCTCCTCTTCAGCTTTAAATATTGAATCTATTCTACATTCTCTTTCTCCTCATGTCAGCCTCTGAGTCCATCGTCTCAGCGCCGTCTGAAGCAGCTAACCGATAAGCACGGTTCTGGGAAGATCTACCAGGTGATGGGGACGGTGGTGGGCAGCCGGGACCTGGACCTGAACCTGGCCAGAGGAGAGCTGGTGGCCATCATCAGTGAGGCGGACACCCGCGGAGACAAGCGGAGATGGCTGGTCGACGCAGGAGGTAGGAACCAACATGGTGCTACTGGGTTACTGGTTCAAACCTTTTGTTATTTTACTAATTAGTTTGAGAGTAAGAGCCATTAACCAGAGTTTAATTTACATCTCATAGAATGAGTAGCTGCTAGAAACCAAAGAATAATAGATGCTGCAGATGTTGCTGAAAGAAATATTCCAGTCCAGCTTTTGTTAAATGTGACCGCCATCTTGTGGGGGTTACTTGTTACTGCAACTAACCAGACATACACAGGTACAGTTGTACTAGTTGATTAGTAAACTAGGCACATTGGCAGATAGGGCACCAATTTTAGTTAGTGGACATATTATGGAATTGGCTTCAAGAACAGTTTGATTTTTGAGAGTTTGATCAGATGTCAGTGAGATTTTAGAGTTTTGTTTTTGTTTGATGTTGGATTTAACATTCCAAAAAGGTTCCATATGAATTAAGATAAATGCTTTATACTAAGATCACTAAGTGCTGCTGACTGAATGTTACAAAAGTAGATAATGAAAACAGTATTGTTGATAATTGATTAAAAACTTCAGTCGTATTTTTTAAGCAAAAGAATTCCAGCTTCTCAAATGTGAAAGTGTTTGGTAATCCTCTCTGATAGTAAAGTGAACACCTGTTGTTTTATGGAAAACAATCTATTTGTCGGCTTTTTTTTATATTTTTAGATCAAATAATGAATTCATTTACTGAAGAAATCTGCTGATCGATCGATAGTGAAAACAATTGTGAGTTGCAGCCCTGACATGTATATAATAATAACCTTTATCTGCGTATGTTGCACGCAGGCAGACGAGGGTACGCTCCTTCCTCGAAGCTGATTCGCTATCACCAGCCAACAGACGACCCGCCTCCTTCTCCACACCTGACGCTGCCTGAGGGCATGACGGGAATCAGACGACACTCCTACACCCCAGAGAGCCGGCCACTGACGGTCATGAGCCAGCCCTGCTTCCAGGTGATTGGTTGACTGATTAATTGATTGATTGATTGATTGATTGATTGTACCTAAATGACGTAAACTTGACTCTCACGAGACATAATCCTGCCTGTGCTGCCTAACTCTGCATATTAATGAGGTAGGAAGTAATTCTCTTGATGCAAAGCTCGCTTATGAAGATGCATAGTTCATGTTAAAACTACACCACCCAAATATTGAAGTGTTAAGTGAAATATTTTAACATTAACATTTTCTTACTGATGTAACAATCTGCTGATGCTATGGCCTCGTTAGTGAAATAGACTCGTATACTTGAACGGCCTTCCGTGATAATTAGCTTTGCTTTAAACAAGCGGCAACCTCTGGTACTAAAAAGTGAAGCGTCTTAAAGCTGCATTCTCTCTAGTGTCCACCAGGGGGCGACTCCTCTGGTTGTATAGAAGTCTATGAGAAAATGACTCTACTTCTCTCTTGATTTATTACCTCAGTAAACATTGTAAACATGAGTCTATGGTCTCAATCTATAGTTTCAAGTCTTCTTCAATACAGCATGATGTTCATTTAGTAAATTATGGTCCATTTAGAGTCAAACAGACCATAAAGCAGGGTATGCTTTAGGGGCGGGGCTACACAGTGATTGACAGGTCTCTACCACACGGTTGTCCAGTCTGGGAGTTGTCAATGTTTTTCGTCTTAAAGCTTTAACCCTTTCACAGTGAGTTCAATTGTACTCAACTCCACCTTCTCTTGTCACGTCTGGTTGCATAAAAACAAAGATGGCGACGTCCAAAATGCCAAACTCCAGGCTTCAAAACAGTAGTCCACAAAGCAATGGGTGACGTCACAGTGACTATATCAACCTCTTACATACAGTCTATGGCTGTAACTTAGACCTCAGCTTGTTTCTAAATGATCTGACATCAGACTCCAAACTGTGTGTGTGTGTGTGTCTAAAGCTTGTAACTGATCGATGTGACAGCTCTCTGCGGCAGAAGCATCGATCTGTCAAATGTCTGACGTGTTTGTGTGCACACATGTGTGTATGTGAGAGAGAATCCCTGCATGGTCAGCCATGTGTGAGTGTAATCATGTGTGTTCCCATATCTGTAAGAGGTCACACTGGCATTTGTGTGTGCACGCATGTTGTTGTGGTGTGTGTGTGTGAGAGTGTGTGTGTGTGTGTGTGTGTGTGTGTGTGTGTGTGTTATTAATGGAAAGGTCCATAATTGGCTGTTTAACCTTGTAAATGGGTCACTGTGTGAAGGGTTGAAGTTAATTTATACCGCGCTGCAAGCTGAGATAGTGTGTGTGTGTGTGTGTGTGTGTTGTGGGAATGATTTACATGTGCAGCACATGCGAGTGTGAGAGGGGAGTGTCGGGGCTTGTAAATTTGTGATGGTTTATGTGGGTGTGTACACGGGAGGGAGGGAGATTTAGGTGAGTGAATGAGAAAGCAGTAATGCGTCCGGCATTGTGTGTGTGTGTGTGTGTGTGTGTGTCCTGGTACATGTGTCTTTGTGAGGACCGGTTTGAGCTTTAGACCTTCACAGTGAGGACATGATCACTTCTTCAAAAGCCTGTATGAGGGTTCAGACCTGGTCCTCAGGTTTAGGACAGAATTAGGTTTAGGCCAGGGTAAAGGTTGGGGCGAGGCATTTAGTTGTGATGTTAAAAGGTGTAATGTGTAATACCACCTGCTCCAAAGAAATAGGGCCCATCATCTCACCTCTAGTACTCGGCCCATACAATCTAAGGTTGCGACGTCTCCCGAAGCGGCTGCACGCTCTACTCTCGGCGAAGCAGCCTCTCGGCCGCCGGGACTCGTGTTGGACTGAGGACAGACTGGATGCTACACTGACTCACTATCACCTCTAGAGGAACAAGTGGTATTACAAGACAGGACGGGTCGGGGCTACCTCGGGGCTAGCTGGTTAGCATGCTAAACTCAGAAGATATCTGCACCTTTGCACCTTTAGGGTTAGGTTAAGAGACTAGAGAGTGCATTACTTCAGTGTGTGTGTGTGTGTGTGTGTGTGTGTGTGTGTGTGTGTGTGTGTGTGTGTGTGTGTTTTTGTGTGTGTGTGTGTGAGATATGCCTCCATACTGCCCGTTAAAGTGAGTAATTGCTCCAGTGACCTTATAAAGGCGTTTTTCCCGCCTCCTCCTCTCAACGTTCATCCCTCATGACCCTGAGTCTGCTCGTATACAAAACACACACACACACACACACACACACACACACACACACACACACACACCGGCAGGCTCTGTCTTCACTGTTCCAGATGTTTTTTAAGCATCTTTTTCTCTCCTTTCTGCTCTTTCATCCACTCTACAATATAAGTTTTCAAAATCTATACCGCTCTTTTGTTAGTGGCTGAGGAAACTAGAGATGATGCATCACTGTCAACCTTTAAAGAGCAGCAGCAGCATTGAGGTGCCAAATTCATCTTGACTGCAACTTCCTCTGTGATCTGTGACAGAGAGAGTATAACAAACAATAATATTAACTTCTGTAGACACACAGGCAGACTCAGTTAACTGTCTTCCTCTCACGTTTGTGGCCCCTCCATGTTGTCGTGTCCATATATTAACACTGAACGGCGCCGTTGAGCTACACCACGCTCCTCTCAACTCTTCATTTCATTTCCATCAGACGCACAGCTGCAGCGAGTGTTCACCCAGCACCTGCAGCCGACGGCCACTTTACTCTTCATTTTCTCCTCCTCGTCTCTGCCCAAGCAAAATGCTAATTAAATGCTAATTGGTGTAGACCGTCAGGGCAGAGCTAATGTCGTAGCTGAGAGGTGAGCGGAGGTAAAGGGTTTGTTAATGACACCGAGCAGCCGGCTAAACTCGGCTATTAGCGCTGCTGCAGCACTCTGTCACTCCGACACGGGGCTCATTAGGGAGCCTTCGTTCTGTGTGTGTGTGTGTGTGTGTGTGTGTGTGTGTGTGTGGTGATGAGATGGGATTTGTCAAGATATAACTAGTGGGTTTAACCTTTTCAGAGAATGTTACAAAGTTGTGTGTGTGTGCTCGCGTTTGTACCTGCGCACATGTATCTGACGTCATGCTCATTTCTGTTTTTGTGTGAGTTTTGTTCAACATCAGTGCGTTACTTGTGCCCTTAATTGGGGATCCAAACTGAGTCCTTTCATACTGCGTTTCTGAGTTTGATCCGATATTTATAAATACTTAAATATGTATCTGACGCATTGAAATAACAGACGTTGACCTACTTAATCTGACTCAAACAGAAGAAGTCTCTGCATGATAAATTACAACTTTAGGCATGCTAACAAGCTAGCATTTGCATTGAGCCCAAATCAGAGCTGAGCATAACGAGGTGAGGCCGATAAAGTCCAACTGAGACTATTATAACTTGACACAGCTGACTTTTACTCTGTTTTATAACGCGTCATCCCTCTCTTCCAGGTGCTGGCGGCGTATAACTTCACAGCGAGAGGAAACCACGAAGTTTCTCTCCGGGCCGGCGAGCCAGTTCGCGTCCTGGAGCCCCACGACAAACGAGGGAACCCCGAGTGGAGCCTGGTGGAGTCGAGAGGTGGGAAGAGAGGCTACGTGCCCTCCAACTACCTCACAATCAAGCCTATGGGGGCCGGGCCACCCGGCACACACCAGCCCCACTGCTAGGAGGGAAGGAAAGGAGGCATGTAGAGTACGACAGAGGATTCACCGATGCCGTCTCCAGAAAGCCAGCAGTTTGATGGCGACAGAGTCGGAGCTAAAAAGCTAAATTGCGTTTATTGTTTTTCAGTTTGTTTTTATCTTCAGGACTTAAGCCACACCCACTTCCTGTGCAAATGTTCAAAATCACAAGGAAAGTAGAAGTCGTGTCAAATTATTTATAATGCAGCTCAGAATCACAAAGTGGCCTCGAAGGGCTTCACAGCATAGAACAGCTTCTATCCTGAGACTCTTGATCAAATGAAGTAATGTCGTAACTGTTTACAAGTTGAGGGCTCATCAGCCTGCAAATAGCTGCAAATAACGGGGTTTGTGGAATCTGCTTAATATTTGCGTGAATACATGTCGCAAAAAACTCGATGTGTTTAAATGTCTATGTATAAACCGTAGACTGTCTATGGTATCAATAGTAACGACGCTGCCATATTTACAGAGCACTGATCGATCCAAACTCCATTCAGATAACGAGCGTTTTAAAAGTCGTCTGCTTGTCGTCTTGCGGACAAAGCTGACGAAGCACGCGTCAGACTTTTATCAAGTCGGCAGTATTAGTTTATGTCGGCATCCTTTTTATCCGTTTATATAAGTGGAGATGACTAATCGCTAGGAAGCCACTGATAAAGTGTAACGCTAGCACGTGTGCGACAGAAGGCCTTCACACATTTGCACTGTTGTGTGCGTTTTTCGATGTGGAAAGTAAACCTGTGAAACAATCTGAAGACGCTCGTGGGCGAGGATTACCTTCCATACATCAGCAGAGCTTTAACATCGCTCTGCTTCACTGTGGCCATGATCCCACAGAGTGCTGAGTACATAACTATATGTGGAACACTGGAGAGAATGAAGGACGCTACAGCCCTGGTGCCGGTTAGCTAGATGGTGCTTGCTCATGAGCACTTTGGCACGACAGATGCTTGCTCCGCACCTTAAGGCTTGAAGGACAATCTTCAATCATAGGTTGACAGCTGACCTCTGATAGAAGAGATATCCCATGATCCTCTGCGGGACAAAGAGGACACTTGAATTGAAAAGGATAGCGTGCATGTTCTCATTAGTCCGTGTTTTAGCGAGCTAAAAGCAACACGGAGACACACAGAGAGCAGAGTGTGTGTGTGTGTGTGTGTGTGTGTGTGTGTGTGTGTGTGTGTGTGTTGAGTCTCCTCCTCACCTGGAGGTAGGAGCAGTGTTGTATTGAGACTGACAGGTACACAGCGCTCTCATCATCTCAGACTGTGTAATGTGATGTAAATGTGAAATGTCTCCAGGGCCGAGCAGGAGAGATGAGGGGAGGGGAGGGAGGGGGGGGGGGGTGTAAATGTGAAAGAGTCGGAGCGACTATGGAAAAAGGATGCGAGAGAGAAGTTCCTCTCCCTACCTTCACTCCTGTCTCTGTAAAGGTGACGTGTCACCGGTGCACTTCCCTTCTCTCAGCTCCTCGTGCAGTCAGAGACCGAGTTGCTCCGTGAGGTTGTGTTTTCTTGGCTTAGAAAGGTTTTGATCGATCGATCTAAAATAGTACAGACGAGCGTCTGAAGCGACTTTCTTCCGTATTTAATGGGCACCTGATGATGTGCCTCTCCCCGTGGCATTGCTTCCGTTTAGCCACAAAAGTCTACAGATCTTCATGACAAGAAGAGACATTCTGTGCTGAAACAAAGTACCTTTCAAGGAACATTTAGTTTCTATACATTTAACTTTAAAGTGCAACATCCCGAGACAATCATGCTTTTCTCCTTAGATCAAATCCTTCCTCCGTTCGTTTATTATGTATGTATCTGATGGTACAAAGATGCGGATGTCAGCAGTCTCACTGTGTCGGATCCACCACTAAATGGGTATTTAAGATAAAGACGCGGTCAATTCATTGTTGTTGCCAGACGGTGTCAAAATTAATAATGTTTCCTCTGCTTTAAGAGTAGAATTTGAATCTCTTTTCAAGGATGAAGCGACTTTTAAATCTGTACATTTGTAAATAACCTTTTTATTATTTTAACGCGGCGGTGTCTACTTGACGGTGAGTGCAGAAGACGTTTCCTGAAAGTGTCGTGTTTGGCACAGATTGGATCCAGTGTGTAGTGCAGCATCAGCTCGCAGAGGGAGGGAGCTGCTCAGCTGGAGCTGAGCTGCTCCCATTCGTCTGAATGTCAGGACGGAGCAGAGCAGCGGGGGGGGAGGGGAGTGTGAGATGTCACTAATATACCAAAATACCAAATGCCCTCCAGGGTTAGGACGAGGAAGGACGAGAAAGAAAATCCCCCCCGACACGACCGCGTTGTACCTGCTTCCACCGCTTCAAAGGCCAGTTCAGGGTGAAAGGAACAACTCGCCGTTAAATGTTGATTTAAAATAGAATCAAACGCTGCATTTTTTAGCCCAACTCTGGAAGTTAGCACCCATCGACAAAAAGACTAATATTTCTCTTGGATTATTGCAGAAAATGTTCTCTTTGGAGAAACAGACGTTTATGATACTTACACATTTTGTTTATTAAGATAATCTTCACAAATCATGATTCTTGGAGCGTGAACACAATCACTAGAAAACTAAAGTTAGGCTTTAAAGGATTTACAGCAGCGTGTTCTAGTGAGGACGTTTAGTCGTCTCGTTCAGACACTTTTTAAGACACTTATAGACACTTAAAATTCACCAGAGGGGTATTTCCTGACGTATTTGATATCGTAGAACAAAACGTTAAAATTGTCTTTATCTTGGGTTCACCACAGACCTTATTTCGGGCACTAACCAAAAAACACACCACCGACTTCGAGACGAGGGAACCAGAAGTGCTAAAATGCTGACTCGTCTCTTGGTTTTAGGACTCCTTGCCTGCAGCACTCTATTCCACCGGTCTGGTATTTAATTCTAATCCTCATTGATGACAAAACGAACTGGGAGACGCTGCTTTTCGATGCTCCCTTCGATTTAGAATCTATAATTTTTCTTTTTTCAAAACATTGAGAGCCATTAAAATACGAGGGTGCACATGAAGTAAAGGGTGGATTGTCCCATTCAAATGTGGGTTGTGTTAAAGGTGTGTTGATGTTGTACAGAGTCACTTTACAGCCGTCCACCACTAGAGGGAGCAGGAGACCCGAGTGATGAGAGAGCCTGAGTGTTTCAGTGTGACTGAGTGTTTGAGTGTTACTTTACCGTTGTCAGTATTAGAGCTGTACATTCTGTTCATATTGTTCACTTCACGTGAAGCTTTTTTTATTGTTTCTTTTTTATTAACCTGCTGTCAAACCATCATGTGAAGAGTAACATGTTCAACCTGCTGATAATCTGGTTTTGCAGTCTGTACAGCATTTCTGTTTACAATGTTTTGTTCAGACTTGTTTTAACTTATTTAACTACCGCAGAGCTGCCTAACCATAAATCATGAAGTCTTTGAAGTTTTGCCAAAGTTGTGAAATTGAACTCTCACACACACACACACACAGCAGATGGGAGTGTCCGCGGTGCAGCAGCGGTACCTGTCAGGGCAGCTGTGAACTGTGGGTGGCTTCAATAAAACTAAACAGAAACCTGCTCAGTGTCCTCGTGTCGCCTCACATTAATATCAAAATATTTAGACGTTAACGACCGCACCGGGTTTATTGTTTGTAGATCAGATCAGGTCTCTGTGACTCGTGGTTATTCTCACTATTGGTAGATGTTGGAACTCACAGTTAAGGACGTGGACCTCAGGGTCTACCGTAGTAAGAGACTGCTCGTATGAAGCCTGGACGGGTAGCCAGTCAATCACAGGGATGACTTACCTACCGGCAATTTACTCGTTAATTCACCTAATGTCTTTAGACAATCTGAAGAATCCAATGTGAGGTCTTAAAATTGCTTATTTTGGCCTAAAACCCCAAACAACGATATGAAACTTAGATTCCCCCCCTCAGGTAAACTCTGTCAGCGCTGTTGCCGTTGTTTGCGCTGTTAGCAACGTTAGCTATGAGTCACTGCGGGTCAAATTGACCCGTTTCAAAGTTTGAAAATCTAGAACAAATATTTTAAAGTGTTTTTTTCTGTATGAAACTTCTTCTGCTTGTCTTAATTAGTGTAATCAACGTTTGAAAAAAAAAGTTTAGACCAATTCTTTCTTTGAAAATGTGAGACAAAGTATTTCTTACTCCCTCCCACCATGTTTCACCCCATTTCACACACACACACACACACACCATATTTTGCACACACCTGTATGCGAGAAATACAGATACTATTTTGACTTTGACGGGAATCTTTTATTATCCCGTGGGAAAACTCCGCCCACACAGAGATAGAGAGATAGATGGATAGATAGATAGATAGATAGATACTGTATTCATCCCCAGGGGGACATTTGTATGTTACAGCAGCAAGACATGCAAAGTAACCAAAAATATTAAGTATTCAAAAATGCACAATATATACAATAAAATAGAATAGTGTTAAATTAACTAGGTAAAAAACAGTGGACGCGTTAACCCCCACCACCCGCAGCAGCACCGGTTGGATGGTGTTTAATGCACTGGAGAAGTCAAAGAAAGTGATTCTCACAGAGCCACCGGGTCCATCCAGGTGACTGAGCTCGTTGCAGCAGGTAGACGATGGCGTCGTCCACTCCCACACGAGGCTGGTATGCAAATTGCAGAGGGTTTCACCTGCGGTCGGAGGTGGGCCAAGACCAGCCTCTCCAGCACCTTCATCACATGTGATGTGAGGTCAACTGGTCGGTAGTCGTTGAGGCCAGATGGGGTCGTCTTCTTGGGTACAGGAACCAGGCACGACGTCTTCCACAGCACCGGGACGTCCTCCTGCTTCAGGCTCAGGTTGTAGAGATGTTGCAGGACCTCAAACAGCTGGGTGGCGCAGGTCTTCAGGACCCTGGGGCTGATGCCATCAGGTCCTGCAGCCTTGCCTTGGTGGAGTCTCTCCAGCTGTCTTCTCACCTGGCCAGTCGTCACAGAGAGGGGGGGGGGGTCATAGTGTCGGTGGTGGCAGAGCCCTTTGAAGTGGAGGGCTCTGAGTCCATGCAGCTCACCAGGGGGGACAGAGGGGGAGGTGTTTGGGAGGTGTGGTGTGTGGAGGAGACAGGTGAGGGCTCTGAGCTAAACCTATTGAAGAACGAGTTTAGCTCGTTGGTCCTCTCCAGGGAGCCCCCTGGTTGTCTACCTCCAGCCTTGAAGCCAGTAATCTGCTTCATCCCCGTCCACACCTCCCTCACGTTGTTCTGCTGGAGTTTGGAATAGTAGTTTGTTCACAGAATTTGATGTATTCTGTGATACCGTCCGTCATGCTGTTGATGTCCTCCCCATGTGGTCCACGCAGCACATCCCAATCCGTTGACTCAAAGCAGTCCTGCAGGGCGAGGGCCGCCCCCCCCAAGGAGAGGGGCGAAACATACTACCAACATTACACTGCAGATACATACAACACAGCAGCTTACTGTAGGACAACATGAGCAACAGAAACAAGAGGGTGACCGCCCTGGAGGCTCTGGAGCACATCCTTGATCACGACAGTGAAATAGAGGATGTGTCTGAAGATGCCACACTAGCTGGAAAAATCTATACACAAGAGTTTCTTGCTTCCACTAACCACCACCAAACCTTAAGGTGCCCTTAAGCAAGGCACAGAAACCCACAGCTGAGCAGTTTACTAGTTTTCTGGCAGATTCCTCCAGACGGATGTTGTTTGCAGAGTAAACACGTCTCCTCGCTGCAGGTCTCTCCCTCTGCAGAGAGACCCGGCCTGCTGCCCGAACCGGTTGGATTCTCCACCGAGCAGCTGTCACTACATCATCCGCAGCTAATCGGGAAACAAATCTGGTGTTTACTTCAGTGTCTCCTCTCTTCCTGGCTTTGTTCACCTCCCTCCAACTCTTCATCTCATTCCTGAGATTGACTCCCTTTTATTATTTCTCACCGCCGAGTTATATAATAAAACAAAATCTTAAATTCCACCTTATAGTCCTTTTGTTTTCTCCGGCGCGGCGGATGTGAGTTTGACCCGCTCACGGCAGGTACCTTAT